>JANHMN010000023.1:32384384-32438818 GCA_030674055.1 Rhabdomys pumilio | reverse complement strand
TGTGTGTGTGTGTGTGTGTGTGTGTGTGTGTGTGTGTGTGTGTGTGTTTCTGTGAGTGTGCATGCATGCATGCATGCATGCATGCAAGACACACACACACAGAGGAGGAAGGAGGAGAGGGAGGGGGAGGGGGAGAGAGAGACAGAGAGACAGAGAGGAAAGATGCCTTTGTGTCATGGTGCCCATGTGGAGGTCAGAGGACAACTCTACTATGTGTCCTCTGCTTCTACCTAGTCTGAGACAGAATCGTTTGCTCTTGCCTGCTCTGAATGCCACACTCGCTGGCACAGAAGCTTCTCTGGTCTCTCCTGTCTCTGCCTCCGAAATCCCAGCAGGAGCTTAGGGCTTACAGAATGGGACTGCTACCTTCTAACCCAAGAAGGCCGTCACGGAACAGTGGAACGTCTGAGGTTTCCAGATAACAGTGACAAAGCACCCAGAATTCCTCTGGCCTCCATAGATTATGTAATTACGGAATCATTGATTTGGGTGGGGGAGAAGTGGATGTATTTAGAATAGACAACTAGGTAAAAACACTGCGAACAGGGAGAGGCCATTGGTGACAGGGGTGATGATAGATAGCTCGGTAAAAGTGGAAGGAAGACAGGAGCAGACGGGAATCAGCC
Source organism: Rhabdomys pumilio (assembly GCA_030674055.1). Classification (NCBI taxonomy): domain Eukaryota; kingdom Metazoa; phylum Chordata; class Mammalia; order Rodentia; family Muridae; genus Rhabdomys; species Rhabdomys pumilio. The sequence continues at coordinate 32,438,192 of JANHMN010000023.1, read as the reverse complement.
ACAGGGCCCTGAGCCCTGACAAGGAACTCTGGCACAGGGCCAGCATCAGAACCTCCCTGCCCTTTGTGGTATCAGGCTGAATCCAGTCACAGCTACCGGAGCCTTTGGGCAGACCTGCCAAAGTTCTGTCACCTTGTGGTTTCCTGGTGGCAAAAAGGGACATGCTTGAGAAAATTAAATTCCTTCTATGGAGATGAAAGAGAGGAACATAGGGTGTAAGCAGAGTTGCTGAGTGTCAAATCCATATGTCATTTTACTGAGGCCTCAGCTAGCATGAGAGCTGACTTTTAAAAGATATACCCGTGAGCTGGGCAATGGTGGCATTTGCCTTCAATAGAAGGAAGATCTCTGAGTTCAAGGCCAGCTCGGAGGAGACCCAGGACAGCCAGGGATACACAGAGAAACCCTGTCTTACCCACCCTCCCCTAGAATTACACACATGGAGCCACTGAGAGGCTCAGTAGGTAGAGGCACCTCCTGTCAAGCCTGACATGAGTTCAATCTCTTGGACCCCATGATAGAGACAACAAATTCCCGAAAATTGTCCTTTGTCCTCTGTGTGGGGGCAGTGGTGCAGGGACACACACTCACACAATAATAAATAAATATAATACACTATGCACGCTCACATTGCATTCATGAGTGCAGGTAAGCGGTGTACACTCAGCTGGCCCTGACTGTGTGGTATTCAATGGCAGTGACGTTTACCATTGCAGAGTGATGTCACCTCTCTGTTATGATGTCCTTGTGTGTGCTTGGGATAATGATGTAGCCCCCAAGCCACCTAATGACACTCTTGTTAGTGACAGGTAGGGTCAGTATATCCATGAGATTATGGTGGAGCCAAATATCTTACAAGGTAACCAGGGGAGGGGCTTAACTTGGCTCATGGTTTCTGGAGATTTCAGTCTGTAACAGCACAGAAAATGGTGGGCAGGATCTCATCCCAAAGCAGCTGTAGTATGTGGGGGACTTGAATCAAGTACCATTGGCTTAAGAACCAGAGAGTGGGGCCAGCCAGAACTTCACAGCTTACTCATTTTCTCCCCAATTCTATCCATCCTCCCTGGCCAAGGGGTAATAACAACTTGTTTTGTTGTATTTTGTTTTTCAAGACAAGGCTTCTCTGTGTAGCCCTGACTATCCTGAGATTAGATCTGTAGACCAGGCTGGCCTCAAACTCATAGAGATCTGCGTGCCTCTGACTCCCAAGGGTTGGGATTACAGGTGTGTGCTACCACCTCCTAGCCTGGTGATACCAACTTGTGCTGGCTAGTTTTTATCATCAAATTGACGCAACATAGAGTCACCTGGGGAAAGGGAACGTCAGCTGAGGAATGGCCTCCATCAGACTGGCCTGTGGGTAATGTATATCTGTTAGGAATTGCCTTAATTAACAACTTATGTAGAGAGCCCAGCCTACTATGGGTGGGACCAACTCTGAGTGGCTATAAGAAAGCAGGCTGAATGTGAGCCAGAGAGCAAACCAGTAAGCAGTGCTCCTCTGTGAAGTGGAAGTTTCTGGTTGTGTCATGTGACACAGATCCATGTGATGTCGTGCTGAGGCAAGACCTTCGTGAGGACACGTGATGTCTGGAGAGAGTGTAAATAGGACAGTGGCGGCGTGCTTGCATAGATAGCTTTGAAATGTTCTGCTGGTCTTCACTTCGTGGTTTCCTGGCTGGTCCTGGCCGCTCCTGGTGACTCGTGCTGATTTCTCGGAGGCCTGGTGGTTTCTGCTGGATCAAGCCATTGCTGCTGACACTACTGAACTGGATGGCTGGTGTCCTGACAAACGGAGACTGGAATCGCCCCCCAAGGAATCACTTCTAAACAGGTCCACATCCCCTTGTCCTGTTTATCATCCATTGAATGGTGGGCTAGAAGGGAGGTGTTGAAGCATTGAGAACCCTTATTAAAAGTAGGCTTTTAAAAAATCTAAGCCTGGGATTGAGAATTTAGCTCAATGGTAGAGCACTTGCTAACAAGCACAAGGCCTTGGGTTTGGTCCTCAGCTCTAACAAAAAGAAAACAAAAAAACAAAAAACAAAAAAGTCTAAGCCTCTTTTATTTATTTATTTATTTATTTTTGTGGGGTTTTTTTTGTTTGTTTGTTTGTTTGTTTTTGTTTTTGTTTTTTGAGACAGAGTTTCTCTGTATAGTCCTGGCTGTCCTGGAACTCACTCTGTAGACCAGGCTGGCCTCCAACTCAGAAATCTGCCTGCCTCTGCCTCCCAAGTGCTGGGATTAAAGGCGTGTACCACCACTGCCTGAAATTTAAGCCTTCTAAGCCTACACCTCTGTGGATTTTTTTTTTTTACTTTGTTTGTTTTTTGATACATGGTTTCTCTGTGTAGACCTGGCTGTCCTGGATCTTGCTCTGTAAACCAGGCTGGCCTTGAACTACCTGCCTCTACCTCCTGAGTGCTGGGATTAAAGGCATGCACCACTACGCTTGGCCCTCTGTGGATTTTTTTTTAAAGATGTATTTATTTTTATTTTATGTGCATGGGTCTTTCACCTACATGCATGTCTGTGCACGGTGTGGGTGTGTGTGGTGCTCACAGAAGCCTGGATGCTCTGGAACTAAGTTACAGATGGTTGTGAGCCACCATGTCGGTGCTGGGAACCATACCCGGATTCTCTGGGAGAGCAGGCAAGTGCTCTCAACCACTGAGCTGACCTTCCAGGCCCACCCTTTTGGTCTCTGCTTCAAGCTTCTGCCTTGACTTGTGGGCTGTGACCTGCGAGCTAACATGAACCCTTTCCTCCCACAAGTTGTTTTTGGTCGTGGCATTTATCACAGCAACAGAAGGCAGAGAAGCAGATAGCTACACAGACAGTGGGTCTTCCCCTCCACACTTAGCTAATCCTTTCTTTGCTCAGACATCACTGGATGTGGGTTTCACTGTCTCCTAGGTGACTCTAACTCCTGCCAAGCTGTCCATGATTAAGCACCACAGGAGCTGAGTCATGACAAAGGACATCACAGCTGCCACAGAGCAAAGCTTGTGTTGTATTGATGCTGTATTGGTGTGTGTATTGATGTTGTATTAGTGTGTGTATTGATACTGTATTGGTATATGCATTGATGCTGTATTGGTATATGTATTGATGCTGTATTGGTGTGTGTATTGATGCTGTATTGATACTGTACTGATACTGTATTAGTGTGTGTATTGATGCTGTATTGGTGTGTGTCTTGATGCTGTATTGGTGTGTGTATTGATACTGTACTGATGCTGTATTAGTGTGTTTATTGATGCTGTATTAGTGTGTGTATTGATGCTGTATTAGTGTGTGTCTTGATGATGCTGTATTGATGCTGTATCAGTGTGTGTCTTGATGCTATGTTAGTGCAGCAGAGCCCAATGCTGCAGGCCAATGTACAAAGGCATAAGAAAGCATAGTGTACAATACTTTTTTGATGGCAGGGAATGGGTTGTATATTTTGTTACTGCTTTTGAGACAGGGTCTTCCTAGCTATCCTAAGCTAACCTGGACCTTGCAATCCTCCTGCCTCAGCCTTCTGTGTACCAGAATTATCAACATGCACTGTCAAGCCCTGCTATGTATGTACATACGTATGTGTTTGTGTGTCTATGTGGCTGGCCATGTGCCATAGCACACATGTGGAGGTCAGAGGACACCTTTCAGGGATCTGTTAGATCCTTTAGTCATGTGGGTTCAGAGGATATGACTCGGTTGTTAGGTGGCAAATGCCTTTGTCTACTGAGCCATTCACTGGCTCTCTGTTTTATACTTTTTCTTTATATAAAAAAGTATGTATTTATTTTATTTATATGAGTACACTGTTGCTCTCTTCAGTCACACCAGAAGAGGGCATCAGATCCCATTACAGATGGTTGTGAGCCACCATGTGGTTACTGAGAATTGAACTCAGGACCTCTGGAAAAGCAATCAGTGCACTTAACCACTGAGCCATCTCTCCATCCCCTCTGATTTACCCTTTCAATTATTGTTCTATTTAGTTATTTTAAAGGGAAAAGGACTTAGCTCACATTCTAAAATTATATTTGAGACTAGAGAGATAACTAGTCAACTGACAGGGGATTGATATCTAGAATATAGACAATGAAGGACCTAGGTGTGGTGGCCGCACCATTTATCCTAGCACTTGGAGGCAGAGATGGGCAGATCTCTGAGAGTTCAAGGCCAGCCTCGTCTACTTAGCAAGTTCCAGGACATCCAGGGCTACACCCTGTCTCATGAAAAAGAAAAGTGTCTTATATACACGCCTGAGAATGGCACAATGAAAATCATTATTTTATGTAATTAATACACACCAACAAACTGCTTTTATCTGATGCCCGTGGAAGCAACTTGTGGTCTAGAAAGAAACTCACTTGCATTTAGCACAGATGAAAATATAAACACCAGTGTCCTTTGATCCCTTACAAAAAGCCACTTTGGAGTCAGCTAAGAGGGGAAATTTGTGTTGCTAGGTGATCCAATTATCAAAGTCAAGCAGTGTCTGTATGACTGGACAGCAGTCAACATTTTAGAATGCTCTTAACATAGATAAAATGTGTTCACAGCTTATTGCTATGAACACTACAGATCACACACCTCATTACAGGTGAAGTGACCCCAGTTTCAGCAACACAGCTCCACCACTTTTTGAAAACGTAAAATATCCACACGGTTTGTTACTGCAAATATGAGTTGATCATAGAGTTATGTCTGATGACTTTAACGTTAATTTAAAGTCAAATGTTAAGTGAACCCTGCTTTGTATAAATATTTGGTAACAGAAAACTTTGACAAAGGGAACATTGGCACTCAGTGAAAGCCACATAAAAATAATTTAAATATAAATATAATAAGATAGGTGCGTACCATTTAGTAGTTATCGTCTCAAAAAAAAAAAAAAAAAAAAGAAGTCTTTAAGACAGCTTCAGTGTTCTAGCCCATAGTTTCAAATACTTTTATTGGTTGATTTTTGTGAGGCTTTGCACCTGTGTGTGTGTTTGTGTGTGTTGTGTGTAAGTGTATATATGTGTATATGTGTGTTGGGTATGTATGTGTATTGTGTATTTTTTGTGTGTGGTATGTATGTGTGTATGCATGTGTGTTGTGTGTAAGTACCTATATATGTGTGGTATGTGTTTGTATGTGTGTGTGGGTGTGTGTTGTGAGTGTGTTGTGTGTTTGTATGTGTGTTGTGTGTGTGTGTCCATGTGTGTTGTGTGTGTTTGTATTTGTGTGTGTGTATGCATGTGTGTTGTGTGTAAGTGCCTATGTGTGTGTGGTGTGTGTGTGGTATGTGTTTGTATGTGTGTGTGGGTGTGTGTTGTGTGTTTGTATGTGTGTTGTGTGTGTTTGTATGTCCATGTGTGTATGTGTGTGTAGGTGTGTAGGTGTGTATGCATGTGCACATGCGTGTGAGGAGGGTCAGTGAGGACTCTCATCTGGAGACATTGCATGTCCTGCTTCATCATCCCCCACTTTGTTCCCTTGAGACAGGGTCTCTCACTGAGCCTGGATCGAGGCTGGTGTCTGTCAAGCTCGACCATCCTCCTGCCTCTGCCCCAGCAGCACTGGTGATGTGCCTGATCCTTTGCCTGGGTCGGAACTTTGATCCTCACATTTTTGCAGCGTGTTCTTATTCACGGTGTTGTCTTTTCAGCTCCGGTACTGTGTATTCTTAGTCTTTCCCTGGCACTGATGTGGGTGGCTTTGGTATGTGTGTGTAACATCGTGTTCAAGTTGTTATGGCTGATGTTTGTGGAAGCTCACTTTCAAGTTTTTTTTTATCTATTTATCTATTTATCTATTTATCTATCTATCTATCTATCTATCTATCTATCTAATGTATGTGAGTACACTGTAGCTGTCTTCAGACACAGCAGAAGAGGGCATCCGATCCCATTACAGATGGTTGTGAGCCACCATGTGGTTGCTGGGAATTGAACTCACGACCTCTGGAAGAGCAGTCAGTGCTCTAACCACTGAGCCATCTCTCCAGTCCTCACTTTTAGTTTTTAACACAACAACAAAGGAAGCACTTTGTTGTTGTCAGTGATGATGTTTCATGTTGTTTGTTTGAGATAGTGTCTCATCTCATGTAGCCCAGGCTGGCCTTGAATCCACTATGTAGCCAAAGCTACCCTTGGCCTCTGATCCTCCTGCTAATGAATGCTGAGACCGTGGGGGCGCACCACAACACCTACACCTAGTTATGGAGAACAGTTTTTAAACAGTCGTGAAAGAGGAATACTGGAGGCAGAAAAACGTACAACTGGGAATGGATGGTTGGGACACAGAGATGGGGGAGGGGGACGGTAGGGCAGGGAGGTCAACCAGAGCTGTAAGGACCTGTGGCCTGGATGCTAATTCAAAGAAGATCTATTCTTATTTCTCTCTGTGTTTGAGTTCACGAACACATGAGCTGATACGCTTGCGCTTGTCCGTAAGTGCACTGTGTAGCGGTGTAGAGGCCAGAAGAGGGCCTTGGATGTCCTGGAAGTTGAGTTATAGATACTGGTGACCTGCTATGTGGGCTGGGAATCATACCTAAGTCCTCAGCAAGAGTACCCGCTGCCCTTAACTGCTGAGACATCTCCCTATTTTTGAGAGGTCGTGAACTAAACACGTTTGCCTCCTCCCTCCCCCATCACACACCAGTGCAGTTTCAAATTTCCAAGAACCAGTGACCCCCTCCTCAGTACTTTCTGAACATTTGGTTGAGATTCTCCCAGAATGGAGCTCTGCTCTTCCCAGGGACTTGCCCCAGGGTGTCTTAGCTGAAGGAGACCCAACAAACTCAAGCAGTTCATTCTAGGAAAACACACACCACACACACACACACACACACACACACACACACACACAGAGAGAGAGAGAGAGAGAGAGATAGACAGACAGACAGACAGACACAGAAAGACACACAGAGAGACAGAGAGATACAACACACACAGAAAGAAAGAAAAGGAGAGAGAGACAAAAAGAGAAGAGACAGAGAGTCAGAGACACAAAGAGATGAAGAGAGAGAAAATAGACAGATATAGAGACAGAGAAACAGAGAGGCAAAGAGGCAGAGAGACAGACAGAGACAGACATAGAGACAGAAAGACACACAGAGAGACAGAGACACACACAGACACACAGAAAGAGGAGACAGAGAAGAGACACAAAGAAATGGAGAGAGAAAAATAGACAGAGACAGAGAGACAGAGACACACAGACACATACACACACAGACAGACAGACAGACAGACAGACAGACAGAACACATCCATTCCACACTCCAGCCTGCAGAGGGCATCTGGCATTGGATCCCACTGCAGCAGTCTTGAAAGGCTGGGAGCACAGAACACAGGTCAGGAGGAGTCTACAGGGAGGACAATTAATAAATCCAGCAGGTATCTGTCACCACACACGGTTGGGGAAGCCCTCTGGGAAGTGAAAGGAAGAAAGAAGTTAGGAAATCAGGGAGAGGAAAGGAGGAGGAGGGGAGGGAATGAAAGAAACAATTCCAGACGGGAGCTTGGCTTAGTGTATAACACAGTCATCAACTCACAGAAGCTATGTCTGTCTGTCTGTCTGTCTGTCTGTCTGTCTGTCTGTCTTGGGCCAGATAGCTGTGAGCTACCCTGAGAGTGCTGGGAATCAACTCCTGGTCCTCTGCCAGAGCAGCCAGTGCTCTTACCCCAGTGGTTCTCAACCTTTCTAATGCTGTGACGTTTCAATACAATTCCTTATGTGTGGCGACCCCCCCAACCATAAAATTATTTTTGTTGCTACTTAGTAACCATAATTTTGCTACCATTATATTTATAATATATTAATGTAAATATGTTTGGAGACAGAGGTTTGCCAAGGGGGTAGTGACCACAGGTTGAGAACCACTGTTAGCTGCTGAGCCATCAATCAGCCCCTTGGTCATTTCCCTCTGGTATTGAGTGGAATTCCCCCAGTGCCTGAGGTCTTAGACTCCTTCTCAGTGTTTCACGGCCATTCCTATTTCTTCTTCTGAGAACCACCTGTTCAGTTCACTCACCCATTTGACTTTGGCATTTAATCTTTGGGTTCCTTATAGATTTTAGATACCAATTCCCATCTGACAAAGAGTTGGCAAAGATATTCATTCCCTGGGCCGAGTTTTCACTTCTGCAATGGTTTCCTCTGCTGTGTAGATGATGTCCACAAAACGAATAACCTTCCCTCCCCTCCTTTCACCACATCTTCTTACCCAATGCCACCAATGCTGGTATCCTAATTTCTGGAGAACCCATTGGTCTGTTCTTGGAGTTCTCTCCTGAGCTATTGGGATGCCTTTAGCAAGTCCTGGCTAAAGCTGGCTGCTGCTCTGTTCCCTGGAGCTTTGCTGCGCCCGCTGCCTAGGTTGCTTCCGGCCACTAGAGGGCACCAGAGATGCACATTTTCAGTTCTCCGGGCAGAGACTACCTGTAACTTTAAAGAAAGTTATTTCCCCTCTTAAAAATTTTAAAATTAACTCTATTTCTAACTAATATACAAAAACTGTACAGATTGCTGAGATTTCTTTTACGTGGTCGTTGTTGGTTTTGTTTCGAGATGGAGCCTTGTGTGTGTACTCGGGAATGACTTTGAAGTCACTGTCACCAAAGCAGGCCCTGAAGGCCTCATCCTCCTGCCTCTACCTCCCTAATGCCAGGATTCTTTTGTTTTCTTTTTGGTTTCGCTTTGCTTTAGGAGACAGGATTTCTCTGTGTAGCCTCGACTGTCCTGGAACTCAGTCCGTAGACCAGGCTGGCCTCGAACTCATAGAAATCTGTCTGCCTCTGCCTCTGAAGTACTGGGAGTTAAGGTATGCATCACCACACCCAGCTGAAGCCACGGTTCTTCATGAGCACCACCAGGTAGGGCTCGCATGTGACTGACTTCTGAATTTTTCATTTTGTTAAATTTGTTTATTGTGTGTGTGTGTGTGTGTGTGTGTGTGTGTGTGTGTGTGTACTGAAGTCAGAGACTAACTCTTTAGTGTTGGTTCTCTCCTTCCACCAAGAGCCTCTCAGGGATTGAACTCAGGTCATCAGACTTGGCAGCAAGCGCCTTTACCTACTGAGCCACCTTGCCAGCCCTCAAGCACACGTCTCTTTGGCCTTCATTAGTGATATTTTCCCTGTGTCCTCAGCTCTCTCAAATCAGATTTGCTAGTGTCTGACAATCTGTTTTTCTTTCTCTTTTCTGTTTCTGGACCAGGTCCTCCTGTCCCATCTGCCATCCCATTCTGGTGGACAGAAAACTAATGACAGTGTCCGCAGTTACTGTCAACCCACGGTCAAATGGCAACACCAGCAACAGGCAGCATGCTAGTTCTTGATCTCTTCAAAGCAACTCCAAGCTCACAAAGCTAAGGTGGGATGGCTGTGAGTTCGAGGCCACCCTGGGCTCATCATGATTAAGACCCTGAACAAAACTGAACAAACAGAAAAGCAACTTCAAGTCCCCAAGCCAAAATGAGAGGAGTGAAGAGTAATGAACTAGAAATTCTCAGTGCTGGACAAATCGCCGTCCACGAGCCAGGAGACCCGTGTCTTTCCATAGGACGCAGATCATACTCAGCTTCACCGAGGGGACATTAGTGCCATTCACCCCTCACCTCAGACTCCAGCAGGCTCTCTCTGACCAGACAAACTTTTCTTATTGAGCAGGCTGGGCCTTCAGACCCTGGCTTCAAAGAGAATTCTTCTCCTCAATGAGCAGAAGAGAGGAAGAAATCCGTCACTGGCTTCTGGTTCTCCGGCTCCTGCCCTTAATTGAAAAGGTGCCTGGGATGCCCTCTGGTGCCCCCTCCCCACCTAAAGAGAAGGCTCGGAAGGAGCCTACGTCTGGGCTGGCGAGCCCTGTCGGCCGCCCTTCCCCGCTCTGCAAAGCCATCTGTCTGCTTCTTCCCGGATCTCCTCATCCATCCTCAGGCGTGTCCACGCCTCTGAGCACAAGTCTTCCTGTTATCAGCAAACCCAGGAGCCCGAGCGCTCTAGAAGGGACGCATTCCCATTCCAAGTCGCCGATCTTCAGAACTTTCGGCCACGAAAGAAGAAATCGCCGCGGTAAAGATAAACGGCTCTGGTTTTCATTGAGGCTCGACATCCATCTTGGCAAAAACTGAAACCAATTTCCAGGGATTAGAAGTGTGGAATAGGGGGTAGACAGCTATCCCTGCTGTGTGTGTGTGTGTGGGGGGGGTGAGTGTAGCATGAGTGTGTGTATGAGTGTGTATGTTTGTGCATTTTGTGTATGTGTGCATATGTGTGTGTTATATGTTTGTACATGTGTGTTTGTGTGTCTTTGTGTTGTATGTATATGTGTATGTTGTGTGTATGTATATGTGTTGTATGGTGTGTATGTATGTGTGCTGTGTGTGTGCATGTGTTTGTGCGTATTATGTGTTGTATGTGTGTTTGTGTGTGTTTGTATGTGTAGTTGTGTGTGTGAGTATGTTTGTGTGTAAGTGTATATATGTGTGTGTTGTGTGTGTTGTATGTATTGGGTGTGTGTTTTGTGTGTTGTGTGTGAATGTGTTTGTGTGTGTTTGTGTGTGAGTGTGTGTATATGTGTGTTGTGTGTTTGCATGTATGTATGTGCATGTGTTGTATGTATGTGTATGTTGTGTGAATGTGTGTGTGTTGTGTATACATGTATGTGTGTGTTGAGGGGTAGCCTAGGTAAAGATAGGAGGTCCAGCTCTGTGGAAAGGAGCTGTACCAACTGTTACTGCTTTTCTTTTCCGTTGTATCTTTTTTTTTAAAGAGACATTTCTGTTGTTCCTTTTACTTCTTGCTTGAATGTGTATCCATCTCGGTGCTTGGTTATTGGAACCAGTGACAAAGTAACAAGCTCTCGGACAGAATGTTCTGAAAGTGTGATAGAAGCCCAGGCTGCCAGGCAGTACCTCAGGTTAGACAACAGAGAAGAAGCATCAGGTTTAATCCGAGAGCCTCAGCCTCCCCCTCCCCCTCTTGCTCTGCCCACTGTTTGGAATCCAGTGAGTGTTGAGTCAATGCCAGTTTGTGAGATTGGTTCAAAGGCATGTGGGGATGTAGCAGGACCCCACAGGGTGTCTTCATCACATCTCTGCAGTGGGTTCCTCTCTGAGGCAACAGGTCAAGATGGAGTCCAGGAAGTTAAAGGCTGCGTTGGTGCCTTTGTGGGAAGGGGGTGGAGTGTGGTTCTTCAAACCATGCTACCAGGCTACAGGGCAGAGCACATCTTCGTTGCTGACTGCTCTCTGGTGTTTCCTGGATGCATTCTCATGATTAAGTCTTCCGGGATAACTGGTCTCAGAGACCCAGAACCTGCTGCTAAGAACTTACTTTAGAAAAGACAGATTCTGAGATATGGAAATTCCCTATGGACATGTTTAATGGGAATTTAAAACTCGGTGGATACTCATCTGGTGCCGATGTTTAGAACCAAATGCCAGGAGGTTCACAGAGGCCTTGGAGAGTGTGACAGAGGGAGGAATGTTGAAAACTCTCTCTTCCTATGGTCAAACGGATCAGATATCTTATAATAAAGGTGGTGATCTCAGTGGGGAGAGCATGATGGTGATGATGGTGGTGGGTGATGATGATGGTGATGATGATGATGGTGGGTGATGATGATGGTGATGATGATGATGGTGATGATGGTGGTGATGATGACAGTGAGGTCAGAGGTGAAGGAGAACAGACCCAAAGTCTGAGATCTTCTAGCATCTGACTCAGGAGTACACTCTGGTGTTTCTGCAAAGTTAATTGGAAGTAAGTGCTAATGTGTGGGAGTGCACACACACACACACACACACACACACACACACGAATGATGGTGTAAAGTTTGAATATGATTAATGCATCAAATTTATGGGATTTTTCCTGCTAAGAATAAGAACATTTGTTGAAGCCAATGGAACAAAGTGTGAAACTAAATATGGCATCCCCTGGGAGCCTCTGATGCTAGGGTTCATTTGCTTCTGGATTTTAATATGTGTGCTTTCCGTGAAGATTTGACCACATCGTTTTATTTTTAACAAACAGGCAAAAAGGGAGCTTAGAGTGTCACTAAAGCCCCCACTTTAAACTCTTTAATGACCCCATGATATGAGTATAATATTCCAGTGTCACAGATGAGGAGATGGGGTGTCTAGTGGCTTGTCCTGCTTGCTGAGAGGCCGGGCTAAGATTAGAACCCAGGACCTCTCTGACTGCAAACCAGTCTCATGTCTGATTCTAAGGATAGTCTTTGGCTTAGCTGGGGATGGATGTCCCTGGGATGCTGTATGAAGTGGCCATCGGGTGGCTGCTTCAAACACTAAGTCACCTCATCCTGAATCCTTGTCTCAAAGCAGCGTGACTAAGCCAGCTCAGTCAGTCAACAGGGTCACAAGGGAGGGAGGGAGGGAGGGAGGATTAAAGAAAGAAAAGACATTGAGACAATGTTATAACATGACTCCAGCCAGTGCTGAGGCTAAAGTGGATTTATTTTTTTTTCCAGTCTGCTTTTATATCATTACAGGTATATACAAAGAATATGATCAGTCAGTCCTAAGGCATAAACAAAGTAGTTAAGGAACAAACAAGGCATAAACAAAGGTCCCATGATCACTGTATTCAGAGTCTTAACAAGACCCACCAAGATACAAAGAACACATTCCTCAGATGTGTTCATCTTGAGCCCTCTTCCAAGTCCTAGCCCAATGTCAAATCCCTAGAAGATGTCACAAGAGCTCTCCACAGCAGTGGGTTGCTTTACCAGGGTTCCAGCGAAGCCAAGAGTCAGCCTTCCTGGAAGCACAGGGATTGTAGAAATGAGCATATTCTGGGCCAGCTTCTCATCTGCTCCTATTCTGGGGACGGAGCCCTTGTGACAGCCAGATCCCAGGCTGGGGTTCCAGCCCTCACTGGGCTTTTGTCTCCCCATAGCGTGACACACACACACACACACTCCAGCCCTTTAGACTTCTATGTCTTCAACCCAAACTGACTTTCCCAGTGCCATCTTTTGTATCTTAACTGTCCCCTGACGGTCAGTGTGCTAAAGGCTTGAGTCTACAGCTCAGGGTTGATAGGAGAGGTGGGTGATTTTTAAGAGGTGGGGTTCTAAGAGTTTTAGATCATTCAGGGTGCACCCTTAAGTGGGAGGCTGAGACCCCAGTCTTTCCATTTTTTTCTATTTGTATTCCCATCAGGAAGTGATTGTTTTTACTCTACTGCCTGTCTATAAGTCCATAAATGTCAGGACCAACCAACCAACCATGGCCTGGGATCACTATAAGTCAGATGAACCATTTTTATATTTAAGTTGATTGTCTCAAGTGTGCATATGGTAACAGAAAAGCTGATCAACAAACAATGCCAACATTGTCCCCTTTCTTACACACACACACACACACACACACACACACACACACACATACACGTCTCACTACATATGGAAAGATGGAAGTCTCCTTGGCAAAACTGCTTCTCTTCCTGTCCTCTTACTGTATGACCTGCCCTTGGCAGACAGCATGGCCGTGTGTGTGTGTGTGTGTGTGTGTGTGTGTGTGTGTGTGTGTAAAACCATGAACCCAGGGCTGTTTCCCTCCAACAGAGCATTGGTTCAGGTTCTGAGAAGCCTACCTCACACACTGTGCAGTGTTTTTTTTCAAAGAGTGCTTTTTTTTCCTTGATAAACCACAAATCTCACAATCTCTTCATCTCAAGTGTGTGGTTTGGGCTGTAACCACACTGCACACAACTCTCCGCACAATTAAATTCTGACATTTTCTTTGCTCAAAAAGAAAACCTTTGGGATCAGTGGTGCAACTCTGTTAGTTAGGAGAGTGTTTGCCCAGCACACAGGAAGGAGCTCCAGCGTCAATCTCTCTGTAAGGCAGAGGCAGAAAGATCAGAAGATCGAGGTCATCCTGCACTACATAGTAAGCTCAAGGCTAGCCTGAGCTACAGGAGACCTCGTTTCCAAACTTCTCACAGAAGTAAAAGCCCCTGTACCTGTGGGGTCTTCATATCTCCTTTTTTTTCTCAGGCCTAATTAACTGTAAATCTGTTTCCTGACACTATCTACTTCCTGTCACTTATCTACTTCCTGTCTCTCTACTTCCTGTCACTTATCTACTTCCTGTCTCTACCTCCTGTCATTTATTTCTTGTCACCTACCTACTTCCTGCTACTTAGCTTTTTTTGTCACTTACTCTGTCACTTATCTACTTCCTGTCACTTACCTACTTCCTGTCACCTACTTCCTGTTACTTATCTACTTCCTGTCACTTATCTACTTCCTGTCACTTACCTACTTCCTGTCACTTACCTACTTCCTGTCACTTACCTACTTCCTGTCACTTACCTACTTTCTGTCACTTATCTACTTCCTGTCACTTACCTACTTCCTGTCACTTACCTACTTTCTGTCACTTATCTACTTCCTGTCACTTACCTACTTCCTGTCACGTATCTACTTCCTGTCTCTTAGGTCTTTCTATTTTCCTCATCCTGTGTGCAAACATCAAATACCTCACCTTTCAAGACTGAGCTGCATTCTTTTTCATGACTGAATAATATTCCACCTTTATTGACCTTTCATCATTTGGATCACGTCTTCTGAGGGTTTTCTTTTCTTCCAGCACTGGAGACAGAATCCACGGTTGTGCCATGTGGCTCTAGGCAAGTGATCTCTTATCCCCAGATCTCCCCGGATCTCCCAGGTTACATTCACGCCATTTATTGTCCATGCATCCCAGTAGGTCACATGCTGTTCTGGTCACTCTGCTTCTCCAGCCATGTTTTAATTCATCAATACAAACAAGCTTAAGTTCAGCACTTAACTCTTTTTCCCTAACAATATTTCAAACAATATCTTTCAGAACCATCAAAATTGAGGTACCCCTTCCTGTTTGCCAACATGTCTATACAGGGAAGCCTGTAAGGTCCTTACTGAGGAGGCCGAAGGCTGCCCAAAGACAAAGCTTGCACTTGAAGACAGTTCCCTGGATGCCTCTTAATACTCATCATGAAAAAAAGAAGCCATCAGGGGGTGGAGAGACGGCTCAATGGATAAAAGCACTGGCTGCTCCTACGGAAGACCCGGGTTCAGTTCCCAGCACCTGCATGACGGTTCACAATTATCCATTAACTCCAGCTCCAGGAGATCTGACGCCCTCTGCTGGCCTCTGCAGGCACTGCATGCTCTATGCCTACCAGGTTCTTGGGCTTCTGGGAATTCTCCTGTCTGCGCGTGCGCACGCATGCACATCTTCTCTTGGAAGTTCTGGGATTGCATAGGCTAGCCACCATGCTTTCCTGAGCTCTGAGGATTCACACTCAAGTCCTTACAGGGCAGGCTCAGGGTTAGAAGCCACTTCCTGGGCCAAGAGTTAGCTTTGTCTTTCATGGAAGTTTGGTGTCAAGGGTCCTTGGTGTCCAGCGAAGGTCAGGAGAGCACAGACTTCCAACCTTCTCTTTCTAGAGAGCAACATCACCCACTCCACGTTGCAAATCTCACCAAATATCAGAGCAGCCCGCTGGCCTCTAGTTCTTCCCGGTAGCTCTTTGCTTTAAGCTTTAAACCAGAAGGGATAGCTAGAACACACTGAAAGACAGCCCCCCAGCCATCTTGGGGTGGGAGTCTGGGGGCGGGGGGTCAAGACAGGGTTTCTCCGTGTAGCCCTGGCTGTCCTGGAACTTGCTCTGTAGACCAGGTTGGCCTGGAATTCAGATCTGTCGGCCTCTGCTGGGACTAAAGGCGTGCGCCACCAGCTGTCTTTTGAACGCCTTTTCTTTTTCCTCAGGGGCGAAGGGTTGCTGTGTGAAGGAAGTCAGAGCGTGGGCAGAGATGTCCCAGGGCCTTAGACGGGTGGGCTGGTGCCTTGTTCTTGTTTTCCTTTTCCTCTCCGTGTAGATCGGGAACACATTAGAAGCGTTCACTGCCACAGTTTGAAACTCCACTGTCAGGGAGCCGCTCTCTTCGCTGCCCCCTCTCTTCTCCTTCTCCTCTTGGGTCTCCGCCTCTTTCACGGTGCTCCGTGTATCATTCTAGCACCTTCTCTTCTCTGCCTTTATATTTCCATCCACTCTTCAAAGGAAGAGAGGAGAAGGGCCTTTTCCCACTTCCCCGTTCTTTACTGACAAGCAAAGCAAACCCTGAGCTGGAAACGCACCTGAGAAGAGCAGGGCTGGGAGTCGTTTGTTCGGTTTGTTCGTTTTACGCAGCAGATTTTCTCGGTTCAGAGAGTTCAGTTTGGAAGGAAAACTGGGGATCCTCTGGTCACTGGCTTAAAGGGGATGGAGGGTTCTGCTCTGGAACAGTGACACGTACAGACCCTGACTGTGTCTTTGCTATACAAAATTCTTCCCACGCACCCACCCCAGTGCTGAGGAAAGAGTCCATGGACCTTAAGGAAACCAGGCAAATGCTCCACTTCGAAGCAATGATCCCAACAGGCTCAGAGTTAATGCTGAACTGGGGCACCTCTCTCTCTCTCTCTCTCCCTCCTCATTCAAAAGTAGTCGCCTTGTGGGACGCTATGATTTTATTTGGTTTTCTTGGTCTGTTTGTCTGACCCGTTTATCTGGCCTGCTTTAAATTAGCCCCTAGATGTGCGCATTAAAGGTGATTAGAAGACTCGGGGACGGCCCCTGTCATTAGTTAATGCTTTGGAGAGCATGTCGCCTGCAGCTCAAGGGGGCACGGGCTCCTCGGGCTATATATCACCGATGGCCTGCAGGCCTGCCCAGACTCTGCGCTTCCCTTCTTGGGGTCTGCCCCCGATCGGGCTGCAGATCCGAGGGGTCGGAGACGAGTTTAATTTAAAGACGAGCCCCCCTTGGGCTGCCAAAGGAAATGGCGTGTCAGGCACGTCAAAAATAGATACTGTTGCCTAGATATATGGTCCGGGAGGTGGATACCGCCCCGGCCATCCGTTACCTGGATGGCCTTTAAACGTCAAAACAAATCCTTCCCGGCCTTTCTCTAAGACTTAAATCACCCGGAGAGACAGGGTCAGCCTCTGGGAGTTGGAATGTACTGGGAGGGGGGATGGGCGGGCCTCGGGGTGGGCGGGGGAATTGGCCTGTGGCTCCCGGGAGCGTGCGCCCTCTTCCTTGCTCCCCACCTGCCTGTGCCCTTCTGATCTCCGGATTGGAACCGGTTCCTGCCATCTGAGACCCACTCCACAGATCCAGGCAGGCGTCTCCTCTCTCGAGGTGTGTGTTTGAATACAGGCAGCCGTCCGAAGGACACGGACAGTGACCGCAGAGCCCTGGAGTCGAACCACGTGTGAGAACGGAGCCTCACTTTGTGCTAGTTAGTAGCTTTCGGGCGCGTGGCTTCAGGGGTCAGTCTAGGTTAACGCCCAAAAGACTCCATGATTCTTATCCCCACTGGACACAGCTTAGGCTCAGAGAGGCTGAGACACCTGCTTAAGGCTACACAGTCACACCCCCCCGTCCCTTTTTCCCCCCTCTCTTCTTTGCTTTTCCTCCGTCCCCAC
Organism: Rhabdomys pumilio; assembly: GCA_030674055.1. Classification (NCBI taxonomy): domain Eukaryota; kingdom Metazoa; phylum Chordata; class Mammalia; order Rodentia; family Muridae; genus Rhabdomys; species Rhabdomys pumilio. The sequence continues at coordinate 32,420,719 of JANHMN010000023.1, read as the reverse complement.
ACCACACCCAAACACACACCCCTTTTGACAATGTCATGTAGGCTAAGCTGGCCTCAGACCCCTGATCGTACTTTTTCTGCTTCCTGCCCAGTTCTGGAATTGGACTTGGGACCCTGTAGGTGCTATCTCTAGAACCTCCTTCTTGTCAAACTGCTAGGGAGGGAAGGCGGAAGCAGGAGGACACCTGGAGTTCATGGGTCAGTCAACCTAGTTGAATCAGGGGCATTCAGGTCCCATTAGAAACTATTTCAAACCGGCAACAGCAGCAGCAACCCACAGGTATTCGAAAGAGCAACTGAAGTTGACTTCTAGCCCCTCCCCCATGCTCGCACACTCACGCCCCCAGCCCCACCCCCAGGCCTTCTATAATCCCAGTGCTGTGAGATGGAACCAGGAGGATTTGAATACCAGGATATCCTGGGCAACATAATGAAAGTCTGTCTCAAAACAAACTTCCAAATGTTTAAATGTGTCTATGTCTATGTACATATGTATATCAATGCCAATATCTCTATCTATGGCTAACTCTACATCAGTGTGTGTGTGTGTATAGGCTGGGACTTAAAAGCCGACTCTATTCCACAAAGTGTTGATTAGGTGTGAGCATCTGAGTTCAAATCCCCAGTTCCCATGGAAGAATGAGTGCAGTGTCCCAGGCTTGGAATGACAGAAATCACGGAACAGAGACAGCAAGATTTCTGGGCCTCAATGACCAGGACACCCTACATTTCCTGGGGACCAGAGTCTTGTGTCAGACGGCTCTGGGAATCCAACGCCCTCCTTCAACCTCTTCAGGCCCTGCACTCTTGTGAGGTATCTACCAGAGAGGACTTCAAGGATTTCAAGGATATGAACTCAAGGGAATAGAAAATCTTTGTGAGCTGGCCAGTGACTACACTAGGTGTTCAGGATCCCAGTGCAGACCTGAGCCTTTCTCGGGGTGAGCTTTTAAGAACAAAACCCACATTCTGGGTTAACACACCTCAGGTAGCCAGAACAGTTAGGCAGAAGCAGAACTGCAGAGCCAGAGAGCAAAGTTAGCACATGTAGGGACTTTCCCAGAACCATGAATGTCAGTGGAGTCGGTCTTTGTTCTTGTTTTTGGCAGGTGGTGCTGCCTATGTGCTGGGTCCCACGGTCATAATGATCCTTCCCTCATGGAGTCAGCTGTGCTAAGGTTGTGGAGAAGCTACTGAGGTCTGGAGGCCCATTCCACTCTCCTCTACCTCTTTGTGCAAGCACATAGGTAGAAAACCTGACACACAAGTGCACATAAGCTCCACAGACATTTAAGTCAAACATTTAAATGACAGAAATTCCTTCTTAGGTTTTGTGAGCCTGGCAAACTGCAGTTAGCTAAGGTCTGTAATTCTAAGTTATCCTGCTGAGTAAAATACCTGAGTAACCCAAAGGGGGCAGGAGTTTGGCTGATGGTGTCTGGAGACTGCAAGCCACTGGAGAAGCATGGCAGAATCAGGAAAGGCATGGCAGACAGGGCAATAGAAGTGTTTGACCAAAAGTCCTCACATCATGAACATCCAAGAAGCAGAGAGCATGGGGAACGAGGGCTGGGTCTCCTTCAAGGCCTACACCCTCAACAGCCCTGCTTCTACAAGATTCTACAACTTTCTAAAGTAGTCATTAGCCAGGGAACCAAGCAGCCAAAGCATGAAGCCACTGGAGACCGTTGGAATCCAAAACGTCACAGCAGTTAAGATTAACAAAATCTCCAGCCTGGATTCAGCAGTGGCTCACCCATGCAGTCACTGCTGAATGGGCACAGTGGGTCAGGCAGTCACTGCTGAGTGGAGTGCACACAGTAGGCCAGGCAGTCACTGCTGGATGCATACAGTAGGTCAGGCAGTCACTCCTGAATGCTCACAGTAGGTCAGGCTCAAGAGTCAAATAGGCAGAGCCTTCACACTGGATATTTAAGGTCTACGGAGAGTGAAGCATGAATCAAGTCCACCCTTGCAGCTACAGCTGCATGACAGGCAGCCATTCCTCCAACATGAGGAAGTGGCTACTGTTTTCTCCAATGAGATATCTGTTGTATCCATCTTAGACATTCCAGAGCCAAACAAGGCACAGAGACGGTAACTGCCCTTGCAAAAAGAAGTCTCTCTGACTTCTTCCTATCTCAAATGGGACATCCAGGGCTGGGGAAAGGGCTCAGAGTGTAATGTATGCGAGGACTGGAGTTCCTGTCCCCAGCACCCACATAAATTCTAGGTGGTCTTGGCAAAGACTTGAGATCCCTGGGGTAAGCTGGCTAGGTTGACTATCAGAGTCAGCGAGCTCTGGTTTCATGTGAGAGACTCTGCCTCAATACATGAAGTGGTAAGTGACCCAGAAAGAAGGCTGACACCAACCGTGGCTTCCACACACATGCGTACATATGTACATATGTAAGCATACGTCCACACACGCACATATACATAGGGAAAAGTCTCAATTAGTCAGATGGAAGGGGCTTTCTAGGCTCCGCCTCCCCAGGGGGCATCCCGTGGTGTTGTGGTTTTGTAAGCCATGCTGTACGGAGGGGGGTTGGGTGACATCATTTGTGCACACTGATGTCTTTACAACGATCCTTTCAATTCTGTGAGCAAACACGTCAGGCCCATCGTAGTGAGCCCAGCAAGTGCCAGGTGACTGGTTTATGACTGTGCTTGCCTCAAGAGGTGTGTCTGCAGACCGTCCTGGCAGGTCCCTAGGTGTTTCTAAGATGCTGCATCCTGCATCCAAACCCCGGAATGTCATGGGTTCTGCTGGTCTCCTCCAGGACACTTCTTTCCTCTCTGCATCCAGCCCTTGTCAACATCAGCCTGACCCTCTTTTCTTCCCCACATCTTGGCTTCCAAAGAGAAGAGAGATTCCTCACCCACATCCTAGACCAGACTCAGGAGCCTGTGGCTCTCTCTCTCATCTCAATGGCTTTTCCCCTCTGGCTTTAGATCTGGGGGAAACCGAAGGTAAAGGGGACTTGGCTTGAGCCACTGAATTTGGCCTCTCAGGCAGTTTGAAGAATGAGCCTGGAGTCTCCAGGAAATGTCAAATGATTCAGCCAAACCCCAAAGTGGGAGACCCTGGGATCCATCCCACTCTTGAAGATTGCAGCCTTCTGCCTCCACAGGGGCCACAGAACTTTTTCCTCACTTGCTCCTGACAGGGATTCTACTATATTATGAGTTAAAACCTGATTGATTTCTGAAAGATGGACACTGTGGTCCTAACATGGATCAGCTGTGCTGTAGATGCTTTAGTTGAATGAACATATGAATGAACATATGAATGAACGAATGAATGAATGAATGAATGAATGAGAAAGTTTCCCTTAGCATCTGGTTCTTTAATTCTTTTCTCCTTTAGACATTCTTTATTGTTTACGTGTATGGATATTTTGTCTGCATGCGTGGCTGGTGACTGAAGAGGCCAGAAGGGGGCGTCAGATCCCCTGGAACTGGTGTTACTGGTGGTTGTGAGCCACCAGGGGTGCTGAGGACTGAACCCTGGTCCGCTGGAACAGCAGCCAGTGCTCGTCACCACGGAGCCATCTGTCCCTTCGGACACATGTTCTATATGTGATGTAAGGATGAGCATACACAAACACGACACAAGATAATGCTATGCACACAGAGGTGAGCTGCCATCCTGCTGGGAGCGGCTCTGGGAGGACAAGGAAGGCTTGTCATCAGAAACGCAGCTTAGTAGCTTCCCATGACAGAAGACTTTTTCTTTCTGAAACTCACTAATGGTCCCGTGCATGTTAGTATTTTCTTTCTCTCTGTATGTACAAAATATTTCAAGTTGTGAATTAAAAGATTTTACTACGTACACTGTGCCCTTGGCATACCAGGAAATCCTATACGGAATGAAAAAGAAAGCCTTTTTCTTTTCTCTTTTCTTTTATTTTTTCTTTTCGTTTCTTTTTTTCCTGGCCCAGGTTTTTTTAAGTCCTCCCTGAAGCTCAGGATGTGAGGAAAGAGACTCCCAAAGTCTGGATGCTGGCATTCCATGCAGGACCCATTTACTCCAGGCTAGTAGCTAAACAACAAACCAAGATACCAGTTAGAGCATCCATCAGGTCCCAATGGCTCAAGACCATTATGAAGTTCTTGGTAATATGAGGAAATACACTGGGCTGAAGATACGGCTCAGTGGTTAAGAATATTGATCTTGCAGAGGTCCTGAGTTCAATTCCCAGCAACCACATGGTGGCTCACAACCATCTGCAATGAGATCTAATACCCTCTTCTGGTGTGTCTGAAGATAGCTACAGTGTACACATAGACATAAAATGTCAAAAAAAAAAAAAAGGATATATGAAGAAACACCCAATTTCTTTCAGTGAAAATAGTTAAAAACTTTCTTATTGATTACTATTATCAGTATGAATATGGAAGAAACAGGAATGGAAGCCGGGCCTCACGGCACTGAGGCGGTGGAAGCAAGAAGGTCAACAGGTTTCACCGCTTGTGTGGGCTAGGGTGAGTTCAAGGCCAGCCTCGGCAAGTTAAGTAAGACTTTGTGTGAAGATAAAAATAAAAACAGGGCTGGAGATACAGAGAGAAAACGAAGGGTGAGAGGGAGATGGAAGAGGGAAGGGATGATGGGAGGGGGAGAGGAGAGGGAAAGGGAGAGGGAGGAGAAGAAGAGGGGGGGGGGGAGGGGGAAGGAAGGACACTCAGTGTTCTCATCTTCTTCCTCTGTTACCCAGTCTCCACTTTGGGTCATGGCTTTCTATTTTCTTGCAGGCAGGTTCGGAGGACAGCTTCAGTTCAGGAAGGCAATAAACGCTAAGGTTTAAGCAACTTTCACCCCCAGCTCCACGCTTGTCAGAGGAGAGAAGGAATTGTCCGTAGATTGTCCTTAGAAAATTTACCGATGGGTGGATACTGAGACTTTGAATAATTAAGAGTGTATTAGGCGCCTGCCCCTTGAGGAGCAATCCAGATTTATCCATGCACAAAAGGACACACACCCTGCTAGCACCCACCTCCACGTGCCCACGGTGCGTGCGTAGCAGACATCTATTTTTTTTTTTTTTTTAAATCTCAATCACTTCCTTACCCAGAGTCTGCTGGTAGCTGCAGCTCGGCGCCCCGAAGCCCCGCAGCCTTGCTCTCTTCCAAGTCTGTCCCCATCCCCCACCTGCTTTGGAGATTTTATTTATTATCTGTGGGAAAGTATATTGTTTGGAAATTCTGGATTTTATTTCTCCACCGGCTTTGACAGATACTCAGGGAAAGGGCGGCGGCGGGAGGTGGGGGCTGGGGGAGGGGGGGTTGGTCGAGCATTTGGTTTTGTTTTATGATATGCTGTAGAGAATCCTGTTAAATTCTCTGGGGCCGTGGGGCCTGGAGGACCGTGTAAATGAAAGGCCCGGCGATGGTTTATGAGGGTTTGTGGTGGGAGTAGTGAGGAGAAGGAGCCAGTGTGGTCAGCTCCTTGTGAGGCAAGCAAGGGGAACGGCAGGACTGGGTTTACAGAGGCACTAATTTTAACAATGCTAATAACACAGCGTTGATCGCCATGTTGATACATTTTATGCAAACATGGAGGAGTAGGAAGGACCAGAGCCCAGCGCAGACTCCTCCGTTCACCTGCTCAGCCAACCACACTGGGTTCACCCTTGGCTCTGCAGTCTGCTCCCTCAACTGTGCAAACTGTGGCTGCTTCCTGGTCTCTGGGCCTCAGTTACCTCCTCTGGAAAATGGGCTTGTTAGGTTGATCTAGTTCGGGGAGTTATATGAAGTGTGCTCTGGTGTGGAAGGAGAAGAGTCTAAGACTTCTGGCTCCGGAAGCCTCTTGTCTCAACAGATGTAACATGTCTTTGCCTTTCCAGAGAGGAGTCTCTCTCTCTCTCTCTCTCTCTCTCTGTGTGTGTGTGTGTGTGTGTGTGTGTGTGTGTGTGTGTGTATGCTGTCTGTGTCAGCGTATGTGGAGACCAGAGGTAGACATCAGTATATCTTCCTCAATCTCTTCTCTACCTTTTCTTTTATGACAGAGTCTCACTATGTAGCCCGGACTGTCCTGGAACTCACTATGTAGAACAGGCTGGCCTTGAACTCACAGAAATGCCTCTGCCTCTGCCTCTGCCTCTGCCTCTGCCTCTGCCTCTGCCTCTGCCCTCTGCCCTCTGCCCTCTGGCCTCTGCCCTCTGCCCTCTGCCCTCTGCCCTCTGCCCTCTGCCCTCTGCCCCTGCCTCATTAATGGTGTGTATCCCTGCTCTTGGCTGTACTTTAGTTTTGTGATAGAGTTTTTCACTGAATTTGAGCTTGCTATTTTGGCTAGACGGGCTGGCCAGCAAAGCCTTAGAATTACCCTTGCCCCCAACATTATTACAAGCTTACACTGTTTCTCCTTGGTTATTTGGGACTGGGGATCTAAACTCAGGTCCTCAAGCTGCCAAACAAAGCCAGCACTTTGCCTGCTGAGCTGTTGTGGTGGTTTGAATAAGAGTGTCTCCAGCAGGCTCAGATGTGTGAATACTTCATTGTTAGTTGGTGGCTTTGGTTAGGTGGATTTAAGAAGTGTGGCCTTAGCCAGGATGGTGGTGGCACACGCCTTTAATCCCAGCACTTGGGAGGCAGAGGCAGGTGGATTTCTGAGTTCGAGGCCAGCCTGTTCTACAGAGTGAGTTCCAGGACAGCCAGGGCTACACAGAGAAACTCTGTCTCAAAAAAACAAAAAAACAAAAAAACAAAAACAAAAAAAAAAAAAAAAAAAAAAAAAAAAAAGGAAGTGTGGCCTTGCTGGAGGACATGTGTTACTGGGAGTGGCCTTTGATGTTACAAAGCCATGCATCTGTCCCAATTCATCCTTTCTCTGCTTTTTATTTGTTGATTAAGATGTGAGCTCTCAAGCTCGCTACTCCAGCTATGTATCTGCTGTCCAAATATAAGGACAAAAAGACCCCTTCCTTCTCAAGTGCCTTGGTCATGGTGTTTTCCCATAGCATAGAATCAGAAACCAAACCAAGACAGCCTCCTACCCATCCCACACAGATCTCAGGCGTTTCAAAGCTGCAATCAGGTGCTCTTTTACTCAGAAGTTTTATGAGAGATATGTGTTTACACGTGCAGGTGTATTTGGAGGCCAGAGAACAGCACTGGTTTTTGTTCCTGAAGGAAATGTACTCCATGTTTCTTTGAGGCAGGGTCTCACACAGGGTTCAAGCCCTGCAATTAGGCTGGGCTGAGTGATGAGCAGACACCAGGGGTCTGTCTGCTTCTCATCCCTCCAGCATCAGCATGGAAGCATGCAATATCAAACCCTCACATGGGGATGGGATTCCCTTCCTCATGCTTGTATGGTGAGTCCTTTATTGATTGAGTCATATCCCCAGCTCAGTCCCCAGTCATATCCCCAGAAATTAGCCACCTCAATCTCACTCAGTCAAGATGCCTCCAGACTGCAGGCAGACTGAGACTGATTCCTCCTGAAGGCTGGGCAAAGTTTTTTCTATTTTTTTCTTCTTATGGTACTAGAGAGACTTACTATTATCAGAAATAAGGCTCTATGGAGCTGTCTACCTTGCCTTCTCTTAGTATTCTCATCTCTATCTGCTTCCCACCTCAGAGTCTCCGTCACTTCTATTCCTTCTGCCTGGAACAGTTTTCTTCTTCCTCTTCATCTCATGGCATTTTTAAAAAATCTATCACTAATAACTCTTAGTTATAATACAAACGGTAAACATATAAATGGCCAGTGGTTATCGTATGTCCAAACATTATATAAAACTTACATAGCTTCATATACAAAACTCATAAAGACCGGTAGTAGCATCAGTCATCAGAAATACACTAGGCGTTGACGTTAAAGTGGCTAAATAGAATAAGTTGCCAATATTAAGTGTTGACAAGAAGGAAGAACAACTGCAGTCATTGCTCCTGCACAGCTGGAAGCAATGTAAAATGATCGCACCACTCTGGGAACTAGTTTGGCATGTTGTCATAAAATCTCACATAGAAATAGTGTACCAGACAGCAGTCCCGTTATTGAATACTTAGGAAATTCAGAAAGATACTAAGAAGATTATATACTGGTTGGACATGAGGCGATGTATACCTTTATTCCCAGCATTTAAGAGGCAGAGATAGGTGATTTCTGAGTTTGAGATAGCCTGGTCTACATAGTAAATTCCAGGCCATTCAGGGGGCTACATAGAAGTATCCCTCCTCAAGAGGAAGAGGAGGAAACATCATGACCAGTGGGCTGCATTCATGGATGCCAGACTAGTTCAACCTATACCACATATACAACTCAAATTTAATCTATTATATCCTAAGCTTAAGGGAAGAAATCACATGACCACCTCAATGAATGCAGAAAAGACATTTGACAAAGTTTAGCAGGCTGTCGTAATAAAAGTTCGGTGACACGCATGAAGACCAAGCTGCACATGCTGCACATGGGAGGGAAGTGGCCGGGAGGGGGCAGTGAGCGGAATGTAAAGTGAATAAGAAAAAAAAAATAAAATTAAAGAAAAAAAGAAAGTTCTGGGTACATTTGAAATGGGTGACGAATACCTCAAAATAATGAAGATCATTCAAAGCAAAGCCAACAGCCAGTGTTATACAAAACAAACAAAAACTGAGAGAAAGGCACCCACTCATCCCTCTTAGTCAATACAGTGGTCGGAGTCTTAGCTACAGCAGTTAGACAAGAGAAAGACATAAAGAGGTTAAAAACAAGACAGGAAGAGCTCACAGTGTCCCTGTTGGCAGATGACGCGATTCTGTAGTAAAACAACAACAACCCCTATAGAATCGGCCAGAAAACTCTGAGGTCCAACAGTTTCAATAAAGTTGCAGGATACAAAATCAACACCTGAAAAATAGATTGGGGGAAATGGCGTCCATGATAGCTCAAAAAGATTAGGTGATGGGGGTAGGGTCTGGAAAGGGGTTGGGGCGGCACAGGGCTGGTCTGGGGTCGAGGTCAGGGGGTGGGGTCAGGGAGGGGATTGAGGAAGGGGTTCGGGGAAGGGGGAGGGGGTGCCTTGGGGAGATGGCTCAGCAGTTAATCACATTTCCTTTTCTTCTAAGATAACTTGTGTCTGGTTCTCAGCACGCAGGACACGCTGCTCACAACAGCTTTTAGCTCCAGCTCTATGGGACTTTATGCCCTCTTCTGGCCTTCTGGGGTACTGCACACACATGGCAATTACACAGACACCTACACAAACATAGACTTAAAAAGTATTAAGGACATTAAAAAAAAAAGTCTAACCAAGAAAGTAACAGATCTCAATAAAGAATATTTCAAGACACCAAAAATGAGAATTGCAGATGATCGAGGATGGGAAGAAAGAACTCATAGAGTTAGCCTTGTGAGTGTGGCTGTGTTCGAAAACGTGATTTATAGACTTGATGCATTTCCTGTAAAAATTCTGATATCACTGTTCATAAAACTGGGGGGTAGAAAAGTCCACAAATAGCCAAAGAAGCTAAGAATAAAAGACACAGCTGGGGGAACCACAACACCTGACTTCAGATTATACCACAGAGCAATAGTGACAAATCAGATAGCTATCAATGCAGAAACAGATGGTGAAACCCATAGATCTGGACAGACCTGAAAATAAATCAACAATGCTGCAGTTACCTAATTTTGGACAAACTTGGTGAAAATATGCAGTAGAAAAGAAAAGACAGCCTATTTAATAAATGCTGTACAAAAGAAAGAGATTAGATCCACATCTTTCACCTGCAGAAAAACTAAAACAAAGCAAGTCAAAGACTTCAGTTTAGAACCCAAGGTGCTAGAATTACAAGAGAAAAATTACCAGAGAATGTACTTCAGAATATATATTTAGGGGATAGAGAGAGATCTTAGTGGTTAAGGGAAATACTGTTCTCACAGAGGACCTGAGTTCAGTTCCCAGCACCCGTGTTGAGTAACTACAGCCACCTGTAACTCCAGCTCCAAGAGATCTTACACCTCTGGCCTCTGAGGGCATCCACATCCAAGTGCACAAATACACGCATATACATAATTAAAAACAAAATAAAACTTTAAAAGATATATATTTATATAGGTTTAGACAACAAGTTTCTGAGCAAAACCCCAGCATCACAGAGAGAGGATCTAAAAATCAACAAATGTGGATACATGAAGTGAAATTAATTCTGCAAAGCCAGGGAAGCTGTCAACAGAGACAGCTGACAGCTGACTGATGGAAGAGAAACCTTCCCTGCTGTTCCTTCTGCCTTCATTACTTTTCTATTGCTTGGGTAAATTGCCATGACCAAGGCAACTTATAAAAGTGCTTAATTTGACTTATGGTCCCAGAGGGTTAGAGTCCATGATGGCGAAACAGCCGAGAGCTCACATCTTGATTCACAACCACCAGGCAGAGAAGAGGGAGACTTGGAATTCAACGGGTCATTTGAAACCTCTGAGCCCACCCTAGTGACATGCCTACTCCAACAAGGCCACACCTCCTAATCCTTCCCAGACAGCCCTATAAACTGTAGACCAAGCATTTCAGTATGTGATCTTCTGGGAGCCCTTCTCATGCAAACCACCACAACCTCAGACACAGGACCCATGTCTAGAACTCACAAAGAATTGCAGAAAGTTATACATCAAAAGAAACAAGAGCTACACAGCAACAAAACCCTGCCACTCAACCAATAAGCCCAAGAAATGAACAGACAATTCTCAGTAGAATAACACAATGACCAATAAGTATTTTTTAAAGTATTCAACATTTTTTAGATCTATTATATATATTATATATTACATAGTATACATTATATCATTATATATAATCATACATCATCATACATTATATATCATCATACATTATATATCACCACATATTATGTATTATCACACATCATCATACGTTATCATACATCATATATCACACATCATACATAATATATCATATATCCTCTATATAGCATCATATATCATATGTCATACCATCACATATCATATATCATAATACATCATCATATACTATATATCGTATGTCATATATCATCATAAATCATATATCATTATATATCACATATCATATATCACATGTCATATATCATCATAAATAATATATTATTATGTATCATATGTCATCATACATCACCGTACATCCTATATCACACATCATACATCATCTATTATATATCATCATATATCATATATATCATCATATATCATCATATATCATATATGATACACTCTGCCTGCCTGTATGCCTGCAGGTCAGTAGAGGGCACCAGATCTCATTATAGATACATTATGAGCCACCATACAGATGCTGGGAATTGAACTCAGGACCTCTGGAAGAACAACCAATACTCTTAACCTCTGAACTATCTCTCCAGCCCATGTTTGACATTAATCCTCAGGCAATCGAAAACTAAAATAACATTAGGATACCATCTAGTCAGATGTTTCTGAGATTGTAAGGAGGGAGGGAACTTTGTTCACAGATGGTGGGTGTGCAAACTAGCACAGCTGCTCTTGAAATCAGTATGGCAGGGTCTCAGGATGCTGAGAAAGAATCACCATGTCACCACTCCTGGGCCTACACCCAAGGTCCCTCTACCCTCCCAGTGAGGCTCATGGCTGTTCTATTCACAACAGCCAGGATGTTCATCAGCAGATGAATGGAAAATGAAAATGTGGTACATATATACTGAAAGGGATGTTATTCATCTATAAAGAAAAAAATGAAACCCTGAAACTAACAGGAAGATGGATGGATCTGGAAAGTATAACATGAAAAAGCAAGGTGACCCAAGCTCAGAAAGACAGAAACCAAATGTTCTCTGTTCTCTGTGGATCCCAGCCTGTAATGTAAGTGTGTGTGTGTGTGTGTGTGTGTGTGTGTGTGTGTGTTCAACTGTAATGGCTAAAATATAAAGGAGATCAAGAGAGTGTGAAATGAAGTATTCAGGAAGAAGGGGAGGGACAAAGATAATGGAACAGGTAAACAGAAAAGAGACACACGGAGGGGTTACGGCAGGTCAGGAAGAGGAGTAGGGTCAGGAGGGGAGAAAAGATTCTAAGGAGAATCTTTGTTTGAAAATGTAATGATATCTAATACCTGGAATACTCATTTAAAAAAATTTTTTAATTAAAAAGCACACACACAAACAAACAAAAACAACACTTACCAGGGCTGGAGATGGCTCGGTGCTTAAGAATGTGCCCTGCTATCGCAGAAGACCAGGGTTTGGTTTCCAGCACCCACACTAGGCACCCCCAACCGCCTGTAACTCCAGCTCCAGGGGATCTGACACCCTCCACTGGCCTCCTGAGGTACTGCACTCAAGTGTACATGTATGTGGGCACCTACACACACACACACACACACACATGCACGCACGCACACGCACACATGAATACGAATAAAGCTTTAAAATATAAAATTTTGTTTACTTATTTTTTAAAAAAAGATATATGTACGTATGTATGTATGTATGTATGTATGTATGTATGTATGTATGTATACCGAGTTCTGCCTGCATGTACACCTGTATGCCAGAAGAGGGCACCAGATCTCATTCTAGATGGTTATGGGCTACCATGTAGTTGCTGAGAATTGAATTCGGGACCTCTGGAAGAGCAGACAGTGTCCTTAACCTCTGAACCAGCCTAGTTCCAGGCTCCGTGAGAGAGAAATTCTGTCTCAAGGGAAGAAGGCAGAGAATGGTGGAGCAGGGCACCTAATGCCTTCTCTGGCCTCCACAAACACATGTACAGCAAGGAATAAAACAAAACATCATATATTTGTTGGTTTGATTGATGGGAGAGCTGAGACACCTGGACAAATCGAGTCAGAAGCATGATCTGGACCCACCATACCAGCCCTAAGTGAGGAGGACTGAGGAACAGCCTAGGGTCAGTAGACTGGCCACATCTGAGCTAAGACCCTGGTGGTAGGTCTCACTCCCTCCTAGCTTGGCCAAGACATGTACTCCCATTAGGCAGTAAAAGCTGGGGCCAGGAAGGCTGTGGCCTTGGGGTTTGTTTCATTGTGTTTTTATTATTAAAAAAATGCAGACATGTGGAACACAGATAATTTGGTCCCGTATGAGGCTTCCTTTGGCTCCCGCATCTGAGGAATTTAACGAGAGGCAAACCAGAGGGAACTGTACACAGTTATTTGGGATGTTTGAGAAGGTTGAAAAAAAAAAGTGAACTTCAAAGACCTGGAGGGCGACCTCCCTGGGCAGGCTGTGATTGGGAGTGTTGCTTGGATCTCTGTACCGAGGGTTTTTTATATAAAGGGTATGGAGGTCGGCGGGGGATTGTAAGGTTTTGTTTTTGTTTATGTTCTTAATGAGTTTGAAAAAGAAGAGAATAATGCCATTAAAGTTAGACCCTTAAATACCCTTTCTTGGAACAGTCAGAATTAACTTTCAATCTTTATGTGCTTTGAGGGACAATAACACAGGTTGGGAAATAATTATTTTCCCAGCTCCAGGGTTTCTCCCCTCTCCACCCCTGCTTGCTCTGTTCCCAGAGCAATGTTGGGTACCATTTAATTTTGTTCTCTGTGTCCCACTCCCTGGCTGCTTCAGCTGTATGAAGGGGTCCCCTGAAACTTGTGGGGACCATTCTAAGATTTCTGCTAGCCGTGAAGTTGTGAATTTGGGGAGGTGGATTATTTAAAGACAAGTTTTCACTACGTAGCCTTGGCTGGCCTACAACTCATTTTCTGTAGATCAGGCTGTCCTGCTCACAGAGCTCCACCAGCCTCTGCCTCCTAAGTGCTGGGATTAAAGGCGTGCACCCTCATATTTAGACTAGCAAGGAGTTTAAAGAGTTTAATACACTCCACTTAAGTCACCCAAGACTGACCCAGTGTAACCCATAAGCATCACGTTTGCTCATGTTCTCTCTCTCTCTCTCTCTCTCTCTCTCTCTTTCTTTCACGGTCTCTCTTTCTCTCTCTCTCTCTCTCTCTCTCTCTCTCTCTCTCTCTCTCTCTCTGTGTGTGTGTGTGTGTGTGTGTCTCGTGGCCCAAGCTACTCCACGTTGGGCATCAAAAATGTTGAGAGCCGCTCTGTCAATGTTAGAACCCGAACTGCCAAAATCCTTGGGGGCTAAACTGTTAGAGCCTGCACTGTCCCAAGCTGCTCAGGTCTGCAGGTTGGAGTTCAGCAAGAGAGAGAGTGAGGATGGACTTGAAGAATGGAGACCAGACAGAGTGTGATTCAATCCCGTTTACTCTTCAGTCTCTCTTCCTAGTCCAAGTCCCAAGTCTTGAGTTCCTAGTCCCTAGTTCCTAGTCCCTAGTGCCTCCAGGTTCCAAGTTACTTCTTCCAAGTGCCTAATTCCTATTGCCTAATAACTAACTAACTCCAAGTTGTACTGTTTCTCTAATGCCTAATTCCTACTCCTTTCTTCTGGTGCCAAGTGCCTAATACTAACTCTCTGTTCCAAGTTGTACTCTACTAATTCCTAGTTCCAAGTTGTACTCTGTCAAGTAATTGCTGAGTATAACCAGTTGTCTGGTTCTCTCTACTCTTCTGTCTGCCTCTTGCCTTTTATGACTCACTTCTAAGCCACACCTCTAAGTCACGCCCTTAGGCCTTGTCTCTAAATCTAATCTCTCATACCCTTAAGTCTCAGCTCTAAATCACACCTTTAAGTCTCACACCCAAGGGAAGATCCTGGGTCTCTAAAACAAGATGTTATCAGAGTGTACTCAGCTGTTGTAGGCTAATGTAATCAAGTCTCTTGTCAGGGTATATGGCAAGGATGATAGCCACCTTCTGTTGGCTCCCCACATGTGTGTGTGTGTGTATGTGTGTGTGTGTGCTTACATGACATGGCACACACATGTAGTCAGAGGACAACTGTGTGGAATCAGTTTCCCCTCACCCCCAGTGAGGGTTCTGGGCATCACTTTCACCTTAAATCATCCTGCTCCCCGCCCCCTACCTACAGTTCTTGATTGGTCTTGTTTGGTTTGGTTTTCGAGACAGAGTCTCACTATCCAACTCTGACTGTCCTGAAACTATGTAGCCAGGTTAGCCTTGAACTCACAGAAACCTGTCTGTCTCTGTCTCCTTAGTGTGAGGATGAAAGGTTTGTACCACTATACCAGGAATCTTAATGGCAATTTGCTACAATGTATGGGTCTGTTTGAACCCAGTGAAGACTCTGCCCACTGTTATAGTTCAGAACCCCTAAGCACAGTCTTACCACATGAAATTTTCTTGTTTTTAATTTTTATGCTTTTTTTCTTCCTATAAGTAAACCTTAATTTTTAATGATAATATTTTAATTGGCAAGTATTAGTTGTATTAATTCTAACTAGTACTAGGATTCATAGAGAGGGTTTCATGCAAGATTATACTCTATATTAGGTATGTTCCCCTCCATCCACACCCTCCCTTCACCAGATGCCCCTTCTGCTTAGGTTTATTTGACCTGTCTATCACGCACACACACAGCATCTTGTGTATCTATATAAAATCTACAAATGCAAGAGTGACATTTGTCTTTCTGAGGTTGATCTAACTCATGTGATTTTCTAAAAAAATTTACTTATTTTATTTATATGAGTACATTGTAGCTGTCTTCATGCACAACAGAAGAAGACATCAGATCCCATTACAGATGTAGTTACTGGGAATTGAACTCAGGTCCTCTGGAAGAGCAGTCAGTGCCCTTAACTCGGCCATCTCTCCAGCCTATGTGATTATCTTTGGTTGCATTCTTTTTCTGAAAACAGAACAACTCCACTCTTAGTTACAGCTAAAGACTATTCCATCCTGTGTTCACGATATTTCATTATCCATCTGTCCACCGACAGACCTGGTGGACATGGACACTCACCCACCATCTGACCTTCAAAAAGACTAGGGAATCATCAGCCCCCTAGACCAGGCATTCAAAGCTCTTTTGGGGCCTAGACATCTTAGTTGGGCTGATGAAAATCAGGCTTCTTATCAAAAGCAGAACAGAGAGGGCTGGCGAGATGATTCAGGGGGTAGAGGTGTTTGCTTTGTATGTCCGGTGAGCCCAGTTGTAAGGGTGGCTGGAGAGAGCTGACTACAGACACATATCAAGCACACATCTAATAGTAATAAAAATAGAAAAAACTGAAACATTTGGCTAGATGAGGAAACACGCACTAACATGGGAAGGCATAGATGTGAATGCATGCAGAATCCCATGCTTCTTTCCAGGAGCAAGTGCTAGGCCACCTCAAGTCACCCACCTTGCTGAGAAGGGAGGCAGAGAGGTTTTACTGATACTGGAGCAGCTGAAACTTTGGGGACAACTAGAGGGGGGAAAAAAAGGTTTCCGTCCAAACTTGCTTTCTCATGTTTTTGCTGGAACGTCTCTGGTCCCAGCAAGGGAGAAGGAGGAGGTGGATTTCCGGCCTATGCCCAGTCCACAGTTATTCCTGCAAGGTCCTTTGCGCTATGCAGAAGCCTGTGTTTGTACCGAAGGTGGTGGCTGGGCTGAGCCAATAGATGAACCAGTGCTCTGTACACAGGGGCCCAGTCGCTTGCAGAAGTCATTCCCGGTGGAATCTGGCAGAAACAAGCTGCCCGTGGTTGAAGAAGCTAACTGGGTCAGGAAGCGTGGACAGGATATGCACACTGAGGGGCTGTGAGGATTGCAGGTCCAGCCATCTGGGCGGGGACACTCCTGGTCCCACACAGGAGGGCTCTGTTCTGATTCTCCCATATTTCGGTTATCCAGAGTCTTCTGCCCAAAAGGACAGACTCCAGTTTGTACACAGATATTGATCAGCTATTTTCTGGGTGCAGCACTGAAGGACATTTGGTTGGACTCACCCTGAGGTGGTCACTACTGAAGTCTTTTTCTTTCCAGCTGTAAATTTACGTTGTCTAGGGATCTCGCCAGAGCCCCACATGCAGTCAAAGACACGTCCTAAACCCCGTGAGGAAACCTAGTGGCTCCCAGATTTACTTCCCAAGGTAGCAATTTCACTCAAGGCTCCCCTGGAAACACCCTATGATCTCATTGAGAGGGAGATGAGACTGGAAAGATGAACAGCTAAGGAAGCCTCCTGCTCTTACAGAAGACTCAAGCTGGATTCGCAGCACCGGCATCGGATGGTTCACAGGCTCCTGTAACTCCAGTTCCAGGGGGGAATCTGACGCCCTCTTCTGGCCTCTGGAGGCATTACATGCATATCCACTTCCACACAATTAAAAGTTATCACACACGTAATTAAAAGTAATCAGAATAAATCAGGGAGAGAGAAAAGAAAAGTCTCTTAGCAGACCTTTTATATGAAACTCGAGAACCACCAAAATGGCATACAAGCTAAACACTGTAACAATTCTAAGACTTCGAGACTGCCTCGTCCCGAACGAAATTCTTTTCCTCTGCCAAACCAAAGACCTGGCTTTACCTGAGTCGAGGCCTCTAAAAGATTAAAGGAATTCCTTAATTTGTGAGGGTCTCCATCTCCATCGCCCCTGACTTCACTACGTCCCAGACTTTAAATCCTCCCCTGTCTTCAGCTAAACGGGAGGTTTTAGTCACCAGTGCCAGATGCTAGCATGTGCTCATCTGATGCCTTGCTAACTGGAATTCTAACTGAAGAACTCAGACTTCATGTATGCCTGTTGGTTTGTGCTCTTGGACCCCAGTATTCAGGACGGGGCTGAAACAATCTGGTTCATTCTTTGGTCTCTCTCTAGGAGGCTCAAGAGAGAGCCAGAAGTGGCAATTTGGGGGACAACCCTCCTGTTTGTAGCCTATCAAACTCTCTTGCTGAAACCCAGGATACAGAGTGGGGGCAAGGCTCTTGCATCTCCAAACCCAGGGAGGGACACAAGAACCAGCCGGTCAGTCCTGTCCTTCCCTGGCTTGGCCACTCTCTCAAGCACAGCCATTTGTTTGCACATGACTTTTTAAGTGTTCTTTGGGGTAAAATCCACAAAGTCTTGTACATGGTAGAGGAAGTTCAAGGAGACCTGCAGGGTAGTTTTGAGGCAAAGGCCCGTCTGGGTTTGGTCCATGGTAGAACTATGGTTATACCACAGAACTGTCCTGCCTGGGGACTAGCTTGTCACTCTGTCCCCCATAGATGTTTTGGAGAGGCCGATGGTAGGGAGACTATGTAATTTTTTTTAGATGAGGGGGTTCCTGTTAGCCAGGGGTCTTTTCCTGGGAGATACATGAAGACTTTCTTTGCACCTCTTTGATGGTGACAACAGGGGCTGGACACATTAACTCGTGGAGGAAAGGGGCACCAAAGAAAAGCCTCACTGGATCTAATGGTAAAATTTTCAGAGGCCATTTGGGCATGAAGTCTACTCGAGTCCTTGCCTTCACTTCTCAAACGAGGGCTGACACCCCTACCTGAGCCTCTCCAAATTTTCCATGCTTCCTGCCCTCACTGGCTACTTTGTGTTTTAGATGTTCTATGGGGTAGGCTGTTTCTACCTGCACATGACCATGAGCCAGCAGAGCAGAGGTCTTGGTTAGGAGGTACCGATGAGAAAAGGGCTCAATAAAGATTTGTCGATGACGTGGTGGGTAAACCTTTTTGTGTGCAAGCATGAAGACCTGAGTTCGAGTCTCAGCACCCACTTGAAGAACTGTAGACAGTGTGCATTTGTAATCCTGGAGCTCAGGAGGCAGAGAGAGGAGCATCCCTGGGGCTCCATGGACAGCCAGGATAGCTTATGTGGTGAATTCCAGATCAGTAAGACCCTGTCTCAAGAAAGCAAGTGCATGGACCTGAAGAACAGCACTCAAAGTTGACCTCTGCCCTCAAGGTTGACCTCTGCCCTCCACATATTTCTCCTCATACTCACCCATATCCACATGAGATATCATCTTCTGTGTGTCGGTGTGATTCTAAGAATCCTTTTGCTTTCCTTCCTGGGAGCCAAAGGAACAGCAAGGATCTAGGCAGATCAGATGCAGAACCAGATTTCAGCTTCCCATCTTAATGAGCAGGTGATGTCAGAAAAGTCTCCTGTTTCTCTCAACCCGGTTCTTTCTCTGTCAAGTGGATATGGAAAGACTTTACAGGGATGATGTGAGGCTTGGGCATGGTTTTCACAGCCAAGAAGCTTCCATTAAACAGTAACCCTGCTATTTTAGTGTGGGGAAACTGAGGCAGAGATCATAGGACATCAAGAAGTGTGGTGTGGCTTTCTGTAACCTGCACAGAAAGATGGATGTGGAGAGCTCCAAGGCAGACTGTCCACTCTGCTGAGACCGTCACCCGATGCTGAGAGGAATTGCGTAGACAACAGAAGTTCCAGCAGGAATGTGTGTCCAGGCACAGTCACAGCCAGAAGTTTCAATTGGAGGTCATGAATAGCAGCTTTCCCTGTATGTGAGGGCTGTCCTATAGGCCTGATCCTCAGAGAACCTCATTGCTCTCCCAAGATGAAATGGTCCTGGTTTTCATAACAAATAAGTTCTATGCTATAGGTATCTCCCATCCTCCCAGTGCCCAGCTGGCCTTCTCTTGTTCCTGGAAGCTCCTTGAACCCATCACTGTCCCTTATATCTCTTATGGGACCCTCACTAGCCCTCCTTGGAGAATAGGAGGACACTCAGCCAACTGAGCGATCTGGTGGGTTCTTACAAGAGAGCTTAGTTTCTCCGGTGGACATCAGAGGTTCCTCCTCAGAAGGTCTCCCAGGAGATTGGCAGGTGGCAATGCCTTTGTGTTTTGGGTAAGCCATGAGGCTACCACCAAACATTTAAGGGCTCTTTGGCCAATCAGATCCACGAAGCAGGAGATGCTTGGGCTTGCTCCCTGTTGGGAGTTCCTCAGCACAATGAGTGGAGTTGTGTGGGCTGCCACAAGCCACCAGGCCACCATTTGGCAGCATGGTTGAAAGAGGTCACAGGGCCTCTTGGAGCAATGTCTTCAAAGACCCCAGATCATGCCCTTTCCTCTCCCCAGTGGCCGCTGAAGCAAGAGAAAGCCCGAGCTCAGCCTGCCTTGCAGGTCCCTATGTCTCCTACCAGGCCCCAGGACTTCTTATCACCAAGTGGTCAGCTTTGGTTCCCAGTGGAGGAAGGGGACTTCCCAGAAACCAACCCACTTTGCACTTCCTGGCTGTTTATCCTTATGCACGATGAGTTCTGAGTCACCCTAATCAGACCGATGTCTTAAAGGTCTTAAGGATTGCTCCTAGAGCAGATATGCAAACCAGAAGACAGGACAGGGGTGGCACTTTGTCATGTCTGGATAAGGTGGCCTTGGGAGAGCTTTGGTTCCCAGGTGTGAGCTCTACAGGAGGATCTTGTCTACTCTAGATCATGGTTTGTTTTTAGTCAAGGTTTTGCAACAACTCAGAGTAATCCTTCTGCCTCTCTCCTCTCTTCTCTCTCTCTCTCTCTCTCTCTCTCTCTCTCTCTCTCTCTCTCCTAATTTAAAATTTTTAAACCAGATAATGCTGGGAAACAGAACTCAGCAAAATCATTGTGGGGACTAGAGAGATGGTTCAGTGGTTAAGAGCACTTGCTGCTCTTGCAGGATCTGACTTCAGTTCCCAGCACCCACATGGCAGCTCACAACCACCTGTAACTCCAGTTCCAGGGATCCAATGACCTCTTCTATCATCCACTGGTACCAAGCCTGTATAGGATGCACACACACACACACACACACACACACACACACACACACACGCATGCAAAACACCCATAAACCATTTTAACTAATTTTTTTTTCTACACTGGGAATGACTCAATATCAGTGTAAACAACCCAGCAGTTTTGCAAAACCTTTTCCTAGCTGTGGTAAAAGCCCAGGTTTGTTCCTTGTTCCTGAGCCTTGCTGAAACCCAGTATAAAGTTTGGCTGGTCTTCAAGGATGAACCCTAGCTTTCTATTTTTAAAAAGGTACAAGGATTCCCCCAGTGCCTTGAAAGCTGAGGAGAGGGGAGGCTTTGCAAGAGAAGGGCAGGGCTCCTTCCCTTTACTTTTATAGGCTCTTTCCCTCCCGTCCCTCCTCCCCCTCAGCCGACTCCTTTTTTGTCTTTTGTAGCTTTTCTTTGACATTTCAAAGCCCCTCTCCTGGTTTCGATTTTGAAGCTCACAGATAGAATCGATCAATTTCAAACAATAAAAAAGAAGAAGAAGAAGGAAAAAAAAATAAGGAATTCCAGGTCTGCCATTCAGTCCTCTGGCTTTGGGGGAGAGAGAGCTGGAGTCAGAGGCAGCAGACAGACATTCTGCACCTCATTTCCCAGGATGTCCCCCCCCCTTTTAAAAGAGAAGGAAATCAAAGGGAAAAGCTTGGCGTTCTGGGTGAGCTCAGAGTCTTGAACCTGGTGTGGAGGGCGTCAGGGGATGGCGGCCTTAAACTGGCTCCTCCCACCTGGCCCAGGCTCGTTACTACCTGGTCCTGCAACCTCAGGGATTTAAGGAAGTCCGTCTGTCAGCTTTAAAAGGCTGTGAGTTGGCCAAGTTCATAAAGTAGAAAAGAAAAAAGAAAATCGTGGATGGAAGAGCTAATACAGTTATTTTATTGATTAAGGGTGAACATGAATGGAGCTTAGAGCCAGGATGGGAAGTTGGAAGGACCTTGCAATGGCCTGAGGGTTCACCCCAGTTGACCTCCAGTAAGGATGCCTGGTGAGGCCAAGGTACCTCTGTGGCTACGTTTCTTAAAGAATTTCCATGAGCTTGAGGTTCAGAGAATGGGCGCGGCATTTGATAGCAAACCTCTTGCTTTTGCTGTGGGCTGCAGAGTAGAGGGGGCTGGCTGCCTGGATGCTGATGGAATTGACTGTTTAAAATGTTTGCATCCTGGGGCAGAAGGGGCATAGCTCTGCTGTAGGCTATTCAGTATGTATACAAGAGTCTAAGTTCAATTTCCTAGGCTCCTTTCTTGCCAAAAGAAGAAAGGAAAGAAAAGAGAGAGAATAGGAGAGAAGGAAGGAGAAAAGGAGGGAGAGAAGGATGAGGGATATTCTTCTATCTTGGGCTTCCTTTTCTCTGACATCAGTTTTGATTTACTAAATATATTACATTAAAATATTATTTGTCTTAGGGCTGGGAGAAATGGTAGGAGTGTTTGCCATGTAAGTGTGAGTTTAAATCCCTGTGACACCCATGTAAAAAAAATCCCAGTGGGTGGTGTGCACCTGTAATCTCAGCACTAAGGAGGCAGAAACAGGTTCATTCCTGAGACTCATCGACCAGCCTAGCCTAACCGGTAAACTCTGGGTTCAGTGAGAAACTCTTCCTCAAAAAATAAGGTAGAGAATGATTGTGGTGGACATGTGACTTTCACCTCTGGCCTCCACATGTACATGCATATGTGCACACATACATGTGCACACATGTATCTATAAACACATCTCAAATATTTATTTCAATGTTGCACCTGCAGTCCCTAGTTGGTCCACAACCACCTGGCCAGTGGAGCCTTCAAGGACAAGACTAAAGCAGCAAACTTGGGTGTTCGGCTCTAGGCTGGAGTCACAGGCACTTGAGAACTTCAGGGATGTGTCTTAAGGAGCCCGTAATGGCTTCAAGTCAGAGGCCCAAGTCAGTGCCATACAAGAGAGAAGCCTCGTTTTTCTCTCTGACATGGTTCTCTGTGACAGCTTTGTCTGTGACTGAGCAGAGTGGCTCAGCCATCCCGTGTGTCATTCCTGGGATCGGGAATGGAGCTTTCCTTGTGTTCTGGGGAGGACTGTGCTGCTGGAGCTGGGCTTTTCCTGTTGATGGGTTTCTAATGGATCTAATGGATTTCTAGCTACCAGACTAGGATAGAGCAGTGGTTCTCAACCTGTGAGTTGTGACCCCCTTTACGGGGGGGGGGTTGCCATAAGGCCACCCGAAAACACAGATACTTAATTACGATTTGCAACAGTAGTCAAATTACAGTTATAAAGTAGCAATGAAAATAACTTCATGGTTGGGGGGTGACCACAACAAATGGAGCTGAGTCAAAGGGCCACGGTGTTAAGAAGGTTGAGAACCACTGCTTTAGGGTAAGGAAGAAAAAAGCTTTCTTGGCTTATGAATGGTCTCCTCTGCCCCAAAGCCTCTTTTTCATCGACAGACAATAATGATTTGAATTTACAGAGTGTGCTCTACAGGTCAGACACACAACTTGGCATTATCAAAGCATCATCTCCCTGAATCCTTGCTGCTAGCTCCAAAGAAAACCCCATCTTTCATTTGTCTGATGTTTGGTTTTTTAGCACAGGATTTCACCAGGAAGCCCAGGCTGGCCTTGAATTCACAGTCCTTCTGTAACAGCATTATGGGAGTTGGAATCACATATTTGAGCCATCACACTCAATTTAGACATGTGTGTGTGTGTGTGTGTGTGTGCATGCATGAGCTCGTGTGTGTGCATGTACAGGAAAGTGCATGTGTGTGAGCGTATGTATATACATGTGGTTCAAATGTGTGAGAGTGTGCAGCCATACATGTGTATACACACGTGTGTGCACATGTGCTATACTGCACATAGAAGTGTGCATGTGTGTAAGAGTGTGCATATGTCCATGTACATGTGTGAGAATGTACATGCATGTGTATGCATGTATGTATGGAAGCCAGAGGTTGCTTTCAGGTGTCATCCAACTTGCTTTTTGTGTTTTGAGACAAGGTCTCTCCCTGACCTGGGACACACTGATGAGGTTGAGATGCATACCACTACTCTTGGATGACAACTTCTTCCTCTTCCTCTTCCTCTTCCTCTTCCTCTTCCTCTTCTTCTCCTTCTCCTTCTCCTTCTCCTTCTCCTTCTCCTTCTCCTTCTTTTTCTTCTTCTTCTTCTCTTCTTCCTCCTCCTATCCTCCTTCTCCTCCCCTTCCTCCCCTTCCTCCTCTTCTTGTCTTTTCTCTCTTCCTCCCTATATTCCTCGATTCTTTCTCATGGTCTCTGTCAATCAAACTCAGGTCCTCACCTTTCAAGGTAAGCACTGTGCTGACTGAGCCTCCTCTGAAGCTCTCAGGATCCATTTTGCACTCTGATTCTACAGATACAGAAATCGATGCCCTGAGTGGGTGGGTCCTCATGCACCTCATCTGAATGATAGGTTTCAAAGCGCAGAGATTCAGAATTGCTGTGTCAACTTCATATTCTAAGGTGTTTCCTGCCCCATTCACATTTAGAGATATTTGAACACTAGAAGTATGGACAGATTTGGAGAAGTGAAGCTTTACCCCCCTTCAGAGTCACAGGTCCTCTGCAGGCTACAAACCAAGCTCTAGACCTGCATTGCCGACCTTCAGACTGGCATTTGGAGCTGACTCCTTGCCCTGCCAGCCCCCGGCACAAACTGCTCCAAAAACAACTGTTTGCTAGCCAGTAACAACCCAGGCCTGGACTCTGTGTTCCAGGGCCATGTCAATGAGCTACAGATTTTCTGAGGACAGAGATGGCTCCAAAAATCCTGAGCCAGGGATAGAGTTGGGAGAAAAGGAACACTCAGAGGAGAAGCTGGGAAACAGCATGCCCTGATTTTGCCTCAAACTCTAAAGGCAAGGAAGATGTGGTGGTTAGAGAAAATCTGTGACTGACAGGAGGAAGCTCACCCTGCCAGTGCTCCACCTCACGCCCCACCTCCTCCAGCTGCCCTTAGTATCTCTTCTCATTTTAGAGGCATTTGTTTTTGGAGATGCAACAGCTGTGGAGCTCAGAACATTTCTCAAGTGCTGCAACCGTGCCCCACAGAAGCCAGGATGCATGTGACATGGGGTGATGCCTACCACACAGAAGTAAACAGGACCAGAGCACCAGCTGCTTCTATAAATGGCTATCTTATAAGTAGACCGGAAAGACTGGGGAGTCAACACCATCAGTAACACTGCTTCCAGATCCATGGGAAAAGTCAGATATGGTGGCTCAGCCTTGTAATCCCTGCACTGAGTGGAGGAGAAAGATGATTCCTGGGAATCCATGGACATCCCAGCCTCATCAGAGAGCTCTGGGGCCCAAGGAAAGAGCCTGTCTCAAAACATCCTGAGAAACCATGTCAAAGGTTGACCTTTAACCTCCATACTCACAGGCACACATCCCTCCCTCCCTTCTCCCACCACACTGGATACAGGGTATGCACCTGTAACCCTAGCACTTGGGAGACTGAGATGGAAGCATTGTGTGTTTGAAGCCAGCCTGGGCTACAGAGTGAACCCTTATCTAAAATGGAAGGAATCAATCCATTTATAAGGTTTAGGGCTCTAATGAGCTGAGAATGTACAACAGTGGGGTCTTTATTCTCAGTAGATCACGAAAAGGAAGGAAAGACACAGTCATTAGATAGACAGCTAGCAGTGAGGGATCTGTTAAAAAAAAATCACCCTCTCACCTGTGAAGCAATTTAAGCAGAGCATGATCATGTCTTTGACCAAATCACACAGTAAATAGCAAATAATAAATACCAAAAAAAAAAATAGCCAAAATAAATAGCTAAGTAGTATTCTAACCTGGACACCAGACATCCTGTCCCTTACCTGTTCCGGAACTTTCTGACAGGGGACAGAGCTTATCAAACACATTAAACATTTTATAAGATTGCCCAAGGAGTCCCAGAAGCTCAAAGTATCTGAGAAAGGCTGAGAGAGTTTGGGGGAGCTAGCTCAGAAGGAGCTCTGTCCCTTCTCCTGGCCAGGGAATAAAAAGGGGTTGAGTGACCAGGACAGCTGGCTACCCAGAAGTACAGAGGGAGAGGAGATGAGTACTTACTAAGGAATGGACTGCAGTGGCTGAGATGAGAGACTGAATCCTATGATGTCTCTCAGTAACTGTCCCTTGGCCACAACAGACCGTAGCCTCCAACACGTTTTGAACCAGGGCAATGCGAAAGAGCTCGTGTACACTGTGAGCTGCAGAGGATTTACTGTTGGGAAAGACCAGATTATCCTCCCAATAATCCAATGAAGAATTATCAGGGTAACCATGCACAGCTGTCCAGGCAGGGCACCACAATAAGTGGGGAGGGGCCCGTGCCACCCGCATCCTTCCTGGTTTTCTCACATTTATGTCTGTTTATTACACCAGTTCTCCAGGAGATGGCAGTCAAGGGTCTTGTTTTCGTTTAATTGGCATCCGTTACTGCCCAGGAAGGCTCGTGGACTGCTCTTGGCACGAAGAAAGCCCCTCTCGATCACCGAGGGACCTCTAAGTTTGAGGAAAGTGGGATCCCGCTCAGGACCACCTTGCTTGGGTAGCCGTCAGCCCACTTTTCAAACTGAAGACCGTCTCACTGTGGTCTGAGGCTGGGGAGGAGCTGGGTCCAAGGTGGAAGGGACGCTGGAGATTCATTGATACAAAGGTCTCCCAGTCACGTCTGGAAAGGAACAGAGACATCATCTGCCTGGAGGCGAGGAGAAAACCTGCACCAGAAAATACACAACGAGTCTGTTTGGGGCAAATCTTAGAGTGGCATGTGTCGACTGCCTGTGAGCATGTGTTTAGATGGTTGGTTGATTTGGTTTTTCAGTATGGGGCAAACAGGTGGAACTTGGAACTGGGCCTGCCCCGAGGATTTTGGGTAGGTGCTCTACTGCTAAAAGACATCTCTAGCTGCTCCCTGTGATTTTTTTTTTTTTACTTTTTTTATTTTGAGACAAGCAGGTTGCCTGCCTTGAATTCATACTGTAGCCCAGAAAGATCTAAACCTTTCTTTCCTCTTGTCTGTCTGTCTGTCTGTCTGTCTGTCTGTCTGTCTGTCTGTCTGTCTGAGAGAGGGTCTCACTCTGTATCCCTGGCTTTTGGGAACTCACTATATAGACCAGGCCAGCCCCAAACTCACAGAGATCCTCCTGCCTCTGCCTCTCAAGTGCTGGGATTAAAGGCGTGTACTGCTATGCCCCTCCAGGTCTTGGATTTTCAATCCTGCTATCTCAGCCATGTTAATAGCTACAGTTAGAGGCCTGCACCCTGGGACTGTGGTATGGCATTCATCACTGAAGATCTGGGCAGAGCTGTGGACTCCTGGCAGGGCCGGACAGCACCATCACCACCCCATTCTGCCTGTGTTGCCTTGGTGACAAGATCAAAGTTAAGAGTTCAAGTTCTTCGGTCGCCTGATCTGGGTGTGCCTTCTCCTGATCAAAGCTGTGGTGACCTCAAGCACAGGCTTGTACCCACTGGGCCTCAGTTTCCATAACTGTAAAGAGGGTACAATAATTGTTTTCGACAAAGGAAGAGTGGAGCCACAATGGTGAATAATGGACTTAGCACCATAGAGCACCAATGGTCAGTGGCATCCTTACTGAAAACTGGGTCTGGCTGGTTCATGGCTGCCTCCTTTCCCCTCACATGATTCGGATGGAAGAATTCCAGACCAGCACCCAGTTGGGGGATGTTAATGTACTTTCTACTCTACAGCCTTCCTGGAAAGGTCTTGTTTGGGGACCGGCTGTCATTCCTAGGTTTAGACCTATTTTTCTTCAGTCTGCAGCTGGGATTATTAGAAGTAGGGACTTGGAGATGGTTTGGCCAGCTGTGGCTGTCTTGGATTGAGTTAGAGAAGAGAGAGGGGAGGGAGAGAGAGGACAAGGATGAAGAAAGTGAAAACCAGAGAGAGGTGAGGAGGAGAAAGGGGATGGGGGGAGGGAAGAAGCATTGCCCATCTAGAATGTCCATGAATTCCTAGATTTATTTTTGCAAATGCCGATTTTAATTATTCAAGCCTTGCAAACACAACCAGAATGCCCCAAAACCACCTCGCTCACACTGTGTCTCGGAGCCATCCGTCCAGTGTTTAGAAACCAGCCCCTCACTGGCGTTGATGATGTCACCAGCTGCCTTGTGTGTGGAATTTCCATATCCCCCCCCCCACACACATACCCCAAAATAACATTATTAAGTCCACCGGGAAGCTCACAATGGTGGACATTTATTGTATAATTGTCATGATTATTGCTGCCCTAATTTATTTCCCTACTTAAAAATGTTCTGGAGACTGTAAGTCATTTCAGGTTGATCCTCGAAAACCTGGAGACTCGGATTATTTAGAGTGAGACAGGGAGAGCGTTTAGCCAGGTGCACGGGGCTCTCAGATTTCCTGGGGCTGGCTGTGGGGACTCAATATAGAAAGCAGGGGACAGTGCGTGCATTGTGCCCATGTTAGACAATGTGGGATGGATACAGATCAGATAATTGCATCATTTTCCAAGTGATTCCCCTGGGGTTCAAACCCCAACGTGCCTACCAATGAGCAGAGCGGCTGCTTGTTTCCCGCCGTCTTCCCAGAGCTCCTTGCAAAAACACCCTGGTGTAAAATGAGGGCTTTAAAAAAAGGGGGGGGGGGGGGATCTGCTGCAGCTTGTTCAGTGTGAGGCTGTAACGGGGAGAAAGAGGAGAAAGTGAGGACTTACAGGGTAATAAAGATGGCCAAATTTCATCGGCGTTTTGACACTCGACAAATTCGAAAGCTCTTAATGTGAAGAAGTTTGCATCTGAGGTTAAATGGAGCATGTGACACACAGAGCCTGTGGGTAGAAAAAGAAACCGGACCCCTCCGCAGACAATTAAAATGCCAGAAGAGTTACGTTAATTGAGCAATTGAACATTTTATGTCCAGCAAATGTGTGACTCTGTTATAATGGCAATATTAATGTTAGGGAGAGTTTATTGAGTCCTTACAATGTCCAGGGCATTAGGCAAAGGTAGTCCTCAGTACGGCTGGTGGGTGGAGGCATTGGATCATATCTGGATGTATCTATAGCTGTCACACCTGGGAAGGGGACAGAGGACAGGCAAACTTGTGGGTATCTCGCCACACCCAGATGGCTCTTCACTTTTGCCTGCTTCCAGCCTCAAACATCCACGTGCCACTTGGGGCACTCCAAGGCATAGGGCGCTCCTCGCAGCCATTTGGTGACAAATTTGACACCTCTCCAGCCTGAGTGCTGTCACTTGTGGTAGTTTAAAGATGACCTAATGAGGCTTGCAGATGTTAAAAAGCTAAGGACTGGCAAGATGGCTGAGCAGGCGCTTGCTGACAAGGCTGACAACCTGGGCTCAATCCCTGGGATCTACTTAGTGGAAGGAGAGAACTTACTCCTGCATGTTGTCCTATGACCTCCATCTGAGTACCTTCAACAGGTGAGCACCCATGCATGTATGTACACACATATGCACACACACATATGCACATGTGCACATGCACACACATGTGCATGCACACATGCGCACACACACATGCTCATACACATGCAATCACACATGCACACATATGTGCACACACACGTTCACATACATGCTCATGCACACACACATACACACACGCACACACACATATGCACATGCACATGTGCACATGCACACACATGCCCACACATGCACACACATGTGCATGCACACATGCACACACACACACACGCATGCTCATACACATGCAATCACACATGCACACACATGTGCACATACACGCTCACATACATGCTCATGCACACACATATACACACACATATGCACATGCACACACATGCACACACATGTGCACGCACACATGCACACACACACATGCTCATACACATGCAATTGCACATGCACACACAGACACACATACATGTTCATGCATGCACACATACACACGTGCACACACATGCACATGCATACACACATGCACACATGCACATGTATGCACACGCACATAAATGTAATAATCTTTATAAGAAGATAGACTCATGCACCCAAATGCAGACTCTTTCTTAGGGTATGTGTTCAGGAGGGAAAGGACCTCCAATGTGGTTTTTGCCCCTCTCGGAGAATTTGTGGAGGCCACCATGTGGGGATGGTGATGGCCATGACAAACAGTAAACAGCGGAAGCTGAATTTGGCAAAGCTTTGGGTGTTTCCAAGCTGCTTTCAAAACATGGGCAAGATTCAAGGCAGCCTGGGAGGGTGGACCTGCCAATCAAGGCAGGGACTGTAAACAGTTGGCTCTCCTTGGCCAGACTCCTAATTGACCACAAGCCACCGGGTCCTAAATTTGGGCTATGACTCCCAGTGGACTCGACAGAGACTGAAAGAGGGTGTGAAATGTGTGGCGTGCTGGGTGTGGACGGCGGTGAAACCTACCGTGGGTTGTCACCTGGAAAGCAGTGACCAGCCTGGCCACCTCAAGGTCAAGACAGCTTGGATCGGATGCCACACAAGGGTAATAGAGACGCCAGCAAGGTACTAGCTTCTAAGGTGGGATTTTGGGAGCCACCACGGCATTCCTCAACAAACAGCATCTTATTGCAATGTTTTCACAAAGACAAAATCAACTCAACATGGCCTGTGACTTTCCATGTCATTTAAGGGGAGAGAGAGGTGGCTCAGTGGTTAAAAGCATTGAGTGTGTTTTTCAGTGAACCTGGGTTCAATTCCCAATACCCACATGGCAGCTCACAACCATCTATAACTTCTGTTCAGTCCCCAACAACCTTATAAAAGAGACGTATATGGTCTGGGATTCCATTGGGGAGGCAGAGATGGGGACTTGCAGCCCAGGGCTTTAGCCAAATCAGGGAGCTCCAGAACCAGTGAGCGATTCCACCTCAAAAAATAAGATAGAGAGGGGTTGAGGGAGACATCAGATCTCTGGCCCCCACATGTTTACATGCACATGTACACACACCAATACAAAAACAAGTACATGAATACACACACACACACACACACATGCTCATACACACATAAGCACACTCACACACATACAATACTGATACTCATACACACACACATCCACACTCATATACCCATGCACACATACACACACACATACATGCACACAAGCACATACTCACACATGCACTCACACATGCATACTCACACTCACACACATACACACATGCACACTCTTACACATACGCACATGCACATACAATACTCACACACATGCACACACATAGTCACACTCATACACACACACACACACACACACACACACACACACACACTCTACTTCTCCCTGCAGAATAAACACCCGGGTCAACCTCCTTTGAGAAACAAGCAGTATTATCATTCGGGCTTAAAAGTGTCCCATGACGGGAATACTTGGTCCTGGTTATGGCACTATCTTGGAAGGTTCTGGAAAACTCCAAGGCAAACTCGAACTGAAGGAAGTAGGTCCGTGAGGGGTGCATCCTTCAGGGCTTACTATCCTTCACTACTTCCTGACTTTCTCTCTGTTTCCTGGGTGTGAACTGAACTGCATCCCTGGGCCCGCCATTATATGTGATGGACAGACCCAGGGTTTAAAATGCATTGACTTCCCTCAAGGTAGGAAATTATCATCCACAATGTGATTTAAAATATGTGTACACTGTGGAAGGGTTCAGCCAAGCTAACCCCCACACACACCCTCTCCAATAATGGGAGGTTTTTTTGAGTTAATGGCTGTCACTGCAGCAACTAAAATATGCTCTCTTATCATTTAATGATTATAAGTCTCAGGCATTGGATCATATATACGATATTTTTAATCCAACTTTCCCTGAAGTGCTAATTATTCTCAGCCTCTCCTCTCATCTCCTCCCTCCCCTGCCCTCCTTTCCCCTCCTCTCCTTCACCTCTTTTTCCCCAGACTTGACCTGAAAATACATATGGAGGGAGAGACCATTGGTCTCTCTAACTCTTTCTTAGAAATCAGGAAACTTTTTCGAGAACTTTCTTCTGGTTTCAGAGTCTTTTGTGCAGTGGCATCAGGGGGACACTAGGACCACAGTTATCAGATGGGCTCAGCATCCAAAATGGTGTCTCACCTGCTACTTCAGTTGGGGACTGGAAGCTAGGCATGGTCCAGCGTCTTGTTACCTCTGCAGCCTCTCCATGTGACTGTCTGTGTGGCTGTCCAGCTTCCTCATGGCACTGTTGACACTGGTAGGATTTCCCTTTTGATGCTTCCTTTTCTTGCAACAAACAGGGCAAAGGACTGGAGTTCTGAGGAGCCCCGGAAGTCACACAGCATTACTGACTTTGTGTTCTACAGGTCCTTGGTGAGCCCCAGGTTGCCCAGTAGAGGGGCATCTCTGAAAGCCAGTGGTCAGTAGCCATCTGTTTGGAAAACATTTCCTTGCATCTGATTTGCTAAAGTCCATTACTAGCCTCAGAATCCATCCATCACTGTTGAAGGAAGTGTAATTGACATCATAGCAGGGGCAAACCATCATGAGAGCCAAACATCACATGACATGATGACATGTCCAAGGGGCAGACCTGCCTGCCCCGCTTCCACACACAGCTACGAATTCCCACTATGTGGCCTCACACTTCCTCCATCCCCAATGTCCAAAGCCTCGTTCTTTCCCCCCAAACCTTCCAAAAACCCAAGAGTTGAGGAGACCTTAACTTACCTTTAAGTGATTATTAATCCTTGATCTTGATACCAAGCCTGAAACAAAGCTCTCTTGAGCTTTCTTTTTAAGTTCAAATTATCCTTTATATAGAATGTCAAAGATTTCCCTGGTTATGTATTTGGCTCCTGGACAAGCATGGAGCTCACCTGTGTACTCAGGGATTCCTGAAGAACTTATGTGGCAAGAGATGAGCCTGGGTCACAGGACATGACCGTGAGCTATAAGACTTCTGCTAACTAGACCATCACAAGATATCATCCAGAAAGGATATGAACTGCTGTATAAATAGAAAATACTTTTATTAAAAAGAAGGGACGGGCAGAATAGCGTAATAGATAGAGGGGGAGTAGGGGGGAGGGTGGACATGACAGAGGATTTGTTCTAGGCTCTATGCTAGTGATTCTCAACCTGTGGGTTGCAACCCCATGTGATCAAACAATGGGGTTCACATATCAGATATCCTATATATCAGACATTTACATCATGATCCATGACAGTAGCAAAATTAAGGCTAGGAAGTAGCAACAAGATAATTTTATGGTTGGGGGGGGTCAGCGCACCATCAGGAACTGTGTTAAAGTGTCTCAGCATCTGGGAGGTGGAGAAACACTGGCCTATGCCTTCCCAGCTGTGTGTTATTGAGGAAATGGTAATGCCCGTCTGATCCTTTCTCCTGGTCTGTGAGGTGTACGGGTTTGCATGTCTGTCCCGTCCCCACAATTTCAGGAAGCTCTGCTGAGGTATGACCGAGACTCTTGACTGAGATTTGAAACCTATCCAGTGTTCCATGGACAAATGTCCCTATGCAAGAAAAAGCAAAGCTTTTTTTTTTTTAAATGTATGCGTATGTGTGCATGTATGTGTGCATGTGTATGTGAGCCTGTGTGAGTGAGTGTGGGTACATGCGGAGTGAGCCTGGGAGAGACGTTGGTGTATTTTCCTCAATAACCTGTCCACCTTATTTTCAAGACAGAGTCTCTACTTCCCTTTCAGCAAGACTGGCTGTCTTGGGAGCACTCAGGATCTGCCCTCCTCCATCTCTGAAAGCTGAAGTTACAGGCACACTCTCCTGGACCTGTATTTTTATCTGAATGTGGGGATTCAAACTCAGATGTCTGTGCAACAAGCAAGCACTTCATCTGCTCAGCCATCTCTCCAGACTGAGAAATGGATTTTTAAAGTTTTTTTTATTAGTTCTTTTTTTGAGGATTTCATACAACCTGTTTTGATCAGATTCACCCCTACCCCAAACTCCTCCCAGATCCACCCCCTTCTCTACCCACTCATCTTTGTGTCATATATATATGTACACACACACACACACACACACACACACACACACACACACATTTCACCTATCATGTCTAGTTTGTGCTGCCTAAGCTGTGTGGCATTAGGGACATGGTAGACTTGTGGCACTTATGGGGTGCATGCTTAAAAATAAAATGGATACTTGGGCTGGAGAGATGGCTCAAGTGGTTAAGAGCACTGACTGCTCTTCCAGAGGTCCTGAGTTCAATTCCCAGCAACCACATGGTGGCTCACAACCATCTGTAATGGGATCTGATGCCCTCTTCTGGTGTATCTGAAGACAGCGACAGTAGATAGATAGATAGATAGATAGATAGATAGATAGATAGATAGATAGAGATATGTTGATTGTAGCTGTATAGAAGTATAGATAGATAGATGCATAGACGTATATATATATGTATATATGTATATATGTGTATACACATATATACACACATATATACATACATATATACGTATATATATACACACATATATACACATATATACACACATACACACACATATACACATACACATACACACACACACACACACACACACACATACACATACACATATACATATACATCATATACATATAGGATACTCCCTTTCTTAACAGCTATCAGCTGTCAATCACTCCTCGGCTAGTGCTGGGTCTTCAGGTCTACCTCACCTCTCTGTGTTGGAATTTGGTCTGGATTTGGCTTGCACAAGTCTTGTACCTGCTGTCACAGTGGGTACGAGTTCCTATATGCAGCTGCCCTGCATATATCACACTCTCTGTGTCCAGAAGACACTGCCTCCAGTAGCCACCCAGTGCCTTGGACACTTACACTTTCTCTGCTTTCTCTCCTCCCGTGATCCTTCAGCCTTAGGGGGAGGGAATGCTACAGATACCATATAGATGTTCTGATGAGGACTGAACATTCTGCAATCTCGAATTCTCCACAGTTGCGAATTTCTGTGCTAATCACCATCCATCGCAATGGGAAACTTCTCTGATGAGGTCTGAGCATTGATCTTTGGGCGTAATAAGTCACTGGAAGTCTGATGAACACTATGGGCAAGTGCTTGCAAATATGTCTGTGAACCATGTATGTGCAGTGCCCCCAGAGGCCAGAAGAGGGCGTCAGATCCTCTGGAATTGAAGTTGCAGGTGTTTGTGAGCCACCACGCAGGTGCTGAGAGAGGAACCTGGGTTTTCTGAAAGAGCAGCCAGTCTTCTTCGATGCTGAGCCATCTCTCCAGCCCCAAGGCAATTGGGATTTTTAAGGACGACCCAAGAGACAGACACAATGCATGCTATGAACTGGGTTTCCTGAATCATATCTGGAAACAAAGGTCCATGATGACTATTTTAACTGGACAGTCATGCCAGGAATTACAGGAAGTGCAAGGGAAGGGAGGAAGCCGGAAGAGAGAGCAGAGGGTTGGGGAGCAGAGTGGTGGCATCTGTGGGTTTCTACAGCGGAGTCCCACAGGGAACGGGAGACAACCGAGTCACAAGAACTCACAGTGACTTGCCCCATTGATACAAAAGCTGTGGGATTTATACACAACATCCCACTGGCCATTGACCCAGGCCTGCCTTCTGGGTGGAGGGACCACATTCACATCTTATTATATCCAGATAAGGACTTGACTAGTGCCTAGGTAATGCTCCCAGATGAGGAAACTCTACAAATTTGGCCAAGCTGCAGAAAAATGAGGCATAAACAAACAGGGATACAGAGGACCTAACTTCTAGAGCAGATCATCATGGATGAACCATGGTCATCAAGGGTATTGATTTATCAGTGTAGAGCACAGCCCATGCTTTTGGCATGGCTTCCTCATTACTCCAGGGGATTTCTCCAGTTCAATCCTCAGAAAAACCTAAGAGTTTAAACAAGATCACAGACACAGGGTGCTTTGTCATTGAGCCATGAACAAAGAGTCCAGGAGGAGCTTCACTCAATATCTGGATGTGTCCATCCTGAAAAGACAATCTCAAGTCTTGTGATCTTGACAGTGCTGGGCACTTGGGGTCTGTCTGCAGGGAGAACTTGGAGACAGCAGTAGTCAACCTCAGAGGTGCATCCCTCTGAATCCTGGGCCAGGAGCCTCTCCATGCTCTCTGCCTGAGTCTTCATGCATCTGGAAACCCCCTTTCTGGTTTTCAGATGCCATAAACCTCTATTTTATATTAGTGTCTTCCCTTCCTGCCATGCCCCCCACCCCCGTGGCCCCGATTCATCTCGAATGACCACTTTGGAGATAGAGAACACGCACAAAGGAATCGGTGCCACCAAAGCTGAGGAAGGGAGCGCCATCGCCTTCGTCTATGTGAAGCATCTATAAAAGAATCCTTTTATGTTCGTTTCTGAAATAGCAGAAAGTGCAGGCAGCCAGAAGGAAGTGCCTAATGCATGACAGGACACCCACAGACAGTGGAGCCTGTGCCGGTCTCTTTTAATATCCCTTTCCCAGGAAGAGCCTGGCTCTCCCATTGTACATTGATAATCCCAGGATTACCAGGCTCCCGAAGTGTACATGAGAGTGTACTTGGAGAGTGCTCTGTCCCCCACCTTTAGTGCCAACAGCTCAGCTTCCCAGCCCAGGGCAGCCACCAGCCACCATCATCTCATTTTGGGGACAATGAATCCTTTTCCTGT
This sequence comes from Rhabdomys pumilio, assembly GCA_030674055.1. Classification (NCBI taxonomy): domain Eukaryota; kingdom Metazoa; phylum Chordata; class Mammalia; order Rodentia; family Muridae; genus Rhabdomys; species Rhabdomys pumilio. The sequence goes on along the minus strand of JANHMN010000023.1, from coordinate 32,384,517 downwards.
GAACCTAGACACACAAGTCTGGACATATGCCAGACCAACAATGAAGGGTCTTAGCTGTTTCTTAGCAATGTTTGTCAGGGCCCTCTCTCCTCTCCCTCCTCCTCCTCCTCTTCATCTTCCTCCTTCTCTTCCT
>JANHMN010000023.1:32366929-32384374 GCA_030674055.1 Rhabdomys pumilio | reverse complement strand
TCCTCTCCCTCCTCCTCCTCCTCTTCATCTTCCTCCTTCTCTTCCTCATCTTCCTCCTCCTCTTCTTCTTTCTCCTTTTCCTCCTTCTGTTCCTCCTCCTCCTCTTCCTCCTTTTCCTCCTCTTCCTCCTCCTCTTTCTTTTTTTCCTTATCTTCTTCCTCCTCCTCTTCTTCTTTCTCCTCTTCCTCCTTCTGTTCCTCCTTCTGTTCCTCCTCCTTCTTCCCCCCACCTCCTCTCCTTCTGTTAATGGCTGTGTAGTATTCTGTGGAGATTAAATCATGATTTCTCGAGCCAGATTCCAATGGCTAGGCTTTTAAAGGTTTCCAGTCTTTCCTTCTTTCAAATGCTACAATAATTACCCTGTGGACACTCCACTATGCAAAACTGTGTCATTACCAGTTTAAAAATGGGGCTGCAGAGCCACTGGGTAAGAGCTCTGTGTCATACATGGGTATGTATGGGTAAGGGCTCTTGCTATTTGAATGGCCTACCTAGGTTTAATTATTTTTTAATTTTTATTGCACTTATTTTTTGATTGTGCATATGTGTGTGTATACATAATACAGTAGGCGTCTGGAGGTCAGGGGACAGATTTTCAGGCATCTGTCCACTTTTTCCACCAGGTGGGGCTCAGGGATTGAATTCAGGTCATCAGATTTGGCAGCAAGCCCCTTTACCCACTGAGCCATCTAGCAGGCCCTATCTGGGTGTTTTGAAGGAATGCAACCACGGTAGTTAATCTTGATAGTTGGCTTGATGATATTCAGAATTGCCATAGAAGCAAGTATGTGCACATGCCTGGGAGATTCTAGGATTGGATTAATTAATGAAGGGCAACCCACCTTTAATGTGGGTGACATCCTCCCACAGGCTCCACCCTAGAATGAACTGCATAGAAAGAAGAGGCAAGCTAAGCACCCGTGTTGGGAGCCGACTTTTAGGAGAAAGTGGCTAGAAAGCAGCTATCATGTTTACAGCCATCTGGAGCCATATACCCTGATGAGAGACTTGTTTTTCAATAGCCTACAACAGCTGAGCACACTCTGATAAATATCTTGTTTATCCCACATAGCTTGTTTTGCTGTTTAGTGCCCCCAGCTGCAAGGAGCACGTGGTATCCACGCCTACAAAGCATGCAGTGCATGTGCTATCCACGTTATCCACGCCTGTAAGGCATGTGGCAAAAGCCTATAAATACCCCAGACCTCCCTTCAAAGAAGGACAAATAAGAGAGAGAAAATAAGAGGGAAAAATAAGAGAAGAGCCCTTCAATAAGAGAGACAATAAAGGAGAGACAATAAAGGAGACTTGAGCCTTGAACAAAACCTCTGTCTTGTCTCCATTCCTCGCGTCTCTTCCCCTTCTTCCCCCCACTCTCTCTCTCTTGCTAAACCCTGACCCGTGGACCAGAGCAGCAGCGCAGGCTGGGACATTTTGACCCCCAAGCCAGGCAGATTACGGATCATAACACCCGTGTTTTTCCCTCTCCGGCTCCTGACAGCAGATCCGATGTGATCTCGTGCCTTGCACCATGCCTTCCTTCAACGATGGACTGCACCCCCCATCTATGAGCCAGAATAAACCTTTCTGTTCTTACATGGCTTTTGCCAGCTTTGCCGCAGCATCAAGACTGTGACTGGCTCAGCCCAACCCTGTTTAGCCTTTTATCATATTAGTTAATGATCACGGTGGGAGGGAAGCTGCAAAGGTGTTTTCAACCTCAAGTTCAGAGATGAAATATAACACTGTCAGTTAAAAAAAAAACAACACCTGCTTAAGTCCCAAAGAACAGAGAAAGATAGGAAGAAACCCAGGCCTGGAGAGGTCTCGTTCTCTTTTTCAGTTTCCCTCGTTGAGCCGTTTTTTGCCCCCGCAGACTTGGTGTCTGAACTCATCATCTGCAAATAAATGACTTAAAAATTACATTCCTCCGTTTTAAACTAAACACTGCTCCTCCAGAAATTTAGATAAATAAAATGTCATCTATTTATCAAATGGACTCTCAAAAGACTAAAACGCCCCCAAGATAGAGCTGAAGAATTGTTATCTAACAGCTGGGTCAAAAGTGTAAGAGTCCAGACGTATTAGTCCATAAGCCTGGCCAGGACATTGATTAGCCTGTGGGGTTGGGGGAGGCGGAGCAAAGGCGGGCAGCTCAATTCCAGGGGTCTCCTGCTCACTCAGATGGCTTTGTCTCCCTCCACACCCCAGGTTTCAGGTTCTGTATCTAAGAGAGTCTGAGTTGCACTCAGATGAATGGCTCGGGGTAAGACTGAAGTGCATGCTAGACTTGTCAGATCTGAAGTCATCAGCGTCTCCACTGAGATACCATGCTACAGTGCCAGGACAGGTTTTTTATTTTTTTTTTTCTGGAGTACCACTGAGAAAGGGCACCCTCGCTCAGAAGATTTCCCCACTTACATTTAACAGTAATGTGACATCTTCCCATCTTCATTTTTTTTTAAAAAAATGTATTCTTGTGTATCAGTCAGTGTGTTGCCTACATGTTCTTATGTGCACGCTGAGTGTGCAGTGCCCACAGAGGCCAGAAGAGGGCGTCAGATCTCCTGGAACTGGAGTTACAGGCTTTGTGCAACAATGTTGGTGTTAAGAGTCAGACTGGCAGGACAGCCAGGGCTACACAGAGAAACCCTGTTTCAAAAAAACCAAAAAAAAAAAAAAAAAAAAAAAAAACCCACAGACTTAACACCAAGAGTCAAACTGGAGTCCTCTGCAAGAGCAACCAGCGTAGTAACGTCTGAGCCATCTCTCCAGGTCCTCTTAAGATCTTTTTTTTATACAATGAAGATTTGAGGACTGGAGAGTTGATTCATAGTTAAGAGCACTGGCTGCTCGTCCAGAGGATCCATGCTTGACTTTCAGCACCACATGATGGCTCACAATCATCTGTAACTCCAGTTTCAGGGGATCCAATGCCCTTTTCTGGCCTCCTCAGGCACCAGGTATAAATGTGATCCATGTACAAGCAGAACACCCATACACATAAAATACAATTTTAAATATATAATAAAATAAAATAGTAGGGTGGGTGGCTCATGCCTACCCTGAAGCACACACACACACATACACATACACACACATGCGCACATATACACACATACACACATGCACACATACACATACATACACACACATGCACACACATGCACACATGTACACACATGTACACACATGCACACATATACACACACATACACACATACACACATGCACACATACACACACTTGCACACACACATGCACACATGCACACATATACACACATACACACATGCACACATACACACACATGCACACATATACACACACATGCACACATGCACACATATACACACTTGCACACACATGCACACATACACACACTCACATATGCACATACTCAAACATATGCCCATACACTCAAACATATGCACACACATATATATTCACACACAAGCACATGCATGCACACACATGTGTACACACACATACTCACTTGAGATCATTCATAAACATTCACACACCTGTGAGTGCACACATGCACACACATATGAGGATCAGACCAGGCTGTGTCAAGCTGGTGGCCAGGCTCTGACCGCAGCTGGAAAGTAGCTCCAGCCTGTGTCATTGTCTCGAATGTTTAGGGGGAATGGCTCTTGATTCTCATTCCCATCTATAAAATGAGGGTGATATTTAGAGGCCCCTAATGTGCTGTGGACTGGTTACATTTATTATTAGCACCCAGGCAGGCTTCAAACTCCAGCACAGCGAGAACAGGGTTTTTACTGCACAGATATAATCTGTGCTTGGAAGACAGTCAGTAAAATCAGGAGTTCAAAGGCATCCTCAGCTGCATAGTGAGTTTGAGGCTAGCCCAGACTATGTGAGACTCTGTCTCAAAAAAGTGTTAAGATAAAGGGCATTCAGCACTGGCAAGAATAAAATCAAAATATTGACCAATTCTGAAAAACATGAAAGATGTCCTATGTATTGCGCTTCCCAGTATTTAACTGAATTTAATTGTCTATTTAGAGATAAATGAATACATGTTATCAGTATGCAAATTTTCTTTAATTGATAATAAGTGATAAAATTATATATATATATATGAAAGAGTTACTTTAAAATAAACTCCTCTACGACTTATTCTCAGCAAAAATAAATGTGACACTTATCTTTACAAATTCTGAAGCACGAGTCTTTAAAACCACAAAAAAATAAAAGTAGTTGGTAGTGTGCTTTGAATATGCAGGTCCCCTAAAGCCTCGGGTGGAAGAGGGAGCTTTGAACTTCCAGGTGACCGGCTTTCAAGAAGTGACTGGATCCTGAGTGCTGTGATCTAACTGGGGCTTAACTCCTTGATAGATTGCTAATCTGATGGCGTTATTGGAAGATGAGAGGAGGGAAAAAGGAGGGAGGAGGGAGAAGAGAGGAGGGAGGAGGGAAGAGGGAGGAGGAGGAGGTGAAAAGTTGGAGGTGGAAGGTGGCATCTAGCTGACAGAGGTATGTCACTGGGCAAGAATACTGGGTATCCTTGGGGCTACATCTCTTCTTGAGCCTGAAATATCTCCCCCTTCCTCTGCTTATTGTCTGTCAGTAAGGAGAGGGCAGACCTAGTGCCATGACATTCTGCTCAAGCAGATAGAGCCCAACAGTATTGAGCAGAACAGTTTGAAGTCATGAGTTCAAATCCTTCCTCCTCTCAGTATCTCTGCCAGGCATCTTATTGCAACCACGAGAAGTGTATCAAATGCACATGGGTTAAATAAAAAGTTTGAAGATTCATGCTCAGCACACAGCATCCAGAACCAGGGATGCTCTCAGTAATCACATCTGCCCTTGCTGTGGTTTCCATCCAGCTCCTGTGTGAGGAGACACACTCACTGCAACATGGCCTTGCTCCCGTGGTTAAATGAGATGCATTGCTCACATGGTTCAATGAGATAGTACATACATAATTTGTCTCTTGCTCTGATGTATAGTACCCTGGAATAAATAACTGCGTTGGCTGGTGGTGCCTCCGGGCTTTCAGCTCCTCTACCTCAGGACCCAGCCTCCCTGTGGGAAAGCTTCCAGGCTTCTGTAATTACTTAGCCTAGGGCCCTTGGGCTTTTCTCCACTGAAACACCCAACTTGGCCATTTTCCCGTTGTAGCTGGATTTGTTCGTTTGTAATAGCAACCAAATGTCCCCAGGCCCAAAGACCCTTTCCAAAGGGTGACAAGCTTGCCTTAAGTCCTGGCCTTTTGAATAGCTTCCTGCTGTCAAAGCTCACCACCAAACATGGATGCTGGGCAGGCTGCACCCTGCTTCTCTGTCAGGGCTCCTGTTGGGTATAGAGGTATAGAATCAAGAGCCTCTGCCACATGGTTGCTTTGGGGAAGCTTTGACGCTCTCCTACGGGGCAAACAAACAAGGCCCTGTCTTTCTCACGAGCCCACATTTATTTTAAAAATAAAAGAGCAAACAACAAAATTGAATGTAATCTGTCCCCAGAGGCTCCTTTATGAACCTTGCTCCTCAGGTGGGGACACTGGAGAGGTTGTGGAGTCTTTCAGAGGTGAGACCCGAACTTTGATGGTTATATCTGCCTCTGCTCTCTGCCTCTGTTCTCTGTCTCTGTTTCTCTGTCTCTCTATCTCTGTCTGTCTCTCTCTGTGTTTCTGTTTCTCTGTCTGTCTCTCTCTGTGTTTCTGTTTCTCTGTCTCTGTCTCTCTCTCTACTTCTGTTCTCTGTCTCTCCCTCTCTCTCACTCTGACTCTCTGTCTCACTGTTTCTCTGTCTGTCTCTCTGTCTCTCTACCTCTGCTCTCTGTTTCTCTATATCTCTGTGTCTCTGTCATTCTGTCTGTCTTTGTCTCTCTACCTCTGTTCTTTGTCTCTCTGCATCTCTCTGACTGTCTATCTCTGTCTCTGTCTGTCAATCTGTCTCTCCCTGTCTATCTCTGCTTTCTGTCTCTTTGCATCTGTCTCTGTCTTTCTGTCTGTTTTTCTGTCTGTCTGTCTGTCTGTCTGTCTGTCTGTCTGTCTGTCTCTGTCTCTCTCCCTGTCTCAACTCTGGGCCCAAACCTCCCAAACTCTCTCCCATTCTATTTCTCAGCATTGACATCTTGCATGTTTTAGCATCTTGATATATCATGCGCTATCATGTTAATGTGTGTGTGTCATAAACTCATAAACTCACACACACACACACACACACACACACACACACACACACACACACCCTTTTAACAAAAGGAGTCCCAAAACTACATATTCTCTCTCATTGACTTTTCTCATGGAAGATGGAAGACTGGACTTTTGGTGGCTGCATAGTATTCCACTTCTACACAGAATATAATCACACTCACCTCTTATTTTGAGGCCTCTAAGTAACTAGCTCTTTGTTATTAGATGCCTTGATGGTGCAAACATTCTTGTAGATAAAATATTTGCCTGTGGTTTTGATTATTTCTTTAGAAAACTCTTCTAGACATGAAACAGGCATGCATGGACCTCTAAAATAAACTGCAAAATGCCTGGGGTGGGATGGCTTCAATTTGCACTCTGCCCCCCTCCTGTTGTCAACGGAACTTGCTGTCTCTGTTGAGGGCCCTTTCCCAAAATCCTTTGAATTCGGAGGCCCCAGAGACTTGGCATGCATTTCTCATTATAATTCTCCCTCCCCAAAATAACAGAGATCTAAAGAGAGAGGGGGAAAGGGGAGGATGGGGAAGGGAGAGGGGGCTACAGAGGGCAGAAGGATAAAGTGGGACATGAGAGAGACAGACAGACGGAAAAGAGACAGAAAGAAGATAGACAGACAGACAGACCGAGGGAGGGAGGGAAGGAAGGGAGGAGGAAAGGGGGAGGGGGACAGAAGGAGGCTGAAAGAAATACAGGTGATATGGATGATGGGAAATGGGCAATCAAAGAGAAACCAGAACACTGAGAGTCGTTGTTTCTCTTGCTGGATTCTGGACAGTGGGGGAACCAGGGTACGGGCACAGAGAGCCTCTCTGAAGGCTCTTAGGTTTCTGAAGGTCATGGTTGATCCTCCTTGAACCCACCCACAGCCTTTGTCATTCTGTTCCATCCACTCCAATCGATCCACGGTGATTCTGAAGTTCCTCTGAAAAGCCCACGTGCCCCTGCACAGCAGCCTCTAGGGAAGCTTCTACCTGGAGCATCACAGATTTAAGAAAACATCCTGTTTAACATTTGAGAAATTTTTCTCCACCATGAGTGGAAGTAAAACACATCGGATGGAACCAACCGTTCAAACTATGAAGTCACAAGGTGTTGAGGGCAAGGAGCAAGTGCACAGGGGTGAGGCACGCTCTCTGACACCCTTCTGCATCCTGGCAAAGGAGCACACAGGGACAGCAAGGACCAAAATAGGCAAGGCTGTCTGCTGCATCCTGTCCTGCTGTTCAGGGCCCAAAGGCTTTCCTGCCCCTCCATGCTAAACTCACAGTGAATTTGGCTCTGCCCCTCACTGAGGGAGACCATTTAAGGCTTTAAAAGTGTGCCCTGAAATACAAGCTAGTGTCACCCGTGCCAAGAGAAGATGAGCCGCTCTGTTCCTGGAACATCCGCTATCTCTCATAGGAATGCGACAGATGTCTGGGTTCTCTGATATCTCTGTGCCCCCTCTCTCCCTCCCTCCCTCTCTCCCTCCCTCCCTCACTACCATTCTCACCTTCTGTTGCTAAAGCCCCTACTATGATTGTTAAGCCCCTACTATGAGCAAAACTTGCCCCTACACTGTCCCCAGCAGAACAGTTTCACCAAAGCTCCTTGCTTCTCTGTACATTAGCAAAAGCCTATCCCTCCAAATGTCAGGAAAAAAAAATGCAAAGAACAGGGCTCCTCCTGAGTTCATGGGGTCATTTGTGAATGAACAGAACACAAACTCACTAACCCCATACTCTGTTGAGTACTGGCTTGTGAGAAAGGAGAGTTGAGGTTAGTAGAGATTGGGGGTCACTACATCTTCTTTTGCTTGTTCCATGTCTCCTGTTTTGGGGAATTCTGCCTGTAGCCCAAGCTGGCCTTGAAGTGCTGAGCCCCCAGAGTTCCAGGCCTATGCCAACCATGCTTAGCTCTCTGGTTTTTCTTCATTTTTTTTTTATCATGTACATCGAAATTTTGTTTTTAATCCAATTATAGTACTGTTTTCAAAGCCTGGTGGATCTGGATCAGAAATTACTTTACCATAACCAGCTCCAAAGATAAAGATATTTAGCCTTGCTTGATCTTAAAAAAAGGAGGATACCAACTGATTGCCCCTTCCCCAGACTTTGCAAAGAAGGGATGAATTCGTACATGTAAAGCTTCCCAGATTAGAACCTGACAGTTGGTGTTTAAAAAAAAACATCATCATTACCATCATTAGCATCACCATAACCACCACCACCACCATCATCATCATCCTCATTACAATCACCATCGGCACCTCTACCCCCTCCCCCACCACTACCATCAGCATCATCATCACCATCACCATCAGCATCATCATCATTAGTGTGATTGTCCGTGGTTGTTATCATCTAAATAACGGGCCCCGATTGCTTGTTTGTTTCCTGCAAGCCAGGAAGCTCTGAATGGCACCAACCCTCTGTGCTTTGAAGTCCGGCTGCCTGGCGACCTGGGGAGGGGGCAGCCATGTGTTAAGGCCCTGAAGCATATAGATCTTCCCCCCGCTCCCCCCCACCAGTGATCATTAGGTTCATGTCTGTCACATTTATTTAAGGAAACTGGTTAGGAGAGGGTGGATGAGGTTAATTGCTCTGAAGATCCTGGGCCCTGCTCTCCAGATGAGGGGAGGACCCACGCAGCCTTCATGACCCCAGAGCCTGGCTCCAGCCAGGGCTCCTGAGAAGGAAATAGACTCACTCAGAGAGAGAGAGAGAGAAAGAGAGAGGAACAAGGTGACTCCTGGGCCCCTAAGCTTTTCCCTCTGGGTCCCCAGACTGGCAGAGAAATACAACTTCATTGTGATTACTGCAGAATATATGGGTATCATCATACTTAGAGTCTCCCCTCCAGGACCAGACAAGAAAATGCCTTTCTACGGGGTGCATTTGCAGTTCTTGCCTGGCACAAAGAATGCCACAAACACGAAGGAAACCTGTCATCTGAAGAGGGTCTAGTGTGTTATCATCTGGGTGACAGACTACTTTCCAGGACAAGCTAGTGGGGGGCTCCCCACCCTCTATGGTCAGGGTCAGACTTCTGCTCACCTATTATCATAGACTGACCCTGAATCTGGGTGCAAATAGAGTCTTACTTAAGACAAATGTCCCAACAACTATTGACCGAGAACAGGATACATATATGTAACTATTTGTGTGCAAAATAAGCCATCACTTCCAAAGACTTTTTTCTTTTTCTTTTTCTTTTTAATGATTAAAGTTCTCATTCTTCAGCTTTCAACGCAATTTGTAAAATTTTCCAAACAGATGAAATTAACCTTTTTCTTCCTCTTAATTACATCTAAGAGAGAAAAGCCCTTGTAAGAAAATAATGAGAAACACAACCGTCCCAGTTAATTGAGTAAAAAAACTTAATTCCTGGTCGATAAGGGAGTGGCGGCGGACCTACTCAATATTGGTGGGTGTTACGCCCCCACCCCCACCACCAAAAATATTCCTTTGTAGGGACCTGCCTGAGAGCTGCGGATTAACAACCTCGCCCTCACTCATCGCCCCCACGCCGGGCCGAAGCTCCGCGGCCTGAGAAGGTGTGACTTCAGACTCTGGGTAAGGATGGGGTGGGGGCGGAATGCGGCGGTGTGTGAGGTGATTGTAACCAGAACGGCCTGGCCAGGCATCTCGTCGCTGTCCTGAGCGCCCGCTGGCAGGCAGCCGGCCCCCGGGAGCTCGGTCCGGCCCCAGCTGCCCCGGCAGGCCGCTGCCCTCCCCTCCTGCTTATTGGCCGGCCGTTGCCGGCCTGATGGAGGGGTTCGAACCCCGGTGTGTGCTCGCCAACGCTTAGGCTCTGAGCGCAGTCCAGTGTCCATCTTGCCACCACCAGGTAAGTCACCAGGTGGGTGGGAAGCCTTGGGCTGCTCGGGTCAATCTGTTCCTTTCTTACCCACGCCGGAGGCACAAGTCTATTATTTTAGAGACACCATAGGGTAGAGAGAAGAGAAGGGAGCAACAGCAGCAATACCTGGAAGGGGTAACAGTTCACACGGACTCCGTAGGTAGGAAGATGCTCTCGCAGTTTCAGAGAAGAGGGCGCCGGCCTGCGCACGCTAAGTTGCGGGGAAAACGAGAAACGGTATGAGATGCACGCACCTCACCTGTCACAAGCTCATGCATTTCAGTCGGCTGCGCTAAAGTGACGTGCACTCCTGTCTCATCGTGATACTAGTGGGTTTATCGGGGTATCCAAAGGGATGCTCTTGTAATGACCTGCCTGTGGTGCAGCGGTCCGTGATAAGAGTTTCGAGTCTAATGACAGTGGATTGGAATTCGTGGTTTCTCCTTACTATTGGATGGATTGCACTGAGACTCTGATCTTAGCCTCCTCAACAGGGAGACTGGAATTTTCAGAGACAATAGCTTGTTATCCATTTAATGTGATGCGGAATTGAGTGCTCAATATGAAATAGAGCCTTCTTTTGGATGACTAAAGTCTAGAGAGACTGAACAGGGTGCGTGTTTCCCTGGGAGGAATCCCAGGTGGGTTCCAACTGGTAAGAGACAGGGTTGGCTCAGACTCTGAGCAGGTGTCCTGGCACTCAGGGGAGACATTCGGGAAGCCAGAGCATGTGGGTTCTCGGGGTTCGCAGAAGTCTCCAAAAGCTCCAGTGAGGCCTTTCATAGCTTCATCTCACATGGATCAATACCTTGGCCAGGTCCCGCTAGAGTGGGGACGACACTGCATTCCCGCTCCTGAGCTTTCTGCTGTACGCGTTGGGCCCCCGCACAGAGTTCACTGAGGGCAGAGGGACCCGGGAGCAGATGCTCAGACAGACAGACGCCACGGAGCCGGACAGTCTGTGCCCACAATCAAAGGGAACTCTCCTCTCTCGCCCTCTCACCCCGCTCTACTAGCGGGGGAAACACCAGGCGGCCCTGACCAGTTTGACTGCCAGGACAGCCTACTGGCTCACTGGGGTTCTTTTCTGGGACACTCAGATCCCAGAGTTTGTTTTAAATCGGATGCCTTCACCTGCCCAGGACCTTCAGGTTGCTACAAAATCACCTTAGAATTAAAAAAATATACATATCAAGGAAAATAATTTTTAAAGGCATCCACTGGATGCAAAGGGAGGGTCATTATGGATAATGTACAGGTCCCTGGGCACTCCAAGGCAGTCATCTGTGACAGGGAAGTCATCTAAGTGACCTTAAAACAAGTCCTCCCAAGTGTTTGCATGTGTCATCTCCTGTGATCCAAACGCTCCCGCTCCTGGGGGCTAGTGAGAAGGATGTCAAGTTGGAGACCAGTTTGAACACCCAAGACTCAGTCTCCAAACAAAGGTCTGAAGGAAAGCTGAGTCCCTAAGAGATTCAACCAGGGGTTCAAGATCAGAAGGTCAGTCCCAGACTCAAAGTCACATTATAGCACTTTGCTTCTTGAATGAGTATTTCTGATAACACTCTTACGAGTCTAAAAATGTGTCCAGAAATGGTTACTGTAGTGCCAGACCCAGCTAAAAGGTCAAAAGCTTAGGTGAGGGTACACCCCTTCCCACAGGTTTGGGTCAGCCAAATGAGCCAATTTAACATTTTTGCTTCATTAGTGGGCTTCATGGAAACTGTGGATTTTGTCTACAGGAACAAACCAACACAAACAATTTGTGCACATAGTGTGTCTACACCCTCCACTTGGCCTAAAGATCATAGTCAGTTGAGGGGGGGTGGGGATATCAATCTCTGGCTTCCAGACGTTGAAGAGGCTTGTCCACTGGCTCATACGCACATGCACGCACAAGCCATCGACAGTCCCACACAGTACATTTTGGCTTAATCCTTCCAACCTTTGCCTTGACTCTTGGCCCAGCCAAGCATGGCCAAGAGAAAAGTTCAAACCCTCAGCAGGAATCTTTAACAGCACCCCAAAACCAAGCCCTCTGAGCCACTAAGTTTCTTTCCCTTCCTTGGCTCCCTCCCACCCTCACCTTTCCAAGGTCAGCTATAAAAATAAACCATTTTTCCTTGTTAATAAATCTCTGCACTGTGCCCTCTTTAAAGACACCCCCCTCCAGAAAAAAAATCACCGCCCCCCAGAGCAAGCGAGCAGGGAGATTAATCTGGAAGTAGGATTTATGTGGCGCAGGCCCCCTCAAACAATTGCAGTTCTGAAGCGAAATGAGCTGGAGAAGGGGTAGGGGAGGGGGAGGGTCCCCGGGAACCGCAAACACTTCTGCGTCGCTAAACAATGTGGAAACTCTTAAAGACCCTTTCCCAACGACTCTTGCAGCCCCGATGCTTCCCTGTCAGCCTTTGGGGAAGGGAGAGAGATATATTAACTGAAGACAGGATCTAAAATTACTTAGGGGTTTTAAACAGGCATGCAGCGAAGGCTTGGGATGCAGATAACTGTCCTGTCTCCTTCTCTTGGTGTATTATTTCCAAGATATTTTACCCTCACCCCAAGTTCTTTCTTTACACCCTCCTCCTTTTCTCTCTCTCTCTCTATTTGTTATATTGACTGGTGGTGTAGTGGTCAAAGACTGGCTGGGAACCAGAGATCATCTTTCCAAGATCCAAGTTTGTAACCTAACCAAGTGCAACTGTCTCTCTGTTATGACACTAAGGCTATCACTAGTCAGTCTTGCCGCGGCTGCTGCCTCTGGTGTGGCCTTTCTTCAGTGTTTCTCACCTAGCGTCTTAGTAATGCGAAGGTCTTAAGCGGGATTAAAGGCAAATCTCTTTCCCCTAGGCTCCAGAGTAAGCTGACATCGGTACAGGATGCCCCTGTGGATGCTGATTCCCAGCCTGGTGCAAGTGTTCCTACTGGTTCAGCTCTATTATCTGGCTTTAGATTCCCGACTAGGGAGGAAGGAGACTAAGAGGGAGGAAGGAGACTAAGGAGGAAGGGGACTAAGGTGACTTCTTCCTGCTGTTGGGAAGATGCAGAGCTTGGTGAAATTGGGGCCTTGTATCCAGCGGGCAAGCAACCCACCCTACAGCAACTCCAGTCAGGCAACCACATTCAACAACCTATCCCAGCATGCACTAGTGCAGTTCCCAAAGCCCTAGCTGTAAAACGGGATAAGGGTGGAGGTGGAGGGTTGGTACAATGTCAAGCTCAGGAATCTAAGGGTTTCAGAGATGTTAGATGTCTCCTGGTTATCATTTAGAGCTGAGTTGAGACACCTGGCAGGTACTGAGAGATTGGCCTGGTCGACAAGGGAAGCATCACTTCAAGACTAGTTCTTTGGTTATATAGTTTCAGGTCCTCTCAGGAGCCCTGCAGACCTAGGGGTGACTGGGACAATTCTCTGCTACCTGGGAGTCCCCAGGATTGGTGGGAGAGACCCATTGTGACTCTTCCCTGCCAGAGTCTTGATTCTCGCCTGCGCAGTTTCTTAACATGTCTGTGGTCACAGCTGCAGGCTGGCTCCTGTCCCCAGGAGCCACACAAAATGCGTTGGGATAAAAAGCAAAAACAAGGCCAAGAGGAGAGAGGTGGGGGATGGGAGCTCTGTGGCCGGTCTCTCAGCTTCAGCCAAGGCTGCAGTCGCCTTCGCGGGGAGGGCGCTCAGTAAAACATTTCTAAAGGTGTCTGGGTCTGACTCGGGCGTGTGAGGCAATCCCTGCGGCCCACGCTGCCGGGCGGACCCCTTGATGGAGTGGGCAGCGTTCATCAGCGCCACTTACGTCAACTTGCAGGGTGCGCACCGCTCCATTTGTGCTCCCCAGACCCTCCCTTCCACTGTGGGGACTTCGCTGAACACCCAGGGATTTGCTTCTGGGGACTTGACTGAGACAAGGGACCACCAGCGCCCACTGGAAATTCCATCTTAAACCCGCCGCATTTTGAATTAAAACACAAGGAAAAATCCAGCTGATACCAACTCCTTTAGAATGGCCCCTCAGGTATCACTTGCACTTCCTGCCCGAATCTGCCAATTAGCCAATTATCTAGAAGTAAAGAGGAATATTCTAAATATTCTGGCTTTGCCCCGCAGTCAAAATCTGATCTTATGGAGACCCCGGTCTAGATTCTGTTACGTGTCTCTTTCCTTCAAGACCCCAAAAGTTCCATCTCTCTCTCTCTCTCTCTCTCTCTCTCTCTCTCTCTCTCTCTCTCTCTCTCTCAATTTCTAGTTACTTTTCGATTCTCTTCCATTCTGTCGCTGGAGCTGGAATGAAGAGGGGAAAGGTAGGATGGCAGTGCTGGTGGTGGCCAGCATGAAGGTGGTCACCTTCCCGGAACTCCGCAGGATTCAGGGTCCTTTGGTTGTCTGAGGTAGAGACTCTAAGATCACCTAGTGGGAGTTCCCAAGTGGAATGCCCACAGTGGGCCCATGATACACACAGGAAGGTGCCTTCCAGAGGCTGATCTGCAAATTAAGCTTAGTCCATCCCAACTACTCCAGGAGGCCTCGGATGGTGGAATGAAGAACCCTTCTTGAGTGACGCCTTTGCTTTTGCCATCCTCTGAAAGGCAAAAGAAAAAAAAGTTTCTTAAAGAAAAAAAATTAAAAGAAAGGTTTGAAAAGCATAAAGGAAGAAGAAAGCTCTTTGCCCGCACGTAGCCATTGTAGGAACCTCAGACCCAACCTGACAAACCGACAAGAGCTGAACAAGGGACTGTTGAGATGGGGTTGTTCACTCCTCTCAACTGAGGGTAGGATTGGATGATCTTATTTCCAGAGGTGCGAGTCATAACCTTATATGTCAATTTTTTTTCTTGGACTTTTGTGTCTATGACAACTTGTGACACAGACCACAAAGTAAATTTGAGGAGTTTGCCCAAAAAGTGGGCAGAAAATCTTTAAGCATCCCAGAGAAGGGCTGAAAACAACCTAACAAGGATGAACACTGGTTCTTCATCTGCTCCCCGTTTTCCAGTATATACCCCTGCTTGAAAGTGGGAGAACTGGAGGGAACATTCCAAATCTTCCCTGAAACCACTTTGAGGCTAGTGGTTTGCATAGGTCATCCTTTGAGGGTAACAGTGACCCCTGGCTTCTGCAGCTGAAGAGTGAATTAAACAAGTGTCCTGTGATAGCATCTGAGGGTACCACCCTCTGCCCCCTTTAAGATATAAAAAGATGGAATAAGGTCAGGAGAAAGGCAAAGATGCAGCCCAGGCCTTGCTGTCCACAGGGAAGCTTGTGGCTCTCCAAGCTGCTATACTTGCTAACCTGGAATACAGTCCCAGTGGCAGAAGCTTCAGTTGTATTTATGAACCCTTCTCCTTGGGAAAGGAGATACAGGACTTTATTGCATCCCAAGGATGCTCCTATCTTTCCAAAATGGAGTCCCTTATTTTAGAACCTGTTGCTCAGCCATGGATCCCCCTTAGAGTTCTTAACTAATCCGATCGGGGCTCTGGAGTCTGAATGTTGGATCTGAACCCTTTACTTGCTGAATGACTTTGGACAAACAATTTAACCCAGGGGTTCTCAGACTGTGGGTCGCGACCCCCTTGGGGGTGGGTTGAATGACCCTTTTACAGGGTTCACCTAAGACCATCGGAAAACGCAGATATTTACGATTCATAACAGTAGCAAAATTGCAGTTATGAAGTAGCAATGAAAATAATTTTATGGCTGGGGGTCGCCACAACATGAGGGACTGTATGGAAGGGACGCAGCGTTAGGAAGCTTGAGACCCTCTGCTTTAACCTCTCAGACCTCCGTCGCTATCCAGTGAAGGTGACTTTTAGGAGAAGCTGTGGGGGAGGGCAGGAGGAGTGGAAGGCTGGAGGAGACCAGTTGAATCTTTTCCCTGAGAGCTGGAGACCTGTCCAGGCTGAGTTCCCAGCCAGAGAGTTGTAGAATGCAGGCTGGCTCTCTCTTCTCAACCAGATGCCGAGAATGTAATAAAATAAATCTATATTGCAAGGCTATTCCAGAGACTGCGGTGTGTGGTACAGGATATATTTCCCTCTGGGCTGTGTGGGTGGATGCCTTCCTTTTATTCCTAGGCTGGTCTCTGGATTATGAGTTCCAGTCCAAGTTCGACCCTATGTTTCTTGCTGGGCGACTTTAGGAAAGAACCTCCCCGTCTCTGTTCACAGCTTAAGAAATGGATACTGCCTCCGTTCTTCTGTTGTGAGACTTGAGGTCGAGTAAGCGAGTAGGTGCGGGGCACATGGGCCAGGGAATGCTATATCGTCCCAGCACGTCGTAACAAACACATAAGCACACCCTAACACAACACACAAATCCTAAAGGAAGGTAAACGCGGTGCGTATAATACCCGATATTACGACGTGTTATATTGTATTATAATTCTGGGCACACGTGCGCGCCGAGAGAGACCTGCGGTAGCCAGGACTGGCTTTGTCTCTGTAAGGCCACTCTCTTCCCCAGAGCCTGTGGCTTGGAGTTCCACAGCTCGAGCTCCCCAGCGGCCGAACTTTCTCTTTCAGCGGGGGCGGTGGCTCGGCCTCAGGTCTGTTAAAGCCATCGAGGGGAGGTATTTGAAGGCTCCGAGCTTTGGAGACGCCCGCAGGGTCCTGCCACTTTGGAGAGACTGCTAACAGCCGACGGGACAAGGAAGAGGCCGAGTATGGTATGGGGAATAAGCTATTGAGTGCGGTTGGTCGGTGCGGTGGCAGCTACAATGTACTGACCTTAACCCGGAGGAAGCTAGAAGAGGGAGAAGATGGGGGGACCTTAAAGCTCTTCCACCCTTCCGTTTTCGGTTCCGTGCGGAGGGACGGGGATGCGTCCCGCCCTGGAACTTCTCAGAGGCTTTGTTTGCACTTTAACTAACCGGCAGCGGATAAAGACTCGGAGCACTTTTGAACGCATCTACCCGTTTGGTAGCAGCGTGGGAGACGCGCGCCGCACGGAATCCAGTGGACGCTGCAAGCAATTTGCTCCGAAGGTCGAGCACACTGAGGGACTCACAAACCCGGAGTCTGGGGCACATGAGCACGGGATCATCCGCACGCCGGTCACCTCTGGAGCCTGCTGTTTGTGCTTTCCAGGCTGTGGATAATTCATACGCGGTGGTCTGCGGACAGATCCTTGTTTGCGCGCGCACAGAGATTCGCACGGGTCTCGTCGCCTTCCTATGGGAAGCGCGCGCGGTAAAGGCGCCCTTGCGGTTAATGAGTCGGTACACACCCACTCGCGAGGATCTAGGTTGTGTAAAGCGTGGGTCTCTACTCGGGAGCACTCTATATACTCGGGAGCACTCTATAGTTAAAAAGTTAGCTTTTTGCTGTTTTTAGAGATTCTCTCTCTGTCTCACACACACACACACACACACACAGAGAGAGAGAGAGAGAGAGAGAGAGAGAGAGAGAGAGAGAGAGAGAGA
>JANHMN010000023.1:32318786-32353522 GCA_030674055.1 Rhabdomys pumilio | reverse complement strand
CCTTCCTGTCTGTAGAAGCTGTAGGTGATGGGTGTTCACAGCTTCCTGCTTTCTGATACAGTTGCAGACACTCTTACTAGACCAACTTTGTCAGATTGGTCTTTTCCCTCTCTGCCTCAAGATTCTCTCCTTTGCGTTAAGTTTTCTTATTTTGCTCATGGATCACTTCTGACAGGGATGTATTGAGTGTTACATGTGAGTTAGTATGAATGGATCCTCTGCTACCCAGGACCACAGTTTCAGGCCACGTGTGAACCAAGGTGAAAGCTCCTTCATAGAGTCCCCAAGCCTTTGCCTTGGACGACCCTTGAATTCCCCTCCATTACTCAGGAGAAGAGGATGACTTCATCTCTGAGTAGCTCCAACCTCTGTCATTGTTTATTAGTCTGGATACATAGTATCTTTACACAGTTGGGTTCTCTTCTTAAGGGTTTGGAAAGGGAAGAAACACTTTGACATAAATGGGCAGAGATGGGAGAGACTGGAGTTTCTGGATCCACTTGGGCTGTACAAATGTTTCCATTGGTGGGAATGTTGGTTGAATGGAGATGCTCAAAGGAGATGAGTGGATGTATCTATTCACTGTGGCTTGGCTTTCATCCATGACCTCCAGGCATGACTTCTCCATGACCTGTGGGATGAGGTAAAAAACCCAACTGAGAAGGTCAGCTGACTTTTCGTCAGATATTCCCCAAGCCACCTCCGTGTGCCTGCATGCCTGATTCGGAAGTTTTGAGCTGACAAAGCCATTTTCCAGTCCCAGCTTCAAGTTCAGCCACGGCACTGGCAGGACTTGGAAACACAACACTGCTCAAACTGGTGTCTAGGTGGGAAATTTTCTTTCTCCAGGAAACATTTTCTCTGGCCTCCAGAATTGGGTGAAAGTTATCTATGGTGAATAAATGTAAGTGATTTCCCATGCTTTATCATGACCTTGCTCTGAAGACCAACACACAAGTAAAGCCATAACTTGTTAGTCCTTAAAACTGAGACGAGAGGACTAGATCAGAGGTTAACAGAACTTATTGCTCTTCTGAATTAACTGAATTTGATTTCTGCACCCACGTCAGGCAGCTCTCAACCATCTGTAACTCCAGCTCCAGGAGATACGATGCCTCTGGTCTCCCAAGGTACCTGCACTCACACACACACACACACACACACACACACACACACACACACACACAATTTAAAATAACATTTTAAAATTGGGATTAAAGAGTTGAACATGTGCCTGTAGTTGTCAGCACTTGGGAGAAAGAGGATGGTGAGGTCAGGGCTGGATTTAGCTATATGACAAGACTCTGTCTCACAAAATAAGGCTATTAGAATAAAAAAACAGATAACCAAAGGAAAAGTAAAGAGGGGTTGTGAGTAATATTCACGGAACATTTAGCAAGTTCGAGAAACCCTGCCTGTCACCTGAATACATCCCTAACAGATGGAGAAGCCTGTAATCTTGGCTTTAGAGATAAGACTAAAGTCCAAGGAGCTTGTACACCAAGACCACAGGCTATGTAGGTATCAGTGCTAGAATTTGAACCCAGAACCCTGGAGATTGCCCACTCTATCTTGTTCATGACCAGGTACTCACGTTTCTCTTGCCTGTCTTCATTTAATTGTACGTTTAAAAAAACTGTGTGCATGTGAGAGTGCATGTGTGCACGTGTGTGAGCTCATGTGATGTGTGAGTGCAAGACTGTGTGTATATTGTGTGAGTGTGTGGTATGTGTGGATATGTGTCTGAGTGTGTATGAATGTGTATATGTGTGTGTGAGAGAATACATTTGGTATATGTGAGTGTGTATATGTAGGTATGTATGAATGTGTGTATGTGTGGTGTGTGTGAGCATATCTTCAGTATATGTGAGTGTGTATATGTAGGTGTGTATATGTAGGTATGTGTGTATGTGTGTATGTGGTGTGTGTGTGAGTGTATGTTTGGTATATGTGAGTGTGTATATGTAGGTGTGTATATGTAGGTATGTGTGTATGTGTGTATGTGGTGTGTGTGAGCATGTTTGGTATATGTGAGTGTGTATATGTATCTGTGTGTGTATGTGGTGTGTGTGCATGTGTGTGAGCATATCTTTAGTATATGTGGGTGTGTATATGTAGGTATGTATGTGTGGTGTGTGTGTGTGAGCATATGTTTGGTATATGTGAGTGTGTTTATGTATCTGTGTGTGTATGTGGTGTGTGTGCATGTGTGTGAGCGTATCTTTAGTATATATGAGTGTGTATACATGGGGTTTATATGTAGGTATGTGTGTATGTGTGTATGTGGTGTGTGTGTATGTGTGTGTGTGTGAGTGAGTGTATGTTTGGTATATGTGAGTGTGTATATGTATCTATGTGTGTATGTGGTGTGCGTGTGCGTGTGTGCGTGTGTGTGTGTAGGTCAGAAAGCTGCTCTAGGGAGCTGGTTCCCTCTTACACCTTGTTAGATCAGGGCATGGAATTCAGGCCATCAGACCTACATGAAAACACCTCTACCTGCTGCACCCTGAGTTCTTGAAATGCCCCCTCCTTCTCCCACCAAGCTGAGAGACAGCTGGCATCCAATGTTCATGAAAGAAACAATCGGCCATGTTGAGAGCATCAGCTGCCTGAAGAACCCTATCATGGAGGCTAATAAAGCAGCTCTGTTGTAGAGGGCTTGTGTGCCCTGTACAAAATTCTGGCTTGATCCCCAGCACCACATGACACTATTTAGGGTGTGGTGGCACATATTTGCCACCCCAGCACCCAGGCAAGGAGGCAGGAAGATGCAAGGCTAGAGAGGTCATGACTGGCTGGCTACACACTGAGTTCAAGGCCAGCTTGGGCTATATGAGATCCTGTCTTTAAAAAAGAAAGTTCTTTCCTGTCAGCCTCACCATTGTGAGGTTCCTCTGGCCCATGGCTGTGGATGTCAGCTATTCCGACCTTGGAAATGGGCCCAAATGTCTGGCTACTTTCTGTGAGCCAGTGTAGATGACAGGACCCTCTTGTTGGGGATTGCATACATCACTGCCCAAATTCATCTGTTGGAATGTGACCTCATGGGGGAATAAGGGCTTTATAGAGGTAATTAAACAAAAATGAAGTCATTAGGGTGGCCCTGCCTCCTTTCCCCCCTCTCCCATTAGACTGGCACTCTCGTAAAGGAGCAAGTGTTCATGTAGGCACATGGGAGAATGCCACATCCTTGTGGAAGCAGAAATGAGGGCCATGCATCCGCTGGATACAGAACACCATAGGAAATGCTGGGAGTGGTTGTCATTGCCTGGTAGGAAGGTCGGCTCCTCACCACACAAGAAAGAACTGATTAGCGGAAGGTAGGAGGAGACATTTCTCTCACTTAAGCTACTCTCATCAAGCTATTCACACCACCCACACCAGACTCAGGAAATCCAGATAGTCCTGAAGGAGAGACATGGGCTGGGGAGGGTGCTCACCAGCAAAGAGTTTGGGGTGGTCCTTCCAAATCTATTCAGCACATCACAGGGGAGGATTTCCTCTTTGGGAGAGCAGCTCCTGCTAGTGCTATCAACCATAGAGTCATTGATGGTTTCTAGTGCCTTCGATACCCTTTAAAATTCAAGATAAGGCTGAAGTTTTGCAACAGGACTCTTTTCCCAACTTGGGATGTGGGGCTAGTCAGGGCTGGATTCACCTCAAGGCCTTGTATTTGCTATATTGGGTAAAATAACATCTCTTAACAAGTAGCCATGTGAGACTTAGTTTTACTTGTGAGTCTTGTGGGTGGCTGGATGGGTCTGACCATGGCACACACCGGGTGTATATGGCAAAGCTGCTGGGCAGGGGCGATGTCTTTACTGGTGTTAACTGGCTTCCCAATGGGGAATAACCAGGAAGTGAGAGGCAAAGAAGAGACAGCAGCATGAACTGACATCAGTAGGCCCAGGGACTGGTGTCTCGGTAACACTGGATCCTAGAAGGGTAGACCTGAGGTCTTGCCAAGGCCATCTTGTTTGTTTTGTTTGTGCTTTATCTATTTGCTGTCAAGGCAGCTCTCGGACCTTAGCCCAGGCTGGCTTAGAATTCACTGTATAGCCTGGACTAGCCTCAAACTCATGGTAATCCCTCAGCCTCTTGAGTGCTGGGATTGAAGGCGAGTCACTGGCTCTCATCATGTCTTCTACCTTCTTTTCTTTACTTTCCTTCTCTCCCCCTTCTTTCTTGCTGGGGGCTCCAGCATGCTAATCAACCATTATTATCATGGTGTATACACACACACACACACACACACACACACACACACACACACACACACCAGAGTCTGCTATGAGCATCTGATAATTTAAGATCTGGGGAACAGATCCATAGTCTCTCCCTCCAAAGGTTTGTCCCCATAGGAAGAGGGCCTGAGTCAGTGGTTAGTTTAGGCTGTTGTTAAGTGCTGATTGGGATATAGGCAAAGGCTGCAGCTGAGGGCAGCTGGGCCCCTGATAACAAAGTAGCAAAGACCAGCTATCCCCCTGCCCCACTTCGGAGCTGGGGCCAGGGTGTCTGGGGTCTTGAGCATCTCTGGCCTCCTCCTTCTGCTCTCAACAGCATCTCCTTCTCTAGAAGCTGTGTCAGAGGACGCTTGACTTCTTGCAGATTTTAGTAAGTGGCATTCATTTCTTCCCCAGGGGGACCAGGGACACACTGGCCCGGGGAATTCTCCTCTTTCGCCTCCATTTTGTCTTTGAAGTTCTGAGGTCTTGGACAACACGTGTCTGGTTATGCACAAGTTACCTGTCTTACCCTTGTTGGGTTGTTTGTTTGTTTGTTTTCTTTCCTTTCAAAACCACCCATTGAGGAATGAGACTCTTCGCACAAAGCAAGTAATGGAAGCCAAGAGAAACAGAAAAACATTTGTGGGGAGTGCACAACAGGGAAGTGGCAGAAGTTTGAACCTACAGCCACATCCAAGAGCTTAGTTCTGCAGCCTGGTTTGCCACCTCAGAAATCTCCCTCCATTCCCAGGCTCACTGTGGCAGAGAGAGACATAGACAGAGAGAGAGAGAGAGAGAGAAAGAGAGACAGACAGACAGACAGACACACACACACACACACACACACACAGAGAGAGAGAGAGAGAGAGAGAGAGAGAGAGAGAGAGAGAGAGAGAAACTGCCATTGAGCTAAGCCCAGAGAAAACCCCCTTTGCTCTCCAGCTTTTAAATCTCTGTTCTCAGCAAGGGCCCAGCTCTCCTTCCCTGCTCCCTCTACTCCTTGTCAAGCCCCCACCCAGTGAGACCAAAAGGTCAGAGCGTGGGTGACGTGATGGGCCAGCAAAAGCAGCTAGAAGCACAATGTTTTCTACCAGCTACGGGCAACACCCTGGATGTATAAATGCTTGATTTTATTTTATTGTTATTATGGCTCAGGGTCCAGTATGGGCCATAAATGAATTTAAGAGACTTCGGAGTACAGAATTTAATATAGCTGGTGTCATTAAAGAAAAATGGTACAGAGAACCCGCAGGGATAGGCACACCCCCCCCACACACACACCCCTGTCTCTCTCCCCATCTCCTGTCACCTGCCACCTTTCTGGAGTGAAGGTTTGGGGGCAGGGTAAGTCCTCCATGGGAGAACAGGAGGGAACTGAGCTAAAGTGAGCTGAGGACCCCCAGGGAGGTGGCGAGGGTCACCCTTCCCAAGATGTCTGAAGCCCCAGTGAGTAAACAATCAAGTAGGGACACTTAGGAGGTGGGCATGAGCCAGAACTTTCTAGATAAGGAGGGGGCTTATCAGCCTATAAAAATACCACTTTCACCTATCAGCTGTCTTCTTCTCCTGGGAAGAAACAGAGGGTAGAAGAAAGGAGCCAGGGCTGAGGGATAGAAGGGCTGGTGAGGGCCACACAGAGCAACAGAGAGTGGGGTTTTGGGACGGTCCCCTCCTCCCCATATATCTATGGCTAGGTTCTTTATTTTTGCTCTAAACTTTTCCCCATTCTGACTGCTGTTTTGTTTTGTTTATCGTAAGAAAGGAGAGAATGCTACAACCCTGCACATTACTGATCCGTTCGTTATATCTGATCTGAGGGCGTCTCGCATCCCCAGCCAAGTCCATCTGCCATATAAGCATGGTATATTTGATCGCACGTGTGTTTATCTTAGCGCCCCTTATGTGAAAAGCACAGTTAAACAAATAAACTCGAATAGCGGGGAACAGCAGCAACCAACAGCGGAACAGTCCTGAGGCAGAGAGAAAGAACAGAGGCACCACGTGTGTAAAGTCCTGGGGGGAGGAAGAGAAAGTACAGGGGTGTGGAGGCAGAAAGGGAGCTGAGTGGGAGGTGGGACCTACAGACAGGAGCCAGTACAGCTTCCAGGATGTGTGAAGGTGGGATTTCATCGAAGACTTTCAGATGCCCTTTTGAGGGCTATATGCAGGGGAATGGATATCATATGGTGTCTCTTGTTTGTTCAGCTCAGAGATCCCTGGGGGAGCTGGCTGGGTATTCGATGCAAGGGTGATGGGTGGAGGACCACAGTGTGGTCCTCCCTTAGGAGTCACTGTGGTGAGGTTTGCACAGGGGGCAGAGGATGCTGGTCCTAGCCACAGCTGGGCTCTGAAAACTCGGTCCTCTGTATGCCTATCTCTCCTTGAGCAGAATTAAAGAGTCCCTCTGACCAGTGGTTGCGGAGCCCACATGGTTCTAAGGGCAGCAGCAGGTTGGTTTGCTGTAAGGCCCCAGGGCTTCTGTGGGGCTGGCAGACGGCAGGAAAGAGTGGGCTGAGGGTCGAGGTGCTGAAAGAAATGGGTTCAATCTGCCTCCTCCCAGTCCACATGTCCATCCTCCCCATGGGGAGTTCTCAGGCTGGACAGGATCTATTGAGTCAACAGATTTCTCTTAAGATGGATTCACCAAACCTGCCTGTGCCTGTCAAGGGAGGGTGTGCGAGTAAGGAAAGAGGTTAGGTCAACGGGTGGCGGACGTAGAGGAGTAAATCATGAATGAATGGTTATGAATGGGATTCGATGTCTGTGTGCACTTACGTGTAGGGTGGACTAACTCACCTGTACTATGTTGTTGTAGACATGAAACATGGCCGATGGCTGATTTGTGTCGCGGTTGTGCGGTGCGATGGACTAGGAGGGGGCCACCCAGGTGTGATGTCAGATGAGGAGGAGGTCCTCCTGAGTGTGCACGTGTCTGAATTGCCTCTGTCCACAAAGTCACAGGTTTGCCTCTGTGGCTGGCTAGGAGTGACCATGGATGTGACTACGTTGTCCTCCACTATGTATTAGTGTTTACACGAGACATGCTACACTACATGTACCGTGACACTACATGTATCGTGTGCCCTCTAAGTGACACTGCATGGCAGTGTCCCGGGTGTTTAGTTGCTTGATTCTCTTGCTGAGGAAGTGACAGCTGGTGGCAAAGGGGTTCCTGGCTACTGGGAGCAGGTGAGACAGCTTCCTTCTAACACCATGGAGCAGAGAAGGGTCAGACCAAAGACACCTTGAAACAATGCTTTGTCACTAGCAGCCACTGGCTCCTGAGAGCCCCCTAGGCCTTCTCACTGGGAACAAGGTGGAAGGCTACCTGGAACTGAGCAGTGGAGACAGCCTGGAAAGAATGGCCAGGGGTAAGGGATAGAGGAAACTCCCTAATCCCTGGACCAGGAAGCCAGGGAGGGTATGGAAGAATGGGATGCTGTATGTCCATCTGGAAAGGATGTTACTCTGTCATTGAAGTCATTGTGTGTTTAACTGTTGATATCATACACCCACCCGTGTGCACCTTACACCTGGTCCTGCCAGCCTGCCAGGAGTGAAGGGCTTTCCACATGTTGGGAGACAGGAAGAGGCACACTCGCCCGTACTTGCTCCTTTTTTTCCACTCAGGCACCTTTTGCCCAGTTCCCAGGAAGTGGCTGTGGAATTTGTTTCCAAATATAGACAGGGGTGGCCCCTAGCTGTCTGTAGACATCCCTTCTGGCCTCCAGAATGCTGTGCCTCAAAGGAGCTGAGTGCTAGAGGCCAGCTTCAGCCTTACACCTGGAACAGCTGGTGACACCCTAATCATAAAGGTAGATGAGAAAAATGGAGAGATGGGGGTGTGAGTCAGGGCATAAAGGGGCTTGGTGCCAAGTCTGATGATCGAAGTTCAATCCCCAAGCCCTACATGGTAAAAGAAGAGACCTGACTCCTGCAAGTTGACCTCTGATGCCCACATGCATACGTAGGCATGCAAAGTCACACACTCACATCCCACCCCACTTACACACACGCATATATATGTATATATGTATATATGTATATGTGTATATGTGTATATGTGTATATGTGTATATGTGTATGTGTATATGTGTATATGTGTATATGTGTATATGTGTATATGTATATATATCACTTCCATGATGACAGACACATACACATATATATGTACATACACACACACACACACACACACACACACCCACATATATATATATATCCCTTCCATGATGACAGACACATACATGGTCATCCCATACTGCCTGTGCCCTGTACCCCTGTACACAATAGCTCACATGTGTTTTCATACAGTGGGGTACATGGAAAATAATAAGTATACACTCAAATGTATGTGTGCATGTTATAGATGGATGTATGCTTTAATACTCCAAGGAAGCTTACATAATGATATACCTCCACAACTCTAAATTGATACCTATTTAAATGTATATATTCAAATACCCCACGAGAGTCCACACAATGGTGCAGAATCCCTTACCGAATGACATGCAATCAAATAATATCCAACAATAGGCTGGGTATGATGGCACACACATATCCCAGCACTTGTGAGGCAGAGGCAGAGGCAGATGGATTTCTGAGTATGAGGTTAGCCTGGTCTACAGAGTGAGACCCTGTGTCATAAAAATAAAACAAAACAAAATAACAAAAACGAAAAAACACCAAACACAACAGCAGACGCTGGAGAGGAGACTTTGTCAGTAGAAAATTTGTTTATCGTGCATAAAACCCAGGGTTCCATTTCCAGCACAGCATAAAAGGGCTGCACTGCCAAAGATTTGGAGGCCCCAATCCCAGAGATTTAGAAGTCTTCCCAAGGAGACATTCCCTGTAGGGTGGTAAGGCAGCCTAGGTACAGAGAACAGAGGAACAGGAGCTGACAGTGGGGATCCCAGAGTCTTCATTTTAGACACTGAGCCGGACTAAACTCTCAACCCCACTTCTAAGGAGGTCCTTTGCTTCTGGACTCAGGCAGCCTTGAGTATAGAGTACAGACTTGAGCATGGCTAGGGCCCTTCTATGATCCCTACTTGGGCCCCAGGATGTCAGCACAGTGGAGAGGCCAATGGTGACCTGCCTCTCTCCTAGAAATAGAGTGACTTGGAGGGGAACTTAAGGACAGTCAGCCTAGTGATCCTCTCAGCCCTGTCCCACAGGCTCCCTCAGCAGGCTAGCCCACAACTGGGCAGTATGTTGGGAGCAGCTTCCCCTGTACAGGGGGCCTCCCTTTCAGCTACCTGGGATGCCAGAGACTAAGATGTGAATGTGAGATTTTACTACTGGGTCTGTCTTCATGTTCTCTATACCTTCCTTCATCCTGCCTCCTGGGCAGTGTTGACTGGACTTAAGGCTTTGATAGAGGACAGGATATGGGAATGCAAGGTTTGGAAAGTGGGATTTCAGCATCTTCCATCCTGAACCCCAGTTGCAAAGGGCCAGCAAACCAGGGTCCTCTACTGGTTTCCTGGCTGTCAATGGGAGAGGCAGAGTACCCAAAGAAGTCTGACCTTTTCTCACGGGATGGAGGAGTGTCTTCAAGATGACCTTTGAAGCTACCTAGCCCAACAGATCTGCTCAGAAGCCCTCCCCAGGTTCTGTAGAGAAGCCAAAGAAGCCATTGAGGAAGGGGCTGGGGGTGGGAGTGGGGGTGGCAGGACTCTGTAGTCGGAGAGCCTGACCGTGACCCAGGTCAGTGCCCCCAAGAAACTACTTCCGCAAAACAAGGGACACATGTGAATGTTTCCCTCTGGCAGGACTATATGGAGCTGAACGAGCCAGGGGGACTCACATCAAGGCGGCCCTGGCCTGCTGCAAAAGTTCATTAGTCTTGAACCTCAAGTGCTGGCAGATTCATGAGCCTAGAATATCTGCATTCGTGTGTGCGTGCGTGCGTGTGTGTGTGTGTGTGTGTGTGTGTGTGTGTGTGTGTACAGACACTAGTCTTGAGAAAACAAGAATACAAAAATACAGGGAATGAGAGTTGGGAATGTAGAATTCTTAGTGTTCAGTTCTCAGCAGCATCCGGCCCTCACCCATGCCTGTAATCCCAGCACTGGAGGGCTAGAAGCTGGAGGAGCAGACAGACAGTTAAGGTCATCCTGGGCATACACAGGGAATTGGAGCCAGCCTGGTCTACATGAGACCCATCTCAAAACAAAACAAACAAACAAACAAACAAAAACCAAACCAGAAAGAAAACAGATGATACTTGGAGGAATAGAAGACACTAGTTGCCCCCATTCCTACCTGCCTCACCAGGCTGAGCCTTGAGAAGCTGGGTAGGCCCCACAGATGGCTAGGAGGAGCTTTACTGACTTAGTTGCCCAGTCAGGGAAGAGATGAGCGATTATTTACCTTCTCTGGCCAGTTCCAAAAGGAATGGGGTTTATCCACAGCTCCACGGCCTTTATCAGAACCAGTGGGTCTGGACCTCTCTCCCCACTGACCCTCACTCTTCTGTCTCTCTGGGTTGCTAATTGCCAAGCTGGGTTGTCAGTGGTGGAAGGGCAGTACCTCATTCTTTCTCAAAGCTTGCTCCCTCTCACACAGACTCAAGAAATTTAGTCTGTATTGCCCATCCGCCCCACCGGTACCCCCAGAAAAGAACATTTTTCTCTCCTCTCGTTGAAAATTTAAGGAAGAGTTCAAGCAGAATATTCCTGTAATATTTCCTCTGTCACATCCAACAACAAACTCTTCTTTTTCTGTTGTCTCTAAACGAGAAAGCCGGGTGTCATTTACCATTAATGTCACATTTTCTAGTTTCTGACTTCCTCCTCCAGTGAAGAGGTTGCTCCAGGCCAGAGAAGGGGGAGGTGTTAGGGGTGGACACCCAAAGTCCCAGACCTGGCAGTGGTTCCATCAAGGGTCACCACTCAAAAAGGCTCCCAGTCAGACTGATACTAAATGCCATTTTCTGGCTGATACTAAATATCAATTTTCTCCGGGGAAAACCAAGGGTAGCAGGGACGCATTCTCAGGTCTCTACACTTCAGTGTCCACATCAGGACACTGAGGGACACAAGGCTGGACTGTCCCTCCATTTCCACTGTTGAGTGTTATAGATGTCTCCTGGTTTCTATAGTGGTCAGGAGACTCGGAGTCCTCCATGAAACACAGCTCTCCCACCCAGACCAGTCCGCTCTACTTCCTAACCAGTGTTCTTCCTGTTGTGACTGAGATAGAGGGACGATCTGTCTCTGCTTCCAGAGCCTTCTATCAAGGCTGTGTGAGACTGGAAGGGATTGACTGGGGAGGGGGGGGGCTAGCAGCCCCAGCTGATGGGGAAGAAAAATTAGAGGTCTCGACCAAGCAATCGTCCTGGTGACTGATCCTTCCACTTTGGGGTTTGGCTACCCCTCCTCACCCTCACTCGCACCCCCACCTCCCTTCACCTCTCTAAAGTCATTACCAGATTTTTCACTCACAGCTTGGGGCAGGAATGTCAACTCTCTTCGCTTCCTGCCGGCCTCAGTGGGCCCCAGCTAAGAACCGCACTCTATCAGGGGAGGAAAGAAAACTAGCAAGGGCCACCCTTATTATCCTCGGAAGATTGGGGTGCCTTCATCGGTGTGAATAAACTGATGTTTCTTGAACGAATGTGTAGGCCCAAGTTT
This sequence comes from Rhabdomys pumilio, assembly GCA_030674055.1. Lineage (NCBI taxonomy): Eukaryota > Metazoa > Chordata > Mammalia > Rodentia > Muridae > Rhabdomys > Rhabdomys pumilio. The sequence continues at coordinate 32,341,656 of JANHMN010000023.1, read as the reverse complement.
AAAAGTCTGATGAGATCTTCGTAATTTTCTAAACCTGGAGGTATCACAGTGAGCTGGTGTGCAGAAGTAACCATTCCCAATTTCTCCTTTGTTTCCCCGGCCCAGGGTGAGGTATCGCCTCCCCTCCCCCCACCCGCCTATGCACGGCCCTTTATGAAACTGGGGTCGGATTCTCTCTGGTGGTATGCCTTCACTTCTTCGGGGGCAGGCTAGCTGGAAAGGGCCCCCGGAGGCCGCCAGCGTTCGATAGAGGTGCAGTTTTATCTCTGGTTTTGAATCTGGCCCTTTGAGCAAGCTCAACACGTGTGGATTTAATTTTCCTTTCTTTCTTGCTTTCTTTCTCTCGCTCCCCCCCCCCCCATCTAAAGGGAACAAGAAAAATAGTCTTTCGTGTCGACAGCGCGACACCATTCCTTCTGCCAAAGAAAATTTGTCTTTTCCAGAGCCCCAGAGAACGGTGCACTCCCAAGTTTCCATGGCACCCTTCAGTCGGAGTCTAGGGCGGGGTGGATCCAGACAGGTTCCTTCTCGTTCAAGGGGGACCCAAGCCCTAGAGTTATTAGCCTAAGTCTCTAGCCACAAGGTCACCATATACACACATCTTGGGGCCCTTGATGGTGTAGAAGCAGTGTCTACATCCGCAGAACTTTCATCAACTTCTGTGTTGCTGATAGGATTCAAACTCCCCGGGTTCAGCGCAGCCCCGCAGCCTGCGGAGGCTCCAGGTCATCTCGGTTCAGACCCTCACCCTCTGGGACTGGTGACCCCCCAAATTAGGAGGTATTGGGGGGGGATTTGGACAGCAGGTCCTTTACCACTGAGTCACTTAACTGCTACTTTGAGGGAGCGAGGACTCCCTAACACCTGGTTGTCTAGAGAAACATTTCCACGTCTTATCTCGTAATCCTTAATTTGAAAAACAAAATAACTCGTCCACCCACATAGTTAAGAGAGTTAAGAGCAATAATCATAAGTAGTGGAATATTAGAAGGATATATCGAATATTGAATAATAATGAACACAGCCAACGCTCTTTCCTGAAGGCCCAAAGCCGGGAGGCTGGGAGCTGAATAAAACCTTGAAAAAAGTACTCCTGAAGTCCTGGGGAAAAAAAAAACAAAAAACAAAAAACAAAAACATATTAAAGTCAGATTTCACTAGGCAAGAGGGAAAGTGACCTCCTGAGGAAAAATTAAAAACCTTCCCACCCTCCCCAGAAGTCTTCCTTCTGCGATCTAAGTTGGCCAAAGTTTAGTTTTCTCATCATTTCTATTGTCATTAGAATTCTTATTAGCTTTCCCAGGCCTGTGTGCTCTCCTCTCTACTTTCTGACCCCAGAGGAGACCCAAATGAGGCAGGGACGGGGGCCATTGGGGAGGGATACTGAACTGAGCCTGTGTTCCCGAGTGCTCTCTTCTGCCTTACTTTAAAATGAAAGGGGAAATAATAATAACAATAGTAGTAACAGCAATGGCTCCTTCTGTTTTGTTTTGGTTTATTTTAATACAATTCCGGGTCTTCCTATCTTTTGAGGTATTTAAGATGAAGGCGGAAATTTTGCAAAGGGGAAGGAAGTGTGCACAGGGGGGAAAGCCAGCGGGGAGTGGGACTGGGGAAGCGCAACTCTCAGAGAGAAGGGAGGTGCGAGGTGTGTTGCTGCCCTCTCGAGAATCTCTGCACAGAGGATGACGGTAAAAGGGGACAGACGCTGAGATCCATTTTGAGGCTGTAGTGTTTTCCCGTGGCTGTTGCTTTCTCCAGAGCACTGGGCCAGTCTATGGAGCTGGGCTGGTGGAACCCTTGAGGCTTGGTCCAGGTAGTTGCACCCGAAATTGCCGAGCAAAGTGGGAAAGTGAAAGGAACTCGGCCCATTCACAGGGCACCCTCGGTCTGGGTTTCCCGCCCCACATCGGCCCTACAGGCCACCCTACTCGAATAGGGGGGACAAGGATTCTGGATTGCATTCTTGTGAGAAAACGTGAATTTGAGGCCAGAGTCATTCGCCTGGGAAACGAAAGCAAAGCTGGAGCATTGGGCCGGGCAGCCTGGACTCTTGGGGAGGAGAGCAGGGATGTGCGCTGGTGTCCTGCGTCCGCGCTGCAGGCTGCTGCCCGCTGTCCCTTGGGGACTGACCTTGGCTCTGCAGCTGTAGGACCGCCCGTGTCACTGCCGCTCCAATCTTCGGTGGACCGCGACCAAAACCGGGTCATGCTTCTGGGAATCCTAAGGTTTCAGGGATCGCAAAACCCCAGGATAAGTCCAGATGAAAAGTCTGGCTCCCCTGGGGCCGCTAGCCGGAAAAACTTACCCTTGGGGAGGCCTGGCGCTCCTTTGCTCCGCGTAGGGGCAGGCCTAGCTTATTGCCTGGAGCCGCTGCCTGCCGGGGTGGGAGAAAGTCTGCGCGGTTTCGTAACTCAAAACCCAATGGGTTTCCAAATGCGTGCGTGTAGAAGCTTACGCAGACCCACCCGACCACCTAGAAATTATGCCCATTGATCCAACTAGAAATAATTGCCGATTTCCACCAAACAAAATAGAGCGCCTCGCCCCTCTGCAGGATCCGACGCTGAAAAAAAATTTTTTTCCTCCGCACAGTGCACCCGTCTTTACCCCTTCTCCCACCCCGCCCCACCACACACTCGCACCCCGCCCCCGTCTGGCCACTCTGGGACCCATTGCATCCCCGGATCTCACTGAAGGAGCGGCATACCGAATGGCTTTTCTCTCTACAAGGAACCTTGGCAGACTTCTAAGATATCTGATATCCGCTAAGATAGCCCCTAGTAATTATTTCAGTGCAAGGAACGAGCGTGGGCATGAGATATGGCACCCCAAATGTAACCAGCTAAAAGGGCCTCCTCGTCAGAAAAATAAAACTGCGTAGGTAAGAAGCCTTTACCTTTTGCAAGGAACCTTGGGAAACATTGGTTTCCTCACAAATGGGGACTAAGGTGGTCTCGGTCCTCATTTCTCTTGATCTCTGTAAAAAAATCGATTTTGCTTCTATTTGTGTCTCCCGTTCACACTCCAGGGGGCTCTGGGTTTATTTATTTCTTTATTTCCCCCAAAGTCCAGGCATGCTGGACTTGTGTCTTACAGTAGACCTTGATAAACGAAGCCGGAGAGAAGTCAGCCTCCCGCCACTGCCCCCCAGTCAAGCGTGACAAGGCGGCGGGCTGGTTGCGTGACTTGTGACGTCTCCACGCCTTATAGGAGCAGCGGCTGGTGAGATAGTCGCTATCGCCTGGTTGCCTCTTTATTTTATTGGGGTATGCCTGGCAATAAACAGTAATATTTAATTTGTCGGAGACCACAAGCCAACGAAGGACAAGCTGGGAGGTACTTGCTTTTCTTGACAGACCCTGGAAGAAGTCTTCGTTTTAAAAGGGGGGGGGGTGTCTTTGGGAGGGAATGTCCTTTCAAAACTCCTTGTGAGCTACCTCGCCTCAGTGAACAAGCCCTTTTGGCTTCTGGGCTGAAGGAAGAGTGACGTTATTGGAGGTGAGTCTTGTTGTGGGGGGAACTAAAGGGAGGGACAAGGCATCCTTAATTTTCCCCAGAGTCCCTGCTTCCCACCCTACCTAAGCCTGATTGAACCCCTTCCTTACTGACTGAATCTTATCTTTTATCACCTGCAAGACTGGATGTCTTGCACCAGGTTTTAAGAAAAATACTCAAAACAACATTTCGTGATGGCTGGCTTCTTGCACCATCTACGCTCAGGGAGGGAGGGAAGTGTATCTGGCTGGGTCGTTGCTTGGGGAAGGCCAGATTTTCCCTCTCGGGAAGGGCCTGCTGATTATTTATGGGGATTAATTTTATCCTCAAATCTCTGTGAATGTAAAAGGGATTGGAGAGGTCTGTCTGGATTTCCCCTTCCTTCAACCAGAGATGCAGGCTCTCATACCGAGTTCAGACCGGCTTTCGGTCCTCCAAGCCGAGATTGAGGTTGCCTCTGTTCAACCCCAAAGGCTTCCTAGCCGGACTTTTTGAAGAGTGAAGGTGTTTGCACAAATAAATAGCTGGCCTTGGCCAGGGTCTTCGTGAAAACAGACCTGGCAGCTAAAGGGTGGGGTTGCCCCAGCTGCCCCACGTTTACAACTGCAAAGTCCACTGGCGAAATTTTGCAGGAATGGCCTTCAAATTTTGCAGCCACCGAGGCTACAAAGTCACTGGATTCCTGTGGGGACTCTCTCTCTCTCTTTCCAGTCCTTGTCTGTAAGGATGTAGTCTCTAATTAGAGTTCCAGAAAAGACTCATACTGAGAGAGTATTAGGAAGCTGGAGAGGGAAACAGACCGTGATCTTGGGCATTTGTTTCAAGCAACATTCTGTGTTGTCCTAGCCTGGTCCTGCTTACAGCAAAACCTACTTCCAGTGTCTAGGCTGTGGCTTTCATTCACCCTCTGAACTGCAGACTTCAGAGAGGCGAAGGGCAGGCCAAGGAGCACTGGCAGCTGAAACCTCCGGCCAGCCCTCAGTGACTGATTATTTTAATAAAACTGGGCACTGTCCTGTGTACACTCCAGTGTGTGTCTTGAAGAGGGGGGCACACACACAATGATTTCTTGGCATCTTTGACCTTGGTTCCTCCATCCTAAGGCACCTTCTCCCCCAAGTCCTAGAGAGCTTGGGGTGGGGGGTGGGGGACAATGCGCCTGAAGTGGAGGAGAGATGTCAAAGCAGCTAGTCCTGGCTCCACACGAGGCCAGGCAGGGTCACACGGCTCTCTGTCTGAGGTCAGCATTGGAGACAGAAATCGGGTGAAGTTGCAGAGGCCCGTGGGTGTGTGTGCACGCCTAGTGCATCCAGTCTTGGTTCTCTGCAGGGCCGGGCCATTGAAATTGCTAGACTTCTCAAGAGTTCTGCCTTGATTACTGTAGCTTGCCCGCCTGCCTGCCTGCCTTCCTTCCTTCCATCCTTCCTTCCTTCCTTCTCTTTTCTTTCTTTCCTCTCTGCAGCCACTGGCTCAGAGCAGCCAACCGAGATGGAAGGAGGATAGAGAGAATGGAAAGTAGGAAGGGAGTGGGGGTGGGGAATCAGCAGATCTAGAGCAGAGGGTCCTGTAGTGTTTCAATAGTTTGGGGTATATCTAGTGAAAGAGTGGGAAAGGTGGTGGGAGGAGGGAGGGGAGGGGAGGAGAGAGAGAGAGAGAGAGAGAGAGAGAGAGAGAGAGAGAGGAGGGAGTGAGTTGGAGAAACAATTTTTTATACTTTGTGAGCATCCCAGCTGAGTTAGATTGTCAGAGAGAGAGAGAGAGAGAGAGAGAGAGAGAGAGAGAGAGAGAGAGAGAGAGAGAGTCATACTTCAAATTCTGGAACTTTAACCCCTGAAAGCGTCTCTCTGAAAACAGCTGGCTGATTCCCAAGGCTCTCTCAAGTCTCCCAGCTTTTCTTCTCTGGGGGTGCAAGGGCAGAGCAGGACTCTGAGACCGGAGGATTTAGGGATGCTCCCAGATCTGCTATTTAGTTTCGCGTTCCTCTAAGCCCTTCTGGAACCCGACAACTTAAAAAGTATTTGGGGCTAGCGAACAGCCAGCGAGCTGTGGAGGAGGTGTGTGTTGGAGGTGGGCAGTCGCTGGGAGGCTCCAGTGGTGGGTACTTCTTCGTAGCAACAGTAGCAGCTAGCTTGGGCAAGCAGTCCCCAGCACAAACTCCAGAGACACCATGCCTGCACCCCCACCTGGCCTCCGGCTTTCCTGCTAAGAGGAAGAGAGGCGGTAGCGAATGCATCCCGCTGTACAGAGCGAGGTAACCATACTACCAGATGGCCGGGGAGGCTTGGGCGGGAGGAAGCAGCCACAGTCGGCCGGGGAAGCGGAGAATGGCGGACTCCAGCCCTGTCTGGCATTCTGCAGAGTCTGGCTTGCTGAGATTTTACCCGAGCCTTTCAAGGCAAGAGGGAGCCGGGAGGCTGCCGCGACTCGGGGAGCAGCATTGAGGCTTGCAAGGCACACGGCCTGGTTCTGTCAAACCACATCTTGCTCGTCTTCGCCAGCCTCTGAGCTTCCCGGGATCCTGGCAAGGGCTCCGGTGGGTTTCTCCCTACGGCTGGCCGCCGTGAATGGGAGAGCGTGTGGAACTCCAGTCCTGTTTTTCTTTGTTATGAGAAGATTACGGGGGCTCCCATGGCAGCCTTCCCCCACGCTCCTAAGGCCAGAGGAAGAAAATTAAGGCAGAATTGGGCCTCAGAAACTATTCATGGCCCGGTTTAGGTCTCAGGCCACTTCAAACCAGGCTGGGATTCGGGCTTTTTTTTTTTCCCCCCTTTGCCTAAGAAGCTGCTGATATTGTGGGGAGTCATCTCTTACGTGAGGTTCGCTGGTGTTTTGAGGTACAGGCAGTGGTAGAAATCCTGCCTTGAGGAAGGAGAATGAACGAAGAACTTCAACTGTCTGCTTCATCTTCTTCGGTTGAAACCCCCGGGGTTACCCTACCAACCACCTCCGCCCCTCGCAGCCCATTGAATGTCTGCAGCCTGGGATTTATCTGGGACTGATTTTAGACTGTCCAACTGGGAGCCAGGCCGGCAGTTTGAGTTAGCCAGCCCCACTGAAACTCAAAGAAGTTCCCTTTAGCTTGCTTACTCTACGAAACGCCTGCCCCCCTTTCCCCCACCCCGCAGCCAGTGAGCTGAAAGATACGGGAGAGTACAACTTGCCGGCCGGCAGCGGAGAGCCAGCCACGGAGTTGCAGGCCCTTCTCTGATCTCGATCTACCGCCAGCTTTCCCTGGGCTACTTTTATTTATTTATTCTCAGTTGGTATTTCTTAGGGTTGGGGAGAGGAGAAGGACATAATTTTAAAGGCCGTTTCATCTTAAGGCCTATAAGAGATGATGAGAGGGTTACTGTCTTCTCTCCTTCTCCCTTGTTTTTAATGTTTTATTTTATTTTTTATTTTTTTTTTGCAAGACACGGGTTATTCTGGGCCATTTGTCTATTGTGGAAAAATAATGTCTCTTAGGAGGTTTCATTAAAAAAAAAAAATTGCTGGCATGGCCTCTTGGATTTGACAAAGACCATTTCTCAAAGGGGGCACAGGGTTTTTGTTTTCTGTTTTGTTTTGGGTTTCTACCCGATGGCTTCCAAAAATACCGACGCCTTATCTTTATTGGCTCTTCCAGGAGTTCAGACAAATTTGACGGACAGCTCTCTTATCACCCAGAGCCTGTGCAGGGGAGATGCGGGGGGCCTTGCCGCCTCCTCCCTGTCTGAAGCGGGTATTTCGCAAGCGGTGGAGCGTGGTTGGAAAGTATAACAATAAAAAGACTTTCCAAAGCCTCCTTCAGCTTGGAGTGAAGGGTCAAACAGCCGTCCCCTATGTCGCTAGACACTCTCCAACTCTCTCTCCTGTTCTCCTCAGAATAGAACCTCGCGCGGGCACAGGAACCTGGGCGTACCATGGCCGATACAGATGAGGGCTTCGGCCTGGCTCGCACTCCTCTGGAGCCTGATTCCAAAGACAGGTCTTGCGATTCGAAACCCGAGAGTGCTCTGGGAGCTCCCAGCAAGTCTCCATCTTCCCCGCAAGCCGCTTTCACCCAGCAGGTAAGAAAAGCCGGTCAGCGGCGTGTAGAGTGTAGATCGAGACTTGAGGCCGGCTTTCTGTTAGAGGTGCAGGGGGGCGGGTAGGGCCAGTTATTCCCCCAACTTCCTGCCTAGTCGCATCCAGTATCTCCCAATTCCACTCTATCCCAATCCACTTTATCGAGGCGTTTATCTTTATGGCCTGCGTATTTTAGAAACCTATTTACATTATTGGAGAGCTCTCAATTATCCGACTATTTGGGGTCAGCTAACAACGGCCCAGATAATTCTCTTCCAGCTGCCCTGGGTATGCCTTATTAAGGGTCGGGTCAGCTGCCGCTTCAGGCCGGCATGAGCGATGGCTTGACCCTCTTTAGATCTTTTTTAGCCTTCGCCTCGGCTCGCCTGCTCTGCGCAGCCCGCCTCGCCCCTCACGCAGCACCATTTATCTTGCTCCGGGGCCTGGAGGAGCTCCCTTACCCGCCGAGGAGAGCACACAGGGGCTGAGACCAAGGAACCCGGAGCCCGGCGGGCTGGAAGTTGGTCCCCAGTGGAGGGAGTGGGCCCCACCCTGTGATCTGCTATCTGAGTGCCCAACGCTTTGGGTGCGCTAAGTAGGTTTAAAACTAGGTGTCGCTGGGCAAGCTTGTCACTGGGAAGGCTTTACCAGAGAGATGGGTTTGATCTCGAAATCCTTTCCAGTGGATGTGTGTATAATCTTTAATAAAAGCAAAGAGGCTTAAGAATAGTTGGTGGAAATTTTACATATTTTTTTTAAAAAAGGGAAAACAAGTCCACTTTTTAGTTGGTTAATAATTGTTTCAAAACGAAGAAGATTTGTGTCTGACTGTTTTGGTATTGGGTTTTAGAAATAACTTCCAGTCGAAAGGGAAAACGTTAAAAGGCTTCAGTGGTTGTTTCAAGTCAAAGAAAGGCTGGGTGGTGGTGCTAGATATGGCGAGAACTTGGAAAGATTGTTAATATAGACACTGAGACATTTGTTTTTTTTTCTTTTGTCCCTGATAAGAAAAACATTTTTAAAATTTCAAATTTCTACATAGTGGCTCACATGTGCTGGAATCTTAGCACTTAGGAGGGTGAGGCAGGGGGATTGCCAAGAGTTTGATACCCTTATGTGTGCTGCATAGTGAATTCCAGGCCTGTCTGGGCGGCATGGCAAGACTTGGTCTCCAACAATAAAAACAACAATCATATTGAAAATTCTTGTACGTTTATATTCATACCCAGTGATGATGGACAGCAATGTATTTGCATAGCTGTGTGTTTTGCATCTGGGCGACAATACAAAAATACCCTAGTGGTGTTTTTTAAATTGACACCTCCCTTCCCCAACCATATCTCAGCTAAAAATGGATCCAAATTAGATGGCCTGGTCCTCTAGGGAGGAGTTCTGTGGTGGGGGAATGATTCCCAGGCCTCAAGCTGGTGGAAGAGACAGTAGGTACTGAGGGATGAAACTGAGGCAAACTCCAGCTTGCCTAGGCAGATGCCATGGGTTGCCCTAGAGTTCCCATTACTCCGAAGAACCCGGGAGCTCCCTTTCTTTGAATGCCCAAGCTTTGGCAGGTACTCAGCCTCTGCATACTGGGGAGTGGTAGCTTGAGAAAGGATTAACCCCCACCCCACCCCCAAGACCCATCACTGAAAATCTTCTCTCTGTCTATCAAGGGCATGGAAGGAATCAAGGTGTTTCTTCACGAGCGAGAACTATGGTTGAAGTTTCATGACGTGGGCACAGAGATGATCATCACCAAGGCAGGGAGGTGAGCCAGCTCCTGGCACGGAAGGAGGGCAGCCATTGGAGGGAAGAAAAAAGAATAAAAGGAAGAAGAGGCTTGGGGGGAAACAATGTAGAATAGAAATGACGTTCAATCCGAGTCCATTCTGTCTAGAGAGTCCTCAGCAGGGTGGGGTCCTACTCCAAATGCTTACCTCTGGGGAGGCTGTTTCTTCCCAATTTTATAGGAAGATTGGAGTGCACGGAGAGAATGGTGGGGCGGGGAAGAAAAGGTGAAGAACGGGGGAGACTCTAGAAGGACTTTGAGTCGTTAGACTTGGACTTGCTCTCTTGCTCCCACCCCTATTCCCACCTTCTCTGACCTTGGAATAGTTCCAGGGTCCCACCCGATGATTGCCAAACCCGGGATTGTTGAATGTAGTCGCTACCTCGTTCATTGTTTATAGAGAGCGGGTGAAGTCTTTGAAAGCGACTGGGGGTGGGTTGGGGGGAGCTCCTCGGAGCTCTGTACACAGACACGAATAAACATAGCCGATCAGCCATCGCGCTGGGCCCAAAACTGCTCTTCAAGGCCGGCAGGAGAGGCAAGGCTAGGCCTGGCGTTGGTGGGTGACAGAACGGTTCAAACTCTGGGTCTTCCGCGTGCATTTGTGTATGCCGGCCTGGGGAACCTGCTCATTTCCCCAGCTGCCTGGGCTACATGCGTCCCAACCATCTAAGAGGCCACTGAGTCTGCCCAGTGCAAGCGTGAAGAGACTAGGGGCCAGGGCAGTAGGCCCAAGCTGCTGGGTGCCGGGTAAAGGCAAAGGGTGGAGTTGATTTTTTCAGATTCCGCGGGTTCTCCAGCCCAAGCCGCCCTCAATAAACTGACAACGGTGACGTTTATTATTTCTTGAAATTAAACAATGTCGGCTCCCCCGCTCAGCCCGAGGCCCTAGTGAACTAGAAGGCGGTGGGTCTGTTTATATCAGACATCTGAGGTCCCCTTTCCCATCCTGCCCAGGAGGGAAAGTCCCAGCCGGCTGCCTTTTCTCCCTCGCTGGAGCCGAGAGGATTTAACTATAAAAGGCCTGCACTGTCTCTGGTGCCTCTTGCTGGGGCAGATAAACACGAAGAGGTCCGGGCTCCTGGCCTGCGATAGAGAGGCCTTCTCTCACCTCTTCCCATGCTGCACCAACCTAGGTCCAATGATTTGTCCTGGTGCTCAAGTCCAGCCGGATCCCTTGCTTTCTGGAGCGCACTCCTCACCAGTCAGTCCTTAAGGAAAAAATTCTAGTGGGGCCAAGGTATGGGGGAACTCTTAGGAATCCGAGTTCTGTACCAGTTGTGTGCCTTCAGCTTTCAAGTTCAGGCTTCGGCTCTCTCTAAAATCGACTGTGGAAGGGTTTGGAATTTCTTTCCTGAGTGCTTGGGAGTTTAAGCTCCCCAGGGAAACCTGCCAAGCGCCGTGGAGAAGTTGCAGACCATTTATGAGTGACCGCACGCAGGCCATGCGGGGCTGGTCTCTAACCCAGAGAACTTGGGAGCCTCTCTGGCAGCCACGGTTAACCTGCGCCTCTGAGGGCAGAGGACCAAAGCTAGTATTCTAGGTGATGTGTCCCTAGGGTGCCACCTTGGATGGCAGCCTCGGGCTTGAGCGAGCTAGTGGCTAGCTTCCTATTGAATGAACCTCCTCCTCGCTCTATACTAGATTACCCAGTTGGAAGCGAGTCTCTTTAAACTTAGAAGTCTATAAGCAACAATCCCCGGGCCCTACTTTCTTCCGAGGTTCCTGCAGTTGCTGTGGCTGCTTCCCTTCTCTCTGCGCCCTTTTCTCCTCCCGGTAACTTCAGGGGAAACCCGGCCTGGATCTCACCAAGGATGGAGTGGGGCCAGCGGTCTTCATTTCTCAGGGAAAATGGCTGAAGATCAGGGATTCGCTCTTCTGAGTATTGGCACAAATGCCAGCTTCTTTCTCTCTGTATGTTGTCTCCCTTCATCTCCCTCTCTCTCTCTGTTCCAGGCGGATGTTCCCTAGTTACAAAGTGAAGGTGACTGGCCTTAATCCCAAAACGAAGTATATTCTTCTCATGGATATTGTTCCCGCAGACGACCACAGATATAAATTTGCTGATAACAAATGGTAGGTTCCAGGGTTCCAAAGCGCAGAGAGGGCTGGGAGAAAACTGTGTTACCTAGCAACCAGAAAAGATAATTTATTATTATTATTATTATTATTATTATTATTATTATTATTATTATTCCAACTAAAGCTCAAGACTTTTGTGCCTATTCTGTTGTATATAAAAAGACCACAACCACTGGCTCCCATTTCATAGACCTAAAAACTGAGGCTGCAGGAAGTGAGGGGACCCTGTGAACTTCTATACTCACATGGGCTGCGCTTTTTTTTTTTTTTAATTTTTTAAAAAAGGGTATTTTTTTTTTTTTACCAAGTACTGGATATATTTCTGGGGGGCATAAAATCATTTACAGTTATTTTTTATGAGTTACCTGCTTTGAACATGACTTTTTTTCTTTTTTTTATGAAACTGCAAAACTGGCCAATGGCTTTACTGGTATTAAAAATAAAAAACAAAAAAAACCCGCTAACAGAGGAGACTCATGACTGGGTTCCAGTGCTCCTCAGGCAGTGGGCAGTGCACGCAGCTCAGAAGCTACAAGAGGCTGGCTCCTTTCAAAGCATTTGCATGTGCATACTTTCAGACGCCACCGATAATTTGCGCGCAGCTGAGATTTTGAGGTCCCACACACTGGGGCCCTAGGCTGGGGAAGGCATAGAAGGTGGGAAATTAGAAAGAGCCAGGCCAGGGGTTTTCTTGGATATAGTGTGGGCTGGACTTTGCTCTGATAAGCATCCCTCTTCAGGCAAAGCTACCTCCCGGGCCGTGGAAAGCCCTGCAGCTCCTGTCTCCTTCACCTAGGTCTGTAACTGGCAAAGCCGAGCCTGCCATGCCCGGTCGCCTTTATGTGCACCCGGACTCCCCAGCAACCGGAGCCCACTGGATGCGACAACTTGTCTCCTTTCAGAAACTCAAGCTTACCAACAACCACCTGGACCCCTTTGGACACGTAAGCATCCTGCTCCCCATCAGTGTGTGAGACAACCCACCTCCATTTCCTGACTCCTCACCAGCTCTCTATCTTCTGCCCCCCCTTCTTCCCAACAGCCCTGGGGCTCTCTCTCCAACATCCAATTTACTTAACCCCAAGTGGTTCCCCAGCTAGTTGGGACCCACCCTCAGAGCTAGAGCTGTTTGCTCTTTTATTATTCTAATTGGGGCTTTATCCCGTCCCACCTTTTCGCTGCTGGACTTGGTTTTCTTTTCCTTCCGAAGTATTTATTTGCTCTCCATGGTTCTCAGACTGATAGAGCACTCTCTCCTCTGCCCATCCTGTGGACTATCCCGCCATCTGACTTTCCTCTTCCCTAGGTGGCTGGAGATGCGGTCCAGACTGCCCCATCTTTCAACTCCCTGCTTTGTAATTGAACTTTCCTGGGTGAGGATCGCTCAGGTCTCACGCCTTCTTTACAGGTGGCAAGTGACCTCTGGCTCTAATTGCCTCCTTGAAACTCGGTGCTTTCAGATTTTACCTTGTTCTGCAGTCTCTTTTCTCCTTTCCATGCACAGAGAGGGCAAAGCTAGATCAGAACTCTAAAAACCTGGCGTCTCTTTGACTCTAAGAGGGGAGTCTGATGAGGGTACCCCAAACTATGTGTGGGTACAGTGAGTGTGAGCATCCCCTCTCCCAGCTGATATGCTCTCACTCTGGCTTCATCCTTCTTTCCCCCAGAAGAACAACAAAGCACAGGCTTTTGGAGAAATAACCCCAAATCTCTAGATTACTTTGGGCTTTTGACTTCTCCATTTAAAGCCCTTTGCTAGATGCTGGTGCTCATCCTTAGACATCTACTCAAGACTGCTCTTGCAAAGGGAAATCCAGGGGCAGGGGGATAAGTTAGAGGACCTATCCAGCAAGATACAGTTTGCTTGGGGATAGGGGTTTCACCAGAGGGTACACAGTCTCCAATTTAGGGGGAATGAGGGTCTGTGTAGCTTTGACTTGGGAGTAAGTTTAAATGAGAAATCTGTTCTTTCTAGGTGACAGTGACAGAGGCCAACTGGGACCTGAGGAGGGAAGAGAGTCTCAGGATGGCCCACCAAGGGGTTCTGCATGTGGGGAAGGGGGAAGGCTGCACTGTTGGTAGAAAGTTTTATCCTGAGCATTTTCTATAAATCACTGAATTCATAGTGATCCCAGTGCAGAAATATTCTGGGGCTCTTCTGGTCCAGGATTAGAAGGCTTGGGGTATTCCTGTGGTTACTAGCCAGAAAGCAGGTTTAAGGTCCTGGAGGGGGCCTCCCTGCCTGTTTCCTTACTCTGGTTCCCTCCTCATGAGTTCTGGGACCCTTAGTAGGGGCTTCCATGGACTCTCCAGCTGGCATCTGAGGCTGTCTCACAGCCTCGTCTCAGCTTCAAGCTGCACCTCTGTTTTTCTGACAGTACCTTTTGGGGTCACTCTGGGGTAGACTTCCAGGAAAGGTCCTTGGCCCTATCAACAGATACGAGCCACTTAGCTGTCTCCCCCTCCCCGAGTTTCCTCTCAGCAACTCATGGACAAAGAGTGAAATACTCTACACCGACTTTGAATCTAGAGTCACCCTGATGGAATTAGGGGCCATTAGATCACCCTCGTTCTGAAGTCTCCACACTGTCCCCAGCTGTCAAAGCAATTTGGTTAAGCCGAGAGGATGGCTGTGCTGGTCCAGGGGCTGTGGCAGTCAAGCCCGGGGCCCAGTGCGTCTCTCTGTCGCCACACCGCTGGTTAGCCAGCGTCATTATAAGCCTGGGAGGTGGACGGTGTGTGTGTGTGTGTGTGTGTGTGTGTGTGTGTGTGTGTGTGTTTGTGTGTGTGTGTGTGTGTGTGTGTGTGTGTGTTTGTGTGTGTGTGATCAGAGCTGGACACCCCCAGGTAGGAACTAAGGGGTCGAATCTTGCATCTTGAGGGCCTTTCTTCAGGGCTGGGCCAGGGATATTGCAAGCCAGAGTCAGCAATGCAAATAATCAGAGACTGGAGAGCTGAGAGCTGAATACTTCTGCTGCTAGGGCTTAGGATCCTCTGAGGCAGGGTTGGGGAATGGGTAAATGTGACTGACCTGTTGCATTAGAGGGTTTTGGGGTGACTTTTAACAGTCACCCCAGCATCAAAATATGTGCATCATCTGGACATCAAACCCAGTTTTATTACTATGAATGCATATGCAGGAGTCCTGCCTCCTTGCTCCCCTCCTTCTTCTTAGTCTAATAATAATAATAATAATAATAATAATAATAATAACAACAACAACAACAACAACAACAACAACAACAACAACAATGCGATTGTAGTAATAGCCAATGGCAGCTGGAGTTAGTCCTACTCCAAGTAGCTCAAGTAGGGAGAAGAACGCAAACACTTTTCCAGTAATGTAGAGACCCATCTCTGAGTACCAAATATTGACACTCAGGGGAAGGAAACCTCCAGATCAGCCTGTCCCTGCCTCAGTGGCGCACTCCCCTCTCCCCACAGTCTTAGGAAGACAGAACCAACTCTCCTATATCACTATGTTCCCCCTTCCCCGCCCCCACCCCTCACGACTCCTTTTCATGGTTCAAAACAAAGGACCTAGGTTTGAGTTCTATTAAGAGCCACCAATCCTCAGAAAAACTAAAACGGCTATGCTCAGTTGGCGGAGTCAGCCCTTGGCCTTCCTCAGAAGATGTTTGGGGAGGGGGATGTGCCCTGACTAGTTGTCTATATGCACATATGCTCTTCCTGTCCCTCACTCACTACCACATACTGCTGTCCAGTTTCCCCAGCCCCCACCGGTTCCTGCCTCCAGACTTGCCAGGCTCCCGTTGGGGGCGGGAAATGCCCTTATACACAGAGTTAATTTATTAAGCAAACTTTATTAAGAATTCTGATTTACTACCCTGTGTGCTTTGGGTAGGTTCCTGGAATATTACCTTGACTTTCTAATGTGGAAATTGTCATTTTTGAAATGTTTCTTTTAAATGAAATCACTGGCCCTTTTTCAAAACAGAAGAGAAAAAAAAAGACTATTTTTTTTTCTTTCCGAGAGCTCATATAATAAAACTAATTGGCAGTGTAGATGGGGGAGGAGCGAGGATCTAGCTGGAAACAAAGGGAGTTTTGATTATTTTTTCTTCTTCTGACAATCTCATTTTCTCTGTTATTTTTAGATTATTCTGAACTCCATGCACAAATACCAGCCCCGATTACACATCGTGAAAGCAGACGAAAATAATGGGTTTGGTTCAAAGAATACTGCATTTTGCACCCACGTCTTTCCGGAGACAGCTTTTATCGCTGTGACTTCGTACCAGAATCACAAGGTAAGCCCGAGAGAGTCTCCACCCGCCTGCACAGCGGGGCCGCCTGCTGCTTTACGTGGACGCATGCGCAGTGTCCTCACCGGAATGCAAGCCCTTTATGACCGAGGGTGGGTCCACAGTCCTACAGCCTTCGCTGCTATTGTCCTCCAGGGGGCCAGGCAGGAGCCAAGTTGCAGCTGTTTGCATTATATATTCGTGGTGGGGAAAGGTTTTTCTCACCTATCCTTTCTACTTAGAACCAAACTAGTCATCCGGTTATGCACAATTGGTGCGAGTCTACAGAAAGGGGGAGGGGGAAGGTGACATTGGGCTGGGATGGGTGGCTGGCGCTACCTTTGGTGAGGATTGCCTTTTCTGTTGAGAACGGGGTCGTGGTTTTTAGAGCCACCTCAATTGGCAATGGGGCAGGTGGCACAGCCTAGGCTAATTGGGGGCGGGGGAGCCCCACGTGAGTTCAGTGGAGCTTGTCCCCTCCCCCTCCATCTGGGTGAAGTTAGCTGTAAAGGTTCTAAGGCTGACAGGGGAGGCCAGAGAAGGGTCACAGGCAGGTTTCCTTCTGGGTCATCCCGAGCAGGTCATCCTGGTGCTGGCTGGGTGGTAGACAATACCTCCACCAATGCTCCGTTAGAGCATCTATCTACTGTGGGTAGTCTCTGAATTCAGACGGAAGGTGACTGAAGTGTGATAGATGATTCCTTCCAGATCTAGGGAGAGCTTCCTTCTTTGCCTCAGAAGAAACCCCTGCCCCCTCCCTAACAAGATTACTTTTTTTTAAAAGGGAAGGAACAGAGCTGACCCCAGCAAGGGCAAAATGGCGAGGTCAGTTGCTGTGATTTAGCGAAACTATATGTCACACGCCGCCCAGAAATCGGCTAACTCACTGGCTCTGCGAGTCCTTGTTGAGCTATGGCCTCAAAGGCTCCCAGAGCTGACACAAGAGCCACAAATATGTCATCCACCTCCCACTCAGGCAAGCCTAAGTTCATAGAAGATGTGTGTGGTGGTGGTGATGATGGTGGTGGTGGTGATGGTGGTGGTGGTGGGTACATATAAAACAACCTTTAAAAATGTGGGTCCGTGGATCTCTGGCATGTTCTGAGTTCTCTGTCACAGTGATGTTATGATACACACACAGTGGACATTTGCGGTCCCCGTCCCTCCTGTCTCTGCTTTTAGCTTTATACAGTATGTACTTTGCTGCTTGATTTTGGAGCCTGTTTGGGTTTGAACTCATATCTTCAAATATTGCTAAGGATACATCCTGCCACTGAGCTCTATCTCTGGCCCCTTGAAGACTGACTGCTATGTCACGTGTGACCTATAGACAGACCCCCCCCAACACTGCCATATTTCTGTGTGTATGTGGACTGTGTGTGTCGGGGGAAGGGGATCATACATTGTGCCAGAGTGTGCTTGTTGAGTTTAGATGAAGTTGGTTCTTTCTTTCTACCTTTTTGTGAATTCCGGGAATTGAACTCAAGTCCTCAGGCTTGGTGGCAAGCACCTTTATCTGCTGAGCCATTTTGCTGACCCGTGTATGAGTTTTGAGCACAGTCTAAGGGTCTCACAGGTCAGTGTGGGTCTCCAGCCACACAGTTGGGTGTGTTTTTGATGATTGCATTGAAGCTCCACAGGAACTGTTTTCTGTATTAGTTGGCTCTGGGTCTCTAGTTGAAGTGCACATGAAGGTCTTTTTGGCCAAGTGGACAGATTTCATACATGCACAACAGGAGGCAAGCTTCTGCCATTACAGGATCTTTATTTCTTACTTGTCGAGCCCCGAAGTGGTTAATTTTCTGTGCAAAGAGCCCAAAGAGATACATTGCCTATTCAAGACCCTTGAAAACATTCCTCAAGTGATGTAGGACCTGTGACTTAAAATAAGTGGGCTACGGGTTCTTATAATTTGTGGATAGCATCTCTGCCTTCATTGTCCCAGCTGGAATGAGTGTTGAGTCAGCTGAGGGTATAGGTCAGCCCTTTGAGATGTTAGCACAATGTGGATTAAGGGCTGGACCCCATTGGGGGGGTGAGTGCTCAGATTCAAAGGCAGGATCTAACTCTTTCTCCCATCTGTAAAATGGGAATATCTAACTCAGTTTCCCATCTGTAAAATGGGAATCATCTAACTCAGTTTCCCATCTATAAAATGGGAGTCACAGTAGCATCTATTTCATGGGGTCCTTGTTAGGATTACACCCAGATAATCCCTGGAACCATCAGAGACTACAGGGCAATGGCCTGGATCTAGCCACTGGTCAGTTTGCTTGCAGGTGAGCTCTGTTCAAAACTTTGAACTGTTTAGCCTGTTCGGTACCACTCCCTGAGTGTACTGAAAACTGCAGGACTGGCATTGTAAAAGTAGGTCTTATTATTGCAGTTGAAAAATCATAAAATCATGACAAATACTGGTCTGTGGTTCCCTTGGTTCTTCGTCCATCAAGAATTGTTTTGTCTTGGGTGAATGAGTTTGGGGGAAACTATCCTGGGTGAGTGCACAGCCAGGGTACCTGGAGGGACATAAACCCCTGTTTGGGAAGGGGTTCACAGAGCTCAGTGCACCCAGGATGCTTTCTGAATGCTAGGCAGGTGCGGGGCAGGGTGCATAGTGGTAGTGTTTCTTTCTTAGGCAATAAGGCATGGACCTTCCAACACAGGACCCTTAATGACGGACTGTATTTCCTCAGCCCAGCTGT
The DNA here is from genome assembly GCA_030674055.1 of Rhabdomys pumilio. Classification (NCBI taxonomy): domain Eukaryota; kingdom Metazoa; phylum Chordata; class Mammalia; order Rodentia; family Muridae; genus Rhabdomys; species Rhabdomys pumilio. The sequence goes on along the minus strand of JANHMN010000023.1, from coordinate 32,323,276 downwards.
GACCCTAAACTGGATTTGGGAGTTATTTCCCCAGATGTTTGACAGCCTGGAAAAAAAAAAAAGATATTTAAAAACTCGAATCTTCCCCAGCTCCAATGTTCACTCGGGAAACACGTCTTTGTTTTGGTTTTTACAGCGGTTGTCAGCAGCTCCGAGCACACTGCCTAGAAATATGTAGGTGTTAAACACAAGCCGCTCGGGCATTTCCTTTCCCGGTTCTTACTACAATGGCTGTATATGCAAGCCTGCATGTCCCTCAATGTTAACTGACTTTTCCATCCCAAGGAGCTTTACTCCAGCTTAAGACCTTGTGTAGCGGAGTCCATATTTATGAGGTACAAGCTTTCTGGTTGGGACCAGGAAATGAAGCCCCTAATAGAGAGACATAATTAAGATTTTTGGCCCTCGTGAGTTGTTTTCTTTCCCCCTCCTGAAAGCAAGAATTTGCAACAATTATTTTCATTAATTTTTACAACCGCTGTCTCACTAGTTGGAGCTGGCATTTATGTTTGCCCCCCCCCCCAACCCCCACTCTCTCCCTTCCCCGGATATCCGGTTTTATGCTGATTTTGGAAGGGAGTGCATTTGTATGGTAAATAGAAGGAGGTTTCCCTGGAGCTTTTTGGTAGGTATAGGCTTCCAGGTGTGCAGATTTGGGGCTCATACACTGACATGTAGCCTACGGGGCATGTTGTAGAGTGATTTATAGTGTAAGAGGCCATGTGCAAAATAAAATGTGTTTCAGCAGCAGATTAGCCTGTGTAGAAGGATTTCTCGATGATGATTCTGCTGTGTGTGTGTGTGTGTGTGTGTGTGTATGTGTGTACATGTATGCCTGTGGTGCGTGTATGTATGTGTATGAGTCTGTATGTCTGTGTGGTGTGAGTGCTTGTGTGTGTATGTGTACATATGTGTACATGTGTTCGTGTGTTTATGTGTGCACAAGTGTGTATATGTTTGTGGTATGTGTGTATACACATGCATATGCCTGTGTGTGCCTGTGTGGGCTATGTGTGTGGGGGATGTGTGTATGTGAACATATGTATGTGTATGTGTGCACATGTGTGTGTACATTTGTGGTATGTGTGTATATGCATGTACATGCCTGTGTGTTTGTGCCTGTGTGGGGTGTGTATGTGTGTGTGCTTTCACATCATACCCACAAGTAGAGGTCAGATGACAACTTAAGAAAGCCAGTTCTCTCCTTCCTTCCTATTGGTCTTGGGGATGGAGCCCAGGTGTTCAGGTTTCATGGCAAACACAGTTACTAGCTGTACCATCTCAGCCTTACCTTTGAGCCCAGAGCTCATCAATTGGCTAGTCTGGCTAGCCAGTGAGTTCCTGGGGATCCTTCTGTCTCTGTATCCCCAGAACCAGCTCAGTGGGATCTGAACTCAGGTCTTTATGCCTATGCTAGGGGCACTTTACCCCCTGACCCATCACTCCAGCCCTCTCCAGCAGCGCTTTACATTTATATCCTGGAGGGGTCTACGAGGTCCCTGAAAGAAATGAGGTGGGTGTCTGGAGAGCCCAGCAGTGGAGTAGGGTGTGCAGAGTCCTGGATTCTCTTCCCAGCACTGCCTAAAAGGAGACATACTTAAAAATCAACGTTTAGCCAGGCAGTGGTGGTGCAAGCCTTTAATCCCAGCACTTGGGAGGCAGAGGCAGGTGGATTTCTGAGTTCGAGGCCAGCCTAGTCTACAGAGTGAGTGCCAGGACAGCCAGGGCTACATAGAGAAACCCTGTCTCGAAAAACAAAAAACAAAACAAACAAACAAAAAAGAATCTCTAAAAATCAATGTTTAGGTGTATCTATAACTAATTATTTTTTATTCCATGCAGTGAGTTTTTGCTTTGTTTCTTTTCTTTCTTTCTTTCTTTCTTTCTTCCTTTTTTTTTTTTTTTTTTTAGACAGAGTCTCAGTAAGGGACCTCAAACTCATGATCCTGCTGCCTCAGGAACATGGCGGGTTACAGGTGTGAATCGTCACACCTGCCTGCCATCGTGGTTTTGTATGAATTAAGGAGTGAACTTGTGAGCAACCTCAAGTGACACAGAGACAATCAGTGTGAGCAAAAACAAACAAAGAAACAAAACCAGCAACTTGTTTGAGTGTTTTGCCTGCATGTATGTCTGTGCATATGTACATATGTGTTTTCCTGGTGCCCATAAAGTTCAGAGTAAGACATCAGAACCCCTGGAACAGGAGTTACAGACAACTGTGAGCCACCGCGTGGTTTCTAGGAACTGAATCTGGGTCCTCTGGAAGAGCAGCCAGTGCTTGTAATTGCTGAGCCATTTTTTTTAATAGTCTAGCAAAAAGCTCCTCCCCCCCCCACGTTTTCCTACTTTTTCTTGGTCCAATTTTGGGTTCTAAGTTCTTAAAGGGTCAGTGGTGTTCTGGGCTGGGCCCTGGATTCCCAGCCTCATCTATCCTCTGCATTGCAAAGACTGGTAGGAATGAGCTTCAGTGACAGGGGTGGGGGAGGGGATGAGGGACAGAGGACTTGTTCCATCCTGTTTAAATGATCTAGTTGTTGTTGTTATTATTGTTGTTGTTGTTGTTATTGTTGTTGTTGTTTTGTTTACCTATAATATGGTCTCGTGCAGCCCTGCCTGGCTTTCAACTCAGTATATAGTCAATGACCTTGAACTTTTAATTCTTCTGCCTCCACTGCCAGAGTTCTGGGATCACAGGTGTCTGCCGTCATGTCTCACTTATGTTTCTGCAACTGAACCCAGGACGTCTCTGTATGCTCGGCAGGCACTCTGTCAACTGAGCTGCACACCCGGTCCAAACTATTTACCACCACCACTACTCCTATACAACTACTATACGACTACTATACGACTACTATATGACTACTATACGACTCCTATACTACAGGGTCTTGCTGTGTAGCCCAGACTGATCCCAAACTCTTGATTCTCCTGCATCAGCTTTCAGAATGCTGAGATTACAGGTGTGTGCCAGCATACATGAGCTACAACATACATGAGCTACAAATACATGACCTACAACATACATGACCTACAGCATACATGATCTACAACATACGTGACCTACAACATACATGATCTACAGCATACAAGACCTAGAGCATACATGACCTACAGCATACATGATCTACAGCATACATGATCTATAACACACATGATCTACAGCATACATGGTGTACAGCATACATGGTGTACAGCATACATGGTCTACAGCATACATGAGCTACAACATACATGATCTACAGCATACATGACCTACAGCATACATGACCTACAGCATACATGACCTACAGCATACATGATCTCTAACACACATGAGCTACAGCATACATGAGCTACAGCATACACTCCAGCTAGATGTGCTCTAGATTTCAGTCAATTTTTGAAAATTATTTTTTTACAAAATGATCCTCCATTGGATTGTTCCTTTATGACAGAATCTTAGGGGGACAGGCAGATCTTTGAATTCAGATGTTCACATTTCAAAGACAGCTTTCCAAAACAATTTATAGACTCTGACTTATACTGAAGAGTCCAGACACAACCAAAAAGCAACAGACACAGCCATGGAGGCCTATGATGCTAGCACCTGGGATGCTGAGGCAGGAGGATCAAGAGAGGCTGGAATCCAGGAGAATCTAGGCCTGTCAGAAACACCTGTTATTCAATAAAAGGATGACAAATTATTTCTTTTGATATCCACAGGAAGTCCTTTGGATTGGAAAGAGGACGTAGATGCTGTTAGAGAAGGTTTCTAGCATAAACTAGTCCTGAACTAAAACTCTATCAACTGAAAACTAGGGAGTTCATGAATGGTACTGATCGGGGTGGGAAGAGAGAGCAAAAGGGTTGTCACAATGGGCCTCATTAGTAAAGAATGAGGGGAAAATGTATGTGGACAAATACACACATATTTACAAAATATTTTAAAATTACCACTTTTAAAACAAGATTTATCCTATTTTAAATCAATGCGTATCTGCATGTATCCATGTGTGGGTCTGTAACATGGCTGCAATTGCCCACAGAGGCCAAAAGAGAACACTGGATCTCCTGGACTAAAGTTATGAGTATGTAAGGGCCGGAAACCAAATTGGGGTCCCGTGCAAGAGCAGTATGTGCTCTTAACACCCAGCCACCTGTTTGTTATTGTTGCTAGCGTGTGTGTGTGTGTGTATGTGTGTGTGTATATGTGTTTCTGTGTGTATGTGTGTGTCTCTGTGTGTGGGTGTCTGTGTGCATGTGTGTGTGTATATGTGTTTCTGTGTGTGCACCACAGCACCTGTGGATATCAGAGGAGAGCTTCTGGGCGGAAGTTCACTCTTTCTGCCTTTACCTGGGTTCTAGGAATCGAACTCAGGTCTCCAGGCTTCCACATTAAGTACATTATAAGCTGAGCTATCTCACTGGCCCTAACAGTAGTTCTTCAGCTTATCAGGAAACTCTCTCTCTCTCTCTCTCTCTCTCTCTCTCTCTCTCTCTCTCTCTCT
>JANHMN010000023.1:32220486-32298946 GCA_030674055.1 Rhabdomys pumilio | reverse complement strand
ATACATGCACACATACATATACACATCATACATACACACATAACACACACATATATATACACATACATACATATAATGCTTACATACACACATGCATACACACATACATATACACAAACATATACACATACATGCATAACACACATACATGCACAACACACATATATATACACGTACACATGCATGCATACATACACACAAAGACACACACATCACACAATACATACAGCTCACTCTCCTTTATCAAATGAGAAATCAATTTTTCCCTAAGCTATCTGAGCCAAAAAAGTCTGTGTCAGGAAAAGAAATGTCCGCCAGTCTCCTTTGGGAGCCAGAACCACCATAGTTAACATGGACAGTGTGGTTGAGTTCAGCTTATCTGAACATTTGTTTGTGTCTGTGTGTTTTGAAACAAGCTCTCATTCTGTAGCCCAGGCCAGACTATATCTTGCAGTCCTCCTGCCTCAGCCTCTTGACTGCTTATCTACCCTGGAGTTCTCACTTTGTAAATGGAGACAGGTGTCTCAGAGCACCTGGTGCCCATCAACACCCAAGGTTGCAGCTATCCCAAATAGGTGGCATGTAGTCACTGTGGATACTGAGTCCCTGGAGGATGTGAAGAGATGGTTGCTGTGAGGTCCACCAGGGTGGAGATAGCTTTCACACCATGGCCTTCAGGGTCAGACACCAGGGGTGCAGCTCCCCTTTGGGAGTTGGGAACTTTTTTTGTGAATATGGGCTCATATTTAACGTTCATCTTTTTTGTTTTAAATGAGACTGTAATTCAAGCTCAGGGTGGGATGTGACTTGTGGCTTGATGTGAAAGTGTAGGTTTGTGTGTAGGCTGTGTGCTTGTCTGGGTGGGCACAGCCAATGGTAACTGTTTTACTCGAAAACACCTAAGTCATAGTCCCTCACGCCACAAGCACCAGTTCTGTGCCTTCAGAAGTCCAGCGACCTGTTTCTGGACTTTTGGTTAAGCTGTTCACCAGCAGAAAACTGCTCTAGTAGAATTCTCAGGAGCCGGGCTTCCCAGAGGAAGGAAACCAGGTCTGACTGACTAGTCCGAATGGCCCATCCTTGTGTTTGGAAGGAGAGACACGCTGGCATTAGTCCTTGCCTGGGGATGATGTCTGACTTCCAGATGGACCCAAACCCATTCAAACTCCTTGGATCTCCAAGGCCTGAACAATGTCACCACAACAGCCCCCCAGCCCGGCTCCCCCCACATCCGCCCCCGGTGTGGGCTGGATACCAGATGCGGCAAGCTCATCTGTTCCCTCAACTCTCAGAGAGGGAAAGAGTATCCAAGGAGAAGTTCCTGTTCAGATATCCTGTCTAGTGTGACATTAAAAAGGGTCTTCACTTGGCTTGGTCTCTTAGTAAGTCTTCTCCCAATGTAGGTATGAGGAACTCTTCTGACAGATTGGTAAACTGAGGCACAGAAAAAGGCTCATAGGTTTTTCCTTCTAAGACAGGGCCTTATCACTTATCTCAGGCTGGCATCAGACTTTTTTGTTTGTTTGTTTGTTTGCTTGCTTTCTGTTTTTTGTTTTTTCGAGAAAGGGTTTCTCCGTATAGCCCTGGCTGTCCTGGAACTCACTGTAGAGCAGGCTGGCCTTGAACTCAGAAATCCACCAGCCTCTGCCTCCCAAGTGCTGGGATTAAAGGCATGCGCCACCACTGCCTGGCAGCATCAGACTTTCTATGTAGCCCAGGCTGGTCTGAAACTTGTTGTGTAGCTCAGGCTGGCCTCAGACTCATTGCATAGCCCAGGCTGGTTTTGAACTTCAGTCATCTGCCTCAGTTTTCCAAGGTTGCAGGCACACACCACCGTATCCATTTGGCCAATGGTTCGTGAAGGTGGAATTAGGAAGTAAAAGCCCTGTTTGCACGCTCTGTACCCTGCGTTTCTCACTGCCACGCATTCTTATTTGGTGACACCGTCACCACACTCAACATGTCACCTCCTGCAGGGGATTGTGGCAGGAATGGGTCTTACATGGCCATAAAGAGCTCAGCAGGTTTGCATTAGGGAGCTTTGTCGATTAAATTAATGCCAGGCCAGAGAGAAAGAGAGAGAGAGAGACAGAGAGAGAGAGACAGAGAGAGAGAGAGAGAGAGAGAGAGAGAGAGAGAGAGACAGACAGACAGACAGACAGACAGACAGACAGACAGACAGAGAGACAGAGAGACAGAGATATGAAAAGAACCAAACCCCATTTAGGGTCAATCTTCACAGCATCATCTTCAGCCACACCCTCTGTACAGATGTGGTAGAAAGACCACAAATGCCAATCGAGGAGGCAACCTCCTCAGTTAGGTGACTGACCTTCAGACTCCTCAGGTGAATTCAGAATCAACGAAGCAGGGTTGGAGAAAGGGTCCATGTGTCACAGAAAGGGCAGCAGCAAACCCTGGCAGTTTGCAGTCAGGTGACCCTGGGAAATCGCTTCACTTTTCTGGGCTTTGAGTACCTCTAATGCAGGTTGAGGATAGCTATAAGCCCTACCTGTTACATTGATGAGATGAGAGACTACATGGGAAGTACCTGGTCTGCTACTGGTACGGCTGAGCGCCCTCAAAGTATCTGTGATCACTCCCCTATCGTTTACAGAGGACGTGCTGTCCCAAGCAGCACACTGTCCCAAGCAGGCTGAGCATTGCGTAAGTGATGATAGAATTGCTTAATTAAAATTCCAATAGGGCCTGGACTGAGAGCTCAGTCAGCAAACATTCCCCTTACAAGCTTAACTCTCCAGAACCCATGTATAAAGGAGCCAGGTATGTGGGCACACACTTATAAGCGTAGTGATGGGGTCTGCTGGTCAGCCAGCCTTGCCTAACCAGCAAGTTCCAGATTCATGAGGGACCTTGTCTTAAAAACCAAGAATGAATGGTACCTGAGGAGTGACATCTCAGGCTGTTCCCTGATCTCCATGGACAAGGCCCATGCAAACATCAACACACACACACACACACACACAGAGAGAGAGAGAGAGAGAGAGAGAGAGAGAGAGAGAGAGAGAGAGAGGGGAGAGAGAGAGAAGAGAGAGAGAGAGAGAGAGAGAGAGAGAGAGAGAGAGGAGAGAGAGAGAGAAGAGAGAGAGAGAACGAGAGAGAGAGAGAGAGAGAGAGAAATGAATACTGAATTGTAAGAACAGACTTGGTGTGGCATTGAGGAAAGTGGGAGGCAGCTAGGAGAAGAGTAAGAGCAGGGTGGGTACTTTCTGGGGAAGGGCTAGCATGTGGGTGCCCAGATCAAAGGGCAAAAGGTGGAGAAAGCAGACTGGAGAGAAAGGCGGTGCCAGCTGGATGCTTCCTAAACCATTTCCATTAGAGGCTCCAGTGTTATCTGATGGGAGACCATCAGGGGGTCAGCAGCCTGCAAGTGTCATGGCTAGGGGTTGTGTTTAGCAGTGCCACTTTGCTGTGATAGGAGGGGACAGAAATGACACCAGACACCTGTTGAGAGGCAACTGTAGGTTGTGGGGCCTGCATTGTCATGGCAGCTCAGAGCTGCAGAAGGGAGAGGAACCAGGGTTTGGAGACTGGTTGGAGATAAAAATGTGAAAACAATGTTCCCCTATGTCCCGTCAGATTGGATGCTAGAACTCAGACAGATGGAGGTATTTCCCCAAAGTCTCCTAGCTACTGAACGGCCTAGCCTGAGATTTCCCCAGTGAAATCAGTGGACTTGGGGCACACGTGTTTGTGTGTGTGTGTTTTCTGAAGAAAGCCTCTAGTATTCCCAGAAGCCTCTGCTCTCCTCACCACCTTCTATACTTCCACCCACCCCCAAAGGGAGCTTGGGTGACAGAGAAGCCAATGGGGTCACAAGGCAATTCATCATCAGTCCCCACAGTGTGAGGAGATAACAAATCAGGAGGCTTCCTTCCAGTATGGGACTCCCTAGGAGTGATAACTCCGTGGGTGGTTCCCCCCCCCCCCCCCCCCCCCCCAGCCTGGCCCTGCTATCTGACTTCCTCTCATTGTCTGTCTGCCTTCCAGCCAGCCCAGGAGCCAGGCCCCATGCAATGTCAAAGGGCCCAGTGGGCCAGCAGCCTCCTCTCCTGTTAGGACCAGGCTGTCTCCAGCCTATCTCTCCTACTGAATGGAGTCAAAAAAGCTGGGCAGGTCTTTTATCAATGCCACTCAATCAAACCCAGGATCCAAGGACCGGGAGGGAGCACTTCTCTGTCTTTCCTCCGACTACCCTGACTCTCTCACCATCCTTTCATTAGCAAACAAACTCAAACTGACCCAAATAAAAATTTAGCAAAGATATTATGGCACTGGCTATCACAGCGATGGATGGAGACAGGGAAGGAGTGGGGGAGAGGGAGGGGAGGGGGCATAGTGGAAATGGTTCCACAGTGTGCTTTTCTCCCCTGGCTGTGAAGTTTGTTTTGAATAGTTTACGTGTGTGTGTGTGTGTGTGTGTGTGTGTGTGTGTGTGTGTGTGCGCGTGCGCGCGCACATATGTCATGAAAAAGCTAAGTTTGCAGAGTTCAAAGGACAACTTGCAGGAATTGACCCAAGTCTTCCGCTGTGAAGGTCTCAGGGATCGAACTCAGGTTGCCTGGCTTGTCAGCAGGTGCCTTTGCTGACCTGACCTGACACTGTGTGTTTTTAAAAGCAACTTCAGAGTCTTTCCTTAACTGAATTATTTATGGAAGCCTGAGTAGGAGAATGCCCAATCCTCATCCCTCAGGGGACAAATGGTGTTCTATGCACTAATATCAGATTTTAAGGTTAGTAGGATGACTGACAGAGCTGGGTGCAGTCATCAAATACTAAGAGCATTTGTACCCTGGGCCCTGTGAGGAGAAAGCAAGCCAGAGAGAGACCTGTTCACATCTCACGGGGAAGCAAGGATGAAAGTAGCAGATAAACTCGTGGTGGTCATGGGGTCTGAGACAGGGTGTTTCCATTTTAACTTGAGATCTTCCCATGATACCATTCCAGTGTCTGCATCTTAACTGGAGTTCTGAGAGTTTGGAGCGTATATGTTCAAAATCTGTCATCTATTCATTTATCTCTATATTAAACCATCCATCCATCCAGGCATCCATCTATTTATTTGTTCATCCATCCACCCCTCACCCATCCATCCATTTGTCCATCTATCCATCTATTTGTCTATCCATCCATCCATCCATCCATCCATCCATCATCCATCTGTCCATCCATCCATCCATCTATCCATCCATCTACCTATTTATCCACCCACCAACCTCTTTATTCTTCATTTGCCCACCTATCCTATCTATCCACCAATCTATCCACTCACCCATTTATCCATCCATTCACTTACCCATCCATTTATGTATCCATCCACCCTCTTATCCATCCATCCATCCATCCATCCATCCATCCATCCATGCCAAGTGTTACAACCTTCCATGTTGGTTGAGCCTGCTGAGTTACACTAACAGCAGAAAACCCAGAGCCACCTGTCCTCACTGTTTTGTGACTCAGTCCATCTGAATTACAGCCGTCTCCTGCCTCCCTGCAGACCCCTTCCTTAGCTGAGAGCTCCATACCCTGGCTTCCAGAGTCTCTGTCTGTGGAAACACCACATTTCCCTGTGTGAACTCAGCCAGCAAGGGATGTGACCCACTTGGGAACTGTGACCATATTTGCTCAATGGGATCAGTGACTTTAAAAAGTGTCTCTGGGAAGCTTCCAGCTCTGGAATCCACCCAAATACCTCAGAGCATTGGATGACCTTCAGAGAGCCATCTGCCTAGTCTGCTGAGAAAGAAAACGGGAGAGAGGGAGTAGACATGGGTTATGCCGAGAGATAAGATTTGAAATAAGAGATTCCAAGTGCTAAGCTGACTCACTGGGCAAGGCAGACAGACTTGGTATTTCCTTAATTAAACCTATGGAGGAGTTTGGGGATTGTCCCCATGCACAGTTAGGGACTGTGCTTGGAGCAGTTCCGGCCTTTATGCTCGGCTACTTGGAGCATAAGCATTGGAGTCATGATGCTGTATGCCTTAAAGTCAGTGTTCTGGGTTCATCACTGAATGGTTTTATCCAGAGTTAAAAAACAAAACAAATAGACAACGAACACATACTTCTAGAAAACTCCAAAGGTGCAGGTTTTCCTACAGTGATTGAGTGGTCAGACTCAGGAAGAACTTCCCTGTTACTCAAGAGACTTAGGAGAGTTGCAAATGTCCCTGGCCACTTTTCCGACACACCCTCTGAAGCAGAATCGTCAGGTCTCTGGCCAATCCCTCTGGAACACTTGACGTCTGGTTAGGGCACTTTGCATAGCCAGGGAAGCTAAACTCCATCCAGACTATTAAAATACTAAAGCCATATCTTCCCCCAGACAAACTTGGAGATTACATGGCGGTGCATGGATCATGTCTGACCTCAAGTTTAGACCCTGTGATGAAGCCTGAGAGGAATCTGAGAATCCTCAGGTCTAGCTTTCATCAGGAAGCTAGCTTTGGAGTTTCTCTGAGCATCTTGGACCAGATATTTTTGGGTATTACAGACTGGAATGTATAATTTTATGACTTTCCAAGCTGCGTTCCGACCCTTTTCTTATTATTTTCCCCACACCCCCTGTTTAAACTTGTAATGAATCTGGAAGGGATCAGAAACTTTAAAAAAAAAAAAAAGGTTCTTTTTTTTTTTTTTTTGCCTTTTTTTTTCTCCTGCCAAGGGTACCCTGCAGCTGTACTTTTTGTTGTTGAAAAGGGGGAACGCCCTAGTTAATAATAATAATAAAAATGTCCAAATCTGTGAGCCCAGCAACAGTGAGATCTTTGAGTATAAGGTTTGGTGGGCAGAAGGAAGATCGGAAGGAAGGAATCAAGGTGGCAGATGTGGAAATGAGCTGAGGGTGGCTCTGACAAGAGTACAAAAACCCTAGCTAGCTGAAAGGTGTAAAAATAAATAAATAAGTAAACACTGCAAAACATCTGGATGTCTTCAAACATCTGCATGGTTGGCACGGTGTGCACGGGACACCTGCAAGAGTGACTGCAGTTTTCTTGGGGGTGGAGTTTTGATTTCATTTTTTGGTATGAATGTTTGGGTACCCCATAGGGTTCCCAGATGTTTTGCAGAATGTCCTGCTAAAAACAAATGTGCATGTTGTTAGCCAGGTACAACCCACATTGTGTGGGGAGGTGTCTGAGCTGCCCACTAGTGTCACCTGGGGAACATGGTTATCTGTGTCACTGTGTGGCGGAAGCCAGGTCTACACTGGTCTATCCAGTTAAGGGTCTGCTTTATTAGCCAACCCAAAGTCTTCACTGAGGTGTGAGTGCTCACTCAAAGCCTTACGCTCCAGTACTTTCTCTGAGTGACAAGATACTTAGCTTTCTTCGTGTGCTCCCCCAGTTGGATGGAGTGGGGCTAGAGGGACATGCATCTGCCTGGCTCACAACTCCATACAAAGCACCTGGCACCCTGCCTGGCACTCGGCAGAACTCAGGGAATACGGGTGGGGTAGCCAGGTGGGAGATATTGACCATTGGAAAGCTGGCACCATGAGCTTGGAAAGTCAGCTCCCACTTGGCTTCCTGTCTCTGTCCCTCTTCTGAGGTTAACTGCCTGCTTCTGAGAATTGGAAGCAAGGACAGATACTTTGAGGGGTTACTGTAAGATGAAGGAGGGGTCACATCACAAGTATTTATTAAATGGTCCATTTCTCATGTTTGGCCCAATGTCAAGCTTCACGACTCCTGACCATCCTTACAAGATGCATGGGAAAGACAACTTCCTTCTTATTTTTACTCTTCAAAGATAGCCACAGTTTTCTCCCATCCTCATCCTTCTTTTTTCCTTTTCCCTTCTCCTTCCTTCTTCCCTCCCCCTGCCTCCTTCCTTCCCTCCCTCCTTTCTTCTTCCTTCTCTCCCTCCTTCCTTGCTTCCTTTTCTCCCTCATTCCCTCCCTCCCTTTTCCTCCTCTTCCTCTCCCCTCCTTCCCTCCCTGCTTCCTTTCTTCTCTCCTTCCTCCTCTTCCTCCCTCCCTCCCTTTCTCCCTCCCTCCTCACTCCCTTTCTCCTTCCCTCCTTCCTTCTTTCTCCCTCCCTCCCTCCTTCCTTCTCTCTTCCATCCCTTCCTTCTTCTCTTCCTCCTTCCCTCCCTCCTCCCCTCCTCCCTTCTTTTTAGGTCTTCTAAAACAAAACAGTTTCTTTCACTGAGCCCAGACAAGCACACAGCCTATACACAAACGTGCACCTTCACATCAAGCCACAAGACACATCCCACCCTGAGCTTGAACTACAGTCTCATTTAAAACAGAGAAGATGAACGTTAAATATGAATCCATATTCACAAAAAAAGTTCCCAACTCCCAAAGGGGAGCTGCACCCCTGGTGTCTGACCTTGAAGGTTGTGGAGTGAAAGCTATCTCCATCCTGATGGACCTCACAGCAACCATCTCTTCACATCCTCCAGGGACTCAGTATCCACAGTGACTACATGCCACCTATTTGGGATAGCTGCAACCTTGGGTGTTGATGGGTACCAGGTGCTCTGAGACACCTGTCTCCATTTACAAAGTGAGAACCCCAGGGTAGATAAGCAGTCAAGAGGCTGAGACAGGATTGCAAACTATGGTGGTTCTGACTCCCAAAGGAGGCTGGCGGATGTTTCTTTTCCTGACACAGGTCCTTTGACTCTTCCTCACCTTTTTTCTCCTCCCCTTCTCATTTCTACACACACACACACACACACACACACACACACACACGATCAAATCTAGAGTGTATCCCCAGATACAAATGTAATTTTTCTACATGTGTTTACTAGAAAGAAATCAGAAAATGTGAAATGATGACCTCCAACCCCTGGGGAGGTCAAATTCCCCCTGAGGAGTGGGTGCGTTTTAGATGATGCCTTGGCAGATATATCCAAGTGTAGCCTCCCTGAAGGAAGCAGCTGGTGGCAGTTAGAGACTAGGTCTTCCAAGAGAACGATGTTCTATGTTGTCCCAACAAGGAGCCATGTTCTGAAGGTTATCAGAGGACTTTGAACTTGAGTCCTTCTTCTTTTTCTTCCATTTTTGTTGAGAGATTTACATGCATGCATGTGATGTGTTTTAATGAATCCACTCCCCGATTCTCTCCTTATTTTGATTTTATCATCGAATGGTGTCCACAATGCTAACATGTATCTGTGGCTATGACTTGGGAGGGTGGATTCCCCCAGGCAACACACTAACAGAAGAATCAGATTCTTGTCTAAGTGTCTCCACAGCTCTTAGCCTGGGTGCTGGATATTAGGACGTTTTTGGCCTCTCTTAAAGTGGTAGAAAACTGTATGTGTATACTTTTCAAAACATCCCATTTCAGGGAATTTGTCTAGGAAATGGCCTACCCCAGCACAATGGTTAGCTCCCAAGAGTGTCTAAGGGAGAGTCTTCTGGACATGAAGTTATCTCTATTACCCTGTACTAGGCCTAATGAGTGGGCAGAAGGGGTGTGGTCCAATTCACAGCAAACAGTGACACAGGGGTTGGTATTAACTCAACAACTAGTGAAGGGGACTTGCTCCAAATTCCTTCCATTCACCCACCCATCCATCATTCATCCAGTCTACAACCATCCATCCATCCATCCATCCATCCACCCATTTTGCTGTCCATCTAGTCATCTCACCTTCCCATTCACTCATTACCTAACCACTATTCATGTATCCATCCCCTTCATCCACCCCTTCATCCAGCCACGCATTCAGCTGTTCACCCACCCATCCATCCAGCTGTCATCCATCTATCCATCCATGTGTTTATCCATCTACCCTTCTACTCATTCATGTATCCATCCATGCATTTATTCATCTATCCATCATTTATCCAGCCATCCATCTACCCTTTCATCTATCTGTCCTTCTATCCATCCATCCATCCATCCATCCATCCACTCATCCATCCATCCAACCACTACCCACCTGTCCTTCCATCCATCATCTATTCATCTATCCATCCACCCACCTACCTATCCACCCATCTACCCATCCATCTATCCATCCATCTATCCATCCATCTACTCATCTATCCATCCTCCACCCAGTCCACTCACTCATCTGTTCATCTAGCCACCCATCCACCCACCCACCCATCCATCCATCCACCACCCACCCATCTATTCATCTATCTATCCACCCACCTACCTATCCACCCATCTACCCACCCACCCATCTACTCATCCATCCACCCTCCACCCACTCCACTCACTCATCTGTTCATCTAGCCACCCTCCCACCCACCCATCCATCCACCCACCCACCCTCCCACCCATCCACCCACTCCACCCACCCATGCATCATTTATCTACCTACCTAGAGCTACTCTCCCTCCACCCACTAACCCGCGTAGCCATCCACCATTCACCCACCCACCCACTGCATGGGTATTTGATGTTTGCTTCCTCTACTGTGACACTGATGAGCAGATGCTTCATAGTGAGACAGCCAGATCAGCAGCCACACATCCACCATTATCAACCACTGTGGGAGTCCCTGGGCAAGCTTCTTAACCTCCGTGTCCCTTTTCTCTCGTGTATAAAATGGGACTAATCCACTTCGAGCAGTTGCTATGAGGACTGAGTGGGTCATCTTGTGGGAAGCGGTTAGAACGCAGCCAGGCATCACCAGTACCATCCGTGTGTGTTTTTACTGTTGTTGCTGGTCCTACTGTTATCTATCTTACTGCTGCCTAAACGCCAGGTTTGGGATGCTAGACAGGCAGATGGATGAGATAATGTACTACCAACCACTATCATTAATAATAAGGCTGGAATATAGTCGGTAGAGCATTTGCCTAATATAACCAGTTTGCCTTGTATAGCCACAAGTCCTGGGTTCAATTCCCAGAATCACATAAAACCAGGTATAGTGGTGAGTCCTTGTAATCCTGGCTCAGGGGAAGAGGAATCAGGAGGTGGAGACAGTCAAGGTCCTCCTCAGCTACATACGGATGTTAAAGCTAGCTTGAGCTACACAAGAAAATGTTGTTGATGATGGTGGTGGTGGTGGTGACGGTGATGATGATGATGATGATGATGATGGTGGTGGTGATGATGGTGATGATGGTGATGATGGTGATGATGGTGATGATGGTGATGATGATGATAAGGTGTTTTATACGATTATTTTTTGGTACCAGACTCCGAATCAACTGATTATTGGACATCTTTTCCCATTTAATTTTCAATGTCCCCCTCTGTAGGAAGTGCTGTAGAGGGCTTTGTTACATTTTATAGATGTGGAAACTGAATCGATCCAAGGTCATGATTTTGGCTTAAAACTCACAGCCCAAGGTTGTGTCCATGGCACGTTTTATTTTATCTTGTTTTTGTCAGAATGGAGGTTGGATTCGGCAGCCTCTAATCTTAGGCTTAGTGGTTGTCTTCTGGTCCTGTCTGTGGTGTGGGGTGACTAATTTCCTTCCCGTCTTTGCAGATGAAGAATGTTCCAGCACCGAGCACCCCTATAAAAAGCCGTACATGGAGACATCCCCCAGCGAGGAGGACGCCTTCTACCGCTCGGGCTACCCTCAGCAGCAGGGCCTGAGTACCTCGTACAGGACAGAGTCGGCCCAGCGGCAGGCCTGCATGTATGCCAGCTCCGCTCCACCCAGCGAGTCAGTGCCTAGCCTGGAGGACATCAGCTGTAACACATGGCCCAGCATGCCTTCCTACAGCAGCTGTACAGTCACCACTGTGCAGCCCATGGACCGTCTCCCCTACCAGCACTTCTCTGCTCATTTCACCTCGGGGCCTCTGGTCCCTCGACTGGCTGGCATGGCCAATCATGGTTCTCCCCAGCTCAGCGAAGGGATGTTCCAGCACCAGACCTCAGTGGCCCATCAGCCTGTGGTCAGGCAATGCGGGCCTCAGACTGGCCTTCAGTCTCCAGGTGGCCTCCAGCCCCCCCGAGTTCCTCTACACTCACGGCGTGCCCAGGACCCTGTCCCCCCACCAGTATCACTCGGTACACGGCGTTGGCATGGTGCCAGAGTGGAGCGAGAATAGCTAAAGGCCGACCTATGCCAGAGAGGGAATGGAGGGTGGGAGAGAGAGAGAAAGAGAGAGAGAGAAACAGGAGAGGAGAGAGAAGTGAGGGACAGTAGCGATGAGAACCCCACAGATGCAAAGCTCATATCACCGGTTGTAACCTCCGTACCCGGAGCTCCCCAGCCACTGATGAGATCAGCGGCCCAAAGCCACCATTCCAAAATTGTGACTCGGCTTCTCAGAACCGACAGGACAGACAGAAAAAGAGACGAATCCCATCCTGCTCCGCACCCACTCTCATCTAACCAGGAGCACACACAGCGCCCCAGACATGTTCCCCGATTGTTTCTCTTGGGTTCTAGACCATATTGCCTCACTGAGTGTTGGACCCCGGCCGCACAGTGAGAGGCATTCTGTGTCTCGGTGTTAATGTTGACTTTGTTATATAATAAATAATAATATATTTTTTTCTTTGAAATTTTCTTACTGGGACCCAGTCCCCTTGAATGGAGGGAGAGCAGAGACAGAAATGTCTCAAAATACGTACTTTTGGGGCTTCCCTCCGATAAATGACCTAAAATGTACATCGGCTACCCTCCTCTAAGAAAAAATTACCTACCTCCGTCACGTGAGATGTCTACGAAGGTCGCAGGGTTATCTGCTAGTTTTTCGATTGGGTTTTGCTTTTTTCTCCTTCTGGTTTGGTTCTGCCTTCCCCAGCGTCTTGGATTCAGAGTTGCCTTCTACTGAGCGGATGGAGTTAGGATGTCGGGTTCAGTCTGACATCCTGCCTCCTCAGCACCATTTTTCCCAGCTCCAGGTCTCTCCAGCCATCTGTGGCTAAAAAACAGGGCCTAGAACTCCTCAGCCGGAAACCTTGCTTCGATAAAACTGAAAGAGCCCTGGGTGACACGGGAAAAGAACTGTGCATCAGTGCAGGGGCGCAAGCTCCCCGCTTACACGTGGTAGGGGAGAAAAAGAAAGTGAAAATAAATATACTTTGTGATTAAAAAGAAAAAAAAAATGAACAGTGACCAGCCCCAGGCTGGCTCAAACCTCCTCTGTGACCTCCGGATGCAGAGCAAAACAGCTCCAGGTGCCGCAGGAGAGGAAACTGTTCCGGTGCCTCAGCCTCCAAGAAATCCTACCCTCCCCCCCAGCGCTAATCACCTGGGACACAAAACCACACGCATCAAAAGCAGAAAAACAGTATGAAAAAAAAGTGTGTAAGTACGACATTATTGTAGGGTTTCTCAGATGTAATATTTTACTGGTACTATTTATTTATAAATAGGAGTTCTAATTAAGTAGTAACATGAAACCCAGCCTGGGGGCTGACCAAAACCTTTTAATTTTATTTGGTACTCAAAACTGCGTTTGTGTTCTCTCTCTCTCTCTCTCTCTCTCTCTCTCTCTCTCTCCTTTCTTGATTTTTTAAAAAAAGTTTTGTGTTTTTTTTTTCTTTTTCCTTCCTTTTTTTTTTTTTTTTAAACTGACCCTAATAAACAGAACAGGGTATTCTATGTGACTGAGAATGTGGATGCTTGTGAATAAGTGAGTGTGTTTGTGCGTGAGTGTCCTGTGTGATATTGTCTTTTTATGTCGCTAAAGGGGGGGTGGGTGAAAAATCAAGTACTCGTTTCTTACATTTGTGCACCCATTAATGCCTAATAAATACGATGTGCTTAAAAGACTATACTAGACATGAATATCCTTTGTTTGTTTGTCTGTGTCTCTGGCTGTTTTGTTTTGTTTTGTTTTGTTTTCTGACTGAATAGAAGGGATGACTATTATTGGGAAGAGGAATCAAGGAGGCTTGTGGCTGACTTTCCTGCCATGCGTTCTGTCCTGCTGACCCTCAGGCATTTCAGACCTGCCACTCCCAAGCACAGTAGAGCAGGAATATATTGTCCATAGGATTAGAACCTTGGGATGCAACATCCTAGAACTGAATCTATATGGGCATTAGGGTCAAAGACCTTAAGGAATTCTTCCTGTCTCCTGGTTGCCTGACAAACAAATTTAGGGAGGAAAGGGTTGATTTCCATTCAGGGTTCTATCCATGTTTGCTTGCCCCCCCCCACGCCGCCCCCCAACCCACGTATGCTGGAGCAGAATATCATTGTGAAGGAAGTCTGGGATGGAAAAGCTTCCTTCAGTTCATGATGGACAGGAAGAGAGATGTGAGAGGCCTGGGCACCTTGTATAACCTTCTAAGACCCGCCTCCAGTAACCTACTTCCTCCAGCTAGCCCCGCCCCATCATCCTGTCCCACAGCCTCTCAGGATATCAAGCCCATCAGGAATTAAGGCTCAAAGGAAGCCTGTGGGTGAGGGTGACGTTTCATTCATAATCAAACCATAACACAAGCTGGTCTAAAAGTGGGTTCTATCTCAATGTAGATAGTAGCATCTTGGCCTGGGATCTCTGAGATGTCTTTCCCTGAACTATTTTGGAATCAGATGCAGTAATGGGTTCTCCGTGCAGACAGCTTATGGACTGGGATTTTTGTCATTGGTTTGTTTGAGTCAGGGTCTCTCTCTTATGTAGCTCTGACTGTGTAGAAACTCCATATGCAGACCAGGCTGGCCTTAAACTCACAGAGATCCTCTTGCCTCTGCCTCCTGACCACCACATCCACATGGACCAGTATTTAAACAACAACAACAACACAAATTTCAGTTTTGTGCTTCTGTCACCCACACAAGATGAATGGAACAACAGATTAGCTAGGAAACTGCCTTAATTAGGGTTTTATTGCTGTGACAAGACAGTGTGACCATGACACCTCTTAGAAAGGAAACCATTTAATTTGGGCTGACTTACAGTTTCAGAGATCTGATTCATTGTCAGCACAATGGCAAGCATGATGGTAGGGAGGCGGGTAGGATGCTGGAGATGGAGCTGAGAGTTCTTTGTATGGATCATCAGGAAGAGAGTGAGACACTGGGCTCGGCTTGCGTATCTGAGACCTCGAAGTCCACCCCCAGTGACACACCCACCCCAACAATGTTACTCCCACCCCAGTAAGACCACTTCCAGTCCAACAAGGCCACACCCACTCCAGTAAGACCACTCCCACTCCAACAAGGCCACGCCCACTCCAGTAAGACCACTCCCAGTCTGACAAGGCCACACCCACTACAACAATGCCACACCTCTTAATAGTACCACTCTTATGGTCCCATGGTGGGGAGCCATTGCCTTTCTAAGCACTACAGAAGCTTAGTGCTAGCAGGAGACTGGGGGCTATCTCAGCAAGGAAAGTAGCTGCCACACAAATGTGAGGACCTGCCTTGTTACCAGCCAGCATCCATATCAAAAGTCAGGTGCAAGGTACACATCTATAATCCCAGTGGTGTGAAGTGGAGACAGAAGGATCCTGGGAGCTGGTTGGCCTGCCCCACTGAATCAGTGGACTCCAGGTTCAGTGAGAGACCCTGCCTCAAAAAAGTATGGTGGAAAATGATTGAGGAAGATATCACATGCTGACCTCTGACCTTCACGGTCACACACATGCATGCATGCCCACAACAAGCACAGGGGCACATGTGAACATGAACACACACACACACACACACACACACACACAGACACAATGTTGTTTGTTTGTTTGTTTGTTTGTTTGTTTTTATAATTTGTTTTTCATGCTGGGGGCTGGAACCCAGGACCTCATGAATATTCACCTTGTTCACTGTGGCAATGAGCCATGCCTCAAGCCTACTGCTGAAACAAACAAACAAACAGATTCCCACACTCTTCAAATTGCCAAAAACATCCATGTATAGCTCATCCACCCAGGAAAAGGAGCAACTGGCGTGTCTATTACACACTATTCATTTCATCTGGTCTACCGGGTACTTTTCCTGAGCACAGAGTTCTTGAGAAGTGTGAATTAATCAAGAAGAAACAACACAAAATCCCACGTTTCCCACCTACAACGGATAAACCAGGTCATTGACTTTCCTGGCCCCTAGGGTCTGAATTAAGACCGGCAACACGTATTTGATCTTAAGCATCAATTTGAGACAAAGCTTGCCTTTGAAGAGATGAGCCCCTAATTCATTCAACCAACTGGACCATCCAAACACAGGAGAAGCATCCTTTATCCAAAATGCTTGGAACCATGTTTTGGGAATTTGGTTTGGGGGCAGTTGCCTTTGCATAATGAGGTACCTTGGGGTGTAGGGGGTGGGACCCGGGTGCAAACATGAAATTCATTCATGTTTCATGTATGCTTTACATACATAATGTGGAGGTGATGTTGTGTGCTGTTTTCAGCACACGTGTGTCTTCACTTTAAGCGTTACCTGAGCACACGAAGTAAAATCTGCTACTCAGGTTGGTGCTCCTGATGTGTCTTTAGGGTTTTAGTGCTGTAAACAGACACCATGACCAAGGCAACTCTTATAAGGACAACATTTCATTGGGGCTGGCTTACGGGTTCAGTCCATTATCATCAAGGTGGGAGCATGGAAGCATCCAAGGCAGGCATGGTGCAGGAGGAGCTGAGAGTTCTACATCTTCATCTGAAGGCTGCTAGTAGAAGACTCGACTCCAGGTAGCTAGGATAAAGGTCTTGTGGCCCATACCCACAGTGACACACCTACCCCAATAGGGCCACGCCCTCTAATAGTGCCATTCTCTGGGTAGAGCATATACAAACCATCCCATGATGCTTTGGATCTCGGAATATTTTGGCTGACAGATGCTGAGGTTAGGGATGCCCATCATGGAGAGATTTAATTCCCATCTCCACACCTCAAACACATGCTCATATCCTAAAATCATTAAGGATTTTAATTAAGAGCACGTTCACAAGCTTTGCGAATCTAAGAAAATAATAAATTTCATCATCTTTGTACACCAAGGATGGTTACCATGGAGCTTTTCATTGAACCAGCCGATTTGGGGTGTACTACTCAGATGCCACATCTTCTAACTGTGTGTCTGTCAAGGGTACAATGGACATTGATAGATTCTAAATCTGTCTAGTGAGTGCTTGCTCTGATCTGGACTCACCGGAAGTTTTGGGAACGTTGGGACAAATAAGGTGATGGGAACTCAGTACTCCCCAGTGCTTATAACTTAGTGAAATAAAAGGTTTTTAGTCTTGTGGTGCTTTGAATGAAAATGGTCCCCATAGGTTCATAGAAAATGGCACTATTTGGGAAGGATTAGGAGGTGTGGTCTTGTTGGAGGAAGTGTGTCACTGGGGGTGGGCTTTGAGATTTCAGAAGCTCTAGTCAGGTTCAGAGGCTCTCTCTTTTCCTGCTCTCTGCTCATCCAGATGTACAACTCTCTCTCCAGTTTCACATCTGCCTACATGCTGCCATGTTTGCCACTATGGTGATAATGGTCTGAACCTCTGAACTGTAAACCAGCCCCCAATTAAATGCTTTCTGCCATAAGAGTGGCTGTGGTCATGGTGTTTCTTCACAGCAATAGAAACAGTAAGAAAGATCAGTTAGCATCATGGATGGGCTATAGTGCTGGAGGACTATGAAGACAGAGTTCACAGTGTCATGGAGGGATAGCACAAGGATCGAACCTGGTATGTGGTGATGTGTGTGAATGAGTGAGTGTGTGTGTGTGCATGTGTGAGTGTGTACATGTGTGTGAGAATGTGTGTGCATGTGTGTACATGTGTGTGTGTTATATGTGTGTAAGAATTTGTGTGCATGTGTGTGGAAAGTGTGTGCATGTGTTTGAGTGTGTGTGTGTGAATATGTGATTACATATGTGTTTGTGTGAGAAAGTGTGTGCGTGTGTGTGTGTGTGTGTGTGTGTGTGTGTGTGTGTGTGTGTAGGGCCGTGAAAAGGGTCTTGGTTTTAGTTGAAGTGCTGGCTGGAAAGCCCAGAGACCCAACAGGTGTCCATTGCCTGTAAGGGACAGGCATCTATTCCACTGCACTCCCAGAATCCAGGCTCCTAACACGTGGAGTAGAACTCCATTGACCTGCACTGTTCAATCACATTCAGGGCAATACAGCCTCACCAAAAGAACACAGGCAGAGGGTGTGACTATGAGGCCCTAGAGAGATTTACATACTAATGAGATGCCTGAAGGCCAGAGGGAGGAGCCAGTTAAGCGTTCTTCCCCAGCCCCTCCCCCTTTCTCTCTCCTTTTTTTTTTTTTTTTTTTTTGAGACAGGGTTTTTTCGGTGTAGCCCTGGCTGTCCTGTCCTGGAACTCACTCTGTAGACCAGGCTGGCCTCAAACTTTACCTGCCTCTGCCTCCCAAGTGCTGGGATTAAAGGCGTGCGCCACCACCGCCAGGCTTCTCTCTCCCTTTTTAACTCAGGTCTGCCCTGAGTTTCACTGAGGTGCACATCCAGATCCAACCACCATCTGCCAGGCCAATAAAACTGTTTTAGAAACCCATGGACTTTCTTGTGTCATTAGACACACCGTGAGGAACCATGGAGAAGGCCTTTAATGAGCCACTGTAGCCATAGCTGCCATTCCTAACTTCCCACCTGGAGAAACCCTCAGCGTTCCCAGCCACCCTACCCACATGTGTGAGTGTGTATGTATGTGTGTGAGAAAGTATGTGTATGCATATGAGTGTGTGTGCATGTGTGTGTGTGAATGTGAGTGTATGTGCGGTGTGTGGCATATGTGTGAGAAAGTGTGTGTGTATGTGAGTTTGTGTGTGTGAATTTGAATGTGTATATATGTGTGTGAATGGCTGTATATGTGTATTATGTGGCGAGGGGTAGGGGGGGGTTGACCTGCGTCTAGTAATGAATGGGAACTAAGCAGGTAAGAGGCATTGACTGCGCTCACTTATTCCATCAACAGACCTGTGTCGTGTGTGGCAGAGACGCTCACAGTGGCAGCGCTGTCCTGTCAGAGGCAGAGCTGGAGCCAGCGCCAGCTGTCAGTCAGTATTCTGATTCAGAGACAGAGATGCCTGGATACGCGGATGCATCTCCTCTGCCTGGTGTGGCTGCTCGGTCCTCTGGAGTCAGGGAAGCTGTTGTTCTGGGCTGAGCTATATTTTCCCTGTTAACATAATACTCACACTCACACACAGACACTCCTCACACACACTCACACACATCCCTTCACAGATGTTCACACACATGCTCATCTGCTCACACACACTCGCGTCTCTTTACACATGCTCACATATACTCACACATACTTACACTCCTTCACACGTGCTCTCACACTCACATACTCACACACTCATGCTCACCCACTCATACACACATCCCTTCACATGCTCACACATTCACCCACACTCACATCCCTTCATACATCTCATACACTCACACATACTCACATCCCTTCATATGTGCTCATACACACAAACACATACATTCACACTCACACACTCACATTCTTCCACGCATGCTCACACACTCATACATTCACATCCCTTCACACATGCTCACACATTCATTCACACACTCACAAAAATTTATGCACCCACACACTCATATCCACATACACTCACATCCCTTCACACATGCTCTCACACTCACATACCCACACACTCATACTCATATTGACCCACTCATATACACATCCCTTCACACACACTCACATCCCTTCACACATGCTCATACCCACAAACACATACACTCACACACACATTCTTTCACACATGCTCACACACACTCACACACACTCATACACTCACATCCCTCTCACATTCCTTCACACATGCTCACACACACTCACCCATTCACACATGCTTACACACACTCACCCATTCACACACTCACACAGATTTATACACTCACACATACTCATATCCACACACTCACATATTCACATCCCTTCACACATGTTCACACTCACACATACACACACACACACTCACACAAACATACAACACTCGCATCCTTTCATACATGTTCACAACTCACACACACCCCTTCACCCACTCTGTCTGTATTGGTCACTTCCCTTTCTTTCGTGACCTGGGATATTAAATTCACCCCACCCCTTGCTGCCCCATGGGTTAGACACTTAACCTCTCTGACCTTCCAGCTAATCATCTTCAAGATAGACCACTCCAGGCATGTATCACAGACAGTGTTAGTTGTATTGAGGGGTCAGTGAGGCCATGAGCGTGGAGGGCTCGGCACAGAAGCCTGGCGAAGAGGAAATGCCAAGGAGCCCTCAGCTGATAAAGGAGCAATCGGTTTCTGCTATTGTTGCTTCTTATTCTCCTCCTTTCTCTTCCTCTTTTTTATTGTCCTCAGAAATTCATCCCACGATCTTCTACTAGTTTCACAGTAGCTGTAAGCCCAGAGGGAGTGAGGAAAACATCATTCTTGCTATCTATTACCACTGGCATTATTGGCAGTGTCTTCGCCAGCACAATCACTATGACCACCATGATCACCATCTTTGTCATCACCATCATCACTGTCACCATCACCACCACTGTCACCATCAGCACCATCGTCGCTATCCCCATTATCTCCATCACCACCATCATCATCCCTATCCCCAGCATCACCATCTCTATCATCATCCTCTCCCTCACCACCACCATCACCAGGATCATCACAGCCACCGCCATGTTTTTTCAAGGCAGTTTGGAAACCTTTCTTTCCCTGCTGCCTCTTTCCTTTTCTAGAACTTCAGGTGTCTAGGGCCAGGAGGGCTGTGCAGGGGCAGGTTACATTCCAGCTATTTACTCTCACATTAGATGAACTCCTCAGAGGAGCTCATTCCACCTGTGTTTGTGTGTGCATGTGTGCATGCATGTGTATGTGTGTGTTTAGGTGTGTGTGGGCATATGTGAGTGTATGCATGCATGTGTCAGTGTGTGCATGCATGTGTATGTGTGTGTGCATGTGTGTGAGTGTATGCATTCATGTGTTAGTGTGTGCATGCGTGTGTGTGCATACATGTGTATGTGTGGGCATGCATGTTCACGTATGTGCATGTGTATGTGTGTGTGTGTTGTGCATGTATGCATGGATGTATTAGTGTGTGCATGTGTGTATGTGTGTGTGTGCGTGTATGCATGTGTGTGTGGGGGGGGTAGACATCTATACACTACAAATAGGGTACCACCAGCAAGAATGATCCCATCCATGTCTGAAACCACCCACAGAAATACAAATGACTCTAGTCATTATCTACCTATTCTGATGAGCTGCAAAGCCAAAGCCTGCCACACACATGAGGACCTGAGTTCAGGTCCCCAGCACCCACACAACAGCTTAGCATGATGGCGCATACCTGTAACCCGGTGCTGGCAGCCAAGACAGGCAGACCTTAGAGACTTGTAGGACGGCCATTTTTGTTCAGTCATTGTTTCCTTTTAGATGAACACCTAGAAGTCCAGCTGTGAGTCATACCTTCCTCCAACTTTCGCTGCTGCCCGCCTCTTTTCCTTGAATGAGAAAGAGGGAGATGGAGGCACATGGGGTAGGGGACAGTCCTCAAGGCAAGGTAGCAACTCCTGCTGTATTCTAACTTCTGACACAGAGGCTGTTCTTGGCAGATAATCCCCCATCCCTACTCTTACCCCTACTCCATCCATAACCCCGGTGGCATTAAGGGCAGAGAAACTCCTAGGAAATAATTTTTCAAGTCCTGCCTGATCAAAGATCCACGGAAAGGCTTTTCCCTCTTTTTTTTTGTGACCTCTAAAGAAAAAAAAAAAACAAAGCCAGCCCCCATCAGAGCTGCAAATGAACCGGCGATACATTTGCAGACTGTCTGCTAAACTAGGGCCATCCCCATCATTTCCCTCCGTGGGACAGAACCAGAAGGAAGCAATTCTGTGCCCACTGAGCGTCCAAGCTGGGGGTATGTTAGTGATTAAGGGGCTCTTGGCCTGGGGGAGGCAGAGAGATATGGCTCAGATTCACGAAAGCACCATAAATCTCCCGTTTTATTCAAAATGTGTGTTTTATAGTCATTTCCTGGCCAATGGCTGCCTTGGATAAATATATGACATATCTGGATTTAGCTTTTGGGCTCCAAGCCGGGGCTGGAGTGGAGGGCCAGGCATTCTGAGTATTTCCAAGAGCAGCGAAGGAACGGATAACGAGGCTCTTTGTCTTCTGGAGTCACCCACGTCCTACATCAAAAGCAGACACAGAAGTCAGCGCTAATCAGACCGAGAGAGACAGAGGTCCACCTGCTCTTCCCTCAGGAATCCACTCCTCTCTGCCACCCTCGACACCCAGCTCCCATTCGTGAGGGGTGACGCTCAGAGTTTCCGCCTCTGTGCTCCACAGACTACATTTCCATAGATCTGCCAACTCCAACATTTGGCCCTAAGACCTTGGCTTGGAAGATCAAAGTTTGGCAAAAATAGCTTTTTCAAGGGAGGTGTGTGTGTGTGTGTGTGTGTGTGTGTGTGTGTGTGTGTGTTTCCCTGGGAATTAAACCCAGGGGCTTGTACACGCCAGGCAAGTGCTCTACCATTGCATAACCCCTCCAACCCTCTTTTTTATTTTGAGAAGGAGTCTTTCTATGCAGCCAAGGCTAATCTCAAACTTGTGATTTTCCTGCCTCAGCATCCTGAGTAGCTGGAGTTATAGGAGTTTGCCACTATACCTGGTTTATATAGCAGGACTGGGATTCGAACTCAGGGCTTCACGCATGCTAGGCAGGTTGTGGCCAACGAAGTCATGTTCTCAGCCCTGGTTTCTTCATCTTTGATGTGGAGCACTTCTAGTCTGATGAGCTATAGAGCCAAAGTCCTGACCATGAAGAGATCACAGTCCAGCATGTCATGCTTGGATGCCTACCTCCTACTTCCGGAATCAGAGGTTGCTCACAAAAACACATGCAACCACACCAGGTGTGCTGGCACAATCCTTTAACCCTAGCACGGGGGTGGGGGTGGGTTTGAGGTCAAGGTCAGCCGGAGTCACCAGGAGTGTACCCTATACAGAAAGACAACAGTATGAAGCATGGAAATGCCAGTAGGAATTAGCACCTGTCAATGGATCTGGTTTGTTGTTTGGTGACTAGGCATTTGCACAGAAGGCTCCAACCCTCTGCCGATCTCTCACACTTTCCCAGAGTTTTTCCGGCGTGTGGTTACATTGTTGCCTTGACTTTGGTGTTGGGTTCAGAGACTTACTTCTGAAGTGTAGCTGAGCGTCCATTCTGTTCCAGCACCAGGGTCTCAGCAGGAAGCAGTTCCCACAGAGGTCACAGCGAGATTAGCTAGGTTCTGAGGGTGCAACCTACACCCTCAACTACTTTCTTAAAACGGAGGCTTCTTTTTATTGTATTATTCTCTATAGGATAGACATGTGTTTGATGTATTTAAGCCATGGTCTCTTTTATTCAAGATTTATTTTTATTTATGTAGGTATGCATATCTCTATTTGGGTCTGTGCATCTGAAGACAGTTACCTGCGGAGGTCGGAAGAGAGCACCAGATACCCCAGAGCTGATGATACAGGCACTTGTGAGCCACTCTGTGGGTGCTGGAAACCGAACCAGGGTCTTCTGCAAGAGCAGCAAGTGCTTTTGGGCACTGAGCCATCTCTCTAGCATTGCCGTCCCTTCCCAAGCCCTCGAACAATCCTTGACACCCAGCCCCCATGCTGGGAGGCAGCATATCCCTGCCCTGTGAGACCCACAGGGGAAATGTTGAGGTCCCAACCTAGAGCCAGTATCCTCCACTGGTCCGAGGAGCCATGAGCTTCCACACTGTTGTAAAACTTTTCTCAACATTTCGGCACCAAGTCAAGGGGCCCCTGTTCTGCTCTGTCTTCATCCAGACTCTGGAATCTAGGAGCACCAGAAGTGGAGGTTTTACAGCTCTGCATTTTAGGAGCACTGGATTCTTTGTCTCCCATCTGGAACACCCTGTGTAGGTGAGAGAAATCTAAATGTCCAGAGCCTTCTGCCTAAACAAGGAGAGGAAGAGTTAGCTGAGAGTCTGTGTGTTGACCAGACAGATGGAGCAGCCTGATGAAGGTCTGGGGTAGATATCTTTTGGGTGTCTTGGAAAATTGATGTAGAGACTTATAGAGCTGGAGAGATGGCCAAGTGGTTAGAGCACTTGCAGAAGACCAGAGTTCGGTTCCCAGCACCCACATCAGACAGCTTACGATGCTGTGTAACTCTAGTCCCAGGGGATTCCACACTGTCTTCTGGCCTCTCCCAGGTATCCGCACTCACACACAAATACTCTCACTCAGGCACACACAAGTACACTTGGTTTAATATTCAAAAATAAACAAATAAAAGAAAAGCCTCCATTTGCTTTACTAATTCTTTTTTTTTTTTTTCTCACTCTGCTCCCCAGGCTGCTCTCCAAATTTGCCGTCTTCTGGCCTTAGCTTTCCAAGTGCAGGGATGACAGGCACAAATATTCACACTTAGCCTTGTCATTCAGTTGATGGGATCAGTGTGGTAAACCCAAAAGCAAACACTGCAGGACAGTGTCTCCTGGAGTCTCTCACTGCAGGACAGTGTCTCCTGGAGTCTCTCACTATAGAAAAGTGTCTTCTAGGGCCCCTCACTATAGAACAGTGTCTCCTAAGGCTCCTCACTGTAGGACAGTGTCTCCTGGGGTCCTTTACTGCATGACAGTGTCTCCTATGGTCCCTCACTTCAGGACAGTGTCTTCAAGGACCCTTCACTGTACTAAAAGACCCGAGTGAAGATTTAGAGATGGCAAGTGTCAGGTGACCCACATGATGATGCTAAGCCACTGCAGACCTCACAGGTTTGGCTTGGATCTAGGGAGACATTTTCCAGAAGCCACAGAAAGCAGTTTGGTGAGATCCCAGTCTCCAGCACCCAGGGCAGAGCAGGTGCAAGGTCCAGACCTCTTTGTGGCATCAATAAATGACATATAGTTGTGTGTGACCCATGGGTAGCCACGTGCTTCATTTGCCAAGTGCTTGCCTTGAAGGTGTGAGGATCTGAATTCGATTCCTAGGACCAACTTTTTTTTTTTTTTAAAGGTGAGTAGATATTACAGTGTGTGCTGGAAAGGCAGAGACTGGTGAGTGCTTTGAGGTCACTGGTCAGTTGGTCTAGCTGAATTGGTGAGTCCCAGGTTCCAGTGAGAGAACGTGGAATAAAACAAAAGCAACAATAAACACAGAGAGTAGCTTCTGAAGAATGACAGCTGAGGTTGTCCTCTGACTTAGGTCAGACACACACACGTACACACACAGAGAAACACACAGACACATTCATGCACACACACACACACTCACACAGAACCATATGCAGACACATGCACACACATACATACTCACATAGAAACATACAGACACATGCATGCACACACACACATACACAGAAACACAGACACATGCATTCACATACACACATACAGAAACATATGCAGACACATGCACACACATAGGGGGAGAGAGAAAGAGAGAGGGAGAGAGAGAGACAGAGAGAAGAAAAAGGGGAATTAAATTAGTTATGGTACTTTAAAAGGCTAGTCTTCCAGGCTGTATTCGAGGTGGAAGCAATAGTAATAGCCTAGGAAGCTTGTGATTGGACTGAATCAGGCAGTAGGGATAGATTGAATACATCTTTGCTGGGCTCAGTATGGGCTAGAGCAGGGGGCGGGGGGGGACAGACAATCAGCCTAGGGGTGGCAGCATCTATGGACAGGTATAGATAAAATGGAACCTAAGGAGCCACTGGACACGCCCACACACCAGGACACCTGCTGAAGGCAACCAATGTCTGGACATCCCTCAGAAAAAGGGCAGAGCCAAAAAAAAAAAAAAAATGATGATTGGAGGGCAGGGATATGTGGGCAGGTGAATGGCACTCATCAAATTTAGCAGGGAGAAGCTTCAAGAAGCCAACTCCAGTCTGGTGCAGGGTCTCTCTCTGTTGATTCACTCAGCCCTTCCCCAGAGTGCTCTCTCCTAAGAGATGTATTAAGGTTGTGTGAAGTTCCTTCTGACTTGTGCAGTCTCCCCATCAGCTGTGTGACCCCAAACAAGTTACCTAACTTCTCCGAGTTTCTACTTTGCTATCTCCGAGTCAGGGAGAATAGCCTACCCACTTCACAGCAATAAGAATGGCCACAGTGCACGTTGGAAGATCTAGAGATCACTAGAGTGGCTGGCTGCACTGTAACTTCCCTCTCCCTCACTTTCTCTTTCTGGGTCTCACCCCTCCCCTCTCACTTGAGAGAGACAAGCTGCAGTTTCAAGTGCTCCCAGTCTGCTAGAAGATTCGGAGAAAGGACTGGAAAAGTCTTCATACCCAGCACCCAGCACCCAGCACCCAGCACCCAGCACCTAGCACCCAGGCCAAGGAGGGTTGAGTGACCAACATGACCTTCTCAGCTTGGAAATCCCATTCTTCGGAGGAAGCTGGCTAGCCAGGGCATCCTGTCTCTAAAGCCCTGCTTTCTCCCCTCCCCCAGGAGGAGACAGTCAGTCCTGCAGATAGTGTCAGGAAAGATGGATGGGGTGAGCTTATCTTGCTGAAAGAGACACGGCTTTCCCCCTTTTCCATCCTAGCCTGAGAATTGGGCTTTCCTAGAGTCTCACAGTGGTGTGTGTTCTTCACACATGCACCCTAGGAAGTTTCTTCGTGTCTGTCGGGGTGGCTTGCCTGCCTTCCTCTCCACTGCCCATAAAACAGAATACCATCCTGACTTCAAAGAGGCTGAGAGTAGACTCTGAAAACTTGAATAAAGAAGTAAGTGAGAGAAGGCAAGGGAAGGGGAGGGGATCCAGAGAAGAGTATGAAGACCGGGCTGGAAGAGAGGGTAGAGAAGAGAAAGAGAGGGGGATAAAGTAGGAAAAAGAAAAGAGATACTTTAAGGAGGAAAGAGGAAGAGAAGGAGGAAGAGACAGAGAATAAGGAAAAGGAGAAGGAAGAAGAGGAGGAGGAAGAGGAAAGAGGATGAAAGAAGAGGAGGAAGAAGAGAAAGATGAAGAAAAGGAGCAGAAAAAAGAGGAGGAAGAGGATGAAGATAAGAAGAAGAGACAGAGGAGCAGGAAGAGGAGTGGAGATGACAGTCCTCTCCTCGCTAGCCAGCCCCTTCCTTCCACCCCTGAGACAGTGACTCTAGACTCTAGAACTGCATTCCAGAAAAGGGCACCCTTCCTGGATTTGGGGCAGGAGACAGAGGGAAAGCGAAGGGACACTCATAGCTTCAGACTGAATCCTAAATCCAGAGCCATAGGGACAAAGAGGCAGAATGTTTCCCAACAGGACATCCTCTTATAAAATTCCTAGGGCTTTGATGTAACTTGGTAGAATGTTAGTAATGCTGACTTCCTAGGTGTTTTAAGGGGATCAAGAGGGGGCGGGGGCCCATGGCTTTATCTAGAAATCCAATTTTGACCTCCCTCTCTTCCTTCTTTTCTTCTGTTCTTTCTTCCTCCTATGTCTCCTCTGTCTCTCCTGTCTCCCTCAATGTCTGTCTTTCTCTCATTTGTGTAACACTTGGGATAAAATTGTGAATGACAGTGAGTATGAGAACTTAGCAGTTAATTCATTCAATGTCTGTATTTCAGAGAAAAAGCTAAGGCTCAGAGAAGGAAAGGAGCTGGCTTGACCAAAACCACACAGCAAGTCCCTGGCAGGGTGGCCACAGGTGACAGGCATGCACAGGGGCTGTGCATTGTTCCTCTGCTCCCATTCAACAGGGACATCAGATACATTACAGAAAGAGCTGGAGCAATCATGTGCCCAAAGTGTACAATATGTCATAAAATAAGCAGGTGTGCTAGCTAAAGTTTGCAGACCAGGGCTGGAGAGTCATTTGGTTGGTGTTTGGAGGATAACAGGAAGCAAGGAGGGAAGTGCTGCCACCCACCCCTCCATGCACCCACCTATCTTCTCATTTTCCATATTTCCACACATCCATTTACCCACCCATTTACCCATCTATATATCTATCTACCCATCAATCAACTAATCTATCCATCCATCTATTCATTCATCCACCCATCATTCTATCAATCCATCTATCTGTCCATCTGTCCATTCATCCATCCATCCTCCATTCACCTATCTGCCCATCCATCCAATCTCTCATCCATTCATTTATCTACCATTAATCCATACATCCCTCATTCAGTTGTCCACCCATCTACTCATCCATTCCTATCATTCATCCATGCATCTACCCATCCACCCATCCATTCATCCTCCCACCCATCTCCCCGTCTATCCATCTTTCCATCCACCCACCAATCCATCCATCCATGGATCCATCCATCCATCTATCCACCCATTCTTTCTCCCTCCCTCTACCCATAGACATATCCATTCCATCCACTTATCCATTTGTCCATCATCTGTCCATTTATCCATCCATCCATCCATCCAACCAACCATCCATCCACTCACTCATCCCACCCACTGATCCAAAGTCTAGGGCCTGTCTCTTGGGAAGAATGAGGTCAAATAATCAAAACTAGTCGTTTATCCTCAAAAACAGAAAAGGGAATATGTTAAGTAGTGGCTATGTCTTACCTTGGCTATCTCAAGAAGTAGACCTTGAGATAACTTGGCATTGAGAGGTTTATTAGGAGGTGTTCTTGAGATACATCTGGGGTGCAAAAGAGAGAAGGAAGGAGTAGATGGGAGGAGGGGTGAGCTGTGGCAAAACTTTCCTGGAATAGGCCCCACAGTCAGCTCTGGGTTAGTTGTTTATCTCTGCACCTAGTTATAAATTTGCCATGCACTCAGCATCTTGTAGCTTGTAAGGGTCAGGTGTCCAGACATCATCCTGTGATTCATGGTCCCATGATTCATGGACTCACAATTTTCACCTCCAAGTGTGGGTCCCATGTTGAGAATGAGCATTGGAAAGGCACACTTCTCAAACGCCAGTGCTGTTGGAAGAATTATGTTTCCTTCAGGCTACAGAACTATGGGCTGTAACTTCTTGTCAGCTGTTGCTGGAAGCCACACTTAGTTTCCTGTCCATGGGTGTCCCAACATGGTCACTGGCTTCATAAAAGCCAATAAGACACCCTAAGAAGGCTGGCTGCCCTAGTGTTGTAAGACAGGATGTCAGAGTGACAGCTGTATCACTTTCTTCTGCATTCTGCTTTAATACATGTGTGCGTGCACACACAATGCACATGGGAGCCAAAGCTGACCTTGATTTTCATCTCTCAGGCACTGTCCACCTTGGACTTTTGTTTGTTTGAGACAAGTTCTTTTGCTTGCCTGGAGCTCCAAATAGGCTCACACAACTGGCGGGTGACCTCACAGGGATCTTCAAGTCCTAGCCTCCCCAGCACTGGGATCACAAACATGTGTCAGCATCCCTGGTTTGTTTGTTTACACGGCCCCTGGGCATCACATTGGGCACTTTACTGACTGAGGTCTCTTCTAAGCCCGTGTTATACATTCCAAGAGTAGTCACAGGTTTTACTCACATTCATGAGATGGGAAGTCTACAAGGACATGAGAGAAAGAGTGTAGGGATAACAGGATGACTCCACCACCATCTTTGAGACTGGGGTGACTATTCTAAGCTGATCCAATGTTGGATACAGGACCAGAAGCCCCTTCAAATCTCCTCATAAAACTATCACTGGACGTGAGCCAGCACATGAAAAGATGGCAGCCCTGGCAGAGGTGGCTTTCTATTGAGGAGGCCATTACTGACAGCTTAACAGCTGAGGGCTCCGAGCTGACAATGTTTTTAGTGGGGCAATCATTCTCTCATGCCCCTTCATAAAGAAGAAGTTCCCAAGCAACCCAGACATATAGCCATCTCAGCGCTATGCAGCCTTCTGTGAGTGAGAAAGTGGAACGTGAAGCCTCGTCCTTGTCCACACGAGCGAGTGATTCAGTCACCTTCCTGCCCAGGTTCCAGCAGCCATGGAACGTCCATGTTGTCTGATTTCCTAGCGGGACTTCAAACTCTTGATGCAGTAAACAGGTAGCTTGATAAGATGATTACAATTTATCTAATTCATGGATAAATGGATGGGTGAGTGAATAGATTCAATGCATGGATGGAGAGGAAGATAGCTAGGTGGATAGATGGTTGGTTAGATGATAGATGGATAGATAGATAACAGATGGATTACATGTATACATGAATAGATAGATAGATGATAGATAGATGATAGATAACAGCTGGACTACATGTGTATAGAGGGTTGATGGATAGATGATAAATAAATAAATAGATAGATGATTGATTGATTGATAGATAGATAGATAGATAGATAATAGAGAGATGGCTAGGTGGGTGGATGGGTGGTTGAATAGATAATAGATAAATTGATGGTTGATTAAATAGATGATAGATAGACAGATGGATTACATGCATATAGAGAGGGTTGATGGATGATGATAGACAGACAGACAGATAATAGACAGATAGATGGAGTAGAGAGATGGGTAGATAGATGGATAAGTGGTTGGATAGATGGGTAGATAAATGGGATGTGGAAAGGTAGATGGTTTCAGTGCGTGGATGGATAGAAAAGTTCTTGCCAGCAGACAGACAGACAGACAGACAGACAGACAGACAGCTCCTGACACTGTCATAACTCTACAAGTGAAGATGGGTTCTACGCACAGCATGCAGAAGCAGATGGTAGACTGTCCTCTCTTAGGGTGGGTGAGGTGACCCTGGATTGACATCCCTAGAACTCAGGAATTTAAGCCTCTCAATTTCATGACAAACCAACTGAAGTCGGGCAGTCTTGCCTGGCAGTTTCACACCAGGAATAGAATAACCCAGACTCTTTCTATCCAGGGGATATAGTCCCCTGTGTGACCAAGGAAAGGTCACAGAAGGTCATGATCATGTGACCCCATGCAAGGATGAAGAAAAAACTTTTGGGGCCCAGCTGTAAGAACTGGTTTGTTTCAGGAGTGACATGTTGCTGCCTGCTGCCCAGTGAATTTTAGATATTTATCTCTGACA
This sequence comes from Rhabdomys pumilio, assembly GCA_030674055.1. NCBI lineage: Eukaryota > Metazoa > Chordata > Mammalia > Rodentia > Muridae > Rhabdomys > Rhabdomys pumilio. Next base: position 32,268,115 of record JANHMN010000023.1, on the reverse strand, counting down.
CCAAAGTGTCCACTGGGGATGATGGTTCATATGAAATGCTGTCTGAAATGAATCTATCCACAGATGGGCTAAACCCAATGCCTTCTGTATCTGCCCCTGTTTGGAGTTAGACTGTCCACGGGAAATATGTGTTGTGGAGGCTGGGGAATCAAATGTTGGTTGTGTTTATTAAGCTTCAGGGTGGGCTAGCCTGATCATCTACAGCCCCAGGATCTGTTCAGTCACATCAAGAGATTTTTCTAAAGCTCCGTGTGTTTTGAAGAGAATTTTGGCAGGGGCAGGACGGTGTTGGTTTTGAACCAAGAGATTCAGAGAGCGGACAGGATCTGGCTTTAAACCACTCCGAGACAGCAGGCTCTTAGCGCCTAAAGCCTCGAGGGGCGAGATGCTCTTTCTTGAGAGACATCAGAGCCAACACCTGGAAGAGATTGATTGCGAGACAGCTAATGCGGCTGCGTGATTTATGAACTAGAGCTATTGTGACCAAGGTGTGCGGGCTGCTGGGGAGGAGCGGGTAAGGCTAGGGACTTACTTAGGGTTCCACTCTGGAAGGAGGGGGAGGAGCTCATAGAGAGGAGTGGGAGCTGGCTCCAAGGCTGTGGGAGCTCGTCTCTAGGGATCCGGGAACCCACGCCTCACATTCATCATGTAGACGATCAGTCTTCTGTGTGATATCATGTGTCAGGAGGCCTCTGAGCTCGCCCGGGTCTACCCCTTCGGCCCCAGCAAATGTCTATCTAGTTTCAAATCCGTGCCAAAGGCTTAATTCACACATTCGCTGCTGAGCGATCAAGACTTGGGCTCTTTTGCACCGACTCTCCTTTCCAAGTGCCTTTTGGTTTTGTTTTGCTTTTTGTTTGTTTTTGTTTTCTCAGACAAGGTCTCACTATGTAGCTCAGGCTGGCCTTGAACCCAGGATTCTCTCTTGCTTTAACCTCCCAGGCTCTGGGATCACAGACATGAGCCGCCCAATTCTTCTGTGGGGGTTTTGAAGATCTTTGTAGTCTTATGGGGCATCCTGGCAACTTCCAGTAAATTTCCTTGTAACTCTTTGTTAGTCCCATGTACCTGAAGCAGGGAATAACTTGAGTTCTCTGTCTCGAAGGCCTTTGCAACAATGAGAGGGCCAACAAGAGGGAGAATTTTGGTTGTTGACTTGCTTGTTCCTTGACTATTTGCATCTATTGCATTGCTAGCTCCTCAACCTAGAACTGACCTTAATGCTTGCATGTAATTAAAATGGTATAAAAGCAAAAAGGAGGAGGGGGGATGGGATAGGGGTTTTCTAGGGAGGGGAAATGGGGAAAGAAGATGGCATCTGAAATATAAATAAATAAAATATCCAATAATAATAAAAAAGAAAACCAAAACTACATTAAGACTCTTCCTCACCGGGAAGATTGTTAAAGTCTGAGGGGTGGTCTGAGGGGATGGATGACTCTAAGGAAACAGAGTCATCTTCCAGACACACATATGAACTCACACAAGGCTGCACAGGTTCAAGCCAGATGGGGTCCCAGCACTGAGAGGGGGAAGTGGACACAAGCTAACTAAGAAGCTATCTGTAACCAACACCCATTGACAAGAGGAAAATTAGTTTTCTCCAATGGGGTCTCACTAGGTATACAAACTACACCAGGCAGGTTCTCTGCCCAGGAGTGGTAGGCCAACACAGAGCAGATTCAATGGTGTTTTTTGTAGGCATTTGGCCTCGTTTTGCATTACTTGGGTATTTTTTCTCTTATTAGTCTTTTGTTTGTATATATTTTGGTTTCCATTTTTGTGCTCTTATGTATTTCTTGTTTGTTTTCTAGAGAGACAAGGGCGTGTGGAGTTGGGTGGAGGGAGAAGATGAGGAGGAGCTGGGAGAAGTTGAGAGAAGGAAAAAGCATCATCAGAATATGTTACATGAAAATTTTCAATGAAAGAAAAGGCAAAGAAAGAAAGAAAAGAAAGGAGAAATGTCACAGAAAGTATTTAACCTGAACCCAGGGTTTCTACCCTGCCTTTGATCATTCCATTCCTGGATAAAAGACACACACAGCCTTTATATTTATAATGAGCCTTAATCAGCACTAATGCTGGGCAGATATCTGCCTTCTATGCTATTAAAATCTATTCCCTATTGATAACTTTAAGGTATCCTATTGATAACTCTAAGATATTACTTAGTATGCTTCATCTGGACTGTTCTTACCTCCAGCTGGCCAGCCCTCACGGCCATGCTTTCTTGACTCTTAACTCACGTGTCTCTCCATCTTCTTTCTCTCTCCTCCTGGTCTCCCCTGACTCAAAGTCCGGGAACTCCAAACTTCACCTATTTCTCTTCTGCCCAGCTATTGGCTGTCGGCACCTTTATTTAACTAATAGTTTTAAATCAAAGAGCAATGTCATACTGTAGGTGTGGTTTCTCTCATTCCTGGGAGCAACCAGGCCTTGGGGACCAGGACTTATCATTACAGTACCTATCAAAAGATCAAATCTGAACAAAGAAAAAAAGAATCCGACTTACCCTACTAGGGAATGGGTGTCAGGAAGAAAGTGAACAGGATGGCACAAGAGAAAGAAGCTTTCTTCACTGCTCGTCAGTGTGCAAATTAATTCACATTATGGAAATAATCACAAAATTATCTAAAAGAAACTACCATGAGGTCCATCTATCCTGAGCACAAACCCGTATTGGGCTACATCGCCATTCCGGAGACACCTGCACATCCATGTAACATGTAGCACTGTGTACAATAGCTCAGACACAGAACCAGCCCCAATACCCATGAGTAGATGTGCAGGCAAAGCAAACTCCACACAGATGCACAACGGAATGTTACTCAGCCCCAAAGAAGAACAAAATCACGCAGTTTGATGGAAAGAGGTGGAAATGCAGACTGTGTTAAGTGAAATAAGGCAGATTCCGAAAGACAAACGCTGTACACTTTCAAGAACAGAATCTAGATTTAAAATAAAAAAAAGAAAGAAAGAAAAACCAAAAGACAATGAAGTAGAAGGCAGAATGGTTGGGAAGAGGAAGTCGAGTAGGAGGGGACAGAGGGGACAAGAAAGGATCCCGAATGAATGAATGTGCTGATGTAGAAAAGAATTGATGTTCTTTGAACCCAAGAAATGAGGTCTGCATACTGACTGTGCAGCCTGGAGCCTTAACCTCTCTGAGAGTCTCCTTAATATATAAATGATATAAATTTCATGATACGAATAACAGTTCTGTGTTTAGGTCAGAACGAATACTGTGAAAATGGTGACGTTACTTACCTCAAGGGGCAGTACATTGCAAGAACTCAATATAGGAGACATGAAAAAAAAAAAAAAGAGAGAGAGAGAAAACTACCTATCCCAAGCCATGCTACTACTGACCACATACTTATAGATCATGGATGTCTTAATTAGTGTTTTACTGATATGAATAGACACCATGACCATGGCAAGTCTTATAAGAACAACATGCAATTGGGACTGGCTTACAGGTTCAGAGGTTCAGTCCATTATTATCAAGGTGGGAACAAGCACCTAGGCAGGCATGGTGCAGGAGGAGCTGAAGTTCTACATCTTCATCTGAAGGCCGCTAGGAGAAGACTGGTTTCCAAGCAGCTAGGATAAGGGTCTTAAAGCCCATGCCCACAGTGACACGCCCACAGTGACACACCCTCTCTGACAAGGCCACACCTACTCCAACAGGGCCACACTTACTTCAACAAGGCCACACCCACTCCAACAAGGCCACACCTATTTCAACAAGGCCACACCCACTCCAACAAGGCCACACCTCCTAATAGTGCCACTTTCTAGGCCAAGCATATTCAAACCACCACAATAGGTATTTCCGGTAAAGAGAGAAGTTCTGTAATCTACTAGCTTATAAAACTGTTCACGTGCATATACATGTGTGCATGCTGTGCATGCTATGCATGCTCTCACACATGTGTGGTGGTCACAGGAGGTCACCGAGAGTCCTGATCCCTCCAGCTTCACCCTATTCCCTTAAGACAGGGTCTCTCACTGAACCTGGAGCTTGCCAGTGTTACCTCACCACAGTAACTGGTGGGTTGAGGCATGCTCCTGTGACTTCGAACCTGGCCAGTGACATTCAGCATGGGACCCTTTGTCGGTACTGCTGAGGAAGAAAACCCTGACTCTCTGCAGGCCTCAGTTCTGAGTGAAGAAGGTCGAATGATGGCTCCCTGTGACCTGTGTCCTTGAAAACATCTTACAGAGAAGATGCTCAGAGTGCGCTCTACAAAAGGAAGTACACAAGACAATGCGGGTGTTATTAATATGTGTGTAGTGTGTGCTTGTGTGTGTGTGATCACATGGAAGCCAGAAGGTCCCATTAGGATGACTTTCCTCAACCTCTCTCCACCTTTATTTATCTGTCTGTCTATCTATCACCTATCTATCATCCATCTATCATCTATCTATCATCTATCTATCTATCTATCTATCTATCATCTGTCTATCTATCATCTATCTATCTATCTATCTATCTATCATCTATCTATCATCTATCTATCATCTATCTATCTGTTTTGAGATATGTAGCCCTGCTGGCCTAGAACTCACCATGTAGACCAAGCTGACCTGGAACTCACAGAGACCCACTTGCCTCTGCCTCCTGCGTTCTGGGATGAAAGTTGAAAACTACCAGGCCCCATTCCACCTTACTTTAACCCAAAGTCTGTCATTCAGCCTGGAGTGGCTGGCCACCAAGCCCTAGGAATTCTGCTGTGTCTACCTCCTAGTTCTGGGGTTATAAGTGTACATCACCATACCTGGCTTTTATGTGGGTGTTGAGGATAAGAACGCAGGTCCTGAGAGTCTCGGTGTGGTTTTAATTTGCATCTCACTGATGGAATTCTTCATTTAGAACTTGTATTTATTCAGCAAACATTAAAAAAAAAAAAAACCCTCAAAGCCTTAAGCCATTTCCTTCTAAGATCTCAGAATATTTTTTAAGACATGAAAGTATTTAATAAAAAAAATAGGCAATAACAATGGCACTTTGTGCCACGTGGCAACACATTTAAAACATTAAATCACATGTCTACATATTAAACTACTCAGTAGTCATGCATTCACGACATAAACGCATTTAGTTTCTTTTCCAATGAAACTCCCCATGAGTTTCTTTTCCAAGACAGGATCGCACTATGTAGCTCTGACTGTTCTGTAACTCATTATGTAGACCAGGCTAGCCTTAAACCCACAGAGATCCACCTGTCTCTACTTCCTGAGTGCTGGGATTAAAGGCATGTACCACTATGCCTAGCTTTTAACCATGGTTGCAGTGACCCATCTGGACCTAGATTGTACATGGCTGTCACATTTAATCTGCACTTGACCCTAGAAAGGAAGGTCTAACGTGATCTCTGTTTATCAATGAAGAAGCCGAGCTTTAGATAGCACACTCACATGTCTATTAGACTCAAGTAAGTAAGTCATATACTCAGTCTCATGCTTCCAGCCTGTCCATGCTTGGCTTAGGGATTTACAAAGAGCACACATGGCTGAGGAGATGGCTCGGTGGGTAAAGTGTTTGCCATGCAAGCATGAGGATCTTAGTTTGGATCCCTAGAGCACTTGTAATGACAGCACCTGGGAGGTGGATTCGAAGGGCCAGCCAGGCTTACCAATCAATCTCTGCTGGCCCATCCATTGCTCTGGCATCGCCATCACTGTTCTGCTGCCCTGATGGAAACAGGTGTTTTTTTCATCCATCATCCACCCTGTCGGTTATTCATTTGTTGAGTCAGTTCACTCAAAGGATCTAGTCTGTAAGTGTAGCTTGGTTCGGGACTCTGGAAATACAGGTGAAGGTGGGAGATAAGGATTATATCTGGTGGGCATGAGTCACCAACGGTCCAAACAAATGAAGTCATTTTGATGGCACAAAGGAAAGAAATGGGGAGAGGCAAGTGATGGCGTATCCCCAGCTGATGATGCTTGATTCCTGGGTCAAGTGACTCCAAGGAAAGCTTGAAGAAGATGATGACTGAGTTGAGGCTGGTGATTGTGAAGAAGGGCAGCTAGGGAGCCTGCTGGCTTGGGCCGGCTCACTTGTCATGTCTTCTTTATAGAGGAGAAAGGAGAAGGAGCTTGGCCCATGAAGACTGGAGACTCAGTAATATGACAAGAGCAAAGGAAGTGCACCGCATAGTCTTACCTTAACTTAACACAAGCTAGAGTCATCTGAAAGCAGGGAAACTCAATTGAGAAAATGCTTCCAAAAGATCCAACTGTAGGGCATTTTCTTAATTAGTGATTGACGGGGAGGGCCTAGCCCCTTATGGGTGAAAACATCCCTAGGCTGGTGGTCTTGGGGTTTATAAGAAAGCAGCTGAGCAAGTCTTGGGAGCGAGTCAGTAAGCAGCACCCCTCCATGGCCCCTGCTTCAGCTCCTGCCTCCAGGTCCCTGCCCTGTGTGAGTTCCTGCCCTGACGTCCTTCAGTGATGAACAGTGATATGGAAGTGTAAGCAGAATAAACCCTTTTCTCCCCAAGTCACTTTTGGTCGTGCTGGCTCATCACAGCAATAGTAACCCAAACAAAGACGGGAGTCATTGTCCAAGGTCAGCTGCTGTGCAGAGGTGGGGGCTACTTGCTGGTTGGGACAGTTGGGGACCTTCCAGATGGGTGCCTCAGACTTCCCCTTGCCTCTTCCTGAGGTCTGCCTGTAGTTTTCTAGGAGATAGTGGGAACGGGTCCTTCTCCCTGGGGTTATGGAATTAAGTTAGCAATTAGTTAAGAACTGGTTAGCAAGTCAGGTTCAGCATCCCAGCCTGCATCCAAGCAAGCAGAATTGAGGTATAACGAACTCCTTTTCTTTCTTTAAATTTAACCTACCCTGACTAGATTTTTTTTTTCTTCCATTTGCCACCTCAGGCTTCTGGCTCCCACTGCTTGAAACAGGATCGCCGAGCAGTCTTGCATTCAGAATAAAGAACCATTTCCAGGCATTTCCTTCACAGCACAAAGGATATCTGAGCACACATTGGACAAGGCTGAGGTACTTTGCTTTACTACCTGACCTCTGAGCTGGGATTCATGCAGCCCAGCTCTGTTTGTGAATCGAGGGAGCCAAGGGCCATCCTGCACCCAGCATCCTCTCATCCTGTCAAAGCTTTGGCTCCTTCGTCAGTAAATGAGGGCAGTAGTAGCAGTCTCTTGAGGTATTGAAGTCTGAATTGAAGCCTATAATGAGAGGTACCCAGGAGGCTGAGTCAGGAAGATTATAACTTTGAGAACAGCCTGGGTAACTTAGTGAAACATTGTTTCAAAATAAAAACTAAAAAAAAAAAAAAAAAGAAAAAAAGAGAAAAGGACACTTGCCTAGGATGTTTGAGGGACTGCTTTCCAACGCTTAGTAAAAGGAGGAGAAGGGGGAGGAGAAGAAGCAGGAGGAGGAGTGGGAGGAGGAGGAGGAGAAAGAGGAGAAGGAGGAAGAGGAGGAGGAGGAATGGAAGAAAGAGGAGGGGAGGTAAAGGAGAAAGAAGGAGGGGGAAGAGAAGGAGAAGTAGGAAGGGGAGGGGGAGTAGAGGGAGAGAAGGAGGAGGAGGAAGGGAAGGAGGAGGAAGGTGAGGAGGAGAAGGAAGAGGAGGGAGAGGAGAAGGAGGAGTAGGAACAAGAGGAGGAAGACGGGAGGAGAAGGAGGAAGAGATGGAAGAGGAGGAGAGGTAAGAGGAAGGTAACAATGAGGAGGAAATGTGGCTTTTTGTGGGCTCTGGGGTTTTGAACTTCAAGTTCTTTACCCATGGAGTCAGGAGCCATCGTCAGAGCTGGACCCCTCAATGGTGGTCTCTCTACCCATCCTCTGCCTCCTCCTTGCTCACAGGTGGATTTTCTTCTCCTTGTGGTAAGTCCATCTAACACACTGGAAGTTAGGTGGACCCATCTGGCTCAATATCAGCCTCTGCAAAGCCTGCCCTGGCACGGCCCACCTCACGCAGGGCTCAATGAATATTTCCATTCAGCCTTCTCACAACAGTGCCAGCCCATTTGCAGATGTTGTCATTGAATGGGTTCCTGGTCCCTGTGATTTGAAACACAACTGTCCAGCAGTTCCATCAAACCTTTTTTTTTTTTTTTTTTTTGGAAGTTAAAAAAAAAAAAAAGCTAACAAAACTAATCCATGGCTGTTCTGTTCTTGAAGTGGATTCATTTGGAATAAAACCTCTCCACAAAGTGAGCTTTGGCCATACTTCTACATTTTGGATCCAAAAATGACTTTCTGAGAGCATGTTAGCAAAACTCTGGCAGACCCGAAACGGGAGGCGGAGGTGGCTCCATCTCCAGGGATGCGTGCTCCTAGCCGGGCAGGCGCACAAACAATTGCTTCTAATTCTGAGAGTTCAGGAATCTCATTAGACAATTCATCAAACTCCACACAGGGAAAAGGACTTGGTTTCCATGGCCCTGGCACTGCCTGAAGCTCAGCCCGGGCTCGTAGCCTCTAGTGATTTGGGTCAGAGCCAAGGTAGGCCTTCCAGCTAGCTGCAGGCCTGGAGGATTTAGGGTTTGGGTGAGAGGCTGGGGAGGGGTCTGCCAGCCTGGCTATTGGCCTAGGCTGAATACTGTGTTGTGGGCTTAGTTGGGGAGCTCTGTTGATAATGTACATACCATGCAAGTAGGAAGACCTGTGTTTGATTTCTCAGTATTCAAATCAAATGCTAGACACAGTGGGGTATGCTTGTAATCCCAGTCCTGTAGAGGAGATGGGTGGATCCCTGGGAACTGTAGGCTCCCGGTCTCGACAATCAGTAATCCACAGGTTCTAGCAACTGAGTCTTTATGTCAAAAAACCAAAATGGCCTACACCTGAACAATCATATCTAGGGTTAACCTCTGGCCTCTACAGACATGTACACACATGCATACACATGCGTACACACCAGGGGGTGGCATGGACTTCCAGCCCAAGGTGCTTGGCTGATGGTTCTGGGTTCTATAAGAAAACAGGGCGAGCAAGCCATGGAGAGCAAGCCAGTAAGCAGTGTCCCTTCATGACCTCTGTATCAGCTCCTGCCTCCAGGTTCCTGCCCTGTGTGAGTTCCTGTCCTGACTTCCTTCAGTGATGGACTATGATGTGGAAGCATAAAGACAAACAATTCCTTTTCCCTCCAAGTTTCTTTGGTCATGGTGGGTCTGTCATAGCAATAGCAACCCTAACTTAAGACAGAGAGTAACGGACATTCAGATCCAGGGGCAGCCTCTCTAAGATGGCTTTGGACATAAGACTCCACAAAGACATGAGCCATACAGATAAACGGCAGAGAGCAAACAGTAAGTGCAGAGGTCCTGATACAGGAGTAGGAGAGCATGAGGGATGCCAGGCTGAGGTTGGTGTGATGTTGGAGGGAAGGGCATCAGAAGCCGAGGGAAGAGTGGATGCTAAGAGTCACAGGCAGGACGGATCCATCAATTCAACGGAATGCTGGCACCTGTGGCACACGGTGCTGACCACCCCCACCCACCCACCCATCCCCTGTGTATATGCACAGTGGGAGCACAGGCCCTTGGGGGTGCTTCCTTCCAAGCCCTTCTCTCTCTCATGTAGCATCCTGGGCAGATGGATGGTGATTGGCTGGCTCTGGAGAGCTCTAGTCACTGTGATTTTCATAGAATTCTTCCCAAGAACTCACTTCTCAGTTTGACCAATAGATGACAGATGACATTAAGTGATCCAAGTTCTTGTTTACCTTCCAGGCTCACCCGGCAGAGCGCTTGCTTGACGTGTGTACAAAGCCCTGGGTTCAACCCTCATCCAGCACTGTGTGAACTGGGCATGGCAGCACATGCTTCCTGTAAACCGTGTACCCAGGAGGTGGAGGCAGGAGGGTCAGAAATTAGGGTTATTTTTGCCAAATAGTGAGTCAAGGCCAGCCTGGGCTATGTGAGACCTTATTTACTCCCCTCCCCCCCGCAACACATGCATAAAGAAAGAAAAGAAAAAGGAGAGGAAGGAAGGAAGAAGGGAAAGAGGAAGGAAGGACCCAGTTTGCTTAAGGGACGAGCAGATCTATCTGGATCTTTCTCATCCAGACATATTTACTGGAGCGGCTGGTTCATTCATGCCTAAGTCATCCACTTGGATCTGCTTGATTTCAAAATCCACGGAGTGTCAGTTGATACCAAAGAAACCACACAGTTCTCACACTCATCCCTGCCCTGGCTGGTGGAGTTCAGCCAGTTCTAACCAGGCTCCAGCAGGACTTGGAGCCAAGCATAGAAGACCCTTGTCCATCATGGGTAGCTGTGTTCTTTAATTTTTATTTCATTTTCAGTCTATGTTCTTTCGGTTTCGGTGACAGGGGTGATTGCTCATTCACTCAACAGGCAATTAAGTACTTCCTGTGTTCTGGGTGCTGCACTAAGTACTTCCTGTGTTCTGGGTGCTGCACTAAGTACAGCAAGAATGTGATTTCTAGCTCCGCCCATGGTGAAATTCTTCAGTGGAGTGTGCAGCCTAGTGAGGGAGGGATAGCCCCAAATAGCCACCTCCGCTTTCATGCCGCTGGTGTGTATCTATATGTATTTAAATCAACTGCCCACACACAAGAGAAAATTACAATGTCTTCCTTCCGATTTGCCTTTGCTTCCCGCCACGTTTCAGGCTCCTTTCTCCTCCCCACACAGCCCCACACCCGCTCTCGTGCCTGATGACATGAGCTCACGGTCACGTGTAGATCCTGCACGTGAGAGGAAGCACGTGACGATGGTTTTGCCAAGCGATACTCTCCAGCTCCACCCACTTCCCTGCAGCCGGCTCAGTTCCACCTTTTTACTGTCCAATGGGAGTCCATTGTGTCTGCGTGGCACATTGTCTTCATCCGTTCATCTGCTGAGGGTCCCTTGGCTGGTTCCCTTTTCTGGAATCATAGTCAAGGTGGACGCGCAGGTGTCTCTGCCGTGGGTCTTTGCATGTGTGCCCAGTAGTGGTGGCAATGCAGGCTCAAATCTCCCCAGGACTTTGAACTCTTGATAACCTTTTTGACCAGAGGCCTCATTGTAGGGTTCGAAGACTGATGAATGATTGGCCAGGGTGGGCAGGCAGAGCCTTCATTTAAAGGGAAAGAAAGATGGTTGAACAAGGGATAGGGACACAGGGCTCTGCAGAAAGCCACCCAGTTTTACTTACTTGTGGGTAGAATGGAGACTCTACACTCTTACCCAGGTTGTAACTTCCCCACCCCCCAGGCATGATTTCCTTTGGCTTTTGGTTTTGCTCTTTTGGAGAAAGGGTCTCATGTCGCCCAGGCTGACTTGGAACTCACTTTGTTGTTGAAGATGACCTGGAGGTTTGGATCCTCCTGCCTCCTGAGTACAGAGATTGCAGATGTACACGGCCACACACCTAGGGAAACTCTCTGTCAGTTGAGATGCCCTCATTTGTTTGCTTTTAATGACGGAGTTTGCAACTAACTTCAGGAAGCCTGTCTGTAGCTTAGAATATTCTAGAACACATCTTCTAAACTCCCAGTATAGCCATGAGCTATTTCTATTTTCAGCCATTGACCCCACTGGGAGCTCAAGTGAGACAGGTGAAGTCACCTCGGCGGTGGGGAGCGCTGGGCAAGAGCTCCTGCCTGATTGGGGGGGGGGGAGGGTGAGGGGGGTTTCAGGATGACACTTCCAGACTGCAGTCCAGCGGAGTAAGGGACCACCTTGGCAGTTGTTCCTGGCGGCATCTGGCTGGGACGCGACTTGCTTCCCAAGTGATCATCCTAATTAGCCCCACCCCACCCCCCAGCATGCCAGGACTCTTGTGAGGCATGGAGATAGCTTGTGCTCCGAACATCGGACATCGTGAGTGGGAGGGGAGGGGGAGGGGGAGGGGGAGAGTGGTATTGGCTTCCTGTGAGTTCTGGGTAAGGCCATATAGGTTAAAAATCAAGTCCACCACACTGAGGCTGGTAAGAGAGTCAATAAGCTGTGAGTCTCCTCAGGAATTGGCTCAAATGTTCCTTTTCCCAGAGGCCTGCAATATTTTTTCCCAGGCAGTCACCAGTGCGCCCTCCCATGAGGCACTAGTGGTACTGATTTTCTATGTGTGTGCATGGCCTGGTCCTTCTCTCCTGCCCAAGGAGAGACCCTGAGGTCTGGCCCATAGCTCTGGGCCCCTGGTCTAACCTAGGCTAGCCTCCTCTCTTCTGTTCTCGCACCTTCACAAATAAATCCTCACATGTGACAGGAATAGCAGGGCTGCCTCTATGTAAATGCAGGGTGCACCCCAACTGCAAAAGCATCTCCTGCAAGAGGACCTAATTGAGGACTGCCTGAGAGACCAAGGATTGCTGGTGCAGACAATGCCAGCCAATCAGGAACTGCTGTTTAGAAGCGATGCTTTCTTGGGACCAATGGGGTGCGGGTGGAGGGTATTAAAGGAGGTTGCCTTAATGTTCAGATGAGCTTGCAGTGATGTTTCCAGAGTCTGTGTCACTGACTCCGCACCATCTCACCTCCAACCCTCAAGGGCAGGTAGGATCAGCAGCGAGCAGTCCAGGGCACAGGCAACGCCCGTGTCTCTGGCTGTCCCTACAGCTCTTATTGGCAAAGGAAAGCCCTTGTTTTCTTAGAATTGGGGATACTTGGCCCAGGTCAGATCAGTGGGGACAGACAGGAGTCCGCACAAGCCACAGCAGTGTCCCTGAGGGTGACCTCCAGAGCAGGGACTGGTTCCAGTGCATGTTTCTCAGCGAGGATAAGCCGTGAAGACCCCAACGTGTCTCCTTGTCCTCCCTGCTGTGAGTGGACCTCAGCCAAGTCGGAAAGCCTAGCTTCCTTCCACCTGACTTGTATTTCATTGAGATGGGATTCCTGCTCACTTAACTGGGTTTAGAGTCTTGTAAAAAGCTTCTCTGCTGAAGTCACAAATCCTTCACAAGCCATCCCAGTGCAGAGAGCATCACGGCTTGCTTTCAACCTGGGCCCTGGGTGGGCAGTAAATCAGATCTCCCATTCCCTCCATCAGAACTCCATAGCGGGGCTCCCCAGGCACTTAAGTGATGCATATCCACCCCCATAGAAGAGGTGTGGCACACGGGAGGATGTCCTGGGAAACTCACCACACTCTACTTGGCTCAAGGATTCAGAGGGGGGTGACTCTGGTCCTCAACAAATTCAAGGGTAATAAGGAAATAAAGCAGGTTAGAGTCTGCACCCCAGTGCCACCCGGGTGGAGGGGGTACCTCCAAGGCTCAGAACAGTGCAGATAAGGGGGTTGCTAAGGAACTCTTGGTGGGAGGGGTCACTCCCCTGAAACAGATGTCATGTTTACATATTCATGAGTAATGCATGTTTTTCAAACCAATTGTACATATATATTTATACACACACAATCATTGAAGCAAGAAATCAGAAGTCTATGCATATTTTGTCTCCTACTGCCTAGGTGTAAGGATTAAAGGCATGAGCCACCACGGCTGGCTGTGTGGTTTTTAAAAAATAATAAATTAAATGGAATGTCTGGGTCAAAGAACATGCACACTTTTGTTTGTTTTTTCTTTTTCTTTTTCTTTATTTATTTTTATTGGATATTATATTTACATTTCAGATTTTATCCCCTTACCCCATTCCCCTCACCACCCAGGAACCTATCCCATCCCCCCTCCTCATGCTTCTATGAGGATGTGCCCCCACCTATCCCCCCACTCCCACCTCCCCACCCTCAAATTCCGCCCCCTACTCGGTGTTCAGCCTTCATGGGACCAAAGATCTCCTCTCCCACCTATGCCCAACAAGGCCATCCTCCCCTACATGTATAAATGGAGTCATAGGTCCCTCCCTATGTGCTCCCAGGCTTGTGGTTTAGACCCTGGGGAGCTCCGGTTGGTTGGTATTGTTGAATTGAACATGCACACTTTTTAAGGATATAACACACACACACACACACACACACACACACACACACACACACCCCGCCCTATGTCAAAAATTATTTTAAAAAAAGAAAATGAGACAACACAGAAATACAAAGTACTTTTAACCTAATGGCTGCACACATGGCACTGGTTAAACTAAATTGGTCATAAAACAAAATCCAAAATCATGGACTTCTGAGATGGAGTAGTAGAGACTGTATGAGGGGGGATTGATAGGAATGGAAGAAAGATAAGACAGACAGACAGACAGACAGACAGACACACATACACACACACACACACACACACACACACAGAGAGAGAGAGAGAGAGAGAGAGAGACAGAGAGAGAGAGAGAGACAGAGAGAGACAGAGAGAGAGAGAGACAGAGAGAGAGACAGAGATTAACCAGAATCTGCATATACATGCCATTAAGCAATGAAATGAACAAGTAGAAAATAGTTTTAAAATACTTGTTTTTAATTTTTGTTTCCCGAGAAGTTTGTATTCTTCCTTCTGTTTTAGTCCATTTTCACAACCGTACTGAAGTACCTGAGGCTGGATACCTGCATAAAGAAAAGATGTTTGTTTTGACATGGAAGTCTAGAGAGTTGCGGTTGACAGTTCATTATCTGGTGATCAGCATTGGGTGCCAGAGAGCTTTTGAGATAAGAGGAAGGGGACAAGTGTGTGTGTGTGTGTGTGTGTGTGTGTGTGTGTGTGTGTGTTTCTTTGTGTGTGTGTGTCTGTGTCTCTGTGTGTATCTTTGTATGTGTCTCTGTATCTGTGTCTGTGTGTCTCTGTGTATGTATCTCTGTGTGTGTATGTATGTGTGTATGTGTCTCTCTGTGTATGTCTGTGTATGTGTGTGTATGTGTTTCTGTGTGTGTATGTATGTGTGTATGTTTCTCTGTGTATGTGTCTCTGTGTATGTGTTGCTATGTATGTGTCTCTGTGTGTATGTATATGTGTGTCTGTGTGCGTATATATGTCTCTGTGTGTCTCTTCATGTGTGTGTGTGTGTGTGTGTGTTTCACTTCTCCCTCTGTGACATAACCAGTGACTCCACATCCAATTCAAATAACTTTTTCAGCTTTTCCTCCCAACACCATAGCAGGGTCAAGTCTCCACCTTCTCTGTGTCTCACAGTGGGGATGGAAGACTAATGTGAGTTATGGGGGTTCACACCACACTGATGGTCTATTCCAGTTTCTACCAGATCTCAACCCTACAGACTTCACTGTCCTCTCCACCAGACTCTAAACTCTGGGAGGCAGTGTCGTTAGTATTGATTACTTGTTGAGGTTTGCATGCTGGCACACATGAGTGTTCAGGGCCTGGCATGCAGGAGTGTTCACAGTATTAGCTAGCAGTGGCTGCATAACTAATAAGCCCCACATTTGGTCGCTAAAGCAATGAACACTGACTCTCTCAATTTCTATGGGAAAGATCTGGGGCTGACTTTACTGTGTGGCTCTGGCTTGGAGTCTCCCATGAGGTCATTGTCAGGGCACTGGGGCAATGGTCTCATCTGAAGATTTGCCTGGCCGGAGGCCCCAATTCCTAATCCACAAGATTGCTGAAGTGTCATCACAGCATGGTAGCTAGTGCCCCTGGAAGAAGTGACCCAAAGGAGAGAAAGGGATGATGTTTGTGGTCTCATTTGTGACTCTGTCATTTCTTCGGTATCTTACTTTTTACCTAAGTCAGAAGCAGGGAAGGGTCCCATGCAGAGGCATCAATTCAGAGCTGAGTCAGGTGACACCTGCCTGTAATCCTAACACTGAGGAGACTGAAACAGAAGGATCACAGGTTCAAGACGAGCTGGGCTGAGTGGTAAGACCAAAGCAGACGGAATAAAACATAACCACTGATTCTAGACAGTGGGCTGAGCTCAGCCCAGCCGCTGAAAAGACTGAATGGGCTCAATAAACAGTGGAGGCAAAAGCAACAGCCTGGGTCCAGAAGCTGCTAACACTGCTGCCGGTTCCTGTAGAGAAGGGAATTGTTATCTGGTAGTTGAATTTGGACTAAGCTGTGGGTTCGATGGAAATCTTACCAGTCTGAAGTACTTTTGCCTGGAGTCGGGATGGGTTAGAGGGCCTGCCAGTTTCCATAGGCATCTGGGAAGTTCCCAGGGAAGGTGGGGTCTTGTGGTTCAGCTCATACACCCAGAGCCAAGCTGTTTCTCACCACTCACCAGAATGCTGGGGCTGATGTGTCAATCACATCACTGTGGGTCACTGGGCCAAGGAAGGCCACTCTCATTATTGAAATGTGCAGTAGTTTATGACCTCCATAAAGCCATTAGCTCAAAGAGAGGATGGGAAAGCAACAGGCTCCCTGTGCCTCCCTCTGTCATAGGCTGAGGTTAACTGGCTTTATTGACAATCTGTTAGCCATGCCTGTCAGTAAATTGCCAGTGTCCCATAGGCATGGGACCTGCCAGATACATGAAAGCCACTCAGTGCTGTATCTGGGCCTTAGTCTCCTCAGCTGTAGAATAAGAGGTTGGAAAAAAATTAAGAGGTTCCTAACATTTCTCAGCAAAGCCAAGTTCTGTAAACTTCAGTCACCTTTCTCCTGTCATGTATGTGTCTTGTTTTAAATTTGAGCAAGACACTGTAATTTACAGTGAACTCAACCTCCCTTGTTTTCATCAGATATTTCTATCATTTAAACCTTGCAGAGATAGCAGCTCAATATTCTGATAGTTCTTAGCAACTGAACACTCTAAGGTATATTGTTTGGACACCTCACTTCCTATCCCAATAACCCCACACAAAAGCCGTCAGGATCATGCCCAAAATACAGATGGGAAAATGAAGTCTCCTAGAAATGATCATACTTGCTAAGTTCTTGAAAGCTGTAAGCTGTGAGCCATTTGCAACAATCAAAAGGTTTGATTAGCATGGCCTTGCTTATAAGAGGTCAAACTCTGGAGCCAAGTTCACCAGCTATCTTAACTGCGTGACCACGGAGAAATCACTTAACCATTGTGTATGGTTTCTTCTCTGTAAAACAGGATTGGTACTAAGTATGTATCACACAAAGGCAGAGATGCATACATGTGGTATTGCTTAAGTCACCCCACATCTTTGAGACGGGGCTTTAAAATATAACTCAAGTGGACCTAGCACAGTATTTAACTTGTGGTGTCCCTGAGAAGAGAGATCAGCAAAGGGGTATTAGAAGCTAGTTTGCAATCATGGAGTCTGGTGTCTAAGTCTGCCCCTTTCCATTTTTTCCCTTTCTTTTGTCTCTCTTGAGTGGATTTTGACAGCCAAAGCCCAGAGCAGACAGTCTGATAGTACCAGACGCCATGTTGTGAAACTCACCTCACATGACAGAAAGGGAGATCTGGGCAGAACAGCTCGTGCCTGGAGGTGCTCCAGCCTAGCTCTAGATCCAAGCTATGTCCCTATGGGAGCTTGGATTAGAAAAGATGAGGCCAAAGACTTCTTCCATCCAATCCTCTCCACTCAGCCCAGAAGATGTCATGTGAAATCCTAGACTCACCTCAGTCTGCTCATCACCATCTGACTTAGTCAGGGTTTCTATTCCTGCCCAAAACATCATGACCAAGAAGCAAGTTGGGGAGGAAAGGGTTTATTCAGCCTACCATTCCACATCACTGTTCATCACCAAAGGAAGTCAGGACAGGAACTCGAGCAGGGCAGGAACCTGGAGTCTGGAGCTGATGCAGAGGCCACAGAGGGGTGCTGCGTACTGGCTTGCTTCCTCGGGCTTGCTCAGCTTGCTTTCTTATAGAACCCAGGACCACTAGCCCAGGGACAGCACCACTTACAATGGGCTAGGTCCTTCTCTCTTGGTCACTAATTGAGAAAATGCCTTACAGCTGGATCTTATGGAGGTGTTTCCTCAAGAAAGGCTCCTTTCTCTGTGATAACTTTAGCTTGTGTCAAGTTGACACACAAAACCATCTTAAGCTTGGACTGGAAGTAAATATCTCCTCTTGGACAAGTACTGCCTATAAGGATAGGAGACAGATAAGAAAGGCTGGAGGTTCTGTGTTGGAAGCTACAGCTTTGTGGCTAACTATGTTTTCTACAAACCCTTCTTTCCCAGCAGGTGAGTGGAGTAGGCCTAGTTCTCCATCAGATGGAAAACCAAGATCACAAAGTTGCCTCTCATGGACCCGTGCTAAGTCTGCCTGATTCCTGTTCCTTCTGTCTCCATGAAACTAATGAGTTCACTGAAGCCCAGAGAGGTGAAGACACATGCTGGAGGCCACACAGCTGTGAACATCAAGGAGAGTGTGTGAGCCGATTACTCACGGCTGTAAGCGCCTGTCCTTCATCCAATGCAATGACGGTTCTAATTAACACATGAGATTCTATCCTATCCCCACCCCAAGTCTGATGACATAGCCATGTGGCTTAGACCAGCGTGGCCTCCAGATTTTTTCCACAAAAGTTTCCAGTTATAGCCATAGCAGCCTGAAGACTACCCTCCCATGTTTAGTCAGGCTGAACCATCATTTCTTACAGTTATGAATTATGGGTCTGGTTTGGGGTGCAGCCGGGGGACATGCCAGTCACTGGCAAAAGCAACTTAAGGAAGAAAGTTATTTGGGTTCACAGTTCAAGGCAGGAGTAAAAGGGTAGGTGTGTTCAACAAAATGAAAGATTCGTGGAAAAGCCTTATGGAAACATGCCAGTTAGTAAGCTAATTTCAAACTACAAATTAAAAACAAAAAGTTTATACAGAATTCTTGTGCACGGGTGAGCAATGTCCCCGCCGGCAGACACGAATGTTGCAGTGCGAAGCATGGGTATGACACCTCCCTGTGAGCTAGTCAGGGAGGCTCCAAGAAGTCTCCAAAGCAACATAGGCTGTTGTCATTGCCTTTGGATGCCCAGCTCCCCCATAACTACATGGCAAGGCCCTGCTTGCCGAAGATGCTATACACTTTGGCTGAAGGACACAGAGAAGTTTCAAACTGACTGAGAGGCTTCCTCCCTGCTGGCTACTTTCCATAGTGCCGAAAGGTGTCATGCAAGCTGATGGGAGACAAAGGCCACCAATGGTATTACCCAGCACCAGACCCTGCAGGCTGCAATGTGGACCTCCCAGGCAAGCATCTACCTAATCCCTTGGATTAGACAGACAGACAGACAGACAGACAGACAGACAGACCAGATACATAGATAGACAGATAGACAGACATAGATAGATGATAGATGAGAGATAGATGATAGACACGTAGACAAGTAGACATATAGACATATAGACAGATATAGATAAATGTTTGATAGATGAGAGACAGATAGATGATAGAAGATGGACAGCTAGGTGATAGATCCATAGATAAATAGACAATAGATAAATAGAGGATGGCATCCCTGAACTGCAAACCCAGACAAACGTTTTTTTTTTTTTTCTCCTGAGTTCCTTTAGGTGGAGGATTTTATAACAACAGGAAAAGGAGCTAATATAAGCACCTATTGTGTACCAGGCCTGGGTCTAGGTTCTGGGAATATGGCCCCGTCAGGCAAGTTCTCACATAGCCTGTACAAAGTCCTGGATTCTATACCGAGGACCATCATGTACCCAGCATGTGGTACATGTCTGTAATTCCAGCATGCAGACAATTTAGGCAGCAGGATCAGAAGTTCAAGGCTATCCTTGGCTATATAACAAGTAGCCTGAGCTACATGAGACCCTGTCTTAAAAAAAAATAAAACGGAGCCAATGACCAATGAGTCTCTCTGTTGCATAGGCCCAGGTAATTGTGACTAGCCCTGCAGGGCTCGGTATTGGATGCAAGAAAGCACAGAGGTGTCCTTCAGGCTACACCTCCTGCTCTGGACCGTGTCACTGGACAATGCTCCCCCAGAGTGCCCCCAAAGCACTCCCCAAGGCTCTCTTTTCTATGTGGTGGTGGTAGGTAGGGTGTCTGTTGACTCAGGGAGGAAGTGAGAAGAGACAGATGAGGCAGGAATAGAAGGCAGAGGGTAGAGATTTCTGAGAGTGGTTTTTTCTGTCAGCCCCCTCCTTGGCACACCCACACCGAAAGCGCTTGGCCCTCCTTCTCCAGGTTATCTAGACAGAGTGTCTAATTGAAATAGAAGACCTGTTTGCCTGCCGCCTGCTCGGTCTGATGGAGAATGTGGGTTACCGCAAAGTCTATGCCTTGGCTTTAAGTTCCCAGAAACCTGACAAAGTGACTAATGCCCTACATGGCTCTGCCTTCTGAAGGCTGCAGCTGGGTTCCAGGTGAAGCCCTGCCATTGAACTTGGTCCAGGAGCCTTCCATACTAACTAAGCCATGAAGCCCACATGAGCCCACTGCCCACGCTACCCAGAGTCACACCCCAAGGCTAGCATTTCAGCTTGGATGGGTGCTAGAAGTCTGCTTGGCAGGGCTTTAGGAGTCTCCCTGGCCATGGAATCAGAAAGAGAAATGGAGTGTGTGCAGGACACACTGCATAGAGCACCCACATCTGAGTAACAGGATGGGTGCCAGTCAGCCAAAAACAATCCCCAAAGAGAAAGGACTCCTCCTTTTCCACCCCTAATCCCTTGGAAAATTTCACACACACACATACACACACACACACACACACACGCACACACACAAAGGCACAGGACTTCTGAACAGGACACGCACACACACACACACACCATGAGATTTGCATGTCATTTAAAATATGATGATAATGAACCCCTAGGACTATAAAAGCTTCCTGAGTTCTTGAGTTGACTTAACCTAATTCTTGGTAAAACTTTGAGAGGCACACACTGCTCACATTATCACTGACACAAGGCCCAGTAGGCATTAGTCAGAGGACTTAGCTGGAATGACCATAAACCCAGGACACTGAGACAGTGTCTTTGTCCCTAATCACTGTCCCACACTGCCTGTGGTAACTCTAATGGCAGTGACCCAATTGGAGTTTGCCGTGGAACTTGTTGGCAGGTAACACTTGGGTCAAACTTTAAACAGAGTTTAAACGCTCTGGGTTGGGAGATGGCTTGTTGGTTCGGGTTGTCTGATATCCTTCCTTTGGGGACCCTCCACCCAACTCTCTCAATTCCTCTCAGTAGTTAAAATGCAGCTCTGGTCTCTGTTTCTGTCCTGGATATGGTTGCTAAGAGTTTCAAACCCCTAGCTATAAAGATGGCTCTAAGGGAAGGATGTGATCCAGGCTGGACCAGCTTCTGCATGGACAGCACAGGAGCTTTTGATGGAATTTCTGGGATGAGGAATGAGAGATTTCTGAGGAAGAATGGTTCACATGTTAAAGTCATGGGAGGCAGGTACTTTCTGGAAAACAGAGGCTCAAAGGAAAGAGTTGGAAACCAGATTCTCACTGGTTTGGTTGCCTTGATCCCCAATGCCTGCTTTCCTCTCAGATGATGTATTAATTCAAGTTTCTGTAGAGTGGTGGTTCTCAACCTGGGAGTCTTGACCCCTGTTGGGGGTAAGAGATCAGATTCCCTGCATATCAGATATTTTTGATTTGTAACAGTAGCAAAATTACCATTATAAAGTAGCAACAAAATAATTTTACGGCTTGGGGGGGGGGTCACTGCAACATGAGAAACTGTATTAAAATGTTGCAGCATTGGGAAGGTTGAGAATCAATGCTCTAAAGGAATAGGCCAGACAGAATGAATATATATTAAATGGGTCCTTATTTGATTGGCTCATGCAATACGGTTTGGCTAGTCTAACAACAGCTGCCTCACACTGGAGAGAATGAGAACCAAGTAGCCATCCCTGTAGTCCCAAGCTGGCATTGAAGGCCTCATGGAATCCTGGAGAGACACCTGTCTTTGGTTCATGCTGGAAAGCAGAATAAGCTCTGCTCTGAAATTGGCAAAGAGTAGCAGCAGCAGCATAGATGAAGGCTAGACTTAGGAGTGAATTCCCAGGTTTACAAGCTTCTGTCGTGCAAACCTTGTTCCTTGATTTAAAACTATTGGTTAAATAAAATTGGCTACAGCCAATTACTGGAGGGATTAGAGGTAGGTGGGTTTTGAGTTACCTGGTTGAGGGTGGAGAAGAAAAAGAGTTAGAAGAGACAAGGGAGGAAGGAGGAAGAAAGAGAGGAGAGGAGAAAGCTGACATGAGAGGAAATGGACCATGAGCATGTGTCCCGAAGAAATAGCAAGTATCTAGGGTACACCTCTGGGGAGGCAGCCAGGCCAGCAAAGGTAGATTAGGAGTTACCCACTCCCCCAGGAATTGTCAAAGCCAAATAAAATAACCATAGTCTTGTAGGAGGAGATATTTAGAAAACAGCACCAGTCTGACTTGTTCCCAGGCAGCCGCCATGTTCCTGCTGCTCCTCGGCTCTGACCAGGGCTCCAGATAACTAGATGTGCAGGTCCTGGCACCCACGAGATGCCCATGTGGGGGATGGCTCTGCCAATCCACCGTGCTGCATCCACAAAGCTCGGCTGAACCCCAGGCAATATCTGCCATCCTCGAAGCACCCGGTAGAAATGAGACTCTTAAAGCTTAATGATTATCTAAAGGATTTATATACTTAGAAATGCTCAGTCAACAAGATGCCTACACATTAGAGTTGTTACCCAATATCTAACCTTATAATAGAAGTTGTTACCCAGGACAGCTTTTGACCCATCCGTGGTTCTCCATGGCTGATAGCCTCCTTATCCTCCTCCTCTTCCTCTCTTTTTCCCTTCCCCTTTCTCTTTTTCTCCCCTTCCCTTCTTCTCTTTCTCTCCCAGTTCCACCTCCTCTTCCACTGGCTAATACTGAGTTCTACTGTGAATACAATGTAGCAGAATAAGTATTCTGCTACATAGTCTGAGTCTCATTTCTTTGTAAGCTAGTTGGGGATAAGCTTAAATTGGTTGTACTATACTCCCCAAACCTACTGAGACACAGTGTAAGCATAGGAACAGTTGTCTGTCATTCTCAGCAAGCCTTCCAGAAGCTTCTGCTAGGCATGACAAGAGCCCTGCTCAGTTTGTTGTAGAGCTGCATAAAATTGTCTGAGCATGCTGGTCTTGGCTTCCATTTTCATATCTGTAAAATAAACTATGTGCATCCATTTACCCCTGTATGTGCCTGAGCATGGATATGCCAAGGTACTGTGAAGGTCAGAGGACAACTTTCAGGAGTCAGTTCTCTCTTTCCACCATGTCGGTCCTGGGAATCGAACTCAGATTGTCAGGCTTAGTGGCAAGCGCCTTTTCCAGCTGAGCCATCTTGTCTGACCCCAGTTTTTACATCTTTAAGAAGATATTATCCCTGTGTTATTCTCATTCATCCACAGCCAGGCTGCTGGTCTAGCAGAGCTGGGCTTCAGTGCCTTCTTTGGCAACTGAAAACCAGACTCTGTCTGTCTCAGGACGGAGGTTGTCTTAAACATATTACCTTTGTCAGACGACAGTGGATATCCTGAGGCCTCTGATGGCAGGTGGCCCGCTGGACCCCAGAACAGTGTTCTGTTCCCTGAAAGGGAAGGAGAGACAGGAATTGCTTTTCTTAAACGTGCCCAGGGACTTTTAAAAACTTCACCCACCCTGGAAGATCCCCCTGCAGAGGTGCAGGGATACCTCTGTCAAGGCAGGATAGTAAATGAAGTAATTTTCGTCAGATAACACGTCTTCTGGTTCATGTAAATGTCCCATGATCGCTGCGCTCGTAAGTCAGCCTGATTGAAAGTGAACTGGTAATCCATTTCACTTTGTAGATGGGCCATGGGCTGGCTGGGAGCTCAGCCCTGCCCTGGAGCCTTGTGATCACCATACCTACTCCCCACCCCCATCTCTCATGAGACTTGGGGATCTGGCTTCTCACTCAGGTCCCTGGTGCCTCAGAATGTGTGACTATAGGGGACCCAGTTCTTCAAATTTTAGGAGAGATGGTGCCAAGCTCTGAGTGCAGGACACCCCTGAAGCAAAGTTGTGACATAGAGGACATTTGCCACCATGACCTCTATCTTGCTTCTCACCCTGTTCCTAAGCCTCCATCTAGAGACCTGGTCATCCCTTCTACTCCAGTCCTTGACATGAGGGCTGGAGGAAAAATGGACTTAAATGTAATTCCAGGAAGTGAGAGTTTAGCTCAGCTTGAAACTGATCCCTTTGGCCTGGCTCCAGCTCTTTGCTTCAGTGAATTCCAAGGTCATGCTGGTCTCCAAATGGGCAAACCAATTGGATCATAGAGGTGAACAAGTCCATTCTAGCCATGCCCAGTTCTCCCTAGAAGTCTAAGAGAATGGTGCTCTAAGCTGGGAAGTGTAACATGCTGCTATTGGCACATACTTGTTCAATGGGTAATGTCTGACTAGTCAGAAGGCAACTGGACCATATCCTATAGACTTTCTCAGAGACCCTGCTAAGCTCCTGTCTATTGAGAGTTCCAGGAAAGATACAACCTAGATCACAATATTTCTCACTTGGGTAACCTTAAATTTTCTCCTCCTTCCCCTCTCCCCTAATCTTTTCTTTTCTCTCTTTCCCCCTTCTGTTTTCCTCTTTCTCTTCATATTCTTCCTCTTCCTCTTTCCTTTTGCCTCCCCCTTCCCCTCCTCCTCCTTTCTGTCTCTTTTTTCCTTCTGTCTTCCTCTTCTTTCTCCTTCTCTTCCTCCTCTTCCTCCTCCTCTCCTTCTCCTCTACCTCTTCTTCTCCCTCCCCCTCTCCTCCCCCTCTTTTCTCCCCTCCTCCTCTCCTTCTCCTCTTCCCCCTCTTCTTTGAGAAAAGGCGTGTGTGTATATAGCTTAGGGTAGCCTTGAACTCACGATCCTCCTACTTTAGCCTCCCCCACCCCTTCAGTAAAATGCTAAGTTTGAGTTGGAAATACCTTTTTCTTTGGTTCCTATCACTGACCTTCCTGGTGGACTCTGCATCGGATACTCATATGGCCGGTTTGGTGTCAACACAGAACAAAGCTGAAGGTGTTCAGGGGTGTCTAGACTTAAGTCAGAGGGAAGAAGAAAGCGGCACACAAATGTCTGGCCCAGTAATTTATGTCTGACTTAAAAAAAGGCCACCTGAGGAGGACTAAAGGTAAGAGGTGATGTTACTGCCTAGTTTCCCCATCTGGACAGAACTCTTTTGTGGCATCAAGTCCCTTCTTGTCATCAGTTAGACAAATAAGCAGAAAGAATCAGCCTCTGCTACCTCTCCCTTCCGGGCTGGAAAGAAGTCAGGTGTGATGCTTTGGAAAATGTCAAGTTTTGTTATTGCCTTTTGACCCTCCTTTGCAACTCCGAGGCTCTGTGATCAGATGTATGCAAAGTGTGATCCCCATGGTTCTAACCCGGCTTCTTGGGGCAATAAATTGAGGCTACATGGGGCTTCATTCTCATCTGCTGGGGAGGAGTGCTTAGTGACTGCTGGAGAGGGCAAGATGGTGCGTATGTGGGCTGGGGTCGATGTGGGTTTCTGCAAGCGGTGGAGTGGAAGTTTCTCGCTGGGTCCCCGGAGGCTGTGCCTCTGTCTTTGATCTCTGAGACCAGAGCTTCACAGAAGAACAAAAATATGTTGACATGAGTGTGCCTGGGGAAGGAGCAGAGTTGGAATTTATTACCAGACCGGATAATGAAGAGACCAAAACCAGAACATAGCTTGAGATTCACCGCCCCCTGGAGATGCTTCTAAATCCTAGGAGGAGAGAGTCGAAAATCTGCGGGTCAGACAAGAACAGCAGCCGACACTCAGAGGTAGGGTGGGAGAGGAGGTGATGGAGGGATTTGGGCTGGAGAAAGGATCTGAGAAGCTGAGAATAGATAAAAAGAGACTGTCAAGTCGCTTGGAACAAGCAAGTGCCACCTTTCCCTCAGCCATGTTTCTGCATTGCCACCCAGAGAGCATTCTCACCTATGAAATGGGAACAATGTTCTTATAAACCCTTCTTAGATATTGTAAGAATGATGAAAATGAGGGGGATCCTTGAGATGGCTCAACGGGGAAATGCATCGTCACCAACAGCTTGAACTGAATTTCTGAGTCCCACGTGATGGAAGGAAAGAATAGATTTGTAAAATTTGTCACCTGACCTTCACTGCATGGCACAGCATGTGCCCCCTTCTCCCAAAATAGTTTTTTTTTTTTTTTAAATCTAATTATAAAAAAAGGAAATGAGTAAGGTAACCCTTTTTGGAATTGTACCTGAGGGTACTTTAGACATTAGCAAACTGCCTCATGGTCCAATTGTTCCATCATTCATTCTTATGAATAAAGTTTTATTGAAACAGCATGCCCATTTGCCTATTATCATCTATGGCTCATCTTCTATGGCCTTAGCAGAATTGAGTAGTTTGGATTGAGATGGTATAACCTCAAAAGCCAAACACATTTGTACGTGGCCCTTCATACAATGCAGATGTCAGTCTTTATGGGATCTTCTACTGCACCAGCTCCACAGAGGATAAAAACATCAAAAAACTTTGAAAACACACACATACATTTTTATTGTATTCAACCATTCATTCATTCATTCGTATGTGTGTGTGTGTGTGTGTGTGTGTGTGTATGTGTGTGTGTGTGTGTGTGTTTACAAGCCATAGAACATATGTGGAGGTCAGAGGAAAACTTGTGGGAACCAGTTCTGTCTTCTTGCCGTGATAACTTTGGGGTTCCAACTGAAGTCATCAGGCTTAATCAAATGCCTTTGCCCAAGGAGCCATCTTGCCACCCCAGCTTTAAACATGTTTTACTGTGCCTGTGTGTGACGGAAAGAAATGATCTATTACAATATGGATTTTCATGTAGGAATTCAGTTTAAAAATTATTCATTTATCATGGGTGAGAGTGGTTGGGCCACTATACATATGTGGGGGGGGGTCAAAGGACAAGTTTTGGGAGTTGGTTTTCTCCTTCCACCATGGGAGTCCCCTTGGGATTGAACGCAGGTCATCCTTGTATTCTCTCTTCCTCTCTCTCTCTCTCTCTCTCTCTCTCTCTCTCTCTCTCTCTCTTTCTCTCTCTCTCTCTCTCTCTGTATGTGTGTGTAAGAGTTAGAAGTCTTACCAAACCAAACCAAGCCACCATCATCTTGCAGTCTGAAAGAGAGACAGAGACAGAGAGACAGAGACAGACAGAGAAAGAGAGAGAGAGAGAGAGAGAGAGAGGAAGAGGGGGGAAGGGAGAGGGAGGGAGAGAAGAGGGAGGGAGGGAGAAGAAGAGGGGGAGGGTAGGGGGAGGGGGAGAGAGAGGGAGGGAGGGAGAGAGAGAGAGAGAGAGAGAGAGAGAGAGAGAGAGAGAGAGAGTATTGTTTTGAGAATGTCTCTCACTATGTAGCCTAAGCTTGCCTTGAACACTTGATCCTCCTGGCTCAGCCCCCAAGCTGGGATTACAGACATGCGGCACCATCCCTCAGAGATGACTCTTAGTCCTCTAAACATCAAGCTCTTTTTTATGGCATCTCATCCACTCCCTACCTGCTTATTATCTGTTATCCACTTAACCACGCAGTTACCTCCTTGCCTGCCTCCCTGCAGTATCTCTGTATATACAGTTACCAGCACAGTTAACAAGACAGAACAAGAGCAGAGTGTGAATCCAGAGGAACCTCCCCCTGTTAGAAGCAGGCAACAGTCAGCAGCCCCTTTTCTCACCTTCCAGACCTACATCCTTCTGCAGAAGGGGTCCATGGTCACTGCTTCTCAGAGAGGACCCATCAGGCTAGGCTGAAGTCATCCTGTGTTCTCAGATCATGTGGAATATTCTCGGCTGCCTCCTGTGCTGGTGGATACCCATCAACTCTTCCCTCCTTGCTGGCAGGTCTGTTTTGACCTTCAAAAAGTCTTGTATTTCAAAGAGCCCCTCTGTGTCTGTCTGTTTGTTTGTTTTTTGTAATATTTTAGAAGCATTTCAAGCTTGGGGGAAAAAAAGCCACTTAGAAGTGATGCATCTTGATAAATTGAGGTGTTCATGACGTCACCCACCAGAGTTTTATTATTGTTACTCTCCCAATTCCAGAAAGTGGGACTGCATTCAGACCTGACTGCTCACTGCCCTGTCATATTTCTGGAAGAATAAAAGGAATCTAGCTGTGTCCCACGAAGCTTCTGACACGCACATATTTTTCTGGCTGAGACAACTTGCCAAATGTCAATGTTACTAGCAGAATGTGACCATTTTTTTTTTTTTTAATTTTAATCTGCGAACATCACTCCTGTGAGTTATGGCTGTTCTCTGCTTTGTGTATTAGAATGGGAATCCAGGATGGACTGAAAGCTGATCCAGGCAAGGGAGCATTCTGGAAAAATACAAACATCAGAGATACCTGTCCAAACATTCTTGCTTTGAAAAGAAAAATACGTTTCCCTATTTGCTTGTTTTTACAAACTTTTTCTTAGTCTTAGAGCCATCTTCCTCCCTGGGGTGTCATTTTCATGACAGTAAGCTCAGACAAGTTGGGGCTGGAAGCATAGAATAATTAAGCCACGGTTTGTGACAAAGAGTTTCTTCTGTATCGGGATTACATAAAGACAGATGCCACATCCTTCCTCTTACGGACATCACTCACAAACACACACTAATGAAATGATGCAGTAACATCTGGGAGAACATTCTATGTGATAGGAGAGTGGACGGTGACTTCAGCCAAGCCTGACTTGAGGTGGGAGGAGGGCTCTCTGAGAAGCCATGGTGACCATTGGTCCTCTCCAGGAAGCAGTGACCATCCAGCCGAGACACCAAAAGTCAGACAGAGCTGGAGGCTGACGTGTGTCTTTGGTGGAGGAAAGAGCCCATTGAAGGGCAGGGCAGTGGTGGGACACAGAGAACAGTGTTTTCCACTGTGGAACTTCACGGGGGTAATGGGTAAAAACGGAGAGACGGTGATTGTGTTGGTTAGTTTCATGTCAACCTGACACAAGTTCAAGTCATCAGAGAGAGAGGAACATCAGTTGAGAAGATGCCTCCACAAGACCAGACTGTAGGGATCCCTTTCCCCTAACTGGCTGCCTTGTTTAGCCTCAACAGAAGATTAATTTAATCTTTATGCAACTTAATATGCCGAGGCTGGTTGGTATTCATGAGAGGCCTCCCCTTTTCTGAGGAGAAAGGGAAGAGGGGTGGATGGAAGGGTAAAGGAGGGGAGGAAGGGAGGAGGGGAGGAGGGGAGGAGGGGAGAGGGAAGTCACAATGTGGATGTAAATAAATAACTTAATATTAATAATTAATAATAATAATAATAATTTTAAAATTCTGGTTGTAGGCAAGCCCATAGGACATTTTTTAAACCTGCTATTGATGGGGGAAGGCCAAACCCACAGTCCATTGTAAGGGGTGTCATCCTTGAGCTGATGGTCCTGGGTTCTATAAGAAAGCAGGTTAAGCAAGCCATGGGGAGCAAGCCAGTAAGCAGCACCCCTCCATGGCCTCTGCATTGTGGGAAGCCATGGCAAGGCCTTACTCTTGGCAAACACTCACCCTTGGCTCTCCTATCTACTATTCTTTTTTCTGCTTACCTTCCATGATTCACTTGTCAGTTCTCAGAACTTCAAACGAGGCCTCATAGCACCCACCTTAGTAACCCTTCCTCCTGATCTCTAGATTTAGCCAACATCCTGCTAGATAGATGTTTTTAGAACCCCTGGTAATGGAAAGGCTTTGTAAGAATAACTTAGTTAGACTCCACAGCTGCAGCTAGCTTCCTCCACCTGCAAAGCCCTCTTTCCTTTCCTATCCCTCTCCATATCCTGTTTTCAGAATATATAACCTGTGTGAACAATAAAATCTTTGCCAGCTTGATCAGACTTCCTGACTTGCTGTGCCTCCTTATTTTCTCACACATCTCAGTCCTCTCCACAGGGTCTAAGGGTCTCACTTGATTGTCCGGCTGGCCTGGACACTGCATCAGCTCCTACCTCCAGGTTCCTGCCCTGTTTGAGTTCTTGTCCTGACTTCCTACAGTGATTAATAGTGATGTAAGCCAAATAAACTCTTTCCTCCTCAAGTCGCTTGTGGTCATGGTGCTCACAAAAGCAGTAGTGACTACAGCTAAGATCATGATTAACCTTCCAGATCTTTGCTGTCTTTAGTCAGCCGTCTCTGAATGATGGGAACTAAAAATAAAATCAGAAATAATTTGTGCCACCCAGGAGTGGAGTGAGGGTTCCTTTACTTTGGTCTCTGGGTTACTTCCTCTGTGTTCTTTCTACTTACCCAGTAGCAAAAGCATTGCTCGCACGTCTCTGCCTGCTTTCTGGGGAAGGAAGAGTTTCCAGGCTGGTAGACATCTGTTTGCCACTGTAGCTCATCTCTCTGCCCCTCCCCCACCACGTGCCTGAGATGATGGGTGCTCAGCCAATTCATGGAGGCACAACTGCTCTGGCTCTTCTAGACTAAGCCATACCAATGGTCACCCCTCCTCCCCTTCCTCGTTCTCACTCACTTTGCCATTGGTCTGCAAATTTTCCAAGGAGTCTGGGTTTAAAGCCAGTGGAGGAACATGCCTGTGATTCCAGCACAAGGGAGCCCGAAGTAGGAAGACCATGAGTTCAAGACCAGTCTGGGATGATATATATCTTAAAAAACAATGTTAGGTAATTGTTTGGTGCCATCTACAATCACCAGGAAGGGCAAAGGAACAAAGGACTCTGCCCTGTTTCTGTTACATCCAAATGTACACAGAAATTCTCAATGTCTGGAGAAAGGATTGGCCTGCCAGACTTCCAAGAGCTTGTATTGCTCAGAGGAGCCGGAACTGGCTGGCGTTTGAGCAAATACTGTTCATTACTCTGTACTCAAAGCATCATCTGGGGGATGCTCTGCCAGGAGTGCTTCCTTCCGGGATGTCTCTAGCTTCCTCCTCCCCCTACCCCCATAACGATGGTCTAGTTAGAGCATGCACAAAGGATTCATGTCCAGCACTGACAAATCCAGTTGCTAAATGGACCTATTTTGTCAGCACTCACAGGCATGTCTTGTGGTGCCAGTGTCCTGTGGAAAGAGCACAGAAACTTCCAGAAGGATCCAAGACCAGTAAAGATTGACAGACACTGAAGCCGGTGAGGATGGAGGTGACTTTCAGGGGTGATGGTATTCACGGAAAGGCAGATTCTCAGGGATGGCGGCATTCATAGAAAGGTAGAGTGCCGCGCTTCTCTGGTCAGTCCATTCTGAGGGGTAGGTATGGAAGGTGCTGCTCGGACTACATGCTGACTGGAGCAGGTAGGCAGCTTGTTGACATCACACCAGACCGGAAGTGGAGTGTTTGGGCTCTGAGTAGGTGTGTGTATTTGTGTAAGAGTTAGAAGTCTTACCAAACCAAATTATCATCTTGCAGCCCAAAAGAGGGGGGGAGGGGTATTGTTTTGAGAATGTCTCTCACTATGTAGCCTAAGCTTGCCTTGAACACTTGATCCTCCTGGCTCAGCCCCCAAGCTGGGAGTACAGACATGCAGCACTGTCCCTCAGAGATGACTCTTAGTCCTCTAAACACCAGGTTCTTCATTGCCATCTCGTCTGCTCTGTTTATTATCTGTTATCCACTTAACTACGCAGTTACCTCCTCGCCCGCCTCCCTGCAATATCTCTGTATACAGTTACTTACTGAGTATCTCTACCTGTGTCAAGCATCGGGTAGTTAAGGGAGGCTTACAGGCTTATAACTGGATCTTTCGAAAGATCTGATTGTCTTTATTTTAAGTGTATGGGTGTTCTGCCTGCATCTGTTGTATGCGAACCATACCTGCAGAGGCTAGAAGGGGACATATTCCCAGGAAGTGGAGTTACAGATGGTTGTGAGCTGCCATGTGGGTGCCGGGAATTGAACCAGAGTTCTCTGCAAGAGCAACAAGTGCTCTTAACTGCTGAGCCATCTCCCCAGGCCTAGATAACTCAATTTGTGAAACTAACAATAGGTTCTAAACTCTAACTACATAAACTCTAAGTACATAGTTAATGTAACCAACAGTTAAATGATAAGCACGGTTTTTCGTTTCATTTCTGAGACAGAGTTTGTGGCGGTTAATTGTGACTGTCAGCTTGACAAGATATTTATTTATTTATTTATTTGGTTTTTCGAGACAGGGTTTCTCTGTGTAGAGAAACCTGGCTGTCCTGGAATTCACTCTGTAGACCAGGCTGGCCTCGAACTCAGAAATCCGCCTGCCTCTGCCTCCCACGTGCTGGGATTAAAGGTGTACACCACCACTGCCCAGCTCGACAAGATTTTGAATCATCGTGGAAACACCATCCCTCTACTGTGGGAGTGTTAGGGATATTCTAGGTTGGGTTAATAGACACGAGCAGGCTGAGATGTGGGTAGCATCATCCCATGGGCAGAGAGAAAGGAGGAAAGCGAGCTGAGTCCCAGCATCCACCTCTCTCTGCTTTCTGACAATGGGTGTCATGTGACAGCTGCCTCACACTCTCACCGTCCCATCCTCCCAAAGTATGAACCCTCAAACTGTGAGAATAAACTCCTTCCTTCAGTGTTTTTAAGGGGGTGGGGAATGTATTTTAATCACAGCAGCAAGACTGTAACTAATAGCAGGTCTCACTATCTTTAAACCAGCCTCGAACTTGCTATCCCCCTGCCTCAGGCACCCGAAGGTTAGGATTACAGACTTACACATATCATTATATTAAACTACCATAAGATAAACAAATGCTTCTGTTTATTAAATGATGCCCTCTCATTGGAAGGATATATGTACACACACACACACACACACACACACACACACACACACACATATATATATATATATATTCTCCAGCTCCACACTAATTATTTCCTGGGATCAGTCCTTTAAAATCAACCCTGAAAGTCACTGAACTGAGACCAAGATCCTTTTACGTAAATGTTACTAACTCTGTCCCTAGGGGAGCTTTACATTGGGCATCCCCTTCTGCAGAGCCTGACCATCCCTGATTCCCAGCATCCCACACTCCTACTTCTCTTTTTGACCAATCACACCACTTAAATTTGCTGTAGGGATGTCTCTGTGGTCCTAAGTCATCTCTTCAGGTTGATGGGTACCCCAACATTAAGTGTAGCAGTAGCTGGCTATGTAGCTGAGTCCCCAGTCCTGTAGGGACAGCCTACAATGAACTAAAGCAGAAAAGAACACAGCCTGTGTTTCCTCCAGCAGTCAGTTACCACACCAGGGTGGTGATACAGTTTTTGCACTACATTTGTTCTCAGCATGCTGTGTGACCTTGAGCCAATGTCTTTCCAGTCTGGGCTTCAAGTCTTGCAGGTGCAAATTGTTAAGGGAAATAGATATCTGGGGTGCAGTACAGACATAAAATCCAGTGTCTGAGCTGGGGGCATTGCTCTCTTGGTAGAGTTCTTGCCTGGTTTTCGTGAAGCCCTGGGTTTCATCCCCAGAACTGCATTAGCTAGGGTTGGTGGTGCATACCTGTAATACCAGCTGCTAGGAACTGGTCATCCTTTGATACATAGCAACTTGAGGCAGCCTAGGCTACATGAGACCCTATCTGAAAACCAAGCAAACACACAAGCATACACATATGCAAACAAGACCCAGTCCTGTTATGTAAGCCCCAGGATAATTATCATACGCTGCTATCTTTTTAAAAACACAAAGAGATAAAAAAAAAAAAAAAAAAAAAAAAAAAAAAAAACCAACGAGCGATGCTGTGACCGTGTCGTGTAAAGGATACCGTTCTCAAAGCCCTGGACCAGCAATCCCCAGCATTCTAGAATGTTCATTAAGCACCTAAACTCTCAGGCCCCACCTTGAGTCCTTGACTCAGAAGCTCTGGGGATGGATGGGGTCCAAGGATGTGTGTTTTAACTGACCTTCCTCCTATAGATTCCAATGTAAGGTCGAGTGTGGAGGTGCTATTTTTAAGTTGGCTAGAGCCCATTTCCAGGAGGATCGCTAACACCAACTCATTAGCTATTGGCAGCATCACAGAGCAGTAAGTGAGTGGCAGGTGCAGGAGGCTTTGCCTGCAGGGCCGTGGTACCCATCCCCACCGGGGAATTTGCAAGATGCTGGACGCACTCATGTGCTCAGGTTTCTGGAGCGCTCGTTGTGAAGTTCCTTGTGTACTTGTGTCTTTTGAGGACCTTTCTGAAAACTCTGATACCCAAGAATCCCCATCTCTGCACAGTGGGGCCTGCACAGGCTTCCCTCTCCCCCCAGGTGATCCCCACATGTAGTGGAGGCTGCCAAGTCATGTAAACAGTTTCCTTGCCAGCGGGAGACTGGCTTCCATTCTTTCTTCCTTTCAGCTCAGGGCTGCACCCACCCGCAGCGTGGCAGCTGTCCGCAGAAAGGACTCAGATCCACACATGAACCCTCCGCAGCACATCAAATCTTCACTGTGGTCACTTTATAAATGGGGAAACTGAGGCCCAGAGGGATCCATGTGCTTCCCACCATTCACAGTGAGATCTTTTGCAAAGCAGCTTCCCTCTGGCGCATACCGCCCCCACACACAACTGCTCTTTTTCTCTCAAGCTGGGCAGCCAGGGGAGCTCTCGCCCCTTCCCCTCCTTGCAAGCAGTTCTCCAAGTCTTTCTGTGGTTTCGATTCTTCTTCTGAGACAGCATTTTGCATTTTCTCTTAAATTCCTTCCAGCTGTCAGGTAGGAGCACCGATAAGGATTTCCCCAGCGTGGGGGAGAAACATTTACCAGAGGTAGCCAGGCGCGCCAGACCCCTCCCCGACACTCTGCGAGCATATGGAATATATTGTGGTCGGAGGGAAATATATTTTAAGAATTTCTTCTGCATCTTTTCAGATACATTCCACCCAGGATTACCACAGGTGTCAGGAAAAGGGGGCTTTCGCTCCTTCCCCACGAGGAGGGGGCGGGTTTTGCAAGGCACAGTCAGCTTCAGAGAGGTGGTTACCAGACAGAACCTCAGCTCCCAGCACGAGGGGGTTCTGAGGGCACAAGTTCTAGAGAGCCACAAGGTTCTGTCTTCCCTAGTGGGATGCTTAAGACTCGACTAAACCTTTATCAAGTGTTCCAATTAGCACTACCCTTCCATGAAATCCCCTGAAGATATATGGTTCCCTTTTAATCTGTTTTCATTTCAATTGGTGTGTGCATGCATGTGCAGGTACATACATGTGTGGGGTGTGTGGAGGGGGGGGGCCACAGCCACATCCATGTAAAGATCAACCTTGGAAGTTGTCCTCCACAGCCATCCGACCTGGGCCTGTTCACCCCTCCTTAGGCAACCTGGTAGTCCTCCACTCTCAGGAGGTCACCATATTGATGCCGACCTTAGTGTGGACACCCGATCGGCATAGCTCACTGCAGCCCAGAACTCCTGGACTCAAGGGATTTTCCTGTCTCAGCCTACGGAGTAGCTGGGACTACAGGCGTGTGCCACAGTGTCGGGCTCACCACAGCTATCCATGTTGCTTTTTGAGATGGGTCTCTCCCTGACCTGGACCGCGCCAAGGAGCCAAGACTCCCTGTGAGTCCCAAGGACCCACTTGCCTCCCTCCCCACCCGTGTGCAATAGCATGCCTCTGCTTTTCATGTGAGATCTAGCAATCGAACTCAGGTCCTCCAGCGTGTGTGGCAAGCCCTTTACCATCTCTTAACCCCCCTCCCCACATTGTTCTTAGTTTATGTTCTGTCTTATCCTTGTGTGGGTGGCCATTTCATCTGCATGATCCTAAAACATCGATTCCCTGGTCAGTGCTCCGCAAGAATTCTATCCAGGGGGCTGGAGAGATGGCTGAGCGGTTAAGAGCACTGACTGTTCTTCCAAAGGTCCTGGGTTCAATTCCCAGCAATGACACGGTGGCTCACAACCATCCGTAATGGGATCCGATGTCCTCTTCGGGTGTGTCTGAAGACATCAACAGTGTACTCACATACATAAAATAAATAAATAGAAAAATAAAAAAATAAGAATTCTATCTAGAAGGAGCGAGTCTTTTCATAGATTTCAACTTAATGCTTGTGACAATCCAACGGGTAGAATCTGTCAGTTACCCGTCTGATAGGTAAAAGGTTTGGTGTACAGAGAGAAGTTAAGGAACTTGACACAGCCTGCACATGACTGACCTTAGTTGCCCACAAAAGACTGGAATACCAAAGCCTGTACTTTTAAAGTTCCACAGTGCAGACAAGGTTATTCTTCCAGGACAAGGTGTTAGGTGGACACTCAGCATCCAGTATCTACTAATGAAGCCATCCCACTACGATGCTGATTGGCCCAGGAAATTTAAGATGATAGCATCCCAGATCCATTAGTAACACTCACTGACTGTCTGTTTGGGTTTGTTTGTTTGTTTGTTTGTTTGTTTGTTTTGTTGGTGAGACACTGTTTGCCCTTGAACTCTAATATATTTCTGCCTCAACATCCCTGAATGCTGGAATCAGAGGTGAGCCCAGCTGATAATTTATAGACCGTTAGTCCATCATTTGTCAAGATACCAGTGACCTGGGAAGGATGACCTCTGAGAGTCAATTGGTCTGTTGATACAACCTTCTTTGGTATTAAGCAAATCTTTTTCAATCTTTTTGAGTCTCTTTTAATTCTTCTGCTACTTTGATATATCCACTCTCTCTTCCTCTCCCTCCCTCTCTCTTTCCCTCTCCTTCCCCTGCCTTCTGTTTCTCTCCCTTCCTCCCTCTCTCTTTCTCTCTTTCTCCTCTCTCTCTGTCTCTCTCTCTCTCTCTCTCTCTCTCTCACACACACACACACACACACACACACACACACACACACACGTCTGTGGTTTCTCTCTGTCTCTCTCTCTCTCTCACACACACACATCTGTGGTTTCTCTCTCTCTCTCTCTCTCTCTCTCTCACACACACACACACACTCACACACACATACGTCTGTGGTTTCTCTCGGTGTTTCAATGTGATCTTCACTTATCAAAATTTCCTTCAGATCAACACAAATTTAATTCTGGTAAAATACGAGAAGCACGGCCCAATACAGTCCCATGATCTCCCCCCTGCTTGGCACTTGAGTCTTGAAATCTGTTTGCCATGTAATGTAAAATACACATTAAGCCATCATAAAGCTGTTAAAATATATTGAGCATTTCTGGGAGCCAGGAGCTAGGCTGAGCACTGCTCATGGGTGATAACGTGTCATCTTGAAAACAATCAAACCCCAAACGAGAACCATGAGGAGGCCTGTGACATCCTTCCTGGGAAGAATAGAGTCCAGAAGCCATTGCCCGATTTCTTCAAGGTTATTCTGGTAGCCTTGGTGAAAAAGAGCTTCTAACAAGATAGCCAGAGTCTAATGAACATTCTTAGGGATCAGAGTCGGTCACAGAAGTGCTTAACTTGTAAGCATGAAGACCTGAGTTGTTTGTTTGCTTATGCTCTGATTCCTAACACTGGTTGAGTAGGGACAGGTGGACCCTTGGCCAGACAGCTGAACTCACTTGGTGAATCCAGACTAGGGAGTGACCCTGCCTTAAAAAATAAATAAATGAATAAATAAATAAATAAACAAACATGGACCAATGCCTGAAGAGCTATGCCCAAATTTGTCTTCTGGCTCCTATAGGCACACACATATAACACATGCACACATGAATACATACATGAACACATATACAAATAACCCTCAGAGGAGTAAAGCAATTTCAAGCCAGAGGACGAGGTAATACATCCAGATTCACATCGTGGCTAAGACACAGAAAGTTCAAGGATGATTTTACAGAATCCAACACCCACCACCTTACAACATGGTTATTAGCAAGACTCACTTCTTCTGTGTACCGTTAAGGTTCAGAGCTGTCAATCAATGTGAACAAGGTTGGGCAGAGTGACACTCTCCGTGCATCCTGAAGGTCTACTTCCTTCTATTGCCACCTCTGACCTTGAGCTGAGCGACCCCTCCCTCTTTCTCCCATGCCTTCATTTGGAAGACAATGTGGGGTTGGAGAAGGTGCCTTGTTCACGGAGCATTCAAAATGCAGCCAAGCGCAACTCGAATATTTTCCATTTTCTTGGTGAGCCTGAACTAATGGGTTAGCCCAACGTGACTCAGAGGAAATCAATATTCCCCCTCAGAGGGAGCAGCTCCTCCCTCTTAACCCTTCTTGCATGCCTGAACTGGGGAGCTCCCACGATGCACTGGAGTCCTTTCTACTGGTGTGTGGGGGTAGGGGGAGCAGTTCTGGGTTTCCTCTCCCAGAACTACAGCTGAGACCGCTTCCCTTCTTTGCCCTGCCACTTCTGGAATGGATCTGCTTTGAATCACGATGTGACATAACTCCAGAGCAGGGATCCCCTTTAACAAAAGGCAGAGCGTCGTTTCAGGACTCATTCCCATCTTGGAGTCATTCCACCCCTCCATCCTCACCCGAATCTGGAGCGAGTCAATAAATAGAAGAGTGAAGAAGGTGTTGATGGCTCTGACCACCCCCTTAAGGATGCCCCCCCCCTCACCCCATCATGCCATCCCGGGAGACAGCCCTGCCACGGAACCTGGGCCGAGAATTCGAAAGCCCTTTCTTCTTTGGCCTTCACACCATTGTTTCAATTAGGATCAAACAAACCCCATTAATTCTTTTTAAAAGCTTGAACGTGACTGGGCCAGAGTTCCAGCAAGAGTTGCCTGGCCGAAGGGGCTCATGTTGTGTCTGGCTGGTCCCTATGACAGCCCATCACCCGCTGCAGTACCTGGCTCTGAGTGATGTTAATGGGGTTCTGCTCACCTGCCCTGACAGCGGCAAGATGATGGGACTTTACAGAGAGACAAACCGACTGTGAAGGATGCCATGATGAAAGAAGGAATGGAGGCCACAGCCGAGCTCCACACACAGCCTTGTTTCAGTGAAACATCAGTGAAACTGGGTGGGACACATGAATTAATCTGGACCTAGGTCAACTACTGATCCAAAACCCACACTGTGGGTGATTTCTAATCTTGGTTTCTTTAAGCATCAATCACCCTAGGCAGAAATGGCTGCACTCTAGTGCCACGTGATCAGGCTTCCTCCATTGTTTCACATCCTACCGGGTGGAGTTGAGTCATATGACTACAATTAACTGCAAGGCACGCTGGGAAATGTAGTCTTTAGTTGGATGACACTATTTCAAGTTGGGACACCCCTCTGACTCAAGAGATTGCACACCGGAAGACAAATAGAGGTCTTTTTTATTATTTAATCATAGTTAAACTAGTATTTAAATAATTGTCAGTACCCCACGTTGTATTTTATGTACATACCCATGTGGGTGTGGCTGGGGGCTGTATGTCCTGTGTATAGTATCCTATATGAAGTTGCTCTAGAGTTAAGCATTGGGATGCATGTTCATCATCTCAGTACTGAGAAGCTCAAGGCAGGAGAAGCGAATGTTCAAAGCTATACTGGACCACATCATGAGATCCTGTCTCAAAACACCAAGAGGGGGAAAAAAATCTTTCTAGATTGCTTATATTACCTAATAAAACAAAGTGATCTGTTAACTTTGTATTGCTTAATGTCTTTACCAGTGAAAAAGGTCACAGATGTCAGCACATGTCTGTCCCTACCCTAACATGGCTGGCTAAATATATGGATGGGAATCCCTAGTGTACAGAGGGCCAACTCTTTTTCCATTACAGATAATAGTTAGGTGTGACCCCACCTTCTCTCCTCATGTATTTTGACAATTAGAGAAGCTACTAGGGAGAGTTTAAAAATAACCTATTTGAAAGATATGGAAAGGGAATGATCCTAGGTTCTTGGAGCTGGGTGTCTTTGGGTCAGTGTCTACTCAGGAAGTATAACCCTCCGAGTATTATCGAGTTTGGGGAGTATTGTTGGGGAAGTAAGGTCTAAAAAGAAGATTCAAAGATCACAGACAGGCTGTCAATATTCCCCAAGGATGGAGAGAAGCCTGAAGGTAACTCCTGTGGTTAGAGCCAAGCCATGGCAGAGCAGTGGAGAAGGCTATTGACTTTTCATAGCTTAACTTATGGATTATGCCATGAAAGAAGGGGTCAGGGGTCAGAGGTCAGAGGTCAGGGGAGATGCTCGAGAAGTCAAGTGTCCAGTGTGCAAGCAAGAAGGCCTGAGTTTATATCTCCAGAGTCCAGATAAGAAGCCAGTCATGGTTGTCCGTGACTACAGACTCAACACCACAGAGCATAAACAGGCTGGCCTCTGGAGCTCACTAGCCAGCCAGCGGAACCAACTGGTAAATTCTAGATTCAGTGGAGGAAACTTGTTTCAAAGAATAAGATGGTGAGCCACTGGGAAAAAACACCCCATTTAAGATTCAAACCCTAAATGTCCCCAAATGAAGAATTTATTATATTTTGTTTGTTTGTTTTGTTTTGTTTTGGAGATGGGGTTTCATGTAGCTCAGGTTAGCCCCAATATCCCTACATAGGTGAAAGTGACCTTGAATGGTTAATTACTTCCAACCAGCACCGCCAACCCAGGGTTTCATGTACCTTAGGCAAGCACCCTGCCAAGCTACACCCACAGCTCCACAGGGAGAATTTAATGTTTCTTTACCCCAACTTTCGAACCTCACCCAAAATTTAGTGTAAGTTTAAGCCAGAAGTTGAGAAACCCTCATATCTCGGGGTGAGGATGGAGCAACTGGATCACTGGTGGAGGTTTCTTTGGGACAAATTCTGGAATTTCTTTTCGTAAGGCTTTTTTTTTTCTGCATTACTTTTTACTCGTTAAAAGTGGGCACACACACTTTCTTTCCACAGGAACTCCTGGGAGCCAAACAGAGTCATTATTATTTTATTTTGCATGGTCCTCACTTTACAACCGAGCGTGGGTTGTTCAGATTTAATTTCCTTGGGGACACCCAGGGCCTGTGGTGATGGAGGATGCCGTTCCAGGGTGGAATGCAAGCCATCGCAAATGATTTGATCTCCCATGCCAGTTCCTCATTCTCTGCTGCAAATGTACCATAAGCTCAGCATGGTAGGAAATACGTGCTGTATAGACATCCAGGCTATGCTCATTATCCAAGTACTAAAGGCTGTCTGGATCCCCAAATAAATGATCAGTGAAAGAAACAATTGC
Organism: Rhabdomys pumilio; assembly: GCA_030674055.1. NCBI lineage: Eukaryota > Metazoa > Chordata > Mammalia > Rodentia > Muridae > Rhabdomys > Rhabdomys pumilio. Next base: position 32,227,336 of record JANHMN010000023.1, on the reverse strand, counting down.
TAACAGAGAGATTGAACTCTCCAGTTGAAACAGTACCTGGATTGGTACTTTTCTCTTTGCTGTGACCAACTGCCTGACAAGCAGTCATTTAAGGGAGGAAGAGCTTGTCTAGCTTACAGTTCTGAGAGGTACAGTCTCTCATTGCAGGAAAGGCATAGCCACAGGCAGAGCGTTGTTGGGTCTCATTGCATCTGAAGTTACCAAGAACAGAGTGACCAGGAAGCAAGGTCAGGCTAAAAAAGCAGCAAATCCCCCCTCCAATTCCTCCAGCGAGGCTCCACCTCCTAAAAGTTCTCAAACCTTTCCAAACAGTGCCACCTACTGGAGACTGAGTGTTCAAACAGGTGCCTGTGGGGGATATTTTGAATTTCAATACTAAGAACAGAACTAAGGCACACAGTCCTCTTAGGATGAGAGGGAGAATAGGATTCAGGGGGATGCCAGGCAGTTCATTTGTAAAAGTGTTATTCTAAAATATGTAATTTTAAGCCTGGCATGATGATATATGTAATGATTTCCATCACTCAGGAGGCAGAGGCAGGCTAATCTGAGTTCCTGGCCAGCCTGGTCTATAAGGGGAATTCCAAGACAGCCAGGGTTACACAAAGAAACAGTGTCTCAAAAAAAAAAAAAAGACGACAAAAAGTTATTTGAACAGATCCTGCGTCTTTCATACTTACCAGCTTTCAAAGGCTTGTTGCTATTGACTTTCTTGTGTTAAATAGATGTTCACTTTCATGCGTTATTCTTCAGTCATAATCTTGTTTTTGTTTGATTAAAAGTGGGATTCCTAAGTCGTACAAACCCCAGGCCCTACAAATAAATCCAGATAGCGTGGAAGGAATAGCAACACAGGAGAAGATATTAGAGAGACATTCTTAAGCACCTTGTTTATGGGAATTTTATTTATTCTTTTTTTTAAAAAAAATAGACATGTATTATTTACTTGTGTGTGTATGAGCATGTGCATGTGTGTGCAGTGCCCTCGGAGGCTAAAAGAGGGAACTAGGTCCCATAGTCTGAACCCCGGTTCTCTCCAAGAGCAGTAAGTACTGTTGACCACTGGGTCATTTCTCCGGCATGGATTTAACAGTAGAATTAAAGAATGATCTGTAACAGAAGGTGAAAAACTGTGACTTTTGTGTCCAATCTGGCCAGCTATGGATTTTCATAAGCAATTCATCATTGTAACATGGCTGGGCTCGTTTATTTGCATATTGCCTGTGGCTGTTGTCACCAGCGACATGGGTAGAGTTGAGTGGACAACAACCTGGACTGTTTGGTTTGAGGTTACAGACTACCATTGTGTGGACAGCTCTCCTGAGCTCTGAATAAAATGGAGGACTCCCTTTACTAGCAGGATTTCTTCTTCTCTGACCTTGTCCGGGGAGCCTGAACTCCCCTCACCTTTTACCTGTGGTCTGTCACTTAGTCTTGATGAGATTACAGGTTCAGCTTCCTTTCTCTTGATAAGAATCTGTCCAGCAAGCATCTGGAAACCCTAGAATGCTGCTCCATGCAAATGAGGTGTTATTCGGGTACCCTAAGGTGTAGCCAGTGATACGTACCCACCCTAGAAATCCCTACCCCATTCCTCAAAAACTACATAGCCCTTGGTTCACCCTAATTAAAGTTGAGGTGTCACTCTAAAGCTGATCCCTGTAGTCATTTTCACCCTACCCGTTGGCTGTCTGAAACCCTGTTCATCAATGCTACTCCCCTGGTCCTTGTGGGCTGGTGACCAACGACCCCAGGGAGAAAGGAGGACCACAGTTGAGTATGTGAGATTTAGCACCTTTGCCATTTGGTCTTTTGCAAAGTAAACTGGCTTCTGCTCTGCCAGGGAATAAAGAGAACCCTAGTCCTGAACGTGAACAGGTCACTATCCTGTCCACATACTTAAGGTCTCTCATGAGTCACATTCAGGCCAGGAAACATCCCACAAAAATGACCAATTTCCACTCGATCCTCTTCCCTTGTTCAAACACTTCTGATGGATCTCCATTACCCACAAGACTTTAACCAGGCTCCATTCATTTTACCCATATCCTCCCCAAATCTTTTACACCGTCCTTCTTTGGCTCCAGGGGCCATTTTGGACTTTGATGTCTCACCAAGTATATAAGAGCTAGACTTTCTGAGTCCTAAACCTGCAAACCCACCTGTTAGCCAATGTTTTAGACTTTCATGGACAGAAGCAGTTGTAGACTCACAGGCTATGCCCTGGAAGAAGCCCAACTAGAAAGACTACATTTCCCAGGCTTCTTTGCAGCTACATAACCACGTGGCTAATTCTCACGAATGAGAACCTCCTGGGTGTGCCATCTTCCTCCAAACTCCATTCCTTGAATGGGAAATGGCTTTTCTGGGCTATTGTAGAGTGGGAGTCGGAGGTTCAGGTGACTGGGATACCCAATGGATGGGATTCCATGCCTCTCGCTCTGTAGAATGACTCCAGGAACCTGAGTCCCTTAGGCTCAATCTCTTATTGGGTAGAGAAGAAAAGGTGTGTTTTATTTAAGCCCTGATTCCTTTGGCCATTGCTGGTGTGGCTGTGCCTCTTTCTTGGCTACTAACTGCCTCCTTTTACTTGATTTGTTTTGCATTTTGGGGGGGGGGGGGAGTTAGGAAAGGCTGGAGGAATGGTTCTGTGAGCTTGGGAACCTTTGATGGTAGGAATAGGTATCCCAGCTTCCCCCAGTTAGATACAGCTCCATGCTCAGAGCTCAGAGCAGAGGCCTTCTAGAACACACTAGTTTTATGCGGCCGTCCCTCCTCCAGCCACCACGATATTTCAGGCAAAATAAACAGGGTCAGTTATTGCCATGGTAACTTCACACTTTGTAGGAAGGAAGTTGGAGCTTGGACAAGGGACAGGTTTTCCCCGAGGGGAAAGAAGCAAGCCGCTTGGACTCCTCTCTGAGTGGACTGGGTTGGCCCCCTCTCAACTCGGATTAACGAGTGTCAGGCTTCAAGACTAATGGGCTGGGGATTTGCCTCACTGACTTCTGGCTCCTTCTTGGTAGTTTCCGGGCCCTCCTTCACCACTGCAGTCACTGAAGCATGGCCGTAAGTGGGGTTGGGTGCAAAGGCTCCACCCTACCACAGAAATCTGGGGATTGCCCTGCCTAGCCTGCGGCCAGCAAGGAACGATCAATGGCGGCAAGCCTTCTCCCTTCCCAGTCCTCGTTTATAGGGAAGGAACAGCTGGCCTTATAAAAATAATTGAATCTACAGTGTACATTGACTGAGATTCAACTTCTAAATTTTGCACGGTGCCTGGCAGGCCAAGCCAAGCCCAGGATCTCCCCCACCCTTACTGTTTTCCTTAGCAGAGTTTAGAATGGAATTGTCCCGGAAAGGAGGCAAACAGAGAGAACTCATCAGAACTGAGCTGTCACGGCCATTCTGCCCCAGGTAGGTGAACTCGGTGTTCTTGCTGAAGCCCCAGGGATTCAGCAAGCATCATGGCTGCTGTGTTCTCTGATTTGGTGCCCTGAAATATCATCCTGTACCCTATAAATATGCGCACTTGTTTCCTGTGGTTTTTTTTTTTTTTTTAACTGACTTGATTTAGGCTCCTAAATTGGTCAGCATACTTTGGCTTATAACATTCAGGGCCTCAAAAGGAAATGGTGTAGTGCACGTTAGTAATTGGAGGAGAATTTAATAATGACCTGGTTTATAAAAGTGTGAATAGGAAGTTTGGATACTCTGTTGGAGACTGTCTTATGTTGAGTTATAATAGAAAAAGGTGTGTGTGTGTGTGTGTGTGTGTGTGCCTATATATGTGTACTTGTATGTAATGTGTATGCATGTATGTGTAAATGCATGTGCACATGTATGTGTGCATACATGTGGGTGTGTGCATTGTGTGTATGCCTGTGTGTTGCAGTGTGTGTGTGCCTGTGCATGTGTGTGTTCAGTGTGTGTGTATGCATGTGTGTGTGTATTTGTTCATGTGCATATATATGTGTAAGTACTTGTGCATACATGTGTGTGTGCATGTGTGTATATGTGTACATGTGTGTATATGTGTGTGCAGTGTGTGCATGCATGTGTGTGCAAATGTGTATATGTTCGTGTGCATATATGTGCGTGTGAGTACTTGTGTATACATGTGTGTGCATGTGTGTATATATGTGTGTACATTGTGTATACGTGTGTGCATGTGTGTATATGTTCACGTGTATGTATATGTAAGTACTTGTGTATATGTGTGTGTGCATGTGTGTGTAAATGTGTGTGCATATGTATATATGCATGTACATATATATGTATGCATATGACTGTGCATTCCAGTTGTAAACAGGTGAGAGAATACAGCTCTCCCTAGAACATACACAAGTGGGGAACTTGCTTGGAGATGTCTGCCTGAGATGAGTCATTGTCAGTCTCTCTAGATGAGTCAGTCCCGCTACCTCCCAAAGTGGATCTCAACCACTTATCTGAGTTTCTCTGTAATACACCATGAAAGTATATATGCCTAGGTAAGTTTGGTTGCCTGGTGCATGGGGTGGAGATACTTGTGGCCGTGTCCATTGTAACAACAGCCAGGAATCAGCCCAAAGGCCTGTCCTCAGCAGAATGGATAGCTAGAGAGCTCCCATCAACAGGAGAACACAGATGAATTATAGCCCTGCTCTTCAAAACGGGAAGCCGTCCAAGATGGAATGCTGAGCCCAAATGCAAGCATAGGGACCGATTGCTCAATTGTAAAATGCAAAAAAAAAAAAAAAAAAAAAAGGCACACAAAGACAATATGCTGTGTAGAGACGCGGGGGTGTGGGATCTAATCAGTGGGATTAAGGAAATGATGGCCACAAAGTCTACAGAGCTCAGCCATAGCGAACCTGGCTGGCGTACATAAAGCCATGGGCTCCCCAGTACATAGACCTCTAAAAAAATGTAGAAGTTGCTTCTCAGAAAGATGGTTTTATGGGGGAGGGGCTCAGGAGGGACACTTTTCCAAAATAAGAGCGGAGCAATCCTGATACTCAGAGAAGAGATGTCACTTAACTTAAGTCAAAGGTGACAGGTATTGGATCTTAATCCACAGGCCTGAAGCGGAGCCTCTGCCCGGGCCTCTTTCATTGGTTGCAGAAATGCAGGGAGGCGAAGAGATTTCTCAAGGAAAAGGAGCTGTACGTAGATGGTTTGTTTTCTGTCCAACAAGCGTTTGAGTGGCTCGAGCATGCCAGGCACTGTCCAAGGTGCTGGCAATTTAGAAGTAAACAAAACAGACCGAAAATCTGTGTGATGAAGACCAAAACAAGCACATAAATATATTTCTTTTTCTTTTTTCTCCATAAGTCTTTTTAAAATTATGCTTGAGTGCCTATGTGCACCTAAGCGTTGTGCTGACAGTCACCAGAAGGGGGCATTGTATCCTCTGGACCTAGAGATACTGGCAGTTGTGAGCTACCTAACACAGTGCTGGAATCTGAACTGTGGTCCCCTGCCAGAGGCACCGGCACTCTTAGCCAATGAGATGTCTCACTCAACCCTCAAATAAGGTTTGAAAAACATCATGCATCTTTGCAGCATTAAATGGGGACATAGAATCAGCAGAGAGAAGCCCCTGGACGTGACTGTGAGAGGTGACCTTGATTGGGTTGATGCAAGTGGGAAGAGAAGTAGAAAATGGCTCCTTTCCTTGCTCTACCCCTTACTTAGAACCTGTCCCTGGTGGGCCTGCCTGGGAACAAGGTCAAACATATCATACACACAAAGAGCAGCCTTTGTTGGACTTACTTATCCAATGTGCTTTCTCCTCCCTGGACAGCTAGGTCCCATCAGATGTATGCAGTCAGTCAGAAAGAGCCACATGTGAGGCTCTGCCCAATGACCTTGGGTACCCATGAATTACAGGAGCTGGGGACACGGGAAGAGTTATGCAAAAAGAGAAGGGAACGCACTGCATGTTAGTAACTTGCCCTGAACACCAAATGGATTGACAGAAGAATCTTCCAGAAACATGCCTCAGAACCCACAAACGAAAGTCACAACCAGGGATGGGTGTTGTCCACGTGCCTGCCACCATGATGGATGGATGCAATGGGTGTATTCTCCACTGTTAACTCTACAAGCATCTCCATGGCAACACTGCCACCATTGCCTTTAGTCAGAGGAAAGGTGAAAGTCAAGAGTGGGGAGATGGGTTGGCAGTTGAGGACACAGTGATGCTTTTGCAGAAGACCCCACTTTGATTCTCAGCACCCCTATCAGGTGGCTCACAACTGCCTGTAACTCCTCCTCTGGGGGGTCTGATGACTTCTGTATTCTTCAGGCACCTAGAAAAACACTCCCTCTCTCTCCCCCTCTCTCTCTGTCTCTCTCTCTCTCACACATGCACACACCACACCACACATACCATACACACACCACATAGACACATACCACATAGACACACACCACATACACACATACTACATAGACACACACACATACATTATCTCTGTCTCTCTCACACACACATCACACATATACACACTCTCTTACACACACACCACACACAAAACATACACACCACATAGACACACACATATACTCTCTCACACACACACCACATACACACACACTCTCTCTCACACACACACCACACACACAAAACACACACACCACATAGACACACACACCACATAGACATACACCACATAGACACACACCACATAGACACACACACACACACTCTCTCACACACACCACATACACACACACTCCCTCTCTCTCACACACACACACCACATACATACACACATACACCCTCTCATACACACACCACACACCACACATACCACACACAGATATACACACACACTCTCTCACACACACACACAAAACACACACA
>JANHMN010000023.1:32212319-32220476 GCA_030674055.1 Rhabdomys pumilio | reverse complement strand
CAGATATACACACACACTCTCTCACACACACACACAAAACACACACACCACATAGACACACACACACACACACACACACACACACACACACACACACAGAGAAAGATAAAATACATATCAGTAAAAGAAAATGTAACCTCTCAGGTAGTCTGGACAGCTTGGAATGGAAGGAGGACTTTTTGTGTATGCAAAAAAAAAAAAAAAAGAAAAAGTCTTAGACATAGTCAACATTGGTTAGAATTCTTTCAGTTTAAGTTTTGAGTGAAAAGAACTATTTCTCAACTTATTCTTAAGAATTACTTTTTAAAAGAATGTTTCTGTATCTACATCTGCATGTGTGGTACTGGCCTTCGGACTCAGGATCTCACGCCTGCCAGGGATGTGCTCTAAATTTACTTTAAATTAAATTCATCTGAATGAATTATTAAACTGAAATATTAAAAATAAAAACTGGGGCTGGAGATCGCTAGCATTCTCATAGCATGCAAAAAGCGTCCCCCGCCCCCCGCAGCACAGAAAAAAAAAATCAGTCATGGTAGCCAGGCTGTCCTCCCCCAGCACTTGGCGGAGGCAGGAGAATTGGGTGTTCAGGCTTCTCCTTAGCTACACAGTGAGCTGGAGGCTAACCTGGGCTACATGAGATTTTGCCTTTAAGAAAAAAAAAAAAATCCTGCCGGGAGGTGGTGGCGTACGCCTTTAATCCCAGCACTCAGGAGGCAGAGGCAGGTGGATTTCTGAGTTTGAGGCCAGCCTGGTCTACAGAGTGAGTTCCAGGACAGCCAGGGCTACACAGAGAAACCCTGTCTCGAAAAACCAAAAAAAAAAAAAAAAGAAAAGAAAAAAAAATCCTCCCCTCCCCAAATCTGCACTGCACACATAGATGTCGGTACACACCATGTTATTTTTTAATCAGGCACACTGTGTGTGAGACTAATTTTCAGCCATTCACAACCGTCGGCCTTTCTCCACCTTCCGAAGTGCCCAGGGAAGGTGTTGGATTCCTTTGCCAGTTCCTGACAAGGCTTGAACAGTGAGGGGCTTCAGCAACTCAGGCCTGCAAGCCTAGAGTAACAATGGCCCCTTCACTTCACTAGCCCCCAAATACTTCCAGGTCCCTCCATGGTTCCCCACCTTCATCTTGACAAGCATTTCCTTCATTTAAATATTCAAATGACCCAGCTTAAATTCGATACACTTTCCTTCTTCGGTCCTAAGAAAACACTGTAATGCTCATTCTCCCAGGCAGGCATCTCCAGCTAGACCCTGCTGCTGTAACCAGCCTCCTGGCCCAGGCTGTGGATGCCACAGAGATCAGTGCTCTATTAATGAAGATATAGAGTTTCCTGGAATTGTTCACTGATGAAAAAAAAAAAAAAGTTGCAATGAAGATGTTTGTACCTTTGCACACATACAAGCAAGTCTCTGCAGAGTAAGGTCTCCAGAAAAATCTCTTCTGGGTCAAAGGGTTCACAAGACTCAAATATCCGTGGTAAATGTGCCTGCGGGGAAAGTAACGCCACAGACTTTCGTTTTTTATTGAGTGCTTCCTTTGAAACTCGGTTTTCAGAGATTAGCCAGGGACCACAGAGGAGGACTGACCCTGAGGATGGTGGGAAAGAGAGTCGAGGGGCTCCAGATGCCAGCGAGGTGGCCCCAGCCTGGCGGGCTCTCATCCCTGGAGGCCGTGCCTTCTTGTGGAACACAGACAGCACTGCTGAGCTGGGGAGAGAGGTTGAAAGTATAGAGATAAATGCTAACCTCCAATGTAAACACTTCGGAGGGCTGGGCGCTCTCTGAATGCGTCATAATCCCTGACCCTGGGAGGGGATGCGATAGCTGAGGGGGCTGGGCCTGGAGCTGGCCAGAGGAAAGGGAGATTGCGTGAAGATGGAAAGACACGGGGGCCAGGGAAAGCCATCTTTCATGAGCGTGACAGCCCTGGGAGCCAGCACGGGGACTTACTGAACAGGACTAAAGGTTGAAGCAAGGGCTGAGAGACCCCTCCTCATGGGTCACAGGAAAGCCCCATCTTGGGCCTGTCCAAGGCAGTGCGTAAGCCAGAAGCTGGCCCACTGATAATGTGTTTTCTTTGAGACAGGGTCTCACATATACCAAGCTGGCCTGGAACTCACCGTATACCCCAGGATAACCTTGACGTCTCAATTCCCCTGCTAACTCCTCCAGAGTGCCGGGGTTATAGGCAAATACCACTGTCCTCGTTTATATGATGCTGGGCATTGAACCCAGGGTTCTTGGATGCTAGGCAGGCTCTCTACTGACTGTGCCACACCCTCAACCCACCTTCCTTCCATTGGCAGTTTGATCCCGTGACCTTGACCATAACCTTGGCCATAGCCAGTCCACTTCCCTCTGGACTTCATTTCTGTCCACCTTGATGGGATCAGAAGAAAGCGGGGAGACAGTGGAGAAGGGAAAGGAAGTTGTAGCCGGCAGCTAGGCTCAAGCAGAGGCAGACTCAAAGCTGGGTGCATTCACTTTCGTCCTGGGTGACCCTCCCTGAGCCTATGTCTTTACAGGAGTATAAAGAAGGCTGTGGCTTCAGAAGAACGAACTGCCAGGCTGAGTTTCAATGTGGAATGTATTCTCAGTAAGCACTTCAAGCAGTGTCTTCCCTGATATAATGGGTCGCTGTGATACTTGCCAGACTCTTCTGCAAGGCCACTGGCCACTTCTCCACCAAGAGATGACATCTGACTGATTCCCTTGGGGACCCACGTAGAACCAGTGCAGCAAACTTTAGCTTTCCAAAGGTCCTACCTGCTTCCAGCTCGTATGCAGATACCCTAGTCCAGATAACCGGGACTTGTTTAGGGTGCCTCTAGATCATTCTGTCTTTCAACCGCCACTCCCTGTGGCTAAAGTCATTACCACCTACGTCACCTCCCATCTGAAGCTCTGATTACTGTGGTTTCATCAGGCATTCCCACTGGTACAGTTTGAATGTGGGATGTACCCCAGAGGGCCTCATGGTGAAGGCTTGATGGCTGAGCTGTGGCACTTGTGGGAGATGATAGGATCTTTAGGGGAAAGGCCTGATGGGAGGAAATTAGGTCATTGGACGCATGCTCCTGTGTGGATATTGGGACCCTGAATTCTTCATGTCTCCCTTTGCTTCCTGACCACCAGGAGACGAACATGGTGGTTCAGCCGAACACTCTTCTGTGTCACCACACAAACTGAGCAACAACGCCAAGTGAAACTATGGGCAAGCAAAGCCTCTTCTCTGAATAAGGTGTTTATGTTGGGTGTTTCATCACAGTAATAAGAAGATGACTGGCAGCCATCGGTGCTGTGTCTAACTTCCTACCCAGAGAGTCTGTGAGCTAAGTAACGTGGCCAGTGTTTATTGGGGTACCCAGTAAGGGGGAGCTGGGGTATTAACTGATGTGGTTCTAATTCCCCAAACACAGCTTGGCCCATTATCCTTACCCCTTGCTGTTGTGGTAGATTCCAGAAACATAAACGGTCCTTGTTCCTGCTCCAAGGAGTGTTGGGAACTCAGGGCTTGCCACTGTATTGGTTATCTGCCAGGGGTCACAATGAGGGATGAGGATGATGGGGAAGATAATGTCTCCTCCTCCTGCTCTGTCTCTTTCTCATCACACAATAGTCTCCTCCTCCTTATTCTCCTCAGAACATGGTCCTCAGTCACATTTATAATGTAGCATGGATGTTGACACCGAGAAACATCATAAATAATACAGGTGACAAAGCTGGCCAGGCCAAGTCAGCTTAGAACAAACCCCAGACAGATCCTACACTATGTTCAAGTGAATGCGGCATAAGTCATGTAGCAAAAGCTGGTCTCAAACTTAGGTTCGTTCTCCTTTGGCCTCCCAAAGGCTGAGAGTACAGGTGTGTACTGCCATACTCAGCTTAAAGGTCCCCCCAAAATTTATGTGGTAAAACGAGAGACTCCAGCATGGCTCTGCTGGGAAATGTTGGAACTTTTGTCTTCTGGTCAGTCGCTGGGGGTAGTTTGTTTGTTTGTTTTATTTTTCGAGACAGTGTCTTACTAGGTAGACCAAGCTGATCTGGAACTCACAGGAACCAACCTGCTACTGCCTCCTAGGTGATGGGATTAAAGGTGTGTGGCACCTGGAGGGCCAGGGTGTTGGCCAATCACTTTGTTTCTTTTACCTCAGCAGGACGTTGCCATCAGCTCCACTAAACACTCTACCATGATGCATTGCTTCACCACACGTTCCCATGGATACCGTGAGCCAGAATGAACACTGTCACCTTTTAAAGTGAGTATTTTGGGTATTTGTTACAGTGATGGGTCCTGTCTGAGAACAGGGTGCCATGACTAGCCGTGTCATCCACAACAGTAATTGTGTAAGAACCCTCCATCCACGATTGTATGAGAATTTCTCCACTGCAAGTGACAGCAAACCTCAGACTGTCGGAAGGTCTAAAGACAACTGACTGCATGCAGTGCATTTCTGTGTGCATGCAAATGTGCATGCATGTGCATGTGTGCATGTGTACATGCGTGTCTGTGTGTGTGTGTGTGTGAGTGTGTGGAGGCCACAGGTTGTCAAGACCAGGTGTCTTCCTTGATCACTTTAGTTTTGAGATGGCTCTCTCACTGAAGCTGGAGCTCATCCATCAGCTAGACTGGCTGGCTAGTTAATTTATGGACCTTCTTGTCTGCACCTCCTCAGTCCTAGGTTTACACACTGCCATTGTGGCAGCTGTCTTGTCTTGTCTGTCTGTCTGTCTGTCCTTCCATTTATCCTTCCTTCCTTCCTTCCTTCCTTCCTTCCTTCCTTCTTTCTCTTTCCTTCCTTCATCCCTTCCCTTCCTTCCTCTCTCCCTCCCTCACTTCCTTTGTCCCTCCCTCCCCCTCCCTCTCCCTTCCTTCCTTCTTTTCTTCCTTCCTTCTTTGTTTCTTTCTTGAGTATTGAGGATGGGAACTCAAATCTCCATCTTACCCAGCACACACATTACAAACTTGAGCTACCTCCCAGCCCTCAAATCCTCTTTTAAGCACTAGTGTCCCTCAGGGTTGGGCACAGCTTAGAATTTCATCCTTTGAAGTGGCCAGCTGGCATTTGGGGGCATGCCATGCAAAACACCACCATCTTAATTTGCAGGCTCAAGTTGGGCATGCAGGGACTAAGAAGGCTTTGGGAGACCCCATCCCACCTGAGGACAACAAGTACTATACTTATACTTGGGGTCAAGTGGATGGTTGTTGGCTCTCTGCCACCCAACTGTCTTAATTTATATTTTGTTTTATGTGTACGAGTGCTTATGACTGCATGTATGTCTGTGCAGCGCCTGCATGCCTGGTGCCTGTGGAAGCCAAAAGAAGGCATTGGATCCCCTGGAACTGGCGTTATAGATAATTGTGAGCTGTCATTGGGGCGGTGAGAGCAGAGCCTGGAACCTCTGGAAGAAAAGCCAGTGCTCCTAACCACTGAGCCACCCCTCTAGCCATCTCTATTCTCTGCTTGTCTTTTATGTCTCAGTTCTTCCACATTTGAGCCTCTGAATCCCCCACTGCTGATCACTTGTGACATGTGCTGTGGGTTTGGCCAGCTCCGCAGCTGGCAGCGAGCATCCCTTGTGCCTTTCAGCTGCGACAGCCCTGCTAAGAGGTGAGGTCAGAGGAGCAGGGACCCAGCCACCTGCACCCCGAGTCCTGCAATCTCCGGGGTTTGGTCAGCCTGGTGCCCACTGGCTGTTCCTCACCTTGTGACTGTGGCTGGTAGCCTAGGAGGGAAGAGAGTCGGGCAAACCACTCCCCCCCACGGCTGCCTTCTGAGGCCAGCCAGCTCGCCGGGCCATTAACCAGGCAAGCCACAGCAGCAATAAAATTAATTTCCCTTCCTAATATATACAAGACTTTCTTCAGGAGACTTACGGAGCGATTTGATCAAAGTGTGTAACTGGTATTCTTGTGCTATCACTTTCAGCCCCTTAATGCCCTTCTGTCAAAACAAAATCCTGAAGAAAGGCTTTGAGCAGAGTCACATGGGCATAATGGGTTTCTAAAAGAGAGGCCTAAGCACTCGCTAACATATACAGAGCCGACTATTAGATGGCGGGTGCATTGTCCTTATATTTTAATGTAAACATACTTATATTAGGCGGGCTCTTCATCCCTCCGAAGACGCAGAGGGGCAGGGTGGGTGGGGGAGGGGTACGGCTACAGTGGGACTGACAACCAGGGAGGAGTCTGTTAAGCAGAGACATGGAGGGAGGAGGGAGGCAGAGGAGACCTATCTGGATATTCTTAATGACACGAATGCCTGGCTCCTGGGTGACACTTTGAACTTGGTTTTTTTTTTTTTCTCCCCACGAGTTTCCCACCTTGTCGGCTCTGCCCTGGAGACAACCTCTGTGAGCAGGACTGGGAAGGAGAGCAGACCCATTTACTTGGGTGGGTAAACTGAGGATTGGAGGAGGGTTTGCACAGTTGAGATGGGGAAAGGAGAGTTGAATGAAGGTGTTCATTATATCTGGTCAGAAACTGCGGGTAGGGTTGCACATCTGCAATCCCATCATGCAAGAGGCTGAGCAGGAAATGGAGCATTCAAGTTTAGCCCCCTGGCTACACAGAAAGCCCACCTCAAACAAACAAACAAACAAACAAACAAAAACAACTAAATAAAATCCTGGAGTCAAGACAAATCCAAATCTTTGTCACCTTGAAACTTGAATGGACAGAGTGATGAGAGTTTCTAGAACATTCTGAGAATGAATACCTAAGAGAAAATTAGGCAAAATCTAGCATGACAGTTTGACACAGGTTCCCAGGACACACAGGGCAAGGACAGGCAATGGGGAGGTGGAGATTTTCCAGCCTACATTCAAAGGAGACAGGCAGAGTCATCCTTAGGTTGCCTGCCACCAATCTGGGTGCCTCTGGTGCAGCCAGAGGAGAGAGCCAGGAGGAGAGATGAGCTTCCAGGTGTGTGCTATCCTGTGCACCAGACGGCAGGGCTTGGAACATGACTGAGGTTGAAAACTCTGCCTGTATTTTCCACACCCCTCCCAATCTTGTATTTTCCACATTTCCCCCCCTCCCTCATCCTTGTACCTTGCTTGCCCTGAGGTCTGTCTCCTGGGAGGGACCATATTTTAGCTGAGCCATTGCAGATAAGAGGCTGGGTGCTTGAAGGCTGGATAAGAATAGACTGACAGCTGGTGATTCATCTCTGCTCTTCCCAGCCAGCTGATAGAACATGGCTCAGCCCTCCCCCAACCCCATCCAAGAGTCCCCATTAACCCAGGAGGTGCCACAGCTCCTTACCCACTATTCTTACCAAGTACGTACATGGGTTTCCCATGCCAAGTGGTCCCTTGTTTAATCCCATATCGTCACACAGGATGGCATCTGCATGTGTAGGCAGAGGTGGGGCGTGGGCGAGCAGCGTTGAGAGGCAGGATGGAGCAGTGGTTTAGGAACCTCCAGCTTCAAATCCTAGTCACACCACCACCCATGTGTAGGGCTTTGTAAAGTCATTTGGAGTGTTGCCTTTCCATCCACGTGACGACAAAATATCTGACAGAGAAATAGCTGAAAGGAGGGAAAGCCTTGCTTTAGCTTTGAGTTCCAGAGGCGCCTGTCCCTGACTGCTAAGACCTGTTGCTTTCGGGGTTGTGGCAAGGTATGCCTGAAGCATGTGGGAGAAGAAACTGCTCAACACACACACACACACACACACACACACACACAGAGAGAGAGACAGAGAGAGAGAGAGAGAGAGAGAGAGAGAGAGAGAGAGAACAAAAAGGCAGAGATAGAGACACACATACCAAGAGACAGGGACACATTCAGAGAGATAGAGAGCACACACATACAGACACACACACACACACACAGAGAGAGAGAGACAGAGACAGAGAGACACAGAGACAGACAGACAGACAGTCAGACAGACAGACAGACAGACAGAGACAAAGAGACAGAGAAAGGGAAGCAAATCCATTTCTAGGTCATGTCCCCACTGTACTGACTTCCTTCCACTGGGTCCCATTTTCTAAAGGTCCCCGGCCTCCAATGGAGCGCCAGGCTGGGGATCCAGCCTCTAACTCACAGAGACTGAGAAAGGAGAATCATGATGTCGAAGCCAATCTGGGTTATATAGTAAGACCCTGTGGAAAAAGAAAATATTACAAAAG
>JANHMN010000023.1:32204819-32209819 GCA_030674055.1 Rhabdomys pumilio | reverse complement strand
GGGTTCCTTCCCAGGGTCTCAAAGGAGCCCCATTCCAGCGAGGCACCTGCAAGTTTGAGGTTTATGATATTTATTTTTACAAAGGAAGAAACAGTCCCAAAAGTAACTTGTTCAAGGCCGGGTGGTTTCCAGATGGCAGCAGGGGGATTCGAACTCAGGTCTAATGTCAGTATCCTCGTTCTCAGCTCCCTCTCACCCACCGGTACCTCCTGCCATTCGCTCCTGGCTCTCCATCAGCTGTGTGGGCTCTTGCTGTCCTGCCTATCTTGGAGATGCTGTTTTACTTGTGCAAAATGTCTAAATGCTCTGTTGCCGTCTACCAAACCCCATTTCTGTCTGAGAATCTCCCCAGGTCCCTCTTGTCACATCTGTTTCTATGCCACCCCCTGCCCTAATAATTCTCCAGTCACCCCGCTGTCCCCAAGAGTCACAACCCAGGTAACCTTGAGTGTGTTGTGATTGTGACACATGGGGGAGTGACTGTCTCTCTCTCTCTCTCACACACACACACACACACACAACACACACACACACACACACATGAGAGAGAGAGAGAGACAGAGAGAGAGAAGGAAGGAAGGGGACATGCTGTCACACGACTGAGGTATACACCGAGCTCTGTGTCTCCTGTTTCCTCTCTCCCACAGCCCATCACTGGCTTTCCTTTGTCCCCTTTGTCACTGTTTCCTGGGTGCTTCAAAGAGGAAAGATACTGGTGGGCACTGAGGACTCTGATGCCATCGACACAGTCACTGTCAAGAACATCAATGTGACAAAATGTCCCCGATGGCCAATACTGTGGGGTACAGTCAGAGGTAGTAGAAGGCTTCCCAGAGGAGGTGACACCCAGGTGACCTGCCGACGGTAGCTAGATGGCAGCTTAGGCAGTGGGAAAGCATTGCAGACAGAAAGCATAGTGCCACTGTGGTCTGTGATACCCCAGGACATTTGCACTGGCTCTGACACCCAGAACCGCTCTTTTCTTAGGTAAACTAGACTGTGGCAGAATCAGAGGTGAGGCTGGGAGGAGAGCCAGCCTCTCTGACCGTAGGATCCCGAAGGGCTGCCACGCCCTGGCTGAGACTTTCCGTGTGCTGCTGTCTACAAAGTAACTTTCTAAGACCAAAACATCCTGTTGAAGGATGATGCCCTGGACAGGGACTTTCCACTATACAAACCATTGCCCCCCAGTTGAGTTTCTGTTTGTGTTTTTCCCTCCTTGGTTTGCTGGAACCTGTTCAGTAAAAGCTAAAGCATTCTCTTATAACGAATGACCCGAGTCTGAGTCTTCCTTTAACACCCCAGGCCTACGCCCGAGCTCGGTACCATGGCAACACTGGTGCTGTCAGCTGACTCTGAAGCTTACCTTCCTGGACCTCTGTCTTAGCTGGAGATAGACTAAAGGAGCATCATCCTAGACACCAAAGACGACTTGCTGCTGGGGCATTTTCTACACTACCTTTGGCTCTTCTTGCTCCAGAATGAATAACCTTGGGCAAGTTACTGGTCTTTCTGTACCATGATAGGGTTGGTGATGGGACCATGTCAGAGCTGATGGGAGGGTTAATATCTTCTCTATACATGAAGTGCTTAGGGGAGACCCCAGCAGGGTGCATGTCAAAGAGGAGCCAGCAGGCACACCAACTGCTGGGACACAGGGCTTGAGTCCACAGGCCGTACTGTAGGCCAATCATTCTACCTCCCTGTCTCTCAATGTGCATAGATACACACACTCACAAACATGTGCCCACTCATATGCACACAATGCGTATACACGCATGTATAACACACTCATGCATGCATGCACACGACAGATGCACAAATACACACATACACACACTCAAGCAAGCACACACAGAGATGCACACATACATACAAGCACACACATTCCCACTCATATGCACACACATGCAGAAACACACACTCATGCACACACACTTATGCATGTACACAGACACATACATACCCATGCATGCACATGCATGCACAAACACACACATACACACACTCGTGCACGCACTTATGCACACATACACAGACACACACATGCCCACTCATGCACACACATGTACAAAAATACACATACTCATACGTATATGTACACACACACATATATATATATATGCATGCATCCACATGCACACACATGCATACATGCATACACATGCAGAAACACACAGATGCACACACAGATGCATACATACATGCATATACACAGATACACACATATACACATGCACATACATGCCCTCTCATGCACACACACATACATGCACTCGTGCATACATACACACACATATACTTATGCATATGCATGCATGCACATGCACACATGCATACATGTGCACACATGCAAAACACACATATACACACTCATGCATGCACAAACTTATGCATGCACACACAGACACACACATGAACACCCATGTCCACTCATGCACAAACACACATGCAGATACTCATGCATACATGCACAGACATGCACACATGTACACTCACACCCCCTTCTAGCTTCTGGTAGGGAGAGTTCTGCAGAACACAGCAGGGTGGGACAGCTTTTAGAAAGCAGGGTGAATGTAACTTAGGATTCCCAGGAGACACAGCCCTGGACCCACAATCAGTTTCTACCCTGTGGGTTGAGGAGATAACAGCTGCCAGGCACCCCAATGTTTCACTATCTACTGTAAATGTGTTCCCCATTACCACCGTCCTCTGAGCATAAAAACACTGTCAGCATTTCAGCAAGGCTCCTGGCCCTGCAGTGGCTGTGTGATATATGGGATTTCTGCCTCTCCTTGGCTGCTTGCTTAGGGTACCTTATTCTCTGCATGGCTCAGGCTTGGGACACTTGATATTGGTGGAATAACTGGAAACCTCGAAGCCGGAGGTGACTTCCAGGGATGAGGAGACAGGAGGCATCACAGGCTATGTTTCTGGAGGGAAAGCCAGCTTGTTTTTCTGTCTCCAGCTTTTGTCATATTCATCCATGTGTGTTGTCAGCATTCCTGGTCCTTTAGTCACCAAATGCTTATTGACACTGAGGTGGATAGATCCAAAGGTAGCCACCATGATTCCTAGACCTCTGTGTTCAGGTCCTGTATGATGGATGCCCTTCCTTAAGAGCCTGTAGCCTATGGTTTACATTTGGTCAATATGAAGGTATTTTGTAGATTAAGTTGTGAGATTGTGCTTTGAATGAACAAACATGGAGATTATGGAAGATGCGGTCTGGCTCAGCGGTAACACAGTTACTTAACATGTAAGTTTATTCCCTGGCTCCCACTCCCAGTATCTAAAAAGAAAGGAGAAAGAAAAAAAAAGGAAGGAGGGGAGAGAAGGAGGGAGAAAGAAAGGAGGGTAGGGAGAAGAGATTACCCCTTGATGGGCCCATGGAACCAACTGAAGGGCTCTGAAATGGGTCCATCCCTCCCTGAGGTCAGGAGCCCAGTCCTACTGAACTGGGATCAGCCCACCCTGAAAGCAGGAGGCCCCTCCTGCTGGCCCCAGGAATGCCAGCATCTTCGTAAGACACACAGAAGAAGAAAATAAGTCCTACCCTAAAAATCAGCCTGGAGCCAAATCTACCCCAGCCACGTCTCCAAGAGGAAAATTCAACCCAGAAATCCAGAAAAAGATAAAGCCAACTTGGCTGTGTTCAGCTTTCTGAGCTGAGGAAATCGAGGGGTCCAAAATGTGTATTGTCAACGAAATTCTAAAGCACGTGACAAACCGTTACTAATCACTAGGAAACTAAGACGAGCAACTGAACACCACTGAAACCCTTAGTCATGAACTCACGCATGCACGCGGGCACTCACATATGTACAGATGCACGTGACAGAACAGCTCACCTCTGATGGACGCTTCATTCACATGCACAGTAAAGTTAGTGCTGAGTGGAGCCCTGAATCGTCGTGTGTGTGTGTGTGTGTGACCTGGAGGAAGTGAGGAGAGTCTTCTGTGCCTGTTTTCTCCGATGAGGCATGGGGATGGGAACCTGTGGGTGGCCTGCTGAGTGGTCATGCTACATCACTCAGTGACAATGAGATGGAGTTGGGAGTGGGCTGCAGCTCAATGGTCAGATGCTGGCCCTGGATGCACGGGGCCTCACAATTCTCTCCAGCACTGCAGGTTTTCTGACTTTGGTGTCCCCAGGAAGATGATATCCGCACCCTCTGCTCTCAGCTGAAGCATGCTCATGAGACAGCTTCCTCATGCCGCCCAATAGGTGTGGCTTTCTTCCTTGGTAATTCAGACTCCCGTGTACCATCCATTTCTCTGTCCCACCTGCAGAGACAGTAGCCATATAGGTTTTAGACCAAACAAGTGGGTAGAAAATGGATGAGAGACAGAATAGATCTTTTCAAGGGAAAGGAGCACAATAAAATAAAATGTCATTAAATTTGAATTTCAAATAAAATAAAATAAAATAAAAACAATATAAGTTCCAAGGGCTGAGGCTGAAGCTCAGAGATAGAATGTTCTCCTTGAATGTGTGAGTCTGTGGGCCCATCCCCAATACTCCAAATAATTTTTTACCCACCCATGGGTCAGGATCCCCCCCTCACAACAATGTGGGTACAGGTATAGGGTAGTTGAGCCTAGATCCTGGGGTGGAAATGAGACCTGAGACTCCAGTACAGAGTCTCAGCAGAGGGGGAAAAAATCTTACAGTTCATCTGGCTGTATTGGAAATACCCAAGAATCCAGCATGTGCTTCATAAATCACTTGCTGAGGGGCTGGAGAGATGGCTCAGTAAAGTGCATACCTTGTAAGTACAGGGGCCTGAGTTCCACTCCTAGAAGCTGTGTGAAAAAAATCCAGGTATGCTACCTTTGGGTATGAGGAGATAGGTGGATTCTTGGGGTTAGCTGGCTGGTCAGTCTAGCCAAATTGTTGAGGCTTGGGTCCCAGTGAGAGAGTTTCAGTCTCTCAGTCTCTCTCCCTCTCCCTCTCCTTCTCCCCCCCCCCCTCCCCCCCCCCCCCCCCCCCCCCCCCC
>JANHMN010000023.1:32195441-32196486 GCA_030674055.1 Rhabdomys pumilio | reverse complement strand
CATCATCATCATCATCATCATCATCATCATCATCATCATCATCATCACTACAGCCACCTCTGTCTGCAGCAGCTCCAGGCAATCCTTGGGCATTCAGCAAGCCCATGGTAAACCAGCAAAGGGAGCTGCATCTCACCAATGAGGACATTGCCTCTATCATCTGCCCCGGCAGAGAAACCAGGCCGATTCATTTGTCCAGGTGCATCCTGAACGCATTCCCTTTGGAATGGTTGGAGTGCACCCCAGTGACCCCAATATCTGGTGGGGTTTGTGGAGGGCAGGACTGGGGATTACGCTGTTGGTCTGCAGCCCTCCAGGTGGAGTGTGGATTTGAACGGGGGTGGCTAAGTAGGATCTGGGGACCATGAGGTTTGTTCCCCATTCTCTCTAAAGCAGAGATGAGTCTCTGAAGGACCCTGAATCCTAAATGCTCCCCTATACAGAATGCCACGGAGCTAGGTAAAGTGAAACAAAAGGAGAGGGTAGCTTACAAGCAAGATCATTGGCAAGGAGGAGCCAGCGATTGCAGACTGTGTGGGAGTCTGAACACATCACCCCCAACCCCCACCCCTCGCCGGCTGCAAGCTGGGGCAGCACACTCTTATTTATGGTAACACACATTACAGGAAAATTTTATATAAGGCATTAAAGTGCAAGCAATTTAAGACACTCGATCAGCCTTCCTCCCCAGCATCCCAGCATCCCCTCCCACCCGTCATCCCCTCCCTCCCCCAGTGTTTGAATTTCAGCTGGGTACAGGCTGATAATGACGAAATTACATTGCAAACAGGTGCGGCCTCTTCTGCTCTGGATGGATGCCAGGGCATGTGAATCCTCAGTGGGGGGCATGTGGTTTGCCTGGTTTATGAGGCTGGGGATGGAGGGTGAGGGTATTTCCCTCCCCGGAGTCTCTCCACCCATCAATCCCCTTTATGCAGCTAAGTAAGGCCCTTCTGCATTCTTTGCTTTGGGTCCCCTGTGGGGTATAGATTCCACCATCCTAGTAGGGAGGCATCATTTACCCAGGACAGTAGGACATGGAATG
>JANHMN010000023.1:32185441-32190441 GCA_030674055.1 Rhabdomys pumilio | reverse complement strand
GATCACGGAACTCCAGAGTTGATTGAATTTGAATCCTGGGGTTTGCTTCACTTTAGTGAACCAGCAAAAAAAAATCAACTGTGCTTTAAAGGAGCCATTGAGTCGACAATCTTTGCCTAGATGAGGGTTGAACTCAAGATTCGCTAAGTCTGTTCTCCATTCCTGAGCTCCACGCCGAACCTAAAACATGTTTGAGGACATTTTTCTTCCCATCTCATGGACAGGGGTAGAATTTTAAGAACACAAATCGTCATCCTAAAATCACAGCAAGCAGGTAGAAGGTGACCACCCTGTTTTAGAATCTAACATTGACCATGTTCCGTTAGGTACGGGACACACCATGACCATGACATGACTGTGGGCTGTCTGTCTGTCTGTCTGTCTGCACCTCATGATCCCAGAGACTCTCCCAACCCAGCACCTTTCAGTTGGGGTTGGACAGTTAGGAGGCATGGTTAGCAGAGAGTGGGTGGAGGGAATTGACAGAGGTCAGAGTATTTCTTCTCTGGTTCCTCTTGCTCTGACTAGCTGCATGCTATGACCCCAGGACACAACTCCTGGCAGGCAGCCTCTCCCACCTTATGATGTCGTCGTCCCCATAGTGGAGGAGAGCTCTGCTTCAAAACCCCTAGCTGGATAACTTGCTGGGGGAGATGGGTATCATTGCCCTCACCACCACCACTATACACCACACACACACACACACACACACACACACACACCCCTCCCCCGGAGCCCTGCAAGCATCCCTACCTCCTTTGTAAACAGACTCTTTATTCAATTCATCCCTTCTTGCCCACAAAGACAGAAGCTGCAGCCTGACATTTAGGAGAGGAGGGTTCCAGGAGATAAACACATGGAAGGGAGCCAATAATATCAGTACGTATTGAGGTCACTTTAGTTTCCGGAGAGCTTGCTGTGGTAGTTTGAGTAGCAATGGCCCCCACAGGCTCCCTGATTTGAATGCTTGGTCACCAAGGGGTGGCATCCTTAGGAGGTATGGTCTCATTGGAGGAAGTGTGTCACTGGGGGTGGGCTATGAGGGGGTGGCTCTTACTATTCTTGCACCCTATTCATCCAGACATAAAACTCTCAGTTACTCTCCAGCACCATGTCTGCTCGAATGCCACCACGCTTCTCACCATGATGGTAATGGACCGAACCTCTGAACCTGTGGTCATGAAATAAAACTCTTAAACTGTAAGCTAGCTCTAACTGGAATGTTTTCCTTCATAAGAGTTGCTGTGGTCATAGTGTCTCCTCACAGCAATAAAATCCCCCAACAAAGACACTTGCTAACACATTATAAGGTGAGGATAGCAGGTTCGAATCCCCCCAGCACCATGCTACCAACCCACCCAAGGGCTAGACACCTCTGCTTACAAATAAAGTTTGAGACATGAGCACACATATGTTTGTTCAAATTGTGTCTAAACCTGCTATGCAAAGCAGCGGCAGAGCCGAGCAGTGACAACAGGCTGTAAATTATGACACCTACCATGAGATCCTTTGCAGAGTAAGATTACTAACCCCAAACCCTGTTCCTTCACCTACACGAGAGAGCTATTTATGGCTTCTCTTTATTGCTGTATTTGATTCTTAACTCTCCCCTGCCCCCTCCTTCACTGTGGCGAGCAATGCTATTTCCATTTGGGAAGAATTTTAAGGTCTTGTCTTTTGGGTGAATTCTATTCGAGTTGCACCCTCCTTAAGTGACTAGCCTAGGATTGGAGGGCTTAGGGCAGGGAGAAGGACCATGGGGCACAGGTTAATTCCTGTAAAATGAGAATCTTGGTGCAAACAGATTCTTTGGTTTCTCCGATTGCATGATGGAAAACCCAGCCACGTCCTTTTATTAGGCATGGAGATAAATAGATTTTCCTCTCAGTGCTGTAAGGAAATAAATCTCCAGCTAGGGCTGTCGCTAAATCACACATCTTTTGGGCCTGTGGATAGGCAGGTATGTACATCAGAAGAGTTAGGTTTTGCCATCTGATGTCTGCAAGCTCAAATTGTTTGAAGGCCACTCACCCTGGTCAAGTGAGTTAATTTACCTATCCTAAGGGGCTGGAATCATCTACCTCAAAGCTATGGTGATAGTCTAATATGATCATGTGTGCAACACCCTTTGCTAGTACCTGAGGCTTACTCAGCATTCAGGAGTGGCTTCAGCTATGTACTTATATGTTTTTAAAGGTATTATTGTTGTAGGTTGTTCCCGACTCCAGGTATTTTGGATTTGGGGATTATTTATATGGATTTCTCCATGGTACACCCTTAATCCAAAAATCCTGAATCCATAATGTTCAACGTTCAAAGCATATGTGTGTGCATGTGGTCTGCGTGAATGTATGTGCTCTCCTTGTGTGCATACACATGTGGAGGGGGTGCACACGCACACGTGTGTGCACACATGTGGAGGGTTTGTTTGCACCTGTGTGTGAACACATATGGAGGGGTTCACTGTATATGCAGACATGTGGAGGGGTGCACTGTGTGTGCACACATGTGGAGGGAGTGCACATGTGTGTGTACACATGTGGAGGTGGCGCGCATGCACATATGTGTGTGTAAGTGTGGAGGAAAAAGATGATATCAGGTGTCTTTATCCTTCTCCAGCTCATATATTCAGGCAGGGTTTCTTACTTGAACCCACGGCTCACTTATTCAGCTTGACTGGCTAGCCAGCTTGCCCCAGGGACCTCCCATCTCCACCTCCTATGCTCTGGGGTTACATGTGAATCATCACACTGTCCAGCATCAGCATGGATGCAGGGGATTTGATGTCTGGTCCTCATGCTTGCAAGACAAGCCACAAACCCACCAGGCCATCTCCCCATCCCTGAGACAATGGTCCCCTCTCACCTTAGTAGGACTGGAGAATTGAACCTAGGGTCTCCTGTGTTTTAGGCAAGTGTCACTGAACTAAAGGCTCAAATCCAAAACTTCCCAGCGTTACATCGGCAAGCTACGGTTTGCATTTGGAAGTGGTTCAGGTTTCTGCATCGGAGTATCTGCGTTCTGATAATCACATACGCCAAGCCCTGGCACCAGAGTCTGCAGTTATCATAACTTCAGACAGCAAGCAGACCCACTCGGACAATGGCGGCTCTGAATGAGGCTCTGAAGGAATAGTTTCTTGTTTTATCTCCTTACAGGCAGTGGGTTCGACCTAGCTTTAATAGACGGAGTCCAACACGGTGCCAGACACTTAGAGATTCTTCAGGAAGCCTTGCTGGTCTGGCCAAACCATGCAGACCTCCCACCTGGGGCTCTGAGATCATTTGAATGAACACAGCAGAATCAGACAGGTGTACAAACACTTCTCCATCCCTGCCTTCCTCCTACTCTCCTGGAAGACTCCTAGCTTCTCATTAGTGAGCCCCCAGAGCCTTTGCAAATGGAAGCTCCCCGCTGGCTCCCCAGCTGCTTGCACCAGCTCTTCCCTTCCCTGCCCAGCGGAACATCTGTCTTGTGTCCCCAAGGAACCCAAGGTCAGCAGTACTGCAATCTAAAGCCTGACAATATTGATTTTTAGGTTCAGACCGTACCAGGCTTCTTCTTCTCATCTAAGCTCTCTTTCTCCGCCATCCCTTTCATTCTGATGCACCAAGCACTTTCCAGAAGGTTCTAATGCGTCCTTGTCATCTGGGCGGGAATAAGATCTGGGGGAGGCAGGGTATATGTGGCCAAGAGGTGAAGGGAGAAAATACATTCTCCTTCAAGGGACAGTCAGAAGGGGGACAGTCGCAAACAATGACCAGACCATCCTTATGTGGGGATGATGACAGCCGCTTCCAACTTATCACACTCCGGCTCTATATTAAGGCCTTGAGATTACAGCAAGCTGCATTGGGGAAACATCTGTTGGAGATCAGTGAGACGCAGTTAGATATGAGAGCCAAGAGCACACGCTGGGGGGAAGGGAAGAGGGAGGCCAGTTCCTTGCAGGGAAAGGGACGGGAGACATTATCCCTTATGGTGCTGGCTGGCAGTGGCTCGCCTCCCCAGTTTCCAAGGTCACCCCGCCCACCACTGGATCTTAATTTAAGGGGATTCAGGAGCATCTATGGAGATGTCAGATGCACCTGTAATCCCATATGCTAGCTGAGGTAAAGGCAGCAAGAAGAGCCATCACCCCTTAGTCCTGGGTGTCTGCGAGGCATAGAGTAAGTAATTCCTCAGTCTCCCTGATTCTCCATGGGAGTCCTGAGAGAAGAGGCATATGGTATCAGTATCTCTCCATGCATAGCTCTAGGGTGAGGCTCAGGGAAAATGAAGACTTTACACGGGTTGGGTATCTAGAGATCAGTGGATGGGGTGACCCACTCTCCTGCTTTACCTAGAGGGAGTGGTCTACTCGAATGCAAATGTTCAGAGGGAGAGACAGCTCAGCTCGGTGGTTAAGAGCACTGGCTCCTCTTGTGGAGGACCCAGATTCAGTTCCAGGCATCCACATGCTGGCTCACAACCATCCACAACTCCAGCTCCAGTGAATTAATGTCCTCTTCTGACCTCTTTGGGCAACCAGGCAAGCCTTTGCTGCATAAACATACATGCAGGCATGCACATACTATAAAATTAATTTTTAAAAAAATATTAAAAGAATTTTGGCACTCTTATTCTGACCAGTGGTCCTAAGCAAACTAGACATACTTGGACTCTGAAATTATATTTGTCTGTTGTTCATCTCATCATTCTCTGTGTGTGTGTGTGTGTGTATGTATGTATGTTTGTGTGTGTATATATGTGTATATGTGTGTATATGAGTGTATGTGTGCACATGTGTATATGTATGTATATGTGTGTATGTGTATGTATGTGTATCTGTATGTGTATATATGTGCGTATATGTGTATGTGTGTGTATGTATGTGTGTTTGTGTGCATATGTGTGTATGTGTGTGTACATGTGTATATGTGTGTATGTGTGTATGTGTGTATGTGTGTATACATGTGTATGTGTGCATGTGTGTATGTATGTGTATGTGTGCATGTGTG
>JANHMN010000023.1:32156798-32185431 GCA_030674055.1 Rhabdomys pumilio | reverse complement strand
TGCATGTGTGTATGTATGTGTATGTGTGCATGTGTGTATGTATGTGTGTGACCCGCGTCACTTTCTCGCCAGCAAGAACGCACATGGACACCAAGATCCTTCTGTAGCAAACTTTATTGAAGCCGAGGAGAGGAAAGACCCCGAAGGAGGAAACAGCCTTCCTTAAATAGCCCCTGGGTTGGCGTGTCCCTATTCTATTGGCTTGCACAACTCGGCTGATGTGACATCTCGGGCTACGTCACCTTTTGGCGGTTGATGGCTACTTTTGACAGTTGATGGTTGAGCGAGAGTGCGCATGCGTGGTGCACTACATATGTGTATGTGTATATATGTGTGTACGTACATGTGTGTATGTGTGTGTGTGTGTGTGTATATGCGTGTATATGTGTGTATGTATGTATGTGTACATGTGTGTGTATGTGTGTATGCGTGAGTATGTATGTATATGTGTGTGTGTGTGTGTGTGTGTGTGTGTGTGTGTGTGTGTAGGCGATAGACTATCCCACGGAACCTAGAACTTATATATTGGCTACTCTAGCTCCCAGTGATCCCCAGGGATCCTCCAATCTGTCTCCCAGCACTGGGGATGCAGGTGTGTGCTGCCTCCTCTGGCCTTTTATCTTCTTTGGGTTCTGAAGACTCAGGTCTTCATGCTTGCAGAGCAAGTACCTTACCCACCAAGCTAGTTCCCCGGCTACAGTCTTCCCATCTCTACATCCATACCACATCCTTTACCTTCTGCTCTTCCACTCAGTCATGATGTTTATGTATTTATAAATACCTACTATGTGTCACTAATAGCTCTGGGCATGGAGCAGCAATGAAGGGAACAAAAAGCCCAATGGCTCCTGTCCAGAGATCCATCCTTGTAGAGACATGCAATGATGCTGCCCCAGCTGGACTTTGTATTCTCAGGTTGTGTTGACTACCCCTGACAGTGGGAACTGTCCTGTGGTCACCAGGGTTCTTGGCCATGCATAGCTCTGAAAAGGATTAGTAGCTGTCAAGTGGGGAGGTGCACAAAGGAAGGGCACACCAGCTCTCTCACATCTCCTTGGCAGTCTAGACTTAGGATGACTGAAGAAGCGTTGCCGTCAAGGTACACACAGAGAAGAGGGTTATAAATAGGGGGACTTGGACTCTGGGAGATTACCAGATGTCCCTGAAACCAGAGAGTCTGAAGCTTTGCCACCTGTGTTCTGAGGTACTTTAGAAGGTGGCTCAACATAAACTCACATGTGTCTTCCCCTCTCAGTTTGTGTGGTTTATAAAGTGGAGACACGAACAAATCTAACTATCCCATTGCACAATCCTAGAGAGAGATACAGATGCTGGAATGAGCTAGCCCAGATATGCCAAGCAAGTATCTGTCCTGTCTCTCTGTTGTTCTTATCTACCTTCTTTTATCTATGCGTCTGTGAGGTTCTCCCCCGTCCCACTCCAAATCTTTTATTAGGGAGAGATTCCCATGGTGTAAAAATGAACCACTTTGAGATTTTTCAACCCAGTAGTGTTTGGTATATTCATAGTATCTCACAATCACCATTTCTATAATGTCCCAAAGAGTTTCGATTCATCTAAATTGAAGTTTGAACACTCATTCACCATTCAGTTCCTCTCTCTCTCCTCTCAAATTCTGAGAGCCACTAGCCAGCTTCTTGTCTCTAATGATGTTATTCAAAATTGTGATAGACTTCTTTAACTCTCTCTCTCTCTCTCTCTCTCTCTCTCTCTCTCTCTCTCTCTCTCTGTGTGTGTGTGTGTGTGTGTGTGTGTGTTGCCATGAACATTTGTACACCTATAAGGACTGACATATAAGAACCTATTCACGCCTCAAGCACCCGAAGCCACTAGACTATAGCTTTGGCTTTGGCTGTTGGGGGTTCTCCTTGTTTCCCCAGCCTCCTACTGAGGGGAATGCTTTCCTCCCTAAAGAGAATTAAAACAGATGCAACAGGAGGTAGAAACATGAACAAACAAGGCTTCCACTTGGGGCTTCTAAATTTGACTTTGTATAGCGAAATGAAAGTCTGGAAAATAAGAGAAAAGCCTGATAGAAATGGGGGATGGGAGAAGATGGAATGCACTCCGTCAACATGCCCAACACGCAACATGTACTCATAATAGAAAGTTCTAGAAGGGAGATGGTTAGAATTGTTTGGGCTGCTGTTCTAATAGTACAATAAAGACTCACAACCACAGGTAACTCAGGGAGGGAAGTGGGTTGCTTGGTTTGCATGGCCCCAGTCACAGTCCATTGTTGAGAGAAACTGAAGCAGGGACTGAGGCAGAGACCACTTAACTGCCCTGCTTTTCTGAGTCAGATGAGGACTATCAGATCTATTTACCTCTAAACCCTTCACATCCTAGACGTCCAGGGCTCTCCTGCTTCCACAGTGGGGAGCGTCAGAACACGTAAGTTGGGGAGCCCACTCCATGGACCCCGCCTACCTCCTAGAGAAACTGCTTAAAATCTGGACTTTGAAGAACCACTTTTAGTAACACGAATCTGTTACGGGTGCTCTAAAGAAACAGAACTGAGAATGAAACGACTTTTAGATTGGCTCACAAAACGTGGTCCAGGAGTCCACAGGGTTTGTATCAAGCTTAAAAGACTTAAGCATTCAATAGCAGTTCAATGCACAAGGCTTGGACATCCCTGCACCCCCAATCAGGCACTTGGAGTCTTGAAGGATCCCTGGCAAGCTGGCCGTTAGTTTATGTTGGGGAATGACAAATACACTGGTTCTAGTATCAGGAAGAGATGTGTCGAAGCAACAGGAGAGAACGTGGCGGCGAGACTGAGGCAAGCAGGCAAAAAGGAAAGCTTACTTCTTCCATCTTCTTTTCCGAAGGCTGCCTGTCAGAAGGTATACCAGCGAGACCTAGGGTTGGGTCTTCCAGCCACACATATTGGTCTTCTCTCTTCTCATGTTCTCTTTTTACGACTCTCTAAGGTAATAGATTGAGCCCAGTTTCGGGTGGGTTGGGCTCAGCAGCTCACAGCTTTGAGAGCCTACTGTGGGCTGTGTATGAGTCTCCAACTTAAAGTTGCTGTCCTAGCCTTGATGTAACCAACCGCCACCTGTGTGACCATAAGGGAGACTTGAAAGACTAACATCACAAAGAGAAAGATTCCCATGGGGAAAGTGGGAGAGATGTTTAGTTGACCCAGATATTGATAGCGTCACAGGCCAGAAGAGACAGTGGGCCAGAACATCCTGGCTAGGGCTGAAAGCGTTAATCTCCTTCCTGCTTAGACTTGGATTTGATTTTTTTGAGACAAGGTACCTCTGGCTGGCCTTAGGGAAAACTATGCAGACCCAGCTGACCTAAACTCAACATCTAATCTGCTTGCCTCTGCCTCCTAAATGCTGGGATTAAAAGTATATTTTGTCACTCCTGGCTTTTTGGGTTACGTTTTTGAGTGTCTTATAAGTTGATCCCATTAGAAATTTCTGTTAATACTTGGAAACGTTGGGGGTGGGGGTGGGGAGATAATTCAGAGTGCTTTATACATGGGTACCTGAGTGCAACCCAAATGTTAAAAACTGGTGTGGTGATGCACACACATCCTGAGGAGGTAGACAAATTTTTGGGACTTTGTAACCAGAACATGTTACCCAAAGGTGTCAGTTCTAGGTCCCAGAGAGATCATGGTCTGAAGATAAAAGTAGCTAGCTAACCGAGGGATGTCTAAGGCCAACCTCTAACCATTTCAGGTATGCATATAGCATGTAGACACTGGCATCTTAAGGTTTCAACAGGAAAATGAAATTCAAAGCCACATACTTTATAGTAAAAACTGAACTCGGAGCCAGGAGCCTGGAATCTCATCTTAATGTGGACTCAGGGTTCTTTCTGACATCTCTTGTGACATCAGTTATTTGTGATTGACAAGATGTCCAGGGGAGGCAGGCTCCATTTTCTCCCTGTGTCTCAGAAAAACTTAAGTGCCTATAGCATGCTTGTCTTAGTCAGGGTTTCTATTACTGCAGAAAACATCATGATCAAGAAACAAGTTGGAGAGGAAAGGGTTTATTCAGCTTACACTTCCACATTGCTGTTCATCGCCACAGAAAGTCAGAACTGGAACTCAAGCAGGCCAGGAAGCAGGAGCTGATACAGAGGCCATGGAGGGATGTTACTTACTGGCTTGCTTCCCTTGACTTGCTCAGTTTGTTTTCTTATAAAACCCAAAATTACCAGCCCAGGGATGGCACCAACCACAATGGACCCTCCTTGATCATTAATTGAGAAAATGCCTTACACCTGGATCTCATAGAGGCATTTCCTCAAGGGAGGCCCTTTTCTCTGTGATAACTCCAACTTGTGTCAAGTTGACACACAAAACCAGCCAATATAATGCTCTTGTTGGAAGAATGCCAGTCTACAGCATCCAGGTCATACCTAGTTCTGGAAGGGAATGTCCCCTTCACCCCATTTCTGTGAGGATATCAAGGGCCCGAGACTTCAATTTTCTAGACACAGGATTATTAAATATTAAAATTATTAAATATTAAAATAGACACAGGATCCACCTAAGTGAGTGTAATGGAATCCCAAGCACCTCATCCCCTACTGTCAGAGTCCAGTGAGCTTTGTTCTGTCACCTGGAATTTAGCCAGGGAAGTCCTGAGGTCAATGCTAAGGAAAACAGAATATGAGTGGTCTACACATCAGATTCCTCAATCGTCTTATACAAAATATTTATGGCATTATTATTTTTTTTAAAGACAGGGTCCCACTGCACGTAGTAGCCTTGGCTACCGAACTAGCTATGTGTAGCTCTGCCTCCCAAGTGCTAGAATGAAGAGCTGTGGCCACCACACCAGATCTGGTGTTAAGTTAATGGTAATTTTTAAGTTAATGGTAAGACATCTACGGGAACACAGAGGGAAAGGGGACAGGGATAAAACTAACTTTGATACTGTGAAAGCCATAGATTTTTAAGTGTATTTAAACTTTACAGTAATTCTGAGTCAACTAAAGACCCTTAAGAGTCTCATAGAACCATGGCAAATGCCAGTTTGACAGCTTAGGATTTTAGAACGGGAATAACAAACCTTCAAACTCAGATACATTTTAGGTGGATCTTCATATTAAAGGCTTTCAAACTTGAGTCTATTAGGAAGGCCCAGTTTTAATAACTACAGCAGTCGAAAGGGGACTGTTGTCTCTGTAGCTACTTAAAAAAAAAAAAAACCGAGAATGTTCTCCTGGTGCTGGAATTACTGTATGAACAAGATCGTTCCAGTCTTCGCCAGTCTGCACAGCGTTCTGCGTCATTACCACAGCTAACATCCTGACCATGGTCTGTGTGTGTATGTCTCGATGAAGCCTTTGGTTAATCTTTATGATTTGACACTGGAGATATGGCAGTTTAAGTGGTTCACCAGTGCAGGCCCCCTTCCCCTATCTCCCTGAGAGAGCTGAGGGTTGTTCCGTTTCCCTTAGGTTGTACTTAGCCATCTCAGTGCTCTTGGGCCTGAAGAATTTGAAAGCTGCAGCTCTTGCTCATTCTGATGGAATCATGGCTTTTTCTATTTCCCTGCTTAATTCTGTAGAAACAAACAAACAAACAAACAAACAAACAAAAACAATGTTCTGCTCCCTCCAGACCTCCTAACTTGTTCTCAGATTCAGCAGGTTTTTCCATTGTTAGGGCCTTCCATTTTGACATATTTAGTTTCCAAAGTCTAGGGGCACTAAATGTTCAGCCTTCTGGTGTCTTGTCCGTCCACTTTTCACAAGCTCCCTCTGCCCAACCACTTTTAAAGTCAGCTTTTCCCAATCGTGTGGCATTTATTTTGGATGTGTCCTCAATGCTGGATTTTCTTTGTAGACAATGTTGTGGACTCTTGGTGCCGAATAACTCCCAAGGATTACAGAAGGTTGGCTCAGAATTCTTTGGGCTGGGGAGATGGCTAAGGATTTCCTGGAGCCACAAATCGTTTGCCTTTGCGCTTCAGGCAGTAATATTTAAAGCCCTTCAGAGCACTGGAAGAGGTCTTTCTGCTTGGCCTTTGAGAGTTTTCTAGTATGCTCTCAGTGGGAGTGGGCCACTGGGTCATCAGCTTAGGGCTCGGCAGTCACAATGGTCCTGCATCCTTGGAAGCATCTCTCAACAATGCTTGAGTGGTTGGAATCTGAACAAAGATGCCAGAAAAGCATCCAAGAGAGGAGGCCACTGGTCCATTGGTCCCCTGGGTTAGATCACTTGAGACAGGTCAAGAAGAAAAGGATTGTGTGACTGGAGCACAGTTGACCCTTCAGACCTGGCAGAGGTGGCGGTGATGGGGAGGGGTGGACATGTTCTGCAGAACTTTATCCTGAGTTGACTCAAGTAAAGTGTGTGTGTGTGTGTGTGTGTGTGTGTGTGTGTGTGTGTGGCGGGGGTGGGGGAGGGTTCAGTCTCTCCATGCTGTGCAAGCCAACCACATAGGGAACAAGCTGGTTTATAGAGGGGGGAAGGGTTACCCAGGAGAGAAGTGGATTTGAATCATAGCTGGCAAAGACAGAAGGCTGAAAATGGAGGTGAATTAAAGCAGGAAAAAATGGCTCAGGATGTTGAACATTTGGCACAAGGCATGGAGGAGGAGCAAGAAGCCGAGGCTGTGACCCCGCTCCACCCAAGTCCACTACAGGACGGACAGCCTTTAATAGCATCAGGGTTGCCCTGGGGGTAGGACAGCATGCGACACTCAGGTGATTAATATATGAGTTACTCCAACTAGCATGAAATGGTTATATGAGGAAGGCGGGGGGCCCATGGTTTTAGGAACCGGAACTCTGAGCCTCTGGGTTTCCTGGAGGCGTAGCATGAGATCTGAACAAAATTAGACTCTGGAAGTTGACGTGAATGGGAATGGTCTCACTCCTCATTCCTGATAACTCCTTGGACTACTAGATCGAGCTAGTCTAATGACGTGGGTTGTACAGCCATTGCATCAAACACTTGAAATCATGTGTTATCTGAAGCTAGCTTTAATGCTGGACGCTTGACCAAAAGAGTCTGGGTTTGAGGGTCTGTTTCTCCCAACTGAAATGAAGGAAATTAACTGTCCCAGAATATGTGGGGTTAAACCAAAGGAGGGAAGAAGCGTGGGTTGGTTGAGGCTTTTGCTCCTGTTAATCTACGCCACCCACAATGGCTGCCTTTTAGATGTGGCCCATGAGGCTCTCTTTAGTTCGTATTTTGGTTCTTCTTGGAGGGTCCTACCTCTGCCAGGCGTTCAAGGTTACCCTTCTGCCTTAGCTGCACCTGCTCCAAGCTTCATTTCTGAGGTCAAGCTGACTCTAAGAGCGGCCTGGCACACCAGAGGCCTCTGCCAGCCTCACAGAGACCGACAGCCAAGCTTAAATGAGGACTTGGAACAGCACCAGAAGTTGGGGGCGGTTCTCATCCACACCCTTCTAGAGGCACAAGTTCCTCACTGTCTTGAAAAACATTTGCCACAGGCTCCTGGCCTCATTCCCCTGAGTGTATATAGTCAGGCCAACTCCTAGAAACAAGCCTCAGGGGCCCCATCTGATGGTCTTAACAGAACCAAGCATGGCTCAAGCAAAGGTCCAAAGGGGCTTTGACACCCTCCCTCCTTCCTTTCCATCCTGCCCCCAAATCTTTATAAGCCTGGATGACTTACACAAAGAAAACCAGCCCTCACCCGAGGCAATGAAGTCCAGAGCTGTGCTCATCATGGCAAGCCGACATTGCTGCCTATGGGGATATGAATCACTTCTATTAAAAAAAAAAATAAATGGCTTTTCCAAAACCTGACTTCTGGAGGCGCCTATGGTAGTTAAAACTTAACTAATTTCAACTGTGTTGACCACTTTAGCTGCTCTGGGAGTGGCTCTTCACACACAAGTCCTCCATCGTTTGCAGCTAAGCACTAGAGGAGTCCTACGTCATCTGGCCTTTCCTCCTCTCTCTGAACACATAAAGGAAACTATGGCTCATCTGAAGATGCTCTGTCAAGTTAGCTTATTCATGTGAGAGTTGCTAGTACCACGCCATCCTGAATGGGCATGGGTACCATCTTGGATTGCTAGTACCACACCATCCTGAATAGTCATGGGTACCATCTTGCTCCCAGTGGTACTCTCCATCAGTCACCTTTCCATGAGAAGCTGCCTGCATTGATTCCTTGATGCCTTGAATAACTAGGCTCCCATTAGAGATAGCTAATGCATGCACTCTTCTGACAGGCATTGACTGAGAACTGTGGGGTAGACGGACAGCTGTGTGGATGACTAACCCAGGCATCGACTCTTTCAGTAGAGGAGAAAGATGAAAGCAGGCATGCCTGAGCATCCGCAGGCCATTCCAGCTTTGTGAGGGGACTCGGCTTTCTGCCTTCTGTTATGAACTGTATTTTATCACTGCTGGCTTCTTTGAAAAGGCCAGGCTGCCCCTCACTCACCTTTTAGAACTCGCTGGGGATATACTGTGTTAGCAACTGGGAAGTCCACCTACAGGAGTCAGACCTTCCCGGGACAGGTAGTGAGAGTGTGTTAAACAATGACCTTTTGGGTGTCTGGACTTCTCTCTCCTGGGATGACTTAATAAGAAGTCTCATGGCCCCCCACAATTCTCCATAGCTAAGGACTTACTGGTTTTACTCATGCTTGAGGTGGATCTGAACCAGCCCCTCTGTGCTTAAAGGACCTGACATATAGAGCCAGGGAGTCAAATAGAGCAAAGGCTGGGGTAAACAGAAGATATAGAAGTTATCCTCAGAGCTTAAGCTGAAGGAAAGACACATGGTCTCGTAGGTATTCCTAAGACACCCTGGGCTCTGTGGCATGGGGGGGGGGTGCTTTGTTTGAATGATGGGTGAAAATTGAAGATCTCACATCACTTTGTTCTAGATGGACTTGATGAAACAGCCACTCCGCCATTTTCCTCAACACAGCAGTACACAGAACAGAACTGGGGATACGTGGTTAGCTGGTGGGGCGTGGCTCCAGCCCAAGATCCTAATGTTCTTCTAGAATGGAAAGGGATTGCTTGGGGGCCGTGAGGTGATACTGAGCATCAGAGCATCAGACAGAGCAAGAAACCTGTTGGAACAACTCCTATGCAGGCTGGGAAGATGTGCCAGGACTGTGAGAACTTTTTTTTTTTTTTTTTTTTTTTTTTTGGTTTTTCAAGACAGGGTTTCTCTGTGTAGCCCTGGCTGTCCTGGAACTCACTCTGTAGACCAGGCTGGCCTCGAACTCAGAAATCCACCTGCCTCTGCCTCCCAGGTGATGGGATTAAAGGCGTGCGCCATCACCACCCAGCCTGTGAGAACTTTTAAGCTCTGTGTGTACATGGTGCCTCAGCTTGGAAGCAAGGTATCTCAGGAATTCAGGTCCTTAGCTGGTAGCTGTGTCAGCTGGGATTCCGTAGCATTAGAACTCTTAAGTGCAGAAGCCAAGAGGTCTTGAACTCTTGGGTAGGTTTTCCTTAAGTGAACTGTTATTTCTTGAGAGAATCAGCTGCTGCTCTTTGGAAGAGCCAACTTACAGAAAACAAACCTGTCAGACCACCTTAATATTGCTTCCCTGGCCCCAACGATTCTTTAGATGGCCAACCCAACCCAATGCTCATGGCCCTTGTTGTGTACGGTATCTAGAAGAACTTCCGGTTTCTTCAGGTCTTAGTTTGTTGAAGCTGGTCCCTTTCTTAGAGGAAACTAATTTACATATGGACTCACTCAGACTTCGCCTGGGGGGCAGAGACTGGCATCAATGGTGGGAACGTGATTGATATTCCCCTAAGCAGTTAAGAGTTGTAAGTGACTGACTTCAGTGAGTACGGACCAGAGCAGATACTCTAGTTTTAAATGAGTACTGAAATGGGAGTCCCCCCGAAATGCTGAAATTCATATGTTAAGTTGTGCCCCTACCTCAAGGGAAGGGGCCAAATCTCAAGCTCACAATCCAGTCCTGGGAATAGAAGACAGATGTCTCCTCCTTGATGGCTTGTCAGTATGGTCATCGTCTCAGCTCCCTGAGCACTCTGCCCTACCAAGCTCTACCCATCATGCATTGAACCCTCTTGGCTTTGAATCTGACTTGTGGATCTGGAAGTCAGACAACCAACAGGGCTCTTGTGACTAGGCAGGTCCTACCCTGGGCCACCATCTTTCTGCTTTGTCACAACAGGGTTCTCTCTGGCTGTGTTCTTGGGTTGCTCAGGGTGTGCACACTGTGTTGGAAGCTTTTGGGTATGGGTAGGCTGTGCTGCCTTTCTCACAAGTTATTGGCCTACCTACCTTGGAGCTGAAGTACAAAGCCCAGTCTTCACAGACTCGGGAACTGTCAGAGCTGGAGTCGAGCTTTCTGGAAACTAGGATGCTCAAATAGACCAGTCAAGAATGTTCTGTAATTGGGCCTCAAACACTTAATGGTGGTATAATGGACACATCCTGTCTCAGGGGCAGCTACCTTGTATTCCCCTCAATTTCTTTGAGGGTGTTATTTATGTCCTTCTTAAAGTCCTCTATCATTATCATTAGAAGTGACTTTAGATCTGACTCTTGCTTTCCTGGTGATATGGGGAATTTAGGACTTTCTAATGTGGGAGAACTAGGTTCTGATGATGCCAAGTACCCCGGCTTGCTGATGCTTATGTTCTTGCGCTTGCCTTTTGCCATCTGGCTCTCCTTGGTGCTACCTGCGCTGTCTCTGACTGGAGCCTCTCTTTCCTATTATCTTGGTTGTGTCAGAACTGTTTGGGGTGGGCGTTGCTTCTGAGATTAGAACTGAAGCCCAAGATCTGCTCAGTGCTCAGGTGTAGACTGAAAGGAACCAGTGCTCCAGGTCAGGAGTGAAATCCTGGGTCCTCGTGGGTTCCAGTTACTCCCTGTTTGGGGCAAGTGTTGCTGTCTCCTTACCTGAGATACTGCCCACAGGGGTTAGAACTCCTGGAAGCCCCACTTCCTCTGGGTTTTGTGAGGTTGGATGCAGAGCTGCTGCCCGGGATCTGCTCAGTGCTCGGGCCCAGACGGGATCGGCAGCTACCTTGTAAGCCCCAGAAAAAAAAACCTCACTGGCTCCCTTCCCTGTTAAGTCCCAAGTACAGGCAAAAGTCCATACTTCAAGCTACCTCCCACTCCTGTGGCAATGATCCAACTTTGATCAACCACCTGCACAAAGTGGCCTAGAGAAGCACCCAGCTTGGTCATGCACAGTGCCTATTAATATGGGAAGGGGTTTCCCATACTGGGTGGGTGCTGCTCCATTGGGTCAGAGTAGAAGGGCACTTGTGTCTCTGTCTATCGTCCGAAAAATCTCCAGGGTGGTAAAGTCCCCTAACAGCAGGACAAAATGTCAAATAACTGAATCAACATGTTGAAAGGTGAATTTCACCATTCTGTGTTGAATCCAAAAACCACTTTAATGCTCTAGAAACTGAAGTTCTCAAAGATCCCCAAGAGAAATTGTAGGCATAGATTTTTCAAAACTGACTTTTCATAGGGGTTCTTAAATACTTTAACCTCCCTTCCAGCCCACCATCCACCAGAGGTAGTGGAAAGGAAAAATTAATAGGGCCAAGGAGGATGTGGACCTGTTTAGAAATATCTCTTAATGAAGTAAACTCAATCTGCATTGTCAGGATATCAGCAGCTCAGTTTACATGAATCAGCAGCAGCAGCCCCTGGACCCACTCACAAACACCACTCAGGAATCAGCAAAGGCAGGTTGATCCAGAAGAAACCATAAGGCTCTGTCAATTGGCCTGAGTCTAAGGAAGTGGCAAGAAGCCACTGGAACACTACCAGAAATTTTTTGGTACGTTTCTCTCTATGAAGACATGACAATGGCCTTGTCCACCCCTTTCTATGAATGAATGAATGAGTGAATGAATGAATGTCAACAGTTCACAGGCCTGGTCTTGACGGCATCCTTGCCAGTCCTTGGATTGGATATAGGTTGAAAGAGTCGAGGCTATTTTTGTTTGGGACCTCATGCTACAACCTCTTAATGACAGGAGCAGCCTGTCTCAGACTTTGATGTTGTGTGTGGGATGTGCCAGTGAGCAGTATACTGGATGAAGAGTCGAGAGGAATTTGTGACCTAATCTTCTGAGGTTAAGTGTGCCAAAGTTCATTCTGAAGCTCTCTAGCTTGTAATATTTGCTCGTTTGTGTGTCTGCCTTTTGGAGTCACAATCTGGCCACTGTTGTCCCCGTGGTGACAGTAATTGGAACCTCAGAGCCCACCCTGAAGACTTGAGTCTCTGAGGTGGGAGGAGCCATGTTACTTATCTACCTAGAATGTTCTAGATGGGTACAAATGAGGCATCAGTGAGGGCAACAGAGCTTTTGAATAAAAGCGGCAGGCATGAAGAGTACAGAGGGAAAATCTAGAAGCTGATGACTGGCCTGGATCTGGCATGAATGCTGTGCTACCTGCAACCGTACCCCACCCCACCCCCATTCAATTTCCAAAGCAATCCACTCTCAAATCTAGGAAACTCTTCTGCCATTGGGTTGTGAGCTGCTCAGAACAAGGTGGGGGAGATTTTGGCTACCAATGCTTGTTATTAAAAAGTTCAGCTAGCTGAGCATGGTGGCCCACACATTTAACCCCAGAACTTGGGAGGCAGAGGCAGGCAGATCTCTGTGAGTTTGAGGCTAGTCTGGTCTATAAAGTGATTCCAGGACAACGAGGTTACTACACAGAGAAATCCTGTCTGGAAAAACAAAACAACAAAATTCAGGTAGCGAAAAGACCTGAATTTGGAAGGTGTCTTAGTTAGTTAGAGTTTTGTTGCTGTGTAGAGACACCATGACCAAGGCAACTCTTATAAAGAAAAACATTTAATTGGGGCTGGCTTACAGGTTCTGGGGATCAGTCCATTATCATCATGGTGGGAAGCATGGCAGCGTGCAGGCAGACATGATGCTGGAGGAGCCCAGAGTTCTATATCTTGATCCAGAGGCAGCAGCAGGAGACTGTCTTCTACAGGCAGCTAGGAGGAGCTTGAGCACAGTACTTCAAAGCCCACCCCCCACAGTGACACACTTCCTCCAACAAGGCCACACCTCCTAATACTGCTACTTCCATGGGCTAAGCATATTCAAAGCATCACAATGGGCCACCTAGGATAGCTGTCCTCCCCCTTCAGGGAACTGCTAGCCATATCTGAGGAGAGGAGGGGAAGAATGGGGTGCCCCATTGGTCCTGAGGGAACTTCTCAGCTTTAGATGTGAGTTAAAGATCTATTCTGCTGGGCCTTAATTGGGTGAAACACACACGAGAACGTTCTAGTCACAGGTTCATAGACTCCAAAGCCCTCATCTAGCTTGGCAGACATGGTTTGATTATAGCTCCAGGTGCCTCCATTGTGAAGAACTGTTCATGTCTGCTCATTAGTGGGAATGAGAAGAAGCACATAGAATGTGTCCCGGGTCATAACTCAGAGGCCAGAAACCAAGACATGAAAGTACATGGCTAGAAAGGCCGGCGTGGAGCGTTCACTTACCGTGCATATGTGGAAAAGATTAAAAAACCATAAACCCCAGTG
Organism: Rhabdomys pumilio; assembly: GCA_030674055.1. Lineage (NCBI taxonomy): Eukaryota > Metazoa > Chordata > Mammalia > Rodentia > Muridae > Rhabdomys > Rhabdomys pumilio. The sequence goes on along the minus strand of JANHMN010000023.1, from coordinate 32,171,910 downwards.
AGCTAATGAGGACAGATGGTCTGCACCATGGATGGGCTGATAAATCAGGGCTTTCCCTGACCTGTCAGCCCATCATGGACTCCAGGCTAACCCCAGACCTTCTGCAGCACATCCCACCCCCTCTTAATTTCCTCCTCCAGTTGAGAGCAGCTGGGGAGGAAATGGAGGAAGACTGTGTGCCTCCAAGGCCACAGAGGGGCTTAGCAAATGCAAAACGTCCTGCTACTATACGTCCTGATTCTTAGGTCTAAACAGACTCTAGGGCTTGTCTTCTTGCCTATGTCTGATCTGCATTCTCCATCAGGGCTGTCCAACGATTTGGTGGCTCTGGCCCACAAAGCTGAGTACCTCAACTTTTATGTTTAGATCCAAACAGGGACACCTTTAAATCCTGGTTGTCACTAACAGTCTTGGCTATCTTCCTACATTGATTTTCCATGGCTGGGGATGTCAGACTCTCTGAAATAAATGATCAACTTGGTTTTTTTCCCTTTTTTTTTTTTTTTTTTTTTTTTTTTTGACTAGAAGGGTTACAGGGTTATAGAATTTGAGACCCTGGGATAGAGACCAGACTCGATTCTATCATGGAAGATTTATTGATTACCTCTAGGACTATCTCTTGAGCCAAACTTGAGAAAGGTGGGTAAGAGGGAAGGATTTTTAAAAGCAAAACTCATAAGACCTTGGGTATTGATATAAGCAAGCCAAGAGCTGTTTTGTTCTGCCAAGAATAGGTAGTCAGGGAGATCTCAAAAAATAGTTCGTGAATGTCTGTATAAGCAGGTTAAAGGATCCCAAAAGCAGACATCCTAGCAAGTAAATTGTCATGGCTGTACATCTTTTGGGTTGGCAGTGCAGGAGGCACTGAATAAAGATTGCTGGGAAGTTATCTTCTAGACACTGGAGTCAGAGACAAATGGCTAGTTGAGGTACCAAGATGGATGCTTAACATAAAACAGTTTCGCAATAGGAAAGATGTGTCTAGCTCTTTGCAATCATATCGGTAGAGGTCTGCTGTCTTATAGGTTACATTGCCTTAACAAAACACATGACTAAAAGCAACTTGGCAGGCAAAGGGTTTACTTGGTTTACAGGTCCCAAGTCACAGTTCATTGAGAGAAACCAAGACCAGGAACTCAAACTGGGCAAGGGAGCCTGGAGGTAAAGAGCTGAGGCAGAGGCCATGGAGGGGTGCTGCTTACTGGCTTGCTCCTCGTGTCTTGCTCAGCCTGCTTTCTTATAGATCTCAACATCCTAGAACCTGGACCAGCCCAGAGGAGGTACTACCTACAATGGTCTGAACCCTTCATCAATCATAAATTACAAACATGTCCTACAGGCTTTCCTACAGCCTGATATTGTGAAGGTGAGAGGCTAGGAGTGAATTCCCAACATGCCCAGTTCCTTCCTCAGCCTCTTGACTTGAGACACAAGTATGGCAGCTTAAAACAAAGGCCTTAGTGGCTTCTGACTTCTGAGCAGCAGAGACTCTTGCTCATGGACTGGCTTAAGACTCTTTAGAGACTTAACCCCAGAGATTTAAAGAACTCTATTCTTTAAATGGAGAAGAGACTATATTTGTCAGCTTGGTCATTTTGTGTCTGTGTGAGTTCCCCTCTCTCAATAAACACATTTTTAAACTGCTGCTCTGCCTGCTATTTCTCTCCTGCCACCAGTTACGCTAGGTTTTCCCGGCTCCAAATTCTTTAACTGACAGAGAATTATTCCAATCAAGACCCCGAGACTGTGTTATTTTGTGGGCTCATCTCAGATTTCTCCTGAAAACCAACTGAGGCTCCCTTCTCTGACTCTAGCTTGTTTCGAGTTGACACAACTTTCCTGCAGCCTATCTTCAGGTTCTCCATGGGAATAAGGACAGTGGTCACTCCCTGTGTGCCGCAAATCTTACAGTTGAACCCCTCTGCCCCATTGTCAAATGTAAAGAGTAGCCATTTGTCTTAGTTAGGGTTGCATTGCTGTGAAGAGATGCCATGACCAAAGCAACTCTTTTGTTTGTTTGTTTGTTTGTTTTGTTTTTTGTTTGTTTGTTTTTTGGAGGCAGGGTTTCTCTGTATAGCCTTGGCTGTCCTGGAACTCACCCTGTAGACCAGGCTGGCCTCAAACTCAGAAATCCACCTGCCTCTGCCTCCCAAGTGCTGGGATTAAAGGCATGCACCACCACTGCCCAGCAAAGCAATTCTTATAAGGGAAAATATTTAATTGGAGCTAGTTTACAATTTCAGAGGTTCAGTCCGTTACCATCATGATAAAAAGCATGGCATTGTCCAGGCAGACATGGTTCTGGAGATGGAGCTGAGAATTCTGCATCTCTGAAGGCAACCAAGAGATTGGCTCTTCTGCGGGCCACCAAGAGGAGGGTCTCTTCCCTACTGGGCAGAGCTTCAAAATCCACTCCCATAGTGATGCACTTTCTCCCACAAGGCCAACACACTCCAACAAGCCCATACCTCCTAATAGTGCCACTTCCCATGGGTCAAGCATATTCAAACCACCATACCATTCTCTCAAAGTCTCCACTGCCATCCCTAGAACAAGGATACTTTTCTCTCAGCAGGGTTTTATGACTTTGCCTTCCTTGAACACAGGTCAACAAACAATGCCAGAGCCTCCCCGAGTTGGCTCCCAAGTCTCTGGACTTCTGTGGTACGAGTTGAGGGAATTCTAAGCTAGAGATGGGTGGAATATGTGTGTGTTGTGCAATACAGGGCTTTGAGAGTCTTTTAAACTAGAATGAGGCTGACTTTCCAGCTTAGTGATATGTGGTCTTGGCTTTGAGCTTTGGCTTAAGAACAACTGATAGTTTTGGGCAGACACTTAAGGCTGCGTGTGAGACACCAATAGTAAAACCTGCACTCAGTTTTGGCTTCAAGCATTGGCCAGAGCATTTAGAGCCCCGCCCCATCATATATCGTGATACATGGGTCTGTGTATATAGCTTATCTGATGGCCTCCTTCCAAGATAGGCTGAGGGAAATATCAAAATATATTCAAACACAATGCCGTCTTTTATCTGCAGAACCTAGATTTCTCCTAAAGACATAAAAGAGCTACTTGGGGACAGAGGAACAGAGATGCTGGGAGACAAAAGGGTAGAAGGTGTGAATATAAATCATGGCAACCCATGACTTTATGAAAATACAAAACAATGCTAGGACAAAGAATTTTATGTGTACCCTGTCAGGACCCTGTCCCATAAGAATGAACTTGGTACAACTGGTTTCCTGAGATGGACCATGTCTGTCTGAGATTGAGACTTATTCAGTATAGCTTGGGCTACAAAGTAAGCCCCAAACTTACCTGGGTCGCCAAATTTAAGCTCCTTGGAGGGTTCATTCTAAGAGTTCCCAAGTACCTTCAGAGGTACCACAGTGCCAAGTCTCATGGTTGGCACAGGTTGCCGAGATAGACCTTGTGAGCAGGGTTTTTCACGTTCTACATCCTTGTTCAGAAAATAACTTTGACTCTTATAGAAAAGGAATGTCTTGTCAGCTGGGCATATATATGATGGTTCACGCCTTGTAATACCAGCATTGTGGAAGGGGGAGGCTGAGGCAGGAGGATTACTGTGAGTTTGAAAGAAATCATTTGAGAAACACGATTCTGTATTTCTACTTCATCTATATTCTAGCCACTGAAACTTCTAAGGTATCCTCAAAGGGCCATTGCAAAGACTCATTCTAGCCAGACTTGAACACGTATATGAAAACTTAAAACCCAACCCCAACATGACATACCCACTCCGACAAGGCCACACCCCTCCAGCAAGGCCACACCCCCTCCAGCAAGGGCCACTCCCTCCAGTACAGACACCCACTTCAACAAGGACACACCCACTTTAACAAGGACATAACCTCCTAATAGTGAGGACCAGACTATTCAAACCACCACAATGACTCACTGGCTTTTGCTATCAGCAAGCATGTTTTAGTTGGTTGGTTGGTTGGTTGGTTGGTTGGTTGGTTTTTTCTTTTCTTTTTTTTTTTTTTTTTTTTTTTTTTGCATCAAACACCAGAAGGGATGGGAAGTATAGGCAGCCACTCTGCCATTACTCTCCAGGGTAGATTCTTCTCAGGTGTGATGAGAGGTGATGTCACAGGCACTGGCCCTTCGTTTGTCAAGAACGGATGTTGGAGTTCAGCTTTAAAAAGACTGAAGTTGGGGGCAGTTGTTCTTGGGGAGTTCTGTCAGCAGGTGCCCAGTTGTGTGGGGTCCAGCTCTGCAGTCACCTTGGTTGTGCATATTTCTGACTCTCTAGGCCCCTAGCCTCTCTTGCGGAGTGGAAAACACGTTTTTTTAAAGGCAGTGTGTGCACCCGTCTGGCCTCCACGATTGGGCTGCCCGGGGAGAACAGGCCAAATAACCAGTGTGTCATTGTCTCTCAAAGTCTAGAAGTTTTGTCATTGTCTCTCAAAGTTTTGTAAACTTTGTATATAAGCTTGCCAATAGAAATCACACCCGTTAATGAGACCCAGAATCTTTGAGACCTCTCAAACTTTAATACAGGTAGAATTAGGCATTCAGAACAGAGCCATACGCCACTCTAACGGCAATGCCAGTCTGGAGGACACTCCTTGGCTTTGTGTCGCTGCTCCCGTAGCAACCACCGGGGGACTTTTGCCACAGGTGCTGCTCTTACATCAGGCCTAATGTCAGCTCGTCTCGACTGTGAGTGAGGCGATAAGGGTGGTGTGATGTGCTCGATGCGTTCCCAACCAATATGGTGGAGGGCAAAGAGTTCCGGCATGCTCACACCACTCAGGCTTTGCAGTAATGAGGGAAGCAGCTGCTGGGCGGTGGCCATTGCTGTTCAGAGCAAGGCTCGTGTCGGAACTGGAGGACAGTGTATCTGGTGGGAACCGAGGGAACGACAGGTTCTGAGCTAAAAGGCTTGGCTTCTCGCGAGAACTATCACAGACCCACACACTGAGCAATGCACTGAGTGAGACCTTGGACCGCTCAGTCCCAAATGGGTCTTTGTCTTCCAATCCCTCCCCTCAGGGATCAGGGAACCATGTGGAAGAGAGGTTAGAGAGATTGTCAGAGCCAGAGATGATGGGTGACACCCAAGAAATCGTCTTCCAGACACAACAGGACCACGGCAGCATATATGGGGCCTGCCTCTACACCGTTCCAAACCAGACGGGGGGGAGTCCCAGTGCTGAGAGAGGAAGTGGACATAAGCCCCCATCCCTAACCGAAAAGCTATATCCAATTGACAATTGCTCACAAAAGAAAACTTGTTTCTCCAAGGGAAGTCTCACTTGATATAAAACCACACTTATAAGGCCAGGGCCTGTGCCAATTAGTAGATGCCCAACACAAAATGAATTGAAAGATATTTCTGGAGATTTCTTGTCTCATAACACCTGGTTTGGGCCTTTTTGTTTTCCTTTACATTACTTGTCTTTTTGCTTCCGTATATTTTTGATTTTGCATTACCATGGTGTGTGTGTGTGTGTGTGTGTGTGTGTGTGTGTGTGCGCGCGCGCGTGTGCATGTCACATGCTCCTTGGGTTTTTTTTTCTTTTTTTTTGCTTTCTTTATTTTCCGGTTGAGAGATGGAAAGGAGGCACGGAGATGTGTGGATGGAGAGAACCTGGGGGACAAGGGAGAAGATGGCAGATACTTTAATCAGAATACATTGTATGAAAACTATATTCCAAAAATTATAAACCACATTCAAGATCTTTTTAAAGCCCTGGCTTCTCTGGAGCCTTCTGTACTCCGTTGGCTGAGCCAGCAACGTCTTCCCTTGCTGGACAGAGCATCTGTCTCGATTCAAACCCACTTTTTTGACTTGGCCAAGCTTTCTGCTGCGGAGGCTCTTAGGTCAACAGGCCTTAAGGTCAGGTGGGCTACCCCAGTCCAATCAGGTGGCCTCTGCAGAGTAGGGTCACATGGCATGAAAACATGGCTCTATTTGCTGCTGCTGGAGTCCAGGCACTTTCAGTTCCCAGGGGAAGCAGGGGTGGTGGTGGGGGATCTGCATGCTGCAGAAAGGATACTCTGTGTGGTCTGGGAAAAGCTACTTAAGGCTACTTTGTCTTTCTAGTGTCTAAAGTAGAGACAGACAATGTCTGCCTGCTCTTAAAGTCTTGGCCGAGCCCAAGTCCTCTCACCTGCAGCCCTAGCTGGCTTTCTGTCTCAATATGACGCTATTCAAAACCAACTTGCAGATGAAGAAAGGGTTTATTTCATCATACAGGTTATATAGTCTGTCATCAAGAGAAACAGAAATTATGAAGGAACATTGCTTACTGACTTATTCTGGCTTGTTCAGTTTCCTTCTTTATACAATCCAGGCCCACCTGCCCAGGGGATGGTACCGCCCACAATGGGCTGGGCCTCACCTACATCAGTTACACAAAAATGCCCCTACAGGCTTGGACACACACACACACACACACACACACACACACACAAATCAGATGGAGGTAATTCAACTGAAATTTCCACTTTCTTATGTCTAGGGTTGTGTTAAGTTAACAAAGTAACAACCCTCTTAAGAACCAACCTAGGTTTACAAGAGTAATGAATTCCATTCTATGAAACACTTGGCTGATGTCAAGTGTGGGTCAGCTGCTTCTAAGGGTAGACTGTCAGAAAACAGGTTAATTCCCTTGTTCACTCTAGTGAACAGGTCGACCACCACCATGTCGGGCCCTCCTATGACTAAGCAGTCAGTCAACTACGAGGTCCAAGGTGAGTTTGGCGAACACACTGTCTATGGAATGAACAAGTGGAGCTGGTTGCTCCTCATTCACCCCTGTCCTCTGACTTATGCCTGTTGGGTCTGTTCACTCCCGAGTGACATCTCAGCTGCTTCCCTTGTTAGGTACATAATTAATAGTGGGTTCAAGAGCCATCCCTTTCACCATCCCTGAACCTTTCCCTCTATAGCTTTGCCTAATATAAATCTACCTCATCTTTCTTACTAGCATGAATATGATATAATTTTCCTTTTGAAAGAGTTAACATATCAGGATGGTTTTCCTATGCAGTGAGTACCCCTTTATAGCAGTGACTATAATGCAGTCACTGCTGGTCTCCAAACTAAAGAAGATTTTGCCCAGGATAAAATGGGATCAGACACTTATGTGTGGATTTGAACTGCTGATTTTTGTCTCATCAGAGACCACACCCTGATGACTTCTGGGTTACAGAGTATACCAAAGAGACACACACTGGGGTACTAATCAAAAGCTCATACTGTTGAAGGTGGGGACAAAAGCACACAGTCTTAGGGGCAAACACTTTGAATCTCCTTGCACTATCCTGATGCAGGGATTCCTGGTGCTTCCTGAAAGCCAAAGCACTTCCTCAATCCACTGAGCCTGCTTCCCCATCCATGATCTTAGCAGGAAAATGTTTGCCTGGGTATGCAAGGCAGAGAAAACAGAATTTGGATGTCCCGTGTCCCTTCTTGTATAAGCCTGAATCTTCAGATACCATCTGAGCTAAGTGTCTTTGCACATTCAAGCTCAAACTTGGATCTTTTTAGCTCCAAAGTTTAAGATGCTCAGCTCACTCACTCACTCACTCACTCACTCACTCACTCACTCACTCACAGGCCCTGTCCAGCCAACAGTTAACCCTGTTCTCTTTCTCTAGCTCCTCCAGTTAAATAGCAGATTACAGACACCAACTGCTCACCTACCCAGGGAAAGAACCTAGCCAGAGCAATAAGCCCAATGGAGGCTCTGGAATTCGGGCAGCCTTATCTTCTTAGCCAAGCTCCCCACTAACAGGTCATTAACTTATCAGCCCTGAAGCGTCCCTGGTGGGTACATCTATCAGAGCATGAGCCCACAGCCACCCTGGCAGACCATGCTGTTGGAACTCTGGTGGTGGCCCCCACCCGCTCGCTTTTCAACAACTCCACGTGGCTCTGCTGGCTGTATCTGTGACAAGCCAGGACATCCATCCTTTCGGGCATTTTCCCAGCTAATCGAGTGGCATCAGTGAGAATGTTTACAGCTTGCTACCACTTAGTGACCTTTATCAGAGCTCTTAATATCAACCTCTCCACCCAAAGCTGATAATCAGGGTTGGGAGGGGAGGGGAGCGCCGGGCTGGGAAGCACGAGAAGTTGAAGAAGACCAGAAAACAAGATGCCAATCTAATCTTAAAGACACGCCCTTGCTATTGGGATGGTGGCTCGGCCTGAGAATTGCTTCCTGAACATGGATGTCTCCAGTAGATACCTAGTATCACGGCTGCTCCATCACTCAGGCACCTCCTGTGTAGCAGGCTATGGTTTCCATAGAGATGAGTCGCCATCTTGCGGGTTTATAACTGTTCAAGAATCAAGCCTGGATGCTAATGGCACCTCTACTTTGGGACCTTGAACAGTGTTCATCATGTACTCTATAAATAAGGGAAGGGGAGGGGTCCTTTGAATAACAGTTTTGGGCCACTGCCATGGCTAATTGTATACTTACCCCCAGAGCACCATGTACTCTGACCACTAATGGGTTTAGGAAGAATATAAAGGGCTAAGACAGACAGGAAGTACCCCTATGTGTCTCCTGGTCCTCTTATAGAAGTTCAAACTCACTAGTCCTGCTGGGAGACATGACACCTGGCACATACCTGGAATAGTAGTACACTCAGCGATGCTGATTCAAGTTGAGGGGCACTTTGTGCTAAAATGGGCAGTGAGGTCCTCCAAGTACTGACGCAAAGGCCATTAGCCCAGAATTCTGGAGGCAAGAAGTAGACTCCGTGGACCCATTCACCCCCTACTGTGTTCGTGGACGCCCACTGTGTACCAGGCTGTCTCGATGTCAGAGCTTGACAAATGAAGTCTTCAGGGTCACCCAGTGAGTTGGGTCAGAGGAGGAAGTTCTGAGCAGACTTAAAAACTGTCTGCCTTCAACCACTGGGTCTCTAAACCCCATGCAATCAGAGGAGGTTAAGGAGACAGCAGTTTCATGGATCAAGGAAACCCCAAGCTCAGAAAGTCAAACTTTTACAGCATCGACCCAAATGGATGCCTTCCGGACTACAGCCATGTTAAGAACGCTCATATCTGAAGGCGTGGGGGTTATAGCTAAGTTAGTGGAGACTATTGGCACTGGGAAGAAACCTTAAGTTTCTTTAACCTTGTTTTAAGTTTCAACCATCCCTGGCGAAACCGTTATTGACTTGTTGAACTTGATTTAATACAAATCTTTTCTAGCGTGACTTATCTAGCAGGCGTGAGCTTTGATCGATTCCTGAATCAATCTTGGTGACACCTGAAGATCGACAGACCAGAACAAAAACAACTGTCGATGCAAATGACCTGAGTCTTGGTGGCTCGGTCATTATTGATCAGACCCGTGACTAGGTTCAATATTTGATCAGTGACTTGGATAGAGAGAGTCCATTTGGGTATGCCCAAGTACAAAGCTCACCATGCAAGTGGCTTCATTAACCTATGCTCTGGTGGCCATGTCAGCCAACAGTACTTCATCTCCATATTCAAAGAGTCCTCAGGCTCAAGTGTTTCTGGGTGTCTGAACACGATTGCCTTTGTGGGTATTGGCATTTCTAGAAACTTAGTAGAATGTTCTGAAGCTTGTTAATTACCTTCTGAGGCTCACCAAGTCTACCTTTGCATGGAGGGGGGCCCCACAGCAGGGGTTTCCTGAGGTTCAAGTCTAGCTTTGTAGGAAGGGCACTTTATAAGAGAGGTTCTCTGTGGTCCACTGGGATGATTGGCTTTTAATGTCAACTTGCCGCAACTTAGAGTTTCCCGAGTGGAGAGCCTCAACTGAGGGGCTGTCTTGACTTAAATGATAGAGGAAGACCCACCTGGAGTGTGGGAGGAACCTAGTAGCAACCTGGTTGAAAGAGCATGTCAAAGATCTGCCTCTTACCCACTTGGCCTTCTCTCTTGCTGCTGAGTTGAGGTGCCCTGTTGCTGTTGCTGACTTTGTGCTGATAGCAGAACCAGCATCCCTGGGCTTCCATCCAAGTCTCTGGAAGGCCCCAGTGGCTCTCCAGGAAACTTCTGGATCTTTGGCATCAGATTAGAAATTCTAACGCACCTGGCAACAACTGGGTTCCCAGCCCCTCAAGTGTGAGACAGCTGTGACTACTATGCAAACCTGTGTAATAAATTCTAATAGATTCACACTACTGGTTCTATTCTCTAGAGAACCCTGATGCAGGGATACCTTCTAGGATTATGCTGGTAGTTAACTACCTGGAGGCTTAAACCACAAAGGTACACCTTGTAGCAGCCATCTTTGATGTAATTGACCTGGCTCATTGAGTAGCTCATGGCTCTTCAATAGCAAAGTCAAAGGCTAAGCAGAATGCTGTGAAGAAATAGGGTATCCAGTCTTGAAGCCTCTCGCTACAAAGACTACTTCCAAAAGGCAACTTCAGAAGAGAACTGAACCAGAAATACTCACCAACAATGTCCTCCTGACAACATGGCCATCTCAGTGTGTGGCTCCTGTGGTTTTCCTGTTGCCCAACCTCAGATGGCCTTTTCTCACTAGTTGGTCATACATGCATATGTAAGAGTCTAAGAGACACTGAGATCAGTTCCAGCTTAGCAGCCTCTGGGCCCTGTGTCTGAAGCACATGCTATCTTCAGCTATAGCGACCTCACTTCTGCCTCTTAAGGGCAACTGAGGAAAGTGTTTGTTCTTAAGAAAGAATATGCTGAGGACTCTTGAGACTCAGTCTGTCTCCACTTGACAAAACCTTGCCTCTGTTCCATGAGGCTAGCCAATATCCACGTGAGGCAGAGCCCTCCAGGTAGTGTCTATGTGACCACCCTCTGGGGCAGAATGTGGCAGATACTCACAAGGGAAGGATCTCCATGACCTGGCCAGTCTTGGCAATCAGGGCAGTCCTGGGTGGACATAAGGGAATAACATAAAGGGAATAACCAGCCGTCTCATCACCAGTCCTGCCCACAGATGGGTGCTATCTGTAAATGGATGCCCGAGGAGGAAGTCTCCGTAGAAGGACTTCAAGGGTATCATTATCTCTGGTCAAGCATTTTTCTGGAATCTTTTTTCTATCCACAATTGATGGACTTGAAGATTATCAACCACTACCAACTTGGGCACCAACAGGAGGGCCATCAAGAAAAGCAGTTTCCCAGAACCTTTGGCTGAGAATTATGAGCGTAGAGTAATGTAAGGACCGTCTGTCCAGGTGTCCTGGAATAACCAGTCTCCAACATTACAGGTGAGTGACTCCAGGAAGACTCGGTGTCCTTTCCTGTTGCTATCTTTTGTTTGTGATACTAACCTAGGAAACTTTTTATAATAGCTGGAAATTCAAATGCCTTTCCTGCATACAAGACTTGAAAAGCAGGTGAAAGACAGCTATAGTCTCAAGGTGACTGGGGCTGGGTTGATGGCTCTGTGTGGAAAGCTCTTAGTGCACAGCATGCATAAGGAACCTACAAAAAAAACTGGGTGTGGCCATGTGTCCATAACCCTAGCTCCATCCAACAGTCAAGAGGGCATGTTAACTTAAGCTAGCATCTAACCCGCCCAATGCCTTCCTCTAAGGCCTCTGACATAGTGACATTTCTAGGCGGCAGGGGAACAGATGAAAACAGTTATTGCCAGGCCTTGCAAAGAAAGTTAAGTGATGAAGGGCGAGGAAGCCAGGGTGTGGCTTGACCATGAGGCATCCATGATCTAAGAACAAGATGAGGGCCAGGGCTGGAACACATAGGGCTTTCTCTCCTGTGGCAGAGTTTTGTGACTATGTTCAGAGCAGAACATTATACCATCTCCATGCCAGCTGTGCCAACCTGCAAATGGTTTATCATAGCTGGACTTGGTAGTCTCTCAGAAAAGGGGTAGGGGACAGTGCCTCACCTGAGTATCTGGTCCCTCCTTCAAGCCAGTTATGTGCAATTCTACTTTGACTGCATGTGGCCTCAGGGTCTTGGGAAGGAGCTGGGGTATAAATGGTGTGACCAAGGGGAAGGAGGCTCTATCTGTGCTCTCCATGCCGATCTCGTGTGTCTGCCTTCTGGTCATTCATGTTCCTGCATCAACCCCCTTCACCCACAACCTGCCAGTAATTCCAATAATCTCATCTGTTTCCCAGTGACAACTTGGGTGCTTTGGAATATGAATTGGGTTTGTCACTGGGACCTGTGTGGGGTAGACAACTGCTCTCAACCCAGGGAGAAAAATTTCTCCGTGGGCAACAAAAGGGGGGACACCTGTAGTCTAAGGAAATAAGATGCTAAAGCCAAGACCCAGAAAGCTGCCCAACTGAGGTGAACCTCTCCTTTAAAGTCTCTCATCTCCTTGAATCCTCATTATTCAATCCCTTGCTCCAAGATCTGCCTGTTTTCAAACATACCTACCCTGAAGAGTCTCCTCTACCCAGTCATCCTGACTCAAGGCTCCTTTGAAGACACCTATCCATTTTCAGGGTCTAGGGCTCATCCCTGCTTGTCTGATGAGAATGTGCCTGTGGGCATTAATCCTCCCTGGAGATTAATTAATCACAGGCTCAGCAAATCCCAGTGGGCAGTTAGCATTGTTCAGTTCTAAAACCAGGGACAAGATGGTTCGCTCTGTTAGGGTAAAGTGACTCCGGTTTGAAGTTTCATCAAGGAGAAATGTCACTCTGTGCTCAGCTCAGCCTGGAGTTAGGGATGGAAACCCAGTATTCCTGCTTGTTCTGTCCTAACTTGTACAGTACTTGTTCTTGAACACCTAGCTTTACTCATGGAAGAAAACTGAGTCCATGGTGATAGTCTCCTTGTAATTGCATACTGACTTCTGGCTGCATGTGACTTCTAGACACAGAGGTCTATGAAGGTCAAGCTACTCCCAGCTTGCCCAGGAGATATATATATATCTATATATATATAGGTAGATATATATATAGATAGATATAGATATAGATATAGATATAGATATAGATATAGATATAGATATAGATATAGATATATAGAGATATATATATATATTGCTGCCCAATTCCTCTACCCTGTGCCAGTTTCCCTGGGATGAGGGCTACTAGTGATGGGTTTGGAATGGAGCCTGAATTTTACAATTCCCTGTCAACCTTACTGAGTTTGAACATCACTGCCATGTTCTAGCTAAGTGGTATCTCAAGTGAGATGGGGATTTGGCTTGTCAATCCTAATGCTATCTCCAGACAGGAGTGCAGAGCTGAGAACAGAGGGACCAACTGGCTAACATCAGGGATGGGTGTCCTCTAGAAATGATGGGAAAATGAGAGACGGTGTATGTCTCAAGCTGGGGTGGGGAAATGGGCAAGAGATCCAACAGCTCAAAGCCAGAAAAAATAAAGATGATCATGGCTCTGCACATGGATAGCAGACACTAGGAACAAACCACTCTGACAGGGTCTGGGGTGATCAGCAAAGTTGTTCTAACCTGACAAGTTCTCAGTAGGAAAAGTCCCACCCATGAGAAACTAAGTAGTGTTGAATCTCAGGCTGGGGAGAGATGCATTGTCTGCTGTCGCCAGCTTCAGTACAATCCGGCCTCAGCAGCCTCAAGGGTTTGATAACTTGAGCTTGCTCTAATGCCATTGTCATGGCAAACAGCTGGGAGCTGCAATGCCAGTGGGACATCTCTAATAATGCCTCCCCTCTCTCGGGGCCAATGAGGTGAGTCTAAGTGAGCATCCAGTCTGGCTTACACTGGCTGAGATTGTTAAGCAGTTATATAAGGTTGGGCTACTTGGACTACATGACCCAAGAATTCCTTGTCGACCTCTGCACTGTTCTTTTAGGATCCTTGTGCTGAGGTGATTGACGGAGTGGTTTTTGCTTATTCAGTGGAGGGCACATCCAGAAGTCTCTTGCTTTGGTGGGGGCGTGGCTCCAGCACCAGTCTCTCCCAATTGAACAGTTTAGCATGAACTGTTTTTCCAACCTGAGCCGTCTGTGGAGAACTTTCTGGGACTTATCCATGGGTTTACCATCTAGTTTTTGGAAAAAGCCACATTCTAATACGTGTGACAACCTTGGGCTGATCCATGAGTGACTTATATAGATGGGACCATGTTGAGAAGCTAAGAGCCCACACTCAGTGAATGCATGGCTACACTGTATCTAAGGCAGCCAGACACTCTTGTTCTTTGCCTCCGCACACAGACATGACCAAATTGGTTGTGCCTAACGAATAATTGTTCTAGCGTGACCTTTGCCAAGTAATTTCCAAGTGCCTACAGCACCCCCTTATGAAACCAGTTGAACTGGGACTGCTCAGTTTCGTTGCTTTAGAGAAGTAGACAGAACACACCAGGCTGGTGTTGGGGACTGGAGAGCGTCAACTGCTTAAACTTCATCTGAAGGATTACAAGCGCTTCCTACTCCTGCAGAAACGCAAAACCGCAAAACCGTGATCTCTAGTAACTTTTACATTTTGCATAAACATTTGTGCCCGAAAGGGAATCAAACCAATGATGGTTTAGAAGGAAAAAGACACGAAGGGGTTCAAAAGCCAAAGTTAAGCAGAGCATACTTTCTTAGTCAGGTTACTATTGCTGTTGGAAACATTATGGCCAAAGAAAACTTGAGGAAAAGGTTTATTTGGCTTACACTTCAACAGAACCATTCGCTGTCGAAGAAAGTCGAGGCAGGAACTTAATCAGGGATGAAACCTGAAGGCAGGAGCTGATGATGCAGAGGCCATGGAGGAGTGCTGTTTACTGGCTGGCTCTCCATGGCTTGCTAAGTCTGCTTTCTTATAGAACCCAAGGATGACTCCACCCACAATGGGCGGGGCCCTCACCCATCAATCACTAAGAAAATGCTCCACAGGCTTGCTTATAGTCCAATCTCGGAGGCATTTTATTTTTTTCCATTTGAGGTTTACGCCTCTCAGATGACTCTAGCTTGTGTCAAGTTTGCATAGAACTCACCAGGGGCATACACAAGTAGACTCAGTACTTGGACAGACGGGTTCCAGGCTTGCCTTTTGGCTCTTGTCTGTCTAAAGAAACAATGTTGCTAACCATAAATTCAAAACATCTCAGAAGCAACAAGGTCATGTTGATGCTGAGAGCTGAGACCTGTGCAGCACGCGCTGCACACACACACACACACACACACACACACACACACACACACACACAC
>JANHMN010000023.1:32119319-32156788 GCA_030674055.1 Rhabdomys pumilio | reverse complement strand
CACACACACACACACACACACACACACACACACACACACACACACACACACACGCGCGCGCGCGCGTTTATCCGTTTTAGAACAGAAGAAACCTGCATGAGCATTCCTGAGAGTATGTTGCAAGGAACGAATTGATTTTCAGGTGGAGGCATCCTGAATCTGTGTCTTCATCTTCATCCTATGACTTGGCTTCCAAGAGATAGCAGATGCTCTTTCCAAGAATTTTCACCATTATCTTAAAGCGTAGGGCCTGAGTTATTTGAAAAACAAAAACAAACCCACAAAAAAAGCAAAACAAAACAAAAACAACAACACCCTTTCCATTGCTACAGTCTAGATGGAGTCTAAGCAGTTCCAGAAATTCCAAATTTGCAAAGTCTGTCTCAGGCACCTCACAGTTTGAGATAATCATGGTTCATCAGAAGCTGCGTGGTGGCCTTGAGCTCTTGAGCTCGGTTGCTCCGCAAAAATGGGTGTATGTGTGGCACCAGTTTCCTACAAGGTTTTTTTTTTTTTTTTTTTTTAGCTGATAAAACCATAGAGATTCTTTAAAAAGTCCCACGGGCTTCCCACCACCTTGATTCACCTATCTCGTTCATCTGTTTTACATCTCTATAAAGCTGTCTCAGAACAACGCCCTCCCCTTTGGATCATGGGATGAATATTCCTCCTGCCACAGCGATTAAGAATAAACGAGTATTAAATAACAAAGATGCCTCTCTTGGTGTCTGCCGGGAAGCTAAAGTCACCCACAACCCCCACCCCCCACCCACAACCCCCGTGGTCCAGGAGAAGCAAAGTAAGTCAGCTTGTCTGTTGCCAGGCAACAGGGCTTCCTCCTGAAGCTGGACCAATTCCGTGACAGCCTTGCTGCTGGAGAGCAGCAGCTGCTGCCTCCGGAGGTGGGGTGGTGGGGCTTGAGCGGAAGTAGGGGTGAGGGTAGGGTGTAAACTGCCGCAGCTGTGCGCCATCACCCACAGCAGTTCTGGGTGGTAACTAACGCTGGCCACTTGTCCATATAGTTTTATTGCCTTAATCCCACCAAACCAGCCAAGGCCAGGCCATGATAATATATTTAAGTAATGAGACATGACAGCCAGGGCCTCTCGTGGTGATTAAAACACACCTAGCGGAGTGTGAGAAGGTCCCCAGAGGTGAGGGTTCTAATCCCCTGAAATCGCCTGCACTTGTGAAATGGTCGGGGAGCTTGGGTCGGTCTAAGAACAAAGCTGGCAGTCAATTTGGAAGCTCAGAGCTTCCTGGGTCAACAGGTACCTTCTAAAAGCTCCGAAGGGAGGATCTGAGGGACAGGATAGCAGCTGGGTGTGGTTCTTGGTAGGCTCGGGCTGACGTTAGATGTCAGCAGGGAAAAAAAAAACCCTAAGTATTTAGAGGCTGAACTACATGAACCTCTCCACTGAGACACTAGAAACTGTTAAAACTAAACTTTGAGGATTTCACACAGGAGTGATGAATTTATAAATTAGTTAAATCACCTCAAATTAAATCTCTACTTCCTATTACATATTTACTATAAACACACACATACATACATGTATATATATATACATATATATGTATATATATTTATACATATACATACATATACATACATACACACACACACATATATACATATATATATACATACATACATATATATACATATATATATACACACATATATATATGTATATATATATATTTAGAGTACTGCTCCTATGTGCGTGTGTTTGGGTCTGATCACGTGGGATTGCATATGCACAGTGAGAAGATTGTCCCTGATTCATATTTATCTGCCCTCTCTACCTGCTGTCCCTGCCTGTAGCATTAAGGCTCAGAGCCTTCTCCCATCCCTTTAGGTTGAATGTGGTGTCATTGTGCAGATTTTCTTTAGGCAGCCATATTGTTGAGATTTCCTGGAAGGAGCTCCCTGCCATACATGGTTCCTAAAATCATCCTGCCCCTGTCTTCTCTGAGCCTTTAGGTGTAGGGGTGGAGAATCATTAATGTAACTATTAGAACTGGGGACACGCCTCCCTAGTCAATTCTCTCTGCATTTGAGAAATACTATCACCTGTTGTGTGTGTGTGTGTGATGGGGAACCTTTTGAGGGGATGGAAACCACACTTATCTGTGAGTCAACGGATAAGCATGTAAAACTCAGTTAGAAAAGTGTGCTGGTTTCAGGAAGTGGCAAGAGAAGGTGTTCTCTGGGGCCATGACATCACCAGCCAAGTGTAGGTAGGTAGTTAAGGACAGTGGGCTAGGTTTCAAGTGCCAGGAATGAATTCACTACTGAGTGAGCCTGTCCTAATTAGGACTACTATTGCTAGGATGAAACACCAAGACCACATCACTGTTCATCATAGAAGGAAGTCAGGATGGGAACCCAAGCAGGGCAGGAAACAGGAGGCAGGACCTGATGCAGAGGCCGTGGAGAGGTATTGCTTACTGGCTTACTCTCCACGGCTTGTTCTGCCTGCTTTCTTACAGAACCCAGGACCACCAGCCCAGGGTAGCCCCGCCCACAATGGGCGGGGCCTCCCCATCAATCACTAAGACAATGCCCTACGGGTTTGCCAACAGCTCAATCTTAGGGAGACATTTTCCCAACTTGAATCTCCTTCTTCTCCAATGACTCTAGCTTGTCTTGAGTTGACATAAAACTACCCAGCACAGGGCTTTAAGACCAATTAGACAGCTATTGGTTTCTTCCAAGGTGTAAGTGGCACTCTATTGAATCTTTGGGGCCATCTTTGTTATGCTGGTCATTGTTGTTTGTAGGTATCACAACAGGCTAGGACTGTTTGAACCTCTCTTACTTGATAAAGCAGTTGTGATCAGGAAAGGAAAACTGTGTTAGGAAACACTCTTCCAGCCTGGACTACTGAGATGGGAATGGGCTATCCTGAGAAGGAAAGCTTTTCAAATGTCAAAAGGGGTAGTTAGATCTCTTCAATACCCAAGTTCATCAACTTACGGATGCTTGGCAGATAGGGGAATACGGAGGTTCGGGTGATAGGCTTCCATGGCACCCAAGTTCCAGACTTGAAGTGCTATATATCCCATCCTTCCTGGGATACTGGAAAGATGAGCAGATGCACCCACCACTCTTAAACACCTCTGGTTGAAGCTGAGGAACAAGCTGCCTGCATTGAGGTTCATGGTTGTATCTTTGACCATGAACATCTGAGATGGGGAAAGGTCTTTTGGAGGTGAGGGAGGGTAGGTTTGTGCTGACAGGCCTACTGAGCAGATGCTTCAAAGAAAGCCTGGGGTGAGGAGATGCTAGGAGGCTGCTGAGTGGGTAAAAAGCTTAGCCACGCAAGTGGTGAAGATCTGAGTTCAAATTCTCACAACCCACATAAAAACTGGATGTGACAATGGGCCCATCTGGAATCCTGTGGGAAGATGGGAGGCAGAGACGGAGTCTCCAGAAGTTCCAGGGCTAGCTTGCTTGGTTCTCAAGAGGAACAGAAACAATAAGCCCTTAAATCATCCCTGAGATGCTGAGAACCTGGTCCTCAATCCTTGAGCTTGGTACCTGGAGAGTCAAGAACAGCTGTAGAATAGCTGCCTTTATGGGGGCGGGGGTGATCATAGTTATTCATTTCACAAGGTAGGGTGCTTCAGTAGTCCCAGTCCAGGGAAAAGTCCAGGAAGTTCCTGGAAAGTCACTGGTGTAGCCCATTCCATGATGTAAGCTCGGAATTGCAGCCGCAACAATGGGAAAATCAGCTCTGTGGCAGAGGAAAAACTAACTTCTTTCTGAAATACCCTTTTTTAATAATGATTCTTACCCAGATGGGGATGCCCACAATTCCACAGGTAATCAAGAAAAGTATGCCCACAAGCCACTCTAAGAGAGGTATCTTTTCAACTGAGGTTTCCTCTGCCCAAATGACTCGTGCTTGCATCAAGCTGACATAAAACCAGAGAGCACAGGAGGCATACACAGTGGAACGAGAAACCTTGTCTTTAAAATGAATGTAAAGCAAGGAAATCCAAGGCTCTCAGACATCCTTACATAGCAGGGTCCTGGAGAGAAGGCCCTGGCTCATCCAGTTTAGTGGAAGAGAACTCAGTGTGGGGGCCATGTCTGGATGCTGTAGACTTCTATAATATGGAGAGAGTGAGGAAACCAGTGAGGACTAGCCAAGCCCTTGCAGGCTGGCAAGAGGGGTAGAGAGTGGATTCCTGCAACGGCATCTCTGTTTCAGACAAGTGGTACCAGAAAGTAGTACTGACCTTGTGTCAAATGTTCTTGGTCTAGGAAAGTCTAAGTTGTAGTTACGACTGTGTTGAAGCAACATGATTGTAAAAAAAAAAAAAAAAAAAAAAGAAAGAAAGAAAGAAAAAGCAAATTTGTGAGGAAAAGCTTTTATGTAGCTTACATATCCTGAAACACAATCCAGGAAGGTAAGTGTGGAACTCCAGGTGGGAACTCAAATTAGGCAGGAGCTGATGCAGAGGCCATGGAGGGGTGCTGCTTACTGGCTTGCTCAGCCTGCTTGCTTATAGAACCCAGGACCACCTGCCCAGGGGTAGCCCCACTCACGATGGACTGAACCCTCCCACATCAATGGGAGAAAACGGGCTTGTCTATAGCCCAATCTTACGGAGGCATTTTCTCATATGAGGTTCCTTCCTCTCCGGGCTCTCTTTAGCTTGTGTCAAGTTGACTTGAAATTAACCAGCGTAAAACTATTTGAGACAGTGTGTTGGGAGCAGGTGAGAAACACCACAGCAAGCTCATCTGAATACTGCTGCAAGCTCCTTTAATATCCTCCACAGTGCCCCACTGGTCCCGGAGATGCCTTTGTGGCTACCTGGCCCCCAGTGTTTATGTAGAGGTGGCCTCCACTGTTTCCTCCCACAACTAAGGAGGTCTGTCTGTGGGTTTTGTTTGTTTGTTTGTTTGTTTGTTTGTTTTTTTAGATAGTGACCATTTTCTAGACCATGTTTTTTTCCTCATCCATGTGCTTAGCATCCCATAAAACCTCTGCTGGATAGTAGGGTGGGAAGAGCCTTGGGTTGATTTGAGGGTCTCCTTTGACTCCTCCTCAGTGCATTCCTGAAAAGCATTGCCTCTGCGTTCCATCTGAGACTTGGCCATTGTCACATGAAACTTCAGTGAGGGATACAAAACCTCAGGTGCTGTCTTTTGCTACCGAAGTTATTCTAGACAGAAGCTATAGTCATCTGAGAACCTCCTGGAGCCCTCATAATGTTGGGGGAAGTGCCTTGGAAGAACATTTACCCCCTCAAAGTCACTTGATTTTCCAGAGCTGAGTCCCTTGCAAACAGGAGTCTTGTGATCTTGAGCCACACAGATGACACTGGATTCCATCCTGTCTCTGCATCTCCAAGCTCTGGATGGATTCTTACCTTGTGAGCCTGTTGTAGCAACCAGGGATGAGCTATCTCCAGATCTCAAGGGTGTCATGAGGCTCTCTGGAGTCCTAAGCATGCCTGTACCCTTGAGAACACTGGGGAGATGACTTTAGGAAAGCCTAAAGCATGCCTCATATCAAGATGGGAAATTCTTTTTTAAAGAACTTTCTGCCAGACCAGAGTTCTACAGGGGGACGGGAGGTAGCATCAGCTGAGGCCACCAAGAGTGATTATGAAGTAAGGCTTATAGTATTTAACCCTGTGGCAAGCTAACTGTGTCACCCTGTCGCATGCATCTTCCACAGCTGCTGTATAACTCAGTACCATTGGACAGGAAACTTTAAACGTAGCTGTTGTCTTCGTGTCAACAAATACCTGCCTCAATGATGACAGCCCATATAGGTATAGAAACAAAAACAGAATTGTACTAAGTGCAGACACGTCTGGAAGATGAACCGTTCTCCCAGCTCTCTGGCATCTTTGCACATCCCTGGGACAAAAAGAGAAAGCACGGCTGGGTAAACGAGCTCTGGTCCTAACCGCCCTTCCCAGGTGCGAGCACGCAGCGTCCCAGCACTTCCTGTATGAGATGAGGGCCTCCTCAGAGGTCAGCCAAACTTCTTTCACATTCTGCATCCCTCCCTCTCATCACCAGAAACCTTAGATGGGCAGGTGGCTGAAACTGCCTTGAGTCTCCGTCCTGGGACCACCTTCTGCCAGGTCTGATGCTCCCGGGTGCAGGGAGAGAAGTGTGCACATGTGTCCTTCCTGACAGCCATCTGTGGAGAGACGTATTCATTTCCAACCTGTTGGCAAGGTACTGACAGTGCAGGGAATCACAGCTGCCGGTGTGGAAAGGACTGTAGGGGAGAAGCGATTTCCCAGCCACAAGCCTCTGCAGACTGTACAATTAAACACTTGCTCCCAATCTGCCCCCAACCCCCACCGAGGTCTGTGGGGAAATAGTCTCCCTGGGCACTGAGGCTGAGGGGACAGGAATGCAGGGAGCTAGAATTTTTGCTGCGATGGCCACATCCAATGCAAAACTCCTCTTTTTCAGGCTTCTGGGCAAGCTGGGCTATTGACTTCTGAAAACCACTTATTTCTTGGGGTATTCACAATGGATCCCGGGACCTCCTACAGACAAAGCAAACTCTACCACTAGGTCATACTCCAAGCTTCTGACTGACTGCCTTTTGTAATGGCTGGGGTCTCCTACTTTAGGACTCACATTCGTGTTTACAGTTTCCTATGTATGGAAGACCTTGATTAAGAAAGAATGTAACTGCTTTAAACATTGCATATCTTGCCAAATGAGACGGTGCCAAAGATCAAAATAGAACGGAGGGAAGAGTCACCAGCTGGCGTCACGTGTCACCTAATCTGTAACTTCCTGGGCTCTTATTAGGAGTTTGTGCCTCCACTTCTGGGGAACGGAGGGATGGGAAAGCTGTTGGGCTGAGTGTCTGACACGTGGAACAGGGGATGGGCGTGTGGAGAAGTCCTAAGAGTGTACTGTAAGGCCCTGTGCTTCCCTGTCTCTTTGAGCTATGACCCTCTTTGGTTTGACCTCTGAGTTCAGGCTGGAGTCGGAACCACAGATTATAGCAGCTCAAGTTTGTTCCTTGGACAACTCTTCCCTGCCCTAACTTTACTCTCATTCATCAAGGACATTCCATAGCCAAGAAACTGGTTGCCCCATCCACACCTGCTCTCTTCAGCCCTTCCCCTTCCTGATGACAGGGCTCAGGATGTGGCGTGCCCCTAAACTGCTGTACCTAGAGAATTCACATGGGGAGGGTATAAACTCACTGAGACAAAAGATGTTGGACTGTGTTCCATTGGGGTTGTGGTCAGAAACCATGTGTGGTTGGTTGTTAAGCCAAAACTCTGCGCTGAGCTTGGGTGGCATAGGGCATGGTAGGCAATGGCTGTCCTAAAACCTCAGCTTTGCCTGGCATATGTGGTGATTTCCTGATTCCTCAGCCTCTCAGATACACCCTAAGTATGAGAACATGAGAGACTGTGAGCATTCTAGGACTGAAAACATTCAGCTTCTAAAATGAAGATATAAGGAGTTCTAGACTCTGCCATTCTTACTAAGCAAGAACCACGCTGAAGCCAAAGGATTGAAGACTAAGGGGATATTTTCCCTTTCGATGCTTTGTTATGGACACAGAACAGCAAAAGTTCCTTCCATGGTAGCTCTGAGGATTCTTCGCCCAATGTCAGTGGAACAGTGCTAGCAGGAGGCACACATGCCTCTGTAGGGTCAGGCCTCCTTTCTCAGTGCATTTGACAGTGTGAAGTCATGTTGGTTCAGGTGTGTCCGATAAATATCCCCCAAACACAGAACAAATACTAGACTGATAATTCCAAACCTGGAGGGCTGGTCTGTCTGGGGCTGGCTGGCGTGTTCCACAAGCCCCCTGCGGGGCATTCATTCCAAGGTCACCTCAACATATCAAAGTGGCTGCTGTTGCTCCAGCCCTCGTCTGCATTTATAGTAAGAGGAAAAGGGATGATGTAGACATTAGATCTGGTTCTTCCTTCCAGTTCCATACAGACGTAAGATATTCTTTCTGCGGGATAAATCAAAACTTTGAGTGTAATCAGAACAGAAGTTCAGATCTGTGCTCTGATAATCCCGGTTGCTAGCACTTCAGGGGTGCAAACACAACTGGAAAAAAAAAAGGCTCACCCAACTTTGACCATGTCTTCTCAACTGAGCATGGAGAAATCGAGAACTTGAACCTAGGTACGGCAGACCTTGATACGATGTCTTTGTAGCTCCCCAAACAATACAGTGACTTGTGGGGGTTGTGGTCCAGGCTTGGACAAGTCCTGTGTCCTGGTCCTGATTACTTCCACATCTGTAAAATGGACACCATCACTTTGAGTTGCGTTGACGGTCCTTAGCACTCAACCGCCACCCCAATCTTCTAGGTGGTTGAGCGTGCCGGCTTATGCACCCCACTCCCCACACCTCAGTGAAAGCCCCTTTTCCAGAAAGAAGAATCTTCAGAAGAAACACGAGTCGTGTGCAGACATCTGGCCCTGATTTAGGAAGTCTTTGAGAGACTGATGCCTTACAGAGAACAACGCTTTTGTCAGAGGCCGCCAGCATCGCAGGGACACTTAACCGCTAAGTACAAACAGCTGTCCCCCATCTACAGGATTCATTTTCAACAACTGTATACAGTAGACCCTGCTGATAATGAACTCGGGTCCAGCGAGGCACAGTTCATGCAGCGTGCAGAGTGAAGGGTGCTGCTGGCGTCGCAAGGTGCAAATGACAATTACAGATAGGGAGAACCGTCTCCTCCGGCTTCTATCTCCAGACTCTGTATCTCGGGCTCGGGTGAAGTGAGACACATCTGGGCTTCTCCACTCCAGAATTTTCTGAGTCTTTAATGGAGCAAGAGCTGCGTAAAGAATTCTGGTGTGACAGGTCGGCAGAATGGTTCATAGTGTCTCCTGTTCCCTTCTCCTGCCCGCGAAGGGCTTCAGAAGTTTGGCAAGCAGCTCACCATTTGATGGAAGAAGATCCTGGTTCATCTAGGTGTTGGATGCCTGCCTGTCCTCCTCATGACCCCATAATAGAAAGTGCCTGAGTCTCACTTCGAAGCTGACCACACAGATTATACTGGGTTGCCTGAAGGTTAAGTCTAAAGAGAGGAGGATATATGGATGACACTTTGGGGCAGTTGTAGCCTGTTTTCCAGGCTGAGCCATCTATGCTCAGAGCAATCGGCTATTATGCCTCTCAAAAAGGCCACATGGGTAGAAGCCTGCTGCAAATGAAAGGAGCCTAGTGCAGGAAGTGAGTGGTCCCTGAGAGTGACAGCAAGTTCATGCCACAGAAAATCCCAGCACAGAGGACGGGAAGCGGGTACAAAGTCCCACCTCTGACCAAGAAGCTATTTGATATTGATTTATGTTGGGAGAGGGAAATTGGTTTTTCTCCAATGGAGTGACACTAGGTGTATATCAACCACACCCCAAAGTGGGTCCCATGTTCTGGAGTGGTAGTCCACTACAAAACAGAGTCCTCCCTCTTCTTCCTCTCCCTCTTCCTCTCCATCTCCCTCTGCCTCTCCGTCTGCCTCTCCCCTCCCCCCCTCCTCTCTCTGTGTTGGGCTGGTTTGGTTTGGATTGGTCATAGAGTATCTTTTGTCTTCTTGGATTTGTTTTTGTTTTCTGAGGAACAGGAAATTGGATGGGTGGGAAGTGAAATCCGGGGAAAACACTGGGAGGGGAAAGAATATGATCAAAATACATCGTATTAAAAAAAAAAACCTTAAAGCCAATAAAGTCTTATTTTATGCCAGCATTCAGGAGGCAAAGCCAGGTGAATCTGAGGGTTCAAGGGCAGCCTTGTCCACATATCAAGTTCCAGGCCAGAAAAGACTACATAGTATGAAACCATGTCTCAAACAAAAATCATTTAAAGTTTTTTTTTTTTTTTTTGAGCCAGATGCAGTAGTTCCCACCTCAAATCCCAGCACTTAGGAGGCAAAGCCAGAAGAATCATGAGTTCAGGGCTAGCCTGGGCTATGAAGCACATTAAGATCCTGTCTCTAAGCACTGGATTACCAAATATTTAGAGTTTAGATTATTTGAGCCATTTAAAAGTTCTTTCTCAAAACTAGGCATGGTGCTGTATGCTCTCAACCTCAGCACTCAATTGGGAGGTAGAGGCAGGCAGATCTTTGAGTTTGATGCCAGCCTGGTCTACAGAACAAGTTCCAGGCCAGCCAGAACCATCCAGAGAAACCTTGTCAAAAAAAAAAAAGAAAGAAAGAAAAAACCCTACAAAAATAGTTTAGGACTGTCATGATTGATATATGCTTGGCCCAGGGCATGGCACCATTAGAAGGTGTGACCTTGTTGGAATAGGTGTGTCACTGTGGTCATGGGCTTTAAGACAGTTGTTCTAGCTGCCTGGTAGTCACTCTTCTCCTAGCTGTCTTCAGAACAAGAGGTAGAAGTCAGCTCCTCCTGCACCGTGCCTGCCTGGATGCTGCCATGCTCCCGCCTTGATGATAATGGACTGAACCTCTACATCTGTAAGCCAGCCCCAATTAAATGTTGTCCTTAAAAGAGTTGCCTTGGTCATGGCGTCTGTTCACAGCAGTAAAACTCTTTGCCCATGGACTTCTAGAGGAGGAGGAGGAAGAGGAGGAGGAGGAGGAGGAGGAGGAGGAGGAGGAGGAGGCGGCGGCTACAATGACCCTTAGTAAGCCTTACCGATGCTGGAGACAGCCTTACTGGAGCTGAATATTGTTCAGAACCAGACGGCTCAGTGTGAATCCTGTGTGAACACTGAGAATCGTGACATTCTGAGAGGGCTGTGGAAGCAGCTTTGCCAGCTTCCTCAACTATGTTTTCTTAAAGCTTGATCCAGTTAGTCTTCAGCTCTTTGAGATAAAATGAGTTGGCAAAACCCTTCCCCAACAGGCAAAGGACCACTTTACCCTGGCATTGTTAGCAGAGTTTTAAATGCTTTATATACATAAAATGTGCTGCCAAAGTGCTGTCAAAGAGGGGGACTTCCTGGCCCCTAATGCACAGTCTGGAGGTATGGTCTAAAAGCATCCTTAGGTATGATTATAGTCTCTGCACAGGGGAAGCGTCTTGCCACAGCTCCACGTATAACCTGCTATAAAAACATGTTTAGATAATTAGCAAATATCTCTACTGTCCACTAAATCGTGAGCCATTGCTCACTGGGTAAACCCCAACCTATCTACAGCACATCACTGAGATTTATAATCACATCCAACCAGCTAAAAAAAAGTCTGTGTCTCCAAGTCTACTGTCACCTTTGACCTTGGTCTTTTGTCCTTGCACTCTGGAGAGTCCTGTATGGGTAGGGCCATTGCTTTCCTGCTGTGTCAAAGTAGCGAGGTTGGTCTGAGCAAGTCCTCAACCACTGTGTGATGCCTGTGTGCCCCCAAACCACCCAAGACTGGGATTGCTTTAGGTTAAAAACCTGGCTCTATGGTCAATGCTAGTCTTCAGGATAGGGTAACCACTTCTGCTTGCTCCACTGGCTCCTGGAAGGCTCCGTTGTCTTCTGGTTTGATGGGCTGTGTTTCTCTGGGCACCTGGTTGACTTTCATGTGCAGAAAATACACTTCATAAAAGTTTCACCAACTTAGTTTTGGTGGAACAAGACTAATCCTACTGGGATGCTTCATAGAAATTGGACGTATTTGGGTCCAGCTCCTAAACTAACCTTATCATGAACAAGAGATAGAAAAAGCAAGAGGCGGGCAATGCTTTCTTCCCAGGGATCAAGCCAACCGTGGGATGCTACAGGTCTGTCTTTGAGCATAATTGGTGGTGTGCATAATTTGTCCACTACATGTTTCTATAACCTTCTCTTGGATGATGAGGCTTTGGTTTGAACCTATTTAGGGGATCAGAATTCTTGACCTTGCCTCTTCATTCTCCACAAACTCCAGCTCTGGCCACGGATCTTATATTTTATTTTTCTGGCCTGGAATGGTCTGATTATACCTCAGAAATCCAAACTAACTAGACGGTTAAGCTTCCCTGAGTCTGTGATTAGCTTGACCAGATGCAATCCTTGCCCCCTGCCACTCCTCTCCAAATGGAATAAAGTCCCCAAACAATGGGTTCAGGGGGAGGCCACTTGGAAGGGATTGCCTGCCACTGTCCTATGTCTCATTCTTCCCCTGGTGGCTTGACATTACCAAGATGGAGCCTCCACGCCCTCACTCAATTAGTCTCTAGACTGGGATGAAGCGCCAGAACAAAGCTAGTCTCAACTGCTCAGCACAAGAGGACCAGTGAGATTCCCCAGCATCTGGCGTTAATGAGTCTGAGGACTCCATCCAGGGCGCCCTCCCCTGCCTCAACTCCCCATGGAGATTATTATCCGTGTCTGCCACTTTAAGGATGGAAGCATAGACACTCAGATCCTCTAATGAGAGCTGGCAGTGGCTCCAGCTTCTGCCTTTGGGACAGAGGGGTTAGGCAGGCGCTGAGGAGCCGACCATCTCCAGAGAGGCTGCTCCCTGACCCAGGAGGGACAGAAGTCTGTCTCGCTGCCTCTTAGGAGGGAATCTCTGTCCCAAAGAAGAAAGGGGAGCAGGGTGTTTGTTTTGCGTCAATGGAGAAAGGAAGGATTAAAGTCAAATGCTTCAATAATGAGCCACAGGGGGTCCGGGGATCCCAGAGCTGGCCCCTGAGGATGATCTGATAGGACAGGGTCTCCGACTACATTCCTGCTCCCTGCTTGCTCTCTGGACTAGAGAGCTGAGTCATGCAGGCTAAAGTGGGAGTCTCTCTCCTGACTCCCTGAGCATCCTTTCCCAGCCCGGTGACCCCTAACTGCTGCCAAGGTCTGACTTCCCCCAGGAAGCAGTGAGTTCTCCCTCTCCTCCCTTTTCCATCACGCCAACACATAGACGTGGACTTGCCGAAGAAGGCACCGGGTTAGTTCTTAGAACTCCCTCTATTTCCCATCTGGCGTTTCACCCGTTCGGTTTGTAGCTCTTGCTAAAGCTTGAATTCAGATCCATCTGTGAACTCATCTCCTGCCCCTTCCTAGTCAACTCCAGGCATGTAACTAGAAGTCAAGAAGCCCTTCTATGTGTGCCTTGGCGCAACAAATCCATTTCATGCCTCTGGAACTTCGGTGAATACGTGCTGACGTGTTCACTCAGAGCTGTGCGATTTCAGGATGTGAATCTCGGCTCTTAGACGCTCGGACTCTCTCTGCTTTCTTTCCTTCTAGCTGGCTGAGGAGGCAGAAGAGTGTTTAACAATCCATCTTGGTTTCAGGGTACCAGTGGGCAGCTCAGACTTGGCACTTGAGCACCTAGTCTTTGGGTAAGTCTTTGTCTCCCACGGAGATGAAAATAGAACCGAGATGATCTCTGACCGAATGCTGACCTCATGAATGGTGCCCATGAGGTCACTTCAATGAGCAGTGGTTCATTGCGGGCATGGATGCCTCCGTATCTGCTCAGAGTGGAATGCTTATTGCTGCCTGAATGAAGCAGGCGTTCTTTGTTGATACTTTGGCCTTGCCTGACATATTTCCTGTCCCTGTTCTGTGCTGAATCATAATAGTGGCTTGGGTAGTTGACTGTCTCTCTACTCATGTCTCTTGTATACTGCAGGTGAAGGGGACCTAACTCCTTGTGGAGAGGTTCATGTCTCCGAATATCTGTTCTTCTGTTAGCTGTAGCATTGTCTGGGTCATATTGCCTGTCATTATGACCAGTTCTTTCTGGTCACTTTAGCTTCAGGGTCACTTTGAGTCTTGAATTGACTGCTTAGGAAGGGATGGCGTGTCCCAAAATGGCTGTGGTTGACATTCAGAAAGTGATAATTCATCCATAGAATCTGACCATGGATTCTTATTGCTGCGACATGGTAAAAATGTCTGTTCAAATCTTAGTGGCCTGCTCACCGACAGGAACATTGTTACAACTTAAAACCCTCTCTGCAAGCGCGGAGTCAAGTCTGTCTGGCAGAATGTTACCTTTGTGAGGTTCTGTTATCTTAGCCAATCCTGAGTTGTCTACAATTGGACTGACCTCCTGGAGTGTGGGTGGGTAAGAAATCTCTGTGGTAAATAGGCTTTCTTGAATGGTTGGGAAGGCATAATTCAGTTATGCCTTCTCCCCAAGGAGGATAGGAATCTAAATTTAAAATATCCCTAGTCTCTAAACCTCCCAACAGATGGAGGTAACAAAGATTCAATTATGACAACCTAGAACTGACCAACACACTGTAGACATGAGCCAACTGGTCAACCAGCTGGGCTCCGTCCTGTTTTGTACCTGCAACTGAGGGGAAAAAACTCGGGGTGTGGGGGGGGAGGAGTTTGGCGGCGGCAGGGACAAAGTGTCCTGGATCCCGCAGCGCTTCCTACACCACCGCTGGCGGCAGATTGTTCATGGCGTGGTGAATGGGTGTAGATGGTATGCGCTTTCCCCCTTCCCTGCCAAAAGCCAGGTTTCCCTGACTTTTTATAGGGAGGGGGGAAAAAGGAAGGGGATAACTTAATTAGCTATGCCCCCAGGCCTTTAGGTAACTCATTAATATTTTAATCTCTGGAGGTGGAAACCTGCTAATCACGCCCTCTACCTGTGTGCTATGTGACCAAAGGGCACAGGTTAAATGGAGTTACCTCATCCAAGGCCCAACATGCAACCTCACTAGTGAAAACAGTGAACATGTTTCGGTGGCAAGGGCAATCTTTACATGTAAAACATAGTGAAGTCCCTGTAGGTTGTGTGACTGTATCTCCATCTAGGTGCGATGAGACCCAAAGTCTACGTTACTGTCTCCTTCCCAGCTGTGTAGTGAAATAAGAAAGGATCCTGGAAATAGACACAAAGCAGGAAAAGAGGTAGATGTGTTCATAAAATAAAGGAATTATGTAAATAGTAGCTCAGGAATTAAGGCTTCCTGGAACCTCATGCATTGGTCCCTAGTGTCTGGTGAGTGAAGTCTCAGGAACTCAGTCCTATTCCTAACTGGGTACCTTCCCAACCAAGGG
Organism: Rhabdomys pumilio; assembly: GCA_030674055.1. Classification (NCBI taxonomy): domain Eukaryota; kingdom Metazoa; phylum Chordata; class Mammalia; order Rodentia; family Muridae; genus Rhabdomys; species Rhabdomys pumilio. Next base: position 32,141,847 of record JANHMN010000023.1, on the reverse strand, counting down.
CAGAGAAATGGGTTTCAACTACATGTATGATTGTTGTCTTCTGCCTTCTGATATTGTCCAGTGTCCAGTGATTAAGACCAGAGAAAACAGGAACTGAGCAGGACTGGGAATACAGGACTGTGAGCTATTTTAGATACATTTGGCACAGTAGCCTATTTTTAATAATGGTTCTTTAACCTCCTTTCTAGCCTACCACCCACCAGAGATAGTGGAAAAGAACATTTAATAGGATACAGGGGAAGTGGCCCTGTTTAGAAATGATTCTTTGGAGCAAATCCCATCTGTATTGTAAGTAAATCAGCAGTTCAGTTCACAGGCCAGCAGCAGCTCTAGCCACAAACACTTCACAGATACACCAGCAGTCTAGTTTAGTACTGTTGGGATAGCAGCAGCACTGGCACAACCTAACAGGAACAGCTAGGCCTCAGCCGAATTGGCATGAGTCTGCAGGAGAAACCAGAGCCAGCAGGAACACCAGAAGAAGTTCTCAGCTGTGTCTCTCTCAGCGAAGCAAAGATCAGCAAAGGTGTGAGACCAATAAGCACTGAACAGCTAGCTATGCAAGCAAGCCAAGCTCATAGTCAAATGTCCTCTATGCATCTTGCTTTGGCCCATGTCTTGCCTCAGCATGTGACTCTGTCTCAGCTGACATCACTCTGCCAATCACCTGAGTCCCTAGAAGTGACAATAATCTTCAGTACACCATCAGAAGTTTTCTGGTGTGCTTCTCTCTATGGGATCCCAACAAATGGAGCTCAACTACACAAAATAGGGCAGACCAATACATGTGTGTCATTAGTGAAGAATCCATCAGGAGTCCTTTCATGTGTTTGCTTTAACAGAACATCCTTTCACCTGTGTCCACTTCAGCAAAGTGTTCCTTCACATGTCTGCTTTAACAAAACATTCTCTTGGATCTCTTTGAGAAACTGAAATAGTCAAGTGTCCAGTGGAGTTTGTGAATCCTCCACCATGAGAGTACCAAAGAGGAATCAGTAGCCATTCGAGATTCCTTCCTGGCTGCCCATCACACTGGTATTCAGTCTAGCCCATTTTGTTAAGACATTGATCTTGACAAAAGCAACATGGTCCATGCAGAGCACAGGCTCTCACATAGGTGGGCCCTGCAGATATGAACCAGCCTTTGAGCATCAATTGTCCCTGAATAACTCTTGTCCAAAGCCCCTCTCCAATTTTGTATCATCCTTGAGCACATGGCTGCTTCTGTCCTCTCTTGCCATCTCCACAAGAGTTACCTGAGAGATCAAACCTCATCATGATCAGGTTCACAGCCCTTGAAGCAGCCTAATCCTTCATTGCCTGTGACTATGCTACTGTTCTCTCCAATGCTTCTTCTTCTGTTCTTGCAATTGCCCAGCTAGGTAACCTAGGATACTATGGAGGCCTCCTGCTAAGCCTTTTTGCTCATAGCTAAATCTGCTCCCCACAAGGATACTAGACGATCACTTTTGATGACCACAGAACAGACCCCAATACCCTAAGAGGTATCCTCTCTACACTAATATCACTAAATGTACAAAGTCTCAGAAGCGGGGCTGATCAAGATGAGATCTCCCTGCCTACCTGTCATAGCTGCCTTTCTGCAGCTGTAATAAAATGATGAAGGCAAAGTAGAAGAACGGTGTCTTAGGGTTTTACTGCTGTGAACAGAAACCATGACCAAGGCAACTTTTAGAAAGACAGCATTTAATTGGGGCTGGCTTACAGGTTCAGAAGTTCAGTCCATTATCATGAAGGTGGAAATATGGGAGTGTCCAGGAAGGTATGGTGCAAGCAGAGCTGAGAGTTCTACATCTTGTTCCAAAGGCAAACAGGAGAAGACTGGCTTCCAGACAGCAAGGATGAGGGTCTTAAATCCCATACCCACAGTGACACACCTACTCCAACAAGGCCACACCCACTCCAACAAGACCACACCCACTCCAAAAAGGCCACACCCACTCCAACAAGGCTACAACTACTCCAACAAGGCCACACCTACTCCAACAAGGCTATGCTTCACAATAGTGCCACTCCCTAGGCAAGCATATAAAAACCATCACAAAAGGGTATATTCAGCTTAGAATTCTAGATCTCAGTCTATCATTGAGGGCGAGTCAAGGTGGCCTGCTTGTTCTTCCACACAGACAATGGATGTGACTAGGGAACTCACCTTACAGCCGAGAAAGTACAGTGGGAACATCAGGAACAGTGGAAGATGCTGCTTTCTGTTTAGCTCACAGACCAACTTATATTCACCTAGCTTTCTTATGTAGCTTAGGGAATAGTACCACGTATAGTGGCCCTCCAACTTTAACTAAAAATCAACAGTCAACTAACAGTCTAGAAACTTGTCCACTACCAAATCTGATTGAGGTAATTAGGTTCTCCTGATTATAGGATGTCTCAAGTTGACATTTAAAGCTAACCAAGTCACTGATATAACTAGGGATCTAGATGAAGGTTTTTGAAAAACGAGAGAACTTTGGGGATCACTTGAGACATATAATGTCTGTGAGCAGCTGGTGAAGAAACTTCAGTTCCCTGGAATAAGGGAATAAGGGAGAGCTAACATGACCAAAACCTCCAAAATCTGTCTTGCCATTGCTCTTGCATGTAACTATTGGAACACCTATGGTTTCTAACCACATAGACCCTATTCAGTCAACAGCTTCCACTGGGCAGCAGCTTTAGGAGCCCCCATGCTCTTCAGATCATTCTAGATCAGGTCTAGGACCATACAACTGCTGCAGAGAGAGGAAATTTCACGTTTTGCTTTTCTTGCTGAATTCCATATCTGGGAGTTTAAAGATACCTTTTCTATGGCTGATAAGGACTTCTTAGAAGTATGTTCTATACTAAAAAAAAAAAAAAAAAAAAAAAAAAAGTTAAATGTAAAAGGACCCCAGGAGCAACCCGTGGCCTTTCAGGTTTATGTCCTGAGCTTGGAGAGTTCTGGTCAACCTCTGAAACACACTTGGGTTTGTTTTTGTATAGAACACTGACAGTGGACTCAGAGCCCATTCTGGTCACCAGCTAGCCAGAAAAAAACTCAGGTTTCCTTTAAGAGACAAGTAGGGGTTAGCACAGACAATGGATGTGACCATGTGAAAGCCTGTATCTGAAACTCATGAGGCCCTTGTCCTGAGGTGGAATTTAGGGTCAGAAACCACTTGGCCTCTAAACACATAATATCTGAGGGTCACAGGGTCAGGGTGACATCTGTATGAGATGTCAAGGTTGGAAACAGGACTGCACTGTCCAAACTTTTATCTACCATCCAAGCTGAGGAGTGACTCAGGCGAGTGTGGGACCTTATTTATGGGAATCATTCCCGGAGAATGGCAACAAGCCCTCCTTCTCAGCATCTCTGTGAGCCCCACAGTTCCTCTGTTGATGCTCCCACTCAGCTGTGGAATCTACACAGACTTGATGTATGGGAGTGTCATGACTTGGAACTCCCATGGTTACTGTCAGTGCCAGAGGCAGTATAAAATGCTAGTCATAAAGGCTTTTAGGAGGAATGAGCCGGGAGTGGCTTCTGAAAGATGTGTTTATACAAATGAACTTGGAATCCTCTATTCTATGGTTGAAGGTAGTGTTGGGTATTTGATCACAATAATTAAAAAGTTAACACAACTTCAGATGGTTCTGTGGTAGTTCAAATATGTTTGGCCCAGGGAGTGGCACTGTTAGGAGGTGTGGCCTTGTTGGAAAAAGTATGTCATTGTGGGAGTGGGCAATGAGACCCTCCTCTTAACCACATGGGAGCCAGTCTTCTAGTGGCCTTCAGATGAAGACCCAGAACTCTCAGCCCCTCCAGCACCATGCCTGGCCTGGATGCTGCCATGCTCCCACCTTGATGATCATAGACTGAACCTCTCATCCTGTAAGCCAGCCCCACTTAAATGTTGTCCTTATAAGAGTTGCCTTGGTCATGGTGTCTGTTCACAGCAGTAAAACCCTAACTAATACAGGTTCATTTAGGTGTCTGAGTTCAGTCACTTGGCTTCACGCATCTGTGCAAAACATCTCATGGAAAGAGATGAATACATGTGAACAGGAGATGTCTGTGGACTCTGTGACTAACCAGGAGGCTCAGAGATAGGCATCAAGATCCTTCAAGTGAATTGCTTCTTTCAGCTAAGCCACCCTGTAAAGTCTGTTGACCTCTCATGATAGTACCACCTGTTAGACTGAGTGTACAACACATGAGCCTGTGTGGACTCTTGACACTGTCACTATCTCCTGTGTGACTGGCAGATCTGATACGAGGTGTTCATGGCACAACACCCTTGGGTTTGCCAAGCTGATGTTGCAGTATTTGTCATTGGTGCTGGACTCCAGTAAATCTGGAAGTCATCAGAGCAAAGGGCCTCAGTCTCTGTAGGGGGTGGAAGTAGATGCATAGGTGTGAGCTGGGGCATTTTCCTACGCTGGGTTTTTCTTGAGTTAAGTACCTGACAAGATGCCCCAGCCAGCACCACAAGAGATGCCAAAGTATTTCACTGGTTTGGGCAAATTTTGAGAATCCGACTATCTAGTTAAAGTTGCTTTTGCTTCAGCAGAGACTCCTGGAATGCATTTATTTTGCATGACATGTAATCATAGTCCAGGGGCTTGAGATGAATATTGGAGGAGAGGGGTAAGAAATGAAGTTGCTACATTTAAAATCTCCCATATCTCCACATTTGCCTGAAGGTGGTATTGGCAACTGTGATGGTTTGTATATGCTCGACCCAGGGAATGGCACTATTAGGTATGGCCCTGTTGGAGTAGGTGTGGCCTTGTTGGAGGAGGTGTGTCACCATGGTTATGGGCTTTAAGAGCCTCATTCTAGCTTCCTGGAAGTCAGTATTATGCTAGCAGCTTTCAGATGAAGATGTAGAACTCTCAGCTCCTCCTGCACCATGCCTGCCTGGATGCTGCCATGTTCCTGCCTTGATGATAATGGACTGAATCTCTGAATAAGGATTGTCTTGGTCATGGTGTCTTTTCAGAGCAGTAAAACCCTAACTAAGGCAGCAATCTTTTCAGAAAGGACCCTTCAGTTGAGGGAGGAACATCCCTCGACAGATTCTAGGTTTTTCTCTCTGTATGCTTCTGGCCTCAAGGCTACATCCAAGGCAGCATAGATCTGCTGAAGGGACAAGGAGACTCGATCCTGTCAGCCAGACTCTCAGCAGCCTCATTACCTCATAGTCTGAATACTGAACTCCTGGAACCCCAATTAGAATTTTTTTCCTTTGAGAAAGCCTGGAACCTCAGCTCCTCCAACCATGGAAGATAAAGAATCCTCCCCCACCCCCAAAAGATGCTGTGTTAATTCCTAACATGTCTCTTGGAGCTTGGCACGTCAGTCTCATTTACCTCCTGACTCAAGAGAATTCTGAGCAGAGAAGAGACTGAGGAGGATCCTGTCTTGGGACCCACTGCAGACAGAGAAGCTAAAACAGATATTCATATCAACCAGTCTTTATCATGTTTCTCAGTTCAATAGGTTGCAACTTTGATCCTATGTCTGCTGGGTTTGTTCTCTCAGCCTCTTTCTATAATATTTCAGTGGAGGCAGGCTTGGTGGGAGCCTCCTGGCTGCCAGGAGTGGGGGTGAGGGGTGCAGGGGTGCGGGGAATCCAGAGGTGGGGGGTCCTTTCTTGATGTTGATGCTGCTGTGAGAAGTGGGGACCCTTTCCATTGCCACTTAGCTTTTTAACACACTCCAACATGACGGTCACAAAGTTGAATGTCCTTTGTTAGCCTTGGTCATCTCAAAAACAAACTTGAGTTCAAAGACTCCAGCTGGCACACGCAACATAATTAACATGTCAGTAAACTGCAAAGAGCACTCAGTCGTAGGGAGGGCAGCTTAAAGGCCATTCTGGGAGCACACAAGGAAGTCTCTGCATCAAATACATCACAAAGGGGCTTGTGCAAAACTCTAAACCAAGGGTAACCCAGGAAGAGCCGTTGACTCTATTTTCAAAGAGTCCTTGGAAACCTTTGAAAGCAAATCTGGGGTTTTTTCTTGCAGTGGGCATCCTTCACACTCAGTGCCACAGTTAACTATAAAGTCTATGTCAGTATTTTAAAATAGTCTTTGCTCTGCAACCACAGTGAACCTAGAAACTCAACAGCAATCTCCCCGACTTCAGCCTCCTGCGTTCTTGTTTATTATATTCCTACACCTTGTCCCTTGAGAATCCTTGCAAGGCAGACACTGGGCATCAACTTCATTTGTACTTTGAGAAGAGAAGAGTATGTGTGAACACCCCCTGTAAGTGTGAACACCCCCTGTAGATGTGAACACCCCCTGTAGGTGTGAATACCCCCTGTAGGTGCCAATACTCCCTGTAGGTGTGAACACCCTCTGTAGGTGTGAACACTCCCCTGTAGGTATGAACACCCCCTGGGGGTCGTGGCTTCCAACAGCTTTGAATGAAATGTGACTGAATTCCTGGGCCTCATCTAACATCTCAGTCATATCACAAATCCCACGTGCATTACCCACAGTTCAAATGGGACCTAAATATGACCAATATACATGCAGAGCTTGGCTAATACCACATGTCCTCTGAATGCAGGTTTTTTTTTCCTTCCTGTTGTAGTTATGTTTCCGTGACTGTGATAAACATAAAGCAAAAGCAACAAGGGGAGGAAATGGTTTATTTCATCTTAAGGTGTGTAGTCTATCATTCATGGAAATCACGATAAAACCCAAGACAGGAGTCTGTAGACAGTAACTGAAGCAGAGGCCAGAGAGGAGTGTTGCATACTTGGTTTGCTCCTTATGCCTTGCTCAGCTTTCTTATGGGGCCCAAGAGTGGTACCCATGGTGAGCAGATGGACCACAGACTTGCCTACCAACTAATCAAGTAGGGGCGTTTTCTTAACTACAGCTCCCTCCTCTCAGGTGACTCTAGCTCGTGTCAAGTTGATTCCAAACCAGTTACCATACTCTCTTACCACTATTGTCTCACATCTCCCGTGTCTATTTGCCAATATCCTTAGTCTCTACGGGGACCCCCTGTGTCTCTAACATGGTCCCTCCAAGTTTTGTTCCTCTGTTCTCGGAACCAGCTGTGCAATGTAAGTTGTTCTTTTGATTAGACTCTGCCCATAGCTTGGAGCCTGGGGATACTGGGGGATTCCAATCTTGTAGCCCAAGAGAGACGGATATTCTGTAAAATGAAAGGGATATGAGAAGAAGGCTCCAGTCTCGGGGCACCAGCTTTGTATGAGGAGCCTTAGGCAGCACTAGAGACTTCTCTGCAGTAGCTGTGGACTTGTCTTTGAACTCTGAGGAATACAGCCTGGTTCTTGTTACTCTTCCTAGTTATTTATGAACATCTGAGGCTGACCAATAAATGAAACCTTCTAATCTTAAAGGTACAGTACAGCACACTGGCATCTTGCTTCCAGGTTGAAGGAGCTGCATATAGGAAACTTTAAAAAAAAAAGCTTTTTGTTTAAATACTAGAGAATTTTGTTTAAATACTAGAGTTTTGGGGTGACCATACGCCCTGTTGTGACTTCCAGGAACTGTCCGTATGTAGCATCCCTGACCTGAGTTTGTGTTGGTGATGCTAAGGGAGAGCCAAGCTTGTTTTTGAAGGAAGATGATTGTCAGAAAGTGTATGGAACCTTCTGGTAGAGATCTTTCACCTCTGAAGGCGAAGAGCCCAACCACTACAGACTCCATTGCTGTGTGAATCTCTTGACAGCCATTACTCTACCCCCATTAAGGGTTCCCCTGACCTCTGTTGTGTTTGAAACATTGCTTTTAGGAAGCTGTGTTTCTACACCCACCATAATGAGATTACAAAATACCTGCCTTCCTAAAATCCTCCACGTGGCTCCTGAGGATGGATTAGCAAAAGACAACTTATGGTGAGCTTACTCAGTATGTGGTGGTTCTATTTGTTACCCACTGTGTGCTGCTGTGTATTGCAGCTAACAAGATGATGAGGCCCTTGAAGGCTCATCCTGCTATCCTGACTCTCTCGAGCCTGACTACTTGGTTGTCACAACTGCAGATTGTTGGGTGGACATGGAAGATTTATTGTATGAAAGAGGTGAGTAGAAGGGAATGGGACTAAACTGCCCTAAAGATGAGAAGCTTCCTCAAGAGTAGACACCGCCAGATATGGACCCTCCTGTCAGGTCCTGGGTCATATGCACCTGTCAGACATGGCACATGTCTTTGAACTTGCTAAGGCACGGTTGGGATAGGTACCTGCAGTGTAGGGGAAAAGAACTGATGGGAACATTGTGAGGCTAAGATGTAGCAGTGATTGATGACAAACCAGAAACCTGAAAGGGACACAGGGAGAGCCCAGGGAAGGACCACTCGAGGGCTGCTCTTAGTGTTGCTTTCCATTGCAAAGGGTGCTTTGCCTGTGAGACAATATGGATGGACTTCATCTCAATCCTGAACTCAGAAAAGACCATGTGGTGAGCCTTGGGAGAGTGTTGGGAATCACACTGGCCAGAGAGGTCTAATCTATCAGAGCCTGGTTGCTAGGTCTATGTCTGACGGAGGATTGGCAGGTGTACCCCACGTCACCCATGAAGTCCATGTCCACATCCCTTGATACTACAGTGTCTTCTCATATCCAAGGTAACATTATTGGGTGAGGATGGCATGGAAGGACCATGGATGTGCCTTCTAATGACGTCTTCAGCTTGGTTGGTCTTATAGGTTTACGATGTGTATCAGGGAGGCCCCACCATGTCACCTGGTCACTCCAGCTATGACAGATTTTGGACATTTTGTGAGAACCTAATAGAGGATATGGAAGGGAAAGGTTTAATGGCTTAGCCTTCTCTGATTTCTTAAGGTTAACGTATAGCTAGTTGGGAAAGTTTGTATGGAAGTGAGGCATACTTACTATGCTATCCTATCCTTGGGGTTGGGGGTATGTCAGACATCTCATTCAAGGTAGGCTGAAATTTTCCAGGGAAATATATTTCTTTTTCACTGGGAGCAGTGGTAATTGTCTTTGCAATGTGGTTCCTGTATGGGATGAATGTTTGCGATCCTAAAATATTTTATTCCTTCTAATTACATTAACATGTGTTCGGAGGGGAAAGTATCAGTTACTTTTTCCATTACTGTGAAAAATTACCTGGAAAAATCAACTCGAGGAAGGGCTCTGCTTGACAATTTATAAAGAGATAGAGTTCGCCCTGATGGGAGAAGCCAGGAGACAGGAGCATGACACAGCTTGTCACACTGCATGATTCCATGCCTGTACCTTCCCTTAATAGAGAGCTCGCTGCTCTGTCATTTCCAGCATCCTGGGTTCTGAACTACAACCTAGCATTCACTTTCTTAGTTTAGCGAACTGACTTCTGAGAGGGTTGCCTTTCAGACACTGACTGTGTCCCTCCCCTGTTGTCCATGGAGGTTGGTCAAGCGAAGTATGGGTACCAGCCTTCAATGACATCATTACTCTTGAATCTTAGGCACCACTTTTCCTGCAAAGTTCACTTTTCTAAGCTAAATACAACCTGGTTTCTGACCGCAGTTATAGTAACCTCTGTAAGGCCCTGTGCAAGAATTACCTGGACCGCTGGTGTAAACAGGAGCGGGAGCATTCTCCTGAGACATCCTCAACTCAGGAGCTTTCCTCTCCAATGGATTCACTTTTTCACAAGGTTGGAAGCATTAGCGGTTTGTGTGCAACTCCAAAGGCCCTTATTCTGTTGCCTAGGAGGAAGAGGACTTTCTCTTGGGACTGCTTTCGAGGCATCTTAAAACGTGTTCAACTCTTCTTCCCTGGATGAGTGAGCTTCACATCTCTGTGCCCTGTGTATCTGAAGGTTACAGCCTAAATGACATCCTGTCTTGGAATCTCAACTGCCAAACAAATCAACGCATGACTTTCAAATTCAGCCTCCATGAGTTCTCATGACGTGGGAAAGTATGAAAGAAGAGCCTTCGTTGAAATTTGGCCCAGCTTCCAAAAGTCCTTGTTCCTTTCTGAAACTTCATGGTCTGGATGTCCAATCTGAAGAACAGAATGTTCAAAGAATTGAGAATTCATACCAGGATGGCCCTTTAAGACCTACTGATAGAATTCTAGGGATTCCTATCCCAAAGTTGACAAACTCTCCACATCCTTTCACACATGAATTCTAAAGACGTCTGAATGTGTGGTTCGTGATACATTATCAACAAACCCCACTCCTGGTGCCAGTTTTCAATATTGGCGAATAGACAGAGAGATGCCCTACAAAAGTGGAAAATGTGACTCTTCTTCAACAAAGTTCCCTTTTCCTGTCTCCCCTCTATGCTTTATTTTTTTTCCTCACAGGACAAGAAAGAGGCTTCCTAGAAAGGTTAACTTTTCCAAATCGAAGAAGTCTCAAAGTATACAGGCTTGAATTCTGTAGGACCCCAAAGGGCTGCTATGCCCTGGCTGAGGCTTTCCGTGTGCTGCTGTCTGCAAAGTAACATTCTGCAGTTTTTCTAAGAACAAAACATCCTGTTGAAGGATGATGCCCCAGGAGGGGAATTTACACTTGACATCCTATTGCCCCCCAGTTGAGTTCCTGTTTTTTCCTGAGTTTGTTTTTTCTTCCCTGGCTTGGTGTATATGCTGAACCAGCCCAGTAAAGGTATTGGCATTCTCTCATAATGGATGACCTGAGTCTGAGTCTTTCTTTAATCCCCGAGGCCTACGCCAGAGCTCAGTACCGCAGGCAGCACTGGAGCTGTCAAATTCTAGGGTTGAGAAAACTACCTCAGAATTGGAAAAGAAAGCTGAGCTCTTCCCATGGATCCTCCTCAATGGATCTAGGCTGTCCTTCTACCTAGATCCATTGAGTCTCTGCTCTTCTAGCTGTGATTTCTAGAGATCATCTGCCACGTGTCACATGACACCTTTCATGAGGCACTTGAGCCAAGCCTGGTCAGGGTTGGTAGTGCAGTTAGGTTGAGGCTGTGTTTTTAACTTTTGTGTAAAGCACTTGGGTGTCACCTGTGACCAGAGCAAGAATCTCCCTTACTCTGTCCTTGGATACTTGTGAACAGCTATTGGATCTTGCACAGCTGTTCTAAGCCTCTGAATATGTTAATGGATGCCTTGAAGTCTGCTAACAAACATGGGCAAGAAGTAGTCACCATGAAATAATTCCATATTGAGGAATCAAATTACCCATAAGTGTCCATGGAAATTCCTTTGCAGCTAGTGGGGCAGGTTTCCAAGAGATTTCTAACTGCTTCCTGTATAAAAGATACACTTATTGGCTCTGCAAGCTTTCTCTAGTCAATGTTTTTTCTCAGAGAGGAGCCCAATGTGGCATTCCTCCTACCTGAATCTTGAGAGCTTAAGTGGCTTTACTACTCCATTGGAGTGGGGGGCGGTACACATAGAAACCAGGAAGTTTCTCCTAGCTGGAGGATATGAGAAATGGCATCTGAAGAGATTTTGGCATCTCTTCCCATTATGAATTAATGCCAGCATGGTCAGTATCCCTCCGGTGGTCATCTTGCCAGAATGTGAGAAATGTGGCAGACATGGAAGATGACCTGATCTACCTTAAATTTGACATATTGAGGCCAGTGGGATAAATGGCATTTGGGCAATATAGCCTTAGGAACTTTCAAGAGTTTGAATTGAATGGGTCTGGGGCCTGTGAAGAGAGAGGCTCTACCATCAATACTTAGCTTAAGTATTTTTGCAGCAAGCTCTCACCCATGCTTCTGAACTCAGAATCTGCCTGTAGGGGAGATTAAAAGACAATGCTAAATTGCAACCATTGACCACTCTTTGTGTGTGCACAATTTGGAGAATAAGAGGATAACCTACTCTTTCAGAAACACAAACACATACACCAGAATAGGTGGGCGACAGACATGAGAGCTAGATTCCACATGTTCTATGGAGCCCAATAATGGAAATGTCTTAAGTCATTAGAATTTCCATTCATCCTTTGTCATGATTGGTCCATATGGAAGGTGTATGGAAAAGGGATAGTGACAGAGTCCAAGTGTCCTCTTCCCTCACTCACGTAGAAGAGAAGAGAAGAGGGCAGATCTACTCCAGCTGTACCTGAATCCTTTCTAAGTCAGAAGGCAAACCATGTTGTAGGATGGATGTCCTATAAGGCAAGTCACTGGGACCCTTCATGGGCGTCTGGCTGAATATATTTTGACAAGGATTCAATGGAGAATTTGGGTCCTTCACCTAAGACATGTATTTAGGCTGCCTCACCACTAGGGGTGATGAATTGAGCAAAAGCTTGAGTTCACCCTGGTTTGTCACTTCCATGGGATGAAGGTTTGAGGCACAAGTGACATTCCATAACAGTACCAGCCTCAAACAGAAAGGTATTTATCTCTCTATAAATGTATCCAACAATCGTCTATACCAGGAAATTTCTCTCCAAGCTCTCCATTAGTGTACGTGGGTTACACTGGTGTTCTAACACGTTTAACACACTTAATAGGAAGACTCCCTGGGAGAGTTAGACACCCTTCCTCGTGGCCATGACCTTGCTAATATACCTTATTCTGCTCCATTGCTCTTAAAGCACCTCAGCGGGTAGCACTTACGTTCCTTCTATTTTGGTCCTGTTTGTGGGCATATAACAATGGCACCAGCTCTACGTGGCAATCATATCATCACCTCTACTTTGGAGACATCAGAGTCTTCTCCCTAAGCACTTGGAATTCTTGGTGACAGAAACTTAACACGTTGTGACTCTAAATCAAGGATGACACATGGCCTGCATGCATGCTGTCCTTCAGTGTAACGGCTACATGCTTCCAGCCTCAAACCTGCATGAACCGGTGTCAGCAGGCTGAGAAGAGTCCCTTCACTGCAGTGCTCGAAAGTGTTCCATCTCAAACCTTCTTTATTCCTGTAACACCACCAAAGAAGCCAATTTTTCTGTGTCAATCCGAGTTTGCAGTCCAGCTCTCGTAAGGATCAGATTAGCTGGCTCAGATCAAGATCCAAAAACGTGTGAGTCGTGCTCAAATGGATCCCATTCGATCAAGTGTCCCATGCCTCTGCAAACCTGTGGGTTTTGTCCTGGTTTTGTTCATTTGGGAGTTGGTTTGTTTGTTTGTTGTTTGTTTTGTTACCAAACTCTCCATCTCCTGATGTTTCTGATGTTTTCTTCCGTTCCACCTAAATAGACCTGACCTACTAAGCCTGACTCTACAGCCCTGAAAAGCAGGCACTGGTTTGCTTTAGGGAAGACAAAGCAAGCAGAAGTAATGGCATTCTCCTTGGCTTCTGGGATGTTCAAGTCTCAGAAGAGGTCAGCGGAGACCCACTCTCTTAGGACCCAAGGTGTCCAGGCCTGAATGGAACAAGAAAGGAACAAGAGAGCAAGAGAGCAAGAAGGCAAGAGCACAGTTGATATTCTACCATCAGTTCTGAATCTTGTTCTGCCGGAAGGTGAGGTCTATTAGTCTCAGGAGAACAACCCTCAGCTCTGCAAGTGCTTAGTTCCCATAGATCTTTTGAATACTATGGGAGCTGTGGCTAATGCTCTGGACACAGAGTTTTGTATATTTTTTTCCAATATTGGCACTTGTAAGGGTAAATCTAATACTCCGGTTCTTGATCAACATCTGGATTGGGGGGAGGGGTTGTCTTAGGTTCAGAACTGTTCCCATAATCACCAGAAAACTCTAGTGTTAGGAGTTAAGACACTAAAGATGAGCAATTCCATGAAAACCCCTCCAACTCTTCAGAACTGGGAGCTGAGGGACTGCTAAGAATCATGAGGCTTGCTACAGTTTCCTCCTAGGCAAGTTTAAATGAGTGCTGGGCCTTTCCTTGCCCAGGGTTCACCTGTTCTACCTAGCTGCTCTCACTGCAGATCTGAATGAGAACAGTGAGTAGTAGCGTGCATAGCCCATCAGTCACTGTGCCAACATTTACCACCACTAGACAAATTGGTTCATGATTTTCTCGTTTAGATTCAGTTCTCAAGCCGGGCGGTGGTGGCGCACGCCTTTAATCCCAGCACTTGGGAGGCAGAGGCAGGCGGATTTCTGAGTTCGAGGCCAGCCTGGTCTACAGAGTGAGTTCCAGGACAGCCAGGGCTACACAGAGAAACCCTGTCTCGAAAAACAAAAAACAAAAAACAAAAAACAAAAAACAAAAAACAAAACAAAACAAAAAAAAAAGATTCAGTTCTCAGGACATGGGCTAAATGGTGCAAGTTCTTCCTTTAATAGGCACAGTTACTATGATACTTTGGGGGGTGAGGGGGTGTCGGTGTGGGGAACCAACACCATCCAGGTCTTCCTTTTGGAAAATGAGACTGCTGAAAGAAATGGAAATTGTGCCCAGAATGTCCCTTTACACTCTTCTTAGAGCTTTCAAGAGGTTCTCTAGACAGGATCACAAGGGATGTCTTGGCCCAAGGAAAACCTTCTCCAACACCTCTCTCACTTACTGCTTCTCGGAGAGGAGACCAAATATTGTTATTAAGAGGTGAATGGCATCACTTCTCCACGATGGAAGTCCATGTGAAAACCCAGGAAGTTGCTCCTGGCTGTGCAGGAGGATTGGAAGTGACATCTGAAGACGTTGTCCCTCATCGCCTTGTTGTTATCGAAGCAGTTGGCACCGTCACAATAGTGTGTTCTTGTGTTAGACATGGGGCTAACATGGCAGACCTGGACAAGTCCATACTGACCCTTGGGGCTAATATAGAGTGGATGTCCTTTGGTGTGGCCTTCTTGGTCATCACGAAGGTCTTGGATTAGATGGGGGCTCTTCAAGTACCTCAATTTAATGTGTCTTCACAGCAAGATTCCATCTATCCTTGAAATAGGGCTCTTGAGTGTGGGAGAGGCTTGATGACAGTGTTGGATTGTGACATTGAGCAAAGGGATGCGGCTCTTTCATTCCTTGGTTTCAAGTCTGAGAATCATAGGATGCCATACTCCATCAGTACATAATCCATGATCAGTAGGTGACAGATGGGCATGGGAAGCCCTTGAATATGTGTCTCTGGCAGGAGGGTGTTTTTTTTTTTCATTCATCTTAATCATAATTGTTTCCAGTAGAAAGGGTACGGGCAAGAGATGGTGGCCGATGACATGTTTTCTCCTCTTCTTCTCATACATGTGGAAGACAGGACATGGGGTAGATGTATCACAGCTCCACTTGAGTCTTTTCAAATTAAACCACAAGGTGGGCCACCGTATAAGACGAATGTCCTATAAGGCAAGTCACCAGGCTTCTTCTTGGAGACCTTCACATTTGGATCTGGTTCAATGTGTTTTGATCAATGAAGATGAATTCTAGGGATACACGCAGAGGTTGAGACATACAAAGGTGCTGAGATGACAGACAGCGTACGTTGAGCTTTCCGTGGTTTGTCATTCCTTTGCAGGATGACGTTCAAGATGCCCAGATCATCTTCTACACCATCTTCAAGCTCCCACCTGCTTGTCTATCAACAGACGATGTCCGGTGTGTAACAAAGTATTTCAGGAAATTCTCTTCAGGTTGTCCCCCTCCAGTCATTAATAATAAATAACATTGTAATTCAGGTATGGGGACACTCCTACGACACTGTGTGTGGTAGAAGCTATTCAATATGCCCCTGACCCATTAACAAGAACTCATCTTCTAGGTCTCCCACTGCTAAGGCACCTTGGGAAGGCCCGCTTGAGTCGCCCTTGTCTGCCTCTTCTTAGTGAGCAACTGTCATCTCTAATTTAGAGTGACACCCAGAGCCTTCTCCCTAAAGACTTCTCAAACCCCCAGAAAAGATACAGAGTGTGACTCTAAATCCAATATGGCTCCCTGCCAGCATGTCTGGTATTTTTCAGTGCTTCTACTCAGTTTTTAAGGCCCATACATGTATTGAGATGGTGTCAAAGGACTGAGCTCTGCCCCTGAACTTGGCATGGGCTCTCAGGATTTGTTGTAAACCCTTCTCTATTATTAAAATCTTCACTGTGAGGTCGATTTGTCTCTTCTAGTTTGTTAGTTGTTTTTGTTTTGCTTTTTTTTTTTTTTTTTTTTAATCACTGGGCTCTTTCTTAAAATCCGAGGATATACCACCAAGACAAGAGATAGGGCTGGAGACTCAGAAGTCTGTACTTTGGTGTAGCTGAGTGACTGTCACTGGGCTGGACACTGTCTCCATACTTCTCCCAGTAGCCATGGAATTCCTGTGGGTCCTGGTCCTTTGTACAAGACGTAGCCAAAAGATGGTGTTTGCACTCAAATGGTTTCTCAGAAGCTTCCTGTAACTGTTCCCAGAGGACATCTCCCTATAAGTTCCCCCAGTGAGCAAGGAGATAACCTAGAGACAACTCCATCCCGGAGGGTAATTCCTCTATAGAAAGACAGACTGGTGCCTTTTGAATGTCAGAACTTTGCAGCCCCGGGAAGACTTGTGACTTCTGTTATGGTCACAGTGGGGACCCCAAATACTTCATATGAGCACTTAGTGCAATTACATTTTTTTTTTTAAATTTAATCTCAGCTTCTATGATGGCCGCTCACATCAGAGTTATCTCATAGGGTAGGAGGACCTTGGCCACAAGTGTTTTTTTCAGATGGCATAAATCATGTATGGGATCTTGTATGTGTTCCACTGGAGACAGTGTTACAGGTGCTGGGTTGTTGTTTACTATTGTTGTTGTTGTTGTTGCTGTTGTTGTTTGCTTCTCCCTTTCAATCCTACTGGTTCATGGAGAATTGGATGAGTTTGGCAGGGGTGAGTTTAAGGTTGTGCCATGTTAGTGAGAGTCACAGTGTGTGACTTTCTAGTTGATCTGGGTTTTAAGAAGTCGTCTCTTTTGTTCACCTGTTTCATCCTCAAAGGTTCTTAATAGAATCTGCAGTAGGAACCTCTCACAGTCTGCAAGGAGCCACACTTGGCCTCTTGATCAGCACAGAACATTGCCTCTCTATCTCTCTCTGCTCGGAGGCCAGTACTCAGAGGTCCATGAAGGGAGAAAGTGGCTTCGGTCAAGGGGACTATTCTCCAGGGTCCTCACACTTACTTTCACTTGATTTCAAATGTGATTCTTGTTTCCAAATGAGTTGGCCACTCTACCATGCATGGGAGACCTTCTTGGAGGGAGGACAGAATCCAACTTCTATGTTCTTGGGTGTCCAGTGCATTCCACCATTCCTGGGTATGTACAACTTGCCTTGACTTTGGTGTCCACCTGTACATACAGCCTGAGTGGAAGCCTTAGGAATAGCCACCCTCCTGGTTTATACCCTCTCCCTTTTGACTTGAGAGAAACCTTGCATTTTCTACAGGGGTGCTTGTCTCGGAGGCAGAGCGGACTTCTGTATTAGTCAGGGTTCAGACAGGGATAGCTTATTGAGCATACACCTCAGGACTGATGGATCAGAGCCACAGATCCAGACTCGGGAGCTGGTTGTGGCATTGAGTTAAGATTCTGGGGGTGGGGGGGGTTAAGCCTAAAATCTACAAACATCTGTGCCAAGGTATTGCACCAATCAGGATTTAGGGATAGAGGATTTCCTTAGGAACGTATCTCTGTTATATACTGCTCCCATTTGTTGGGGTTTTCAGCTGTGGCAGAGGACTTGCCTTCTTTAACATTCATGCCGTAACTTGCCAACCAGGATGTCAGTTCCCCACAAATATGTCTCTTTCTTCCAAGTAGGATGTCAATTCCCAGAGAGGTCTTGGGGAACTTAAACTTTCCTCGATCCCTACTCAAAAATGGAAGTTTTATTCCAGATAGCTTCTTATATTGGTACAAGTGTCTCTCTTATATTGGGGTCCATTCCTGGGACAGCTTATAAAAACAAATACCAAAAAAACGTATTCACAGGTGTAGGAAGTGCAGCTTCTGGGTGGTTGGTTCAAGTCCAAGATGATTATGGCTAGTTATCCATAGCAGTTCTACTGATCTCTGTTGTGATACGTCCCCAAAACAGACTGCATAATCAACTTGAACATGAGAACGGTTCCTAATAATAGCACAAAATGGTAAGGTAGCCAGGTAATAGTTACCTGTAGCCTTAATATTTTACCTAGGCCTTAACACTGTAGAGTCACAGAACTTATAGAATATCTCTCTATATTAAGGGAATTTATTGCAATGACTTTGAGTCTGCATTCCAACTAACCCAACAATAGCCAGCTGTGAATGGGAAATCCAAGAATCTAGTAGTCGATCAGTCCCACGAGGTTGGGTGTTTCTGTAGTAAAAAATACTTAATAATCCTGGCCTGGGGCTTCTACACTGCCTTAGGTTATTGAGTTCCCAGAAGAAAGACACACCCATAGCCTTTATACTTACAATAAGCCTTAGGCAGCACAATAACTGGGCAGCTGCCTAACCTCTACATTGTTAGAATCTACTTTCCTATCCACAACCCCCAAGTTATTACATACTGTGTTTCATCTGGGGTGCTCCTAGCTTCAATTGAACAGCCCCCAGGGCCACATTTTTATGGCTCAGCTAACCCATGGCAGCCTCTCCTTTCTCTTTTTCTGCACAGTCTTCTTTTATTCCACAGTGGCTTCCCCCTCCTTTTCTTTCTTCCTCTTTCCTTCCCATCTTTCTTCCTCCAACCAGGTCACTCCTAACCCACCTACCTCTAATCCCTCTGGTAACTGGCTGTAGCCAATTTTATTTAACCAATAGTTTTAAACCAAGGTTTGCACAACAAAAGCTTGTAAACATGAGAAGTCACCCAAAGGCCTAGACCTTCAGGTATAGAATTTAGCATTACAATACACAGCAATAGCCCAAACCTCAACAATTCCCCCTTCCTGACTAAATAAAAAGGGCTCTTTCTCTTACAATAATAAACAACATACCCTAGAAATGATTATGAAATTATTATGAAAATTATTAAGTAAAAGTTACATCTAAAAACTCCAGTCTGTTCCTATTTGGCAACTCAGGAGAATGTATTCTGTTATCTATCCTATCCTGATTGAGTTCAGAGTTCTGTATGTATCTAAATCAATTTCTATCCTAAAAACTTGTATTATACGTCTAAAATTACCTTCTTAAATACCTAGAATATCCTTTAAATCCTAAACAATTTAAGCTTATAGTAAGAGTATGACTATTTACCCTTCAATCCCATCAGAGATCTGAGAAGAAAATAAATATTACTTGTATGCAGGAAGCACAAGGATACAGCTTCCAAAAAGATAAAAGGACAGAGCCAGCTGACTGCCTGGACAGTCCCCAATATTCTCTATAATGTTGGTGCATCTATCTTCAGCTTTTTGTCCCAGAATATCTGACAGACCTTTTGTGAAACAGGAATTATGAAGGACTTGCTTACCCTGTCTTGGCAGAGCTTGGCAGTTGACTTCCCTGCATCCATTTGTCCTTTCTGGATGGCATTCTGTCTGCGTATAAAATTAGAGCATTTTCTGGAATCCTGAAGAAGTAGGCTCCAATAGATGTGCTGTAAGTGCAAGCAATCGAAGAAGAATGAACCTTTCCTTTCCCCATTGTCCTTATATAGGCCTCCAGCAGAAGATATGACTCAGATTAAAAATGTGTTCAATCATACCAGGACCTAAGGTCTTCTTTCCTTGGAAGTTGCTCTGTCCCAGGCTGGCCTTGAACTTAGAGATCTGCTTGTCTCTGTCTCCTGGAATTGCCCAAGCAGATGCCTGACTACTGAGATGTTAAACTCTGACCCAGATTCAAACTCAGGGTTTTCCCATAGACACCTTTCTGCTTCATCACCTTCTCCTGGGATCTCCATTCTCAACAGGCTGGGTGTTGATAACAAGATTCATGCCAAAAGTGCAGTAAGTTTTGAGGCTTTTCAATTTCCTGAAAAGTCAAATGTGATTATGGGTTTTATCAAACTGAGCCATGGAAGAGAAGGATGGGTTAAACTGTCCTCTGTGTGACACTCTGTTTTCTGGACTAGTTTTTGGTGTGTCCCTGTGTTGGAGTCAGCTAGCCAGGGGTGAGGCTGGGCAAGCGCCCCACCTTCACCAGACAGCCTGAAGGGGTTGGCTGTCTTCCATCTTGATCAATAGCTCTGATGTTAAGGGACAAAAGTGACTCCACATGTCCTGGGTGTCCTTTGAAGCTCTCTGCATTAAGGGCTGTGTTTCTCATTAGGAGGAGGGTACAATCTGGGGGTGCCTTTCCCTAATTCTATTGTGAGGCACTCAAGGGGATATTTGGGCAAATGCTGTCTGCTTTCCAAGTTAGGGTGTGTCTATTGTGTGGTTCCTTGTAAGAGACAAGGACACATATCTGCCTTGAGCAAATGTGTCAGAGTTCATAGTCCTTTGTCCAAGCTTATTTCTCTGTTGCCATGACAAAACGTTGACTTAAGAACTACTTGGGTAGGAAAACGGTTGTTCCATACAAGGAGTAGTAAGGAAGCCATAGAGGATATACATGGTAGAAACCAGAGAAGCCTGGTCTTCTATGTCAGTGAAGAAAATACCTCACAGACATGGCTACCTGCTAAGCTGATGAATGTGATTCCTCCAACAAGGCTTCCTCTCCTGACTTGTGTTTCCGGCTGACCCCCAAGATTAGTCATCACGTGATTCTTCTGTGCTGAATTTGTTAGAAGAGCCCACTTTTTCTTCAATTAGGGCGTTCACCATACTGGAGTTATTCCCTCATTTTCTGATGCAATGCCTGTATGGTGTTCCACAGCCCACCCTAGAGCTGGCCTCTGACCTCTGGCCACTACATCATACTAAAGGTCTTCAAGTATTAACTTCCTGGTACGAGATTTTTACCCATGTTGTATTTGCATTTTTGTCTAAGACATCCTGACTCCATTTAGCAGGGACCATCAAACTCATGCTGAGCTCTAAGCGTGTTGACTGCAGTAGACATTCTGTCGTCTTTGAGGGGATCACTGAAGTAGCAAGATGTCCTAAATCCTTAACAGATCCCAGTTCTTAACCTGATTGAGAGGGAAACCTGAGTTCAAATATCTCCTTTCTCAGCCTGAGCTCTCATTTCTGATGCACCGGTGGACCTCCATGCCAGTGAATCTAAAAGTGGGGGAAGCCAGCTCAACAGGATAGCCTTCAGGTAGCAATGACAGGATGGTTGGTCTCAGAGAAAGTTATTCACCCTGCTCCCAAGAAAGTCAGAAAACCTGGATGCTGTAGTTGGGGAGGCTACACTATCCCCCTTTAAAAACATGCTCTGTTTTTTCTGGTCTAGTTTTCTTTTTATAAAGTATAAATTGAATTCAGCACTAGTTTCTCACATCTTTCAAAAGTCTCTGAAATAGAATTGTCTCAGTGTATGCAAAATAGAAGCGAAATAGAAAAGAAGATTTAAGAGGAACTTGTGAATTTTTTAAAAGCATTGTTCTTGACCGTTAATTTAGTGAAGATTCTTTTTCTTAACTGCTGCTATTTTTGTTTACATAGTCTGGTTTTGTTTTTCTCTATACTGGGGAGACATTTTATTACATTATTTTCAGTTAGGAGTTGTTGCTGTAGTTTATATTACACATTG
Organism: Rhabdomys pumilio; assembly: GCA_030674055.1. Lineage (NCBI taxonomy): Eukaryota > Metazoa > Chordata > Mammalia > Rodentia > Muridae > Rhabdomys > Rhabdomys pumilio. The sequence goes on along the minus strand of JANHMN010000023.1, from coordinate 32,120,396 downwards.
TCTTTCTAGAATCTTTTCTCTCACCATGGAAAAGAAATATGGTTCTCTTCAACATGTGTGATGAAAGAAAACCTGGGTATACTTAAAGCCACAGGGCTTAACCAGGATGCAAATGAAGTGTATGCAAATGAAGTTCATGTAAACGAGGCGCATGCAAATGATGAGATGCAAATGAGGTGCATGCAAATAGAGCTTATATATAGGAGCCACGTGCTGCTCTCTCACTTCCACAGTGGGTTACTGTTAAGTCCATTGTCTCTGGGGGCTCAATAAAGACTAGTTGACCCAATGCAAGTATAGGCAACAATCCCATGGACTGACTCATATACATAACCGATCTAAAATCAATCAATCAGGTTCCCGATAAGATAGATCCTGTAGAAAATTTGCATGTGAACTCTCCACCATTCTTGAAAATGGCCGAAATGGCTACAAATGCTTAAATGAGTCTCCAGGTCATCATACCCATTGTCATAGTCAGGAAGATGAAGATGGTATTGCCTTCCATGTACATGAAGAAGAGGCTCGTGGGAATCTATTTGAGGGGAACCAGTGAGATGTCCCAGCAGTTTCTCCATCGAGACTCTATCTGCCTCTTGCACACTGGTACCAGGCCCTTGCTTTTCCAAGTAACTGACTGAATTGAATGAGTCCCCATTCACTACAGACCCTGATGCTTCTCCTCCCAGTCCACTCAGTTCAACGGCTCCCTTGAACCCCCACTGGCTTCCACTTGCCACCAAGCCCCTTGAGCTATCATGACACCAGCTTGCTAAAGCCACAATGGACCTCTGTGCTGTGCTCCTCTCACTGGACCACCAGTTGTGCCTGTAAGATAACTACGGGGTCTTAAATTCTAACCCCAAGTCCAAGTATCACCCAAAGTGATTCAGTGGCACAAAAGAAGCCAGAATAACTTGGTCCAGCCCTGATATTGTATACAACGGTCATTCACTCCCCACACGATGGACTGAAACTGTGTGTCCAGATCCCATAAGCAAGGTCAATGCATCTTCAAATTTCACTCTGTCCATGTACACACACCAGCCCATGTACACACACCAGCCCATGTACACA
>JANHMN010000023.1:32090995-32111445 GCA_030674055.1 Rhabdomys pumilio | reverse complement strand
TGAGCTCAGTAAGTATGTGCACATCCTAGGTCCCTAACCCTGAGCTCGGTAAGTATGTGCACATCCTAGGTCCCTGCGTGAGGTTTTGTGGTCTGTTTACCACTCAAGTTGGCAGCGTGAACCCGGGAGAGCAGGGCCTAAAAATGAGGTGGACTTAAGTCTCGTGCAAGAGCCAACTTTATTCAGAGCATCGAACAACTTATACCCAGAGTGTTAAGAATTGTCTCAAGAGTGAAGTAAACCCAAGGACAAGCCACATGTGGCAAAAACATGGTTTCCATAGAGGAGACCTTTGGTCTCCCATGCCTTTATGGAAGCACAAATCTAACTACTAGGGTCCTATTTGCCTCTCACACGGTGCCCACTGTAGCACAGAAGTACCTTATTCTTTTCACCCAGTACCACATCAAGAGGAGGGCCAGGAGCATCATCTTGGCCATGTCCCGTGAGGCTGAGGGTGAATGTGTTAAGGATCAGAACAGTTCTTCACACACCGGGTTTCCACCTCTGGGAGAAGATCAGTGGATCCAGCTCTTCTGATAAATGTCATGTATCTAATCATGATAAAGCATAGTCACGTGTCGCTGGTGCAGGCTATCTTTTGGGACACATAGCCAGCTTCTATGAGAGCTCTCATCCAAATATGCTATCGCTATCCATCCCCGGGGCTAGAAACTAGATCTTCGGAGACATGCTTTGAGAAATTACCTTGGATCTCACAAGGTACCTGCTCATGCAAGAGTCAGGTTGGCTCATGAGGAGAGGACTTTGCAGCCATTAGGTTTCTGACCCCTCAACATTGAGTTCTTCTCAAACTCTCCTCAAATTACCTTGACTGCAGTTTGTCATTAGCCGTGAAACCAATCTGGTAGATAATCTTAGTTGTCAACATGACAGACTTGGAAAGAGAAAACCTTAACTGAAGAACTGCCTTTATTGGATTGGCTTGTGGCCATGTCTCTGGAGTGTTTTCTTCATTGGTAGTTGATATAACAAGGCCTAGCCCACTTTGGGTGGCACCATCCCTAGGCAGGTAGGCCTGTGATGTCTAAGAAAGCTAGTTGATTTGTGAGCCTGAGAGAAAGCCATTTAACAGGGCTTTTACTGTGGTGTCTACTTTCAGTTCTCACCTCGGGTCCCTGCTTCAAGCTCCCGCCTTGAATTCCTGCCTTCTTTTCCCTTCATGATGAACTGTGTGTAACTTGTAAGCCAAATAAACCCTTTCCTTCCCTAAATGGCTTTTAGCTTCAGTATTTATCACTTTCTCTCTCTTTCTGGGTCAGATGACTTAACGGCAGAAAGAAGAAGGATACAGAAAATACCTCAGCTCCTCTGCTCTAGATAAGCCTGTCTTCCCCCTCCCACACCCAGCAAAGCCTCCAGCTTCTCAAGTCTTTTCCCTCAAAAAGACAGTGACCCTCCCACCTCCTGCTACACAAGGGGCTGCAGCATCCATCACAGAACTCCTGACCCAGCGTCCTCCCAGCTTCTCAGATACTAAACTCGGGTCTCAGCCCACTACATCTGTTGGTGAGGCCATAAATCAGAGGAGGCTGCAGCCCAGGGTCAGGTCTGGTCAGCTTGCTGATGGAATTAGAGTAACGAATGGAAAATGGGGTGTTTATATTAGTTTTGGCTCAGACGCTAAAAGGAAGAATGCCGGGATTCAAGCACTTGATAAACTCAACACTAACACATCCTGGGTCAGCAATTATGGCTTAAAGATCCTTCAGGAGGGCCTGAAGTAGAACCTCCCTGGGACTGTGTGGCTGACCTGGGCAGTCCTGCCTTGAAGTGGGGAGGTAGGCTGTGCTGGGTATATGAGATACAACTGTACATGGGGTTCCTTTGTGGAGGCAATTTGGTACCCACTCCCTTGTAGGCACTCTAATGGTGCCAAGGCCCCTCTGCACAGCTCTGCCATCCCTCCTCCTTGAGAAAAGTCTACCCTCTCTTAGCAATGGCTTGCATAATGACTCAGTAATAGCAAATGCAAATGCTTTCTAGGGTGAGTGGGTGGGTGATGCTGGAGTCTAATGATGGTGGTTGAGTCCAGACAAGGGGACTTTCTCAGGTTATGACCCAAGCCTGAGAAGGTTTCCTCAGATCCCACCAGGGTGTTCTTGAGTGAAGATGGTTCACTGGGTGGTACCACTTTGAATAGAGTGGCCAGTAAGGGGCAGGTGATGTAAGTACCAAGGGACAACTGGTAAACCCTTGGTGATAGACAGCTAGGTAACTGTCTGCAGCCAATGCAAGGAAAACAGGGTTTGTGGCTGCAGTGGGATCTGGAGACAGAGAAAGACAAGTGAGGGGGCATCCTGGAGGACGTGGCCTCTCAGCTGACTAACAGTCACTCATCAGACCTTGATGAGGTATGGAAGCTAGAGTCAGGAAGGAGTGTTTAAACATGCCTCGTAGGTGAGCAGAAGGGAAAAGCCACAGAAGCCACAGACCCGAGACTCTCTTCTCCTCGAGTCTTATTAGGGATGTTCTGATCAGGTGATGAGACCTTATGCAGTGGCACGTGTCCATCATACGCTCACTTTCTTCCCAGCTGTAACAGTACCACATAGCCTGTCATAAAACCGACTAGAAGTTAGTTCTTCTGCACTCAAAGGAAATTCACAAAGGCGGAGATAGTGCAAGGCTACATCAGTACTTCCACCCACCCAGTGCCTTTGAGTGAGATACACAGAGACACACACAGAGATCCTGTCCTGTGTATCAAGAACGTATCTAAGACTGAAGAGACCTGAGGGGCAGGTAGCAAAATGTAAGGCATCCAGGATGTGTGTCCAAGTGAGATTGGAATTGGAGAAAGGACCCAAACTGGGGCACAAGGTAGCATCAAATGCCTTGATACCCCAAGTAGACATCCTGGGGACAGCAGAGTGACTGTGCTTTCCATCTCTCTGCCTGGATCCAGGCCAGATGGTCCCTAAGTCATCCCATGTGTTGATCTCACCTATTTCCCCTGTAGGGATGCCCTTCCCCAAGGTCATTCATTCCTCCTGAGCTCCCCTTGAAGTCACACCTTCCCAGGCTGGCTTTTCCTTTATTGCAACCTCCCCCCACCTCTGATTGTTCTCAGAACCAAGCCCTTTGATGGTTTTTATTGTCCCTAAATTCACACCAGGCTCCAATAACTTCAGAGCAGGTAGAGAATGTGTAAGCCGGGGAGGACTGGGAAGAGAGCAGCCAGGATCAAGGCAGGAGCCTGCAACTTCTAAATCTGAGGGACCAGACTTTGTTCTAAAGGCTTCCAGGTGTGTTTGGGGAATTGGTGGGGAGAGGGGGGGTGTCCTTCAATCTCCAGCTTAGAACATCCAGGCTAAGTGAATCAAGGTGGTCCCTACTTCCAAGAGCCCCTAAGCCTACCTGCTTCAACTGCATGAGAATAGTTAGTCCACAAACCTCGACTTATTTCTGTCTGGGTCCAAGTGGCTTCTAAGACGGACACTGATATGGTTTTATATTGGTTCTGGACACATCAACCCATCCTGAGACGAGTTAGGCCAACGTTTTGGCTCAGGGTCTTCTTCTCGAAGACCTTACTTGGCCTTGGGAGAACAGGGAATCTGTAAGTTCATTTTCTCTACACTCCTGTTTCACTCCCCTGCCATCTCTTGCTCCCCAAGAAAGACTGGATTCTCCCTGAGCACCAAGGGTTATCCTGCTGGGAACTTGCAAGTGAGTGTCTACCTGGAACTCCTCTCGTAAGGTCCATCCTCCCCACATGGTAGATTAGAAAATGCAGCCTCTGGGTCATCATCCACGGACATGAAGATGGAGTTTTCATCCCTTGAGTGTAGAGGTCTCTTAGAAAAAGCACAGGGGGTTTGGAGAAGATGGCTCATTGGTTAAGAGTACCAACTGCTCTTACAGAGGACCCGGACTTGGCTTCCAGACCCTATGACATTTAGCTTATAATCACCTGTAACTCCAGTTCCAGGAACTCTGATGCTCTTTTCTTGCCTCTGCATGCGTGCGCACATGCACGTGCGCGCGCGCACACACACACACACACACACACACACACACAAATCTAAATACTAAGCTAGAGAAAGGCCTTCTCCTCTTTCCTTCCAAGAAGGTACTTTCTGTGAACTGGTTTCTCAGCTGATTGAATCTGTTGTTTTATATTTCCAAAAATAAATTTGTTTAAAAACAGCTAAATCTATGGTATTTCCTTTTGTGTGTTTGTGTGTATATATAGTTACATGCACCTATACACATGTATAGAGATCAGAGCTTTAATCCTTGGATGTCATCCCTTACTTTCCTTGAGACAGTCTCTCTGTAGATCCTGGGACACTCAGCCATTCAGCTAGGCTGGCTGGTCAGTGAGCTCCAAGGATATTCCTGTCTCTGCCTCCCCAGTGCTGGTATGGCTGACGTCCTGTGTGGGTACTAGGGATTGGACTTGGGTGGCTTTGCTTGTATGGCACCCCTTTTACCAACTGATCCATCTCAGCCTTTGAATAGCATGAGTGATGTAAGACAGGGTCACCTGAGGGACCGCTGGGAATGAGCCTAATGCTTCTTCAAGGGTGCTGAGTGCTGTCTAAACATTTTATATCTCTTCAGTGCCAAGAAGTGTGAGCTCAGTCCCTCTGGATGAAAGCTTAAAGTGCTTCTGGATTGCAATTCCAGTATGCTCCTGCAGTGAGAAGCCTCCATGTTAAAACTACAGTGCTTTGAGGTAGAGGCTAGCAGTGTGACAGGCGTGAGACAAGCATTTACAGGTGATATTGAACAGGCTGGGAGGGTAAAGAGACTCAAGTGGGGCTCCAGAGAAACACAGCAGTTGGTGCTGGACCCATTCTGCACCTTCCTTGATGTACATGGAAGCACATGCTGCAAGCAATACCTAAGCTCCAGGGATACTCCTGTCTCTGTCTCCCTGGGGCTGGTATGCCTGGTTACCTGTGTGGGCACTGGAGATGGAATTTGTGTCCTATGCTATGGGACTATGTGACAACTCAGCCATGTTGCCTATTGGACACTTAGAGGGAATCAGTCAAGGGTGCCTTGCCTGTAGCTGATGAGGACACTTCTCCTGCCTGGATGTTCTTTATACCTGCTCCTCAGAGGCAGTAAGAGTTAGGGAGAGCTGACTGGGGTGTGGAGACATTGCAGAAAAGCCAAGGAAGCAGCTGGCATCATATGTACTCACTACACACACATGGAGGTCACAGGAGGATGCTCTCTGCCCTGTAACTCATCATTTTATTCCCTTGGGGCAGAGTTTCAGTGAACCTGAAGTCATCCAGGAGGCCAGCAAGCCCCAGTGACCCTCTTGTCTCCAACATCTACAGTAGGTGACAGGCACACGCAGCCGTGACAAGCTCTGCGTGTGAGAGCTATGGATTTGAATTCAGGTCTTCACACTTGCACCATCAGGGTCTTCCAAGGCCCTGATTGAAATCTTCTGTTTATTTACTGACACCTCTGCCCCCTGCTAGCCACCATCCCATCCCACCTTCTTCACAAGATTCTTTCTTAAGATTGTGATTCTCCCCACCACCTCTCTATGTCTTTTCTAGTTCTTTTTGTCCTTATCAGTTACCACAAAAAGAATTAATAGTTAGCCTGCCTGGAGTCTGTAGCTCTGTGAAGACTAGCTGGGATTTCTTATTTGTGTCCATGGTTAAATCACTGGTAGATTCCCCATGCCCCAGTGAATGGCCACATACCTATGCAGATATGGGCAGCACAGACTGGATTCATGAGGTTATTAATACCTTTAAAGGGTTAAGAAGTTGGATGGAAAATGGAGTTAAGGCGCTAGCAGGAACTGGGGAGAGATAACGGCCGACAGAATAAATAAGAAACATTTTTGATAATGTCTGAAAGATGGTAGGTCTCTGTAGACTTAGAATTTTTTTAAATCTACTTTTAATAAAGGTTTTTAAATGCTTTAACCTCCCTTCTAGCCCATCACCCACCAGAGGTAGTGGAAAGGAAAGGTTAGTAAAGCAAAGGAAGATGTAGACCTGTTTAGAAATTGGCCTTTGGAGCAAATCCAATCTGCGTCGTCAAGAAATCAGCAGTTCAGTTTATATGAATCAGCAGCAGCAGTTAGACCCACTTGTAAACACTATTCATGAATCAGCAATGGCAGGTCAATCTAGAAGAAACTCCAAGGCTCTGCCAACTGGCCTGAGTTCAAGGAAGCTTCAAGAAGCAGCCAGAACATTACCAGAAGTTTTTGGTGCATTTTGCTTTATGAAATCACAAGGAACAATGACCAACAAAGAATAGTAAGGTGTATCAATAGCACCCAGTGTCATCAGTGAAGACTAGCATCAGCAAAACCCAGCAATGACCAGTAAAGAATGGCAAGGCATACCAATACCACCCAGCATTCTCCACTGTCCATCGGGCTATATTTATATCCTTTCCAAACATCATGTGTTCTCTCAACCATCCTCTCTAGCGAAATATCACATGCCCTTTTTCCAGGCTGCCTCCAGAAAAACACCGCAAGTCTGTTCTTAGCAAAACATCCCCTGTAGCAGGTTACTTCTTCTGCTACATTGTATTCGAGGTGGAGCTCGGTGATTCGGCAGTAGGAGAGGAGGTGGAGCTGGGAGAAGATGAGAGGAAGGGGAGGGGAGAAAGACAGGAAGTGGAGGAGAAAAAAGAGGAAGGGGAGGGGACAACTGGGGAAGAGGAGTGAGAGACTACCAGAGGAGAGAGAGGTGGAAAGACAATGGAGGAGAAGGACATGGCCTGGAAAAACTTCAAGTTCTAAGGGCTCTCATAGCTGGGGAATAAAATAGGGCAGTGGCAAATCTGCCCAGTCTAGGCGTGCAGTCTGTATTCATAATTATTGAGTTGTGTTTTCTTTGATCGGTCCTATTTGGGTTGGAGATTTACCCCCAACAATCCCCCCCATGTCTGTTTCAGCAAAAACATCTTCTCATAAGACAGTTTCCAGATAAACATCACATGATACAACTGAGGTCCCCCCCCAAAGAAACCAGAAATTTCTACTTCAGGTCTCCATTGTGACAATTTTTAGAAATGAATGGTGTATGAGTCTGGTTGCTATCGCTATAACAAAATATCCGAATCTGATAACTTTATAAAGAAGAAAGTTACTTGTCCATTTTGATATATCGTCTTAGGAGACTGAAAGTTCGAAGCCAGCTGGTCCCGTCTGTTCAGCTTCTGGTGAGAGAGAGCCCTCTCAGCCATCACAGTATGTAAGATTACATCCTGGCAGAAGCCTGTGTGAGAGGAAGAGATCACATGACCTAGCAGGAAGCCAGAGGGATTTGAGGTCAGACATGCATTTTTTTTCCTCCTGGTCATCCACTCTCATGAATGGTATCCCCAAGTTCAGAAAGGGCATACCCCCAGTGACCTAACTGCCTTCCCTAGACCCCTTCACCCCTCCTCTTCAAGCTCCTCATCATATCTCTACATCACCACAGGAGAACCAAGCTCCAGCCCATGGATGCTGGATGAGACAGAGAGAATGACCACATGTTACCACTGTGAACTGAGATGGCTGGGGGATCTCAGCTGGGCTCATACATGTGTCCCTGGTCAGCTGGGCTGGGGGCTGGGCAGCCACACACATGTTGAGAATCCATTTGTATCTAAGATGTTCTGGTCAGGGGTGGAGCTTGGGGATTCTGTGCAACCTGCCATTCTCCAGGAGGCAAGTTTGAATTCCTTCCCAAGCTGGTATTTTCCCTACTCAAATAGGGACTACCAAAGTATCCCAGTAAGCCGAAGAATCCAAGTAAGACCTTATCTTTTAGGGATGAGGCATCACCTCCATGCCCACTGTAAGTTCAGGATACTGATGTCCCACCGACCTGCTGCTCTCCAGGAATTCCCTCTCCAGGGGCTGAATAACATCACGGAGCTCACTTCTCCTTGGTCCAGTGTGGGACCAAAGCTCCACAGACACAGGATCTGCAGAGGACCCTGTAGCACATAGAGATGACACATGTGTCTCTCTGTCCTGTTGCTGTGACAAAGGTGACTTGACGAAGGGCAGTGCATTTGTCTCACAGTTTGAAGGGACACAGTCCACCGTGGCAAACAAATAAGACGGTGGAAACTGGTTACGGCGTGTCTGTAGTCAGGAAGCAGGGAGCGGAGAAAAGCGGAGCTGGGATAGGAAACATGGAGTTCTTTTCCTGGCGACCCACTCCCTTCAGGTAGACTCCATTGCCTACAGACTCTACAGCCTTCTGAATCAGCATCACTGGCTGGAGACTCGAGAGTCTAGGGTGGATGCTTCACCCTCAAACCATAACATCATTGCACAAAAGTATCTCTTAAAAAATTGTTTTTATTATATTTATTTTTGTGCATGCACATATGTGCACATATAAAGAGCCCAGAACACACAAAATGGAGGTCACAAAACCACTTGCAGGAATCTTTTCTCTCCTCCGACCTGTGAGTTCTGGGAGTCAAACTTGAGTCATTACGTTTGGCAGCAAACTCTCTTACCTGCTGAGCCATCTAACCAACTGATATGTCACTGTATTTTGCAAATGGAAATTGGGCATAAAAGCACATGCTTTTACCGACACAGTGGACCCAACTCATCTATTCCCTGGTGAGCTGATGGAATAAAATCTCAACTGTGTCCTTAAGGCTAAGCATCAGGGTAGGCAGTAAGGGTTTGACAAACCCTTCCCCTCCTCCACAGTAAATGTCATGGTTCTGGCAGGCAAAGAAAGCTGCCACCACACAGGGTTGATCAGAGCAGGCGAGAGTTGACCTTAACCAAAGCTCTCACCCCATCGCTGGGCTGTGGCTCTCATGTTGGTTGTTCTAATCGGTTGGAAATGGTGGCCTCCTAACTAAACTTCCCTTCCCGGGCATCTGAGCCCTCTCTATCTCTTTGAAGATTACAGGGCTTTACCGTTCCTTTAAAGTGAATTTTCCCCCTGCGTTTTATTATAATTAATGACCAGAAAACTCTTCTCTTTCTCTCCCTTTATCTCTTAAATATGTTTCTTTCCTCTTTAAAACTGCAGTATTTCTTTTAAAGCGAGATATAGATGTGCCTGTCCCGAGCAGGGCAGGCCTAGATTCATCTGTCAACTTGATTATGCAAAGCCTGCGTTCGGCTGGCATCTGAGCCGGGATTTCAAAGCCCTGACTCACGTGAGCTTCCAAGCTGACAACCCAGAGAGAGCAAGAGTCTACAGATGCCTGATCACCTGGTGCAGGCAGAGTCCCTCCTCCAACGTCCTAAATGACTCAGGGGACTACAGTGTGTGCAAGCGCGTGCTCTAACAACTCAAAAGACACATCTGCAATCGCTCAGGACCAGAAGTGCAAATTCATCACGAGGACATGCAATGGTGTAAGCAGAGCCTTTTATTTTTTTTTTTCCCCCTCCGATAGCCTTGGGTGGCTGTTGCTCCTTGCTCTGAGATTTGCCATTGTGCCCCATCCAACAAGACAGTGTTTGGGTGACGGTAGTCCGAAGCCCAGGGCACAAGTGCCAAGCAGTGGTTACAATACGTATGCCTGTGTGCGCATGTGCACAGGAGGGATTGAGAACATGGCATCCCTTGATATTCATGAAGATGAGCAACTGACACCGATTATATACACTGTAGGTGGGTAGTAATGGCTTGACTTCCACCTACCAATCAATGCTAGTCCTGTTTCCCCAGTGTAACAAGCAAAGTTGTCTCCCAGCTTTCCCAAATGTTCTTAGGTTCTACTCCATAATAAGAGGCCCACACAGCTGGGAACTTGACTCTGGATAACGGCTTCTTGCTCGGACTTGAACCCAGCAGCCTGAGTCCCTTCCCTAGAGACCAATCTCAGGAGCTTTGCAATGGGGCCCAGGCCCCTTTACGCTTCACCCTCCCGGAGGCCTCTGCTGGATCTTTGCCCTGTTTCGTGCAGTCTGTTTTCTGTGAGAGCATACTATCAGATGCTCTGACAGGGTGGGGTTGAAGCTGTCATGGGCTACTGCACTGTAAGGGAACATTGGGATACATGGCATAAGTGTTATGAACATAAATTCTTGTGAATCTTCGGTGCCGGATGGGAGTCCTGTCTTGGTTTGGTCCCCTGTGCGGTGAGGATGAAGGGGTCCTTAATGTTTACCACATAGGAAACCTGTCTCAGCAAGGTTGCAGACACCACCTCTAGGTCACATAAATGGATTGATAGGAACTGAAGAAGACCTAAGGGCCCAAAGTCCCTATCCTCTATCACTCGATTCCTATGCCTGGAGCAGGGCTGTGTTGAGACAGAAGAGCTGAGGGTAGCCATGTAACGCAAGAGCTGGTGTAAAGCCCAATAATTAGTGGGATATTGAGGCCATGTGCACCTGCCTGAGATCACAGTGCCTGGTTTTGGATAGGACCTTGCCGAAAAGCACAGTTCTATCCATTATTCATTGTCTCCTCCCGAAAGGAGTCCAGTCTTGTGTCATTTATTGACAAGGGGATATAAGCAGGAAATAGAATAAAGTCTAAGGACTGGTTGGTTGTGACGTGCACAGGTTAAGGGGCCAGCACGGTTATTGAGCATTAAATAACACACCCTAGACTTTCTGCACAAGGCTGCCAGCAACTGGTTTTGGTTCCAACTACTGATTCCTATTGTGTGACCAGTAACTGTCAATCAAACCCCAAGTTAAACCCTCCAGTACGAACTCCACGTCATGTCTCTAGCCTGGTTATCACGCTGTTTTACCTACGAGTCATCCATTCCTCTCAAAAGTGTCCCTAAGCTCACCCAGATGTTTCTAACACCTGCCCTGTGTCCCATCCCTCTGGGCATGCTCACTGGCATAGAGCCCAGCTCTAAGGGCTCAGAAAGACTATGTGAGCAGACCTATGCCATTCTATCTCGACTGAAATAAACTGCAGGAGCTCTCAGAGTGTACTCTGTATTGTGTTGCTGTTATTGTGGACACTGGGGGAAAAAAACAGCTTGAACATCAAGAGGAGATGGCACCAAAGATAACTTAAATGCTGTGAAGGGCATCCATCAGCATTTTGCCAATGAACAAAACAAATGAGGCCGATCAATGTGCATGATCATGGGATGATTGTGTATACTGTAAAAGTTATGCTTAAAAACTAAGCAGTGTGTGCGTGTGTGCGTGTGCGCGCGTGTGTGTGTGTGTGTGTGTGTGTGTGTGTGTGTGTACAGCTAGAGCAGGCCATGTCATACCAGGATGGAGTCATGTCTTCTTCTGGGAAGGTCCCCAGTTAAGTAAGTTAAAGAGGAAGCCCAAAGTCTCGATTGTCTTCTAGCTGGACCTTCAAAAAATAGAGAGAGACTAGGAACCCCATTGAGAAGTTTGAAGTTTAGGCTTTAGGTCTCAGAATAGTCTTGAACCTTCTATCAGCAACAAAACTCAGTAGTCTACCTGGTCTGGAAGCCAGAAGCCATCAGTGTCTTCCTGAGAATAAAACAGAAGTCTTGATGGATGTCTGCATCTCCTTCAGAGCATCACATGACTGTAAGGTCTCCCATGTCACTGAGCAAGCTCCCACGCCAGCTGGAGGGTCATGCGGCAGCATCTGCCTTCCTGAGCTCTGTTCCTGACATTGGTAAATAATGGTCATTAAATCAGAAGCAGGCTGTACCCTCCACACCCAGAGGCCCCTCACCAGCTCCTTCTGCACAGGTTTTTTAAACAAGCTTTAAGTGTGTGTCCGCATATGAGTGCAGTGCCTGCGGAGCCCAGAAGAGGGCGTCATTTGACCTGAGGCTGGAGTTTCAGGTGCTTGTGAAATGCCAACATAAATGTTGGAAACCAAATCTGCTGAGCTATCCCTTCAGCCCCATGGTCACCAGCTTTGGGGAGGCAGGTAGATGGCTGGACATAGGAGGCCTCAACCTGGAACCCTCCCCACGTTACTCTCCACGGCCCCTCCCAGCCAATCCCTTACATCTCTAAGCGCCCTGTCCCAGGCATTCCATTACCACAGCTCCCTCCACTTTGACACGGGGGGCTGCTCTTAAAGACCTATAAAATGAAAATCAGAACGTTTTTTAAAGCCAGATCTGAGGTACACCTTGAGGAACATCCAAAAAGCCAAAGTCTCAGTTTCCCTACCTTAAATATAAGAGAGTGTTAGTACCTGAGGGCTGTCCTGAGGGTTTGGTGAGCAAATGTTTTAAGCAGTTTTAACAGTGCCCGGTCCTCAAACCACACATACACACACAGACCATAAACACACACATACATATACATGTATATATGAAACATACATATACATATACATATTCACACAAGACACACACACATATATGAACCACACACATATATATCTGAACCACACAAACACACACACACACACACACACACACACACACACACACACACACGAGCCATATACATACACACATACATGCATGGACCACACACACACATGCATACAGACACACACGTGGACCACACACACACACACACACACACACACACAAACACAGGTGTACAAAGGATACTAATGAATCATGTTTTAAACTGTTCTTTGCTGTATGTATAATTTTGCATTTATTAAAGAAAGGAAATTTACATACTGGTGAGGTGTGATCCTAACACTAGGGAAGCAGAGACGGGAGGATGGATCCCTTTGTCTTGATGGTCAAGCCAAGAAAGAGGCCGTATGTGAAAAAGCAAGGTGGACAGTGCCAAGGTGACTTCTGACCTCCACATGTACTCACTCCCGCACACATGCTTTTTAACTCGTTCTCACAAATGCAGAAATTTCAGAATGACCGGTGATGCCTGCAGTTCATGCCACGCAAAGGTCTGGAATCCTCGCTGGGAAGGCTTCAGCCACAGTCACCGCACCGTGTGGTGCCAAGGTTTACACCATGCCAAGTGCGCATGCGTGACATACTCTGCACTGAGGCTGCGTGAAGTCACGTGACGCAACCCACGCACGCTCTTCCGGAAACACCTTGGATTTTTAACTTTCAGCCACTGTATTTTCCAACATCTTTCACCATTGCCAGTTCATGTCATGGGGTTGGGACCTACAGTTTGATGGAGTCCCTTAACTAGCCAGTCTGTTAAAAATGAATGATATGAGTTGGGGGTTAGCTCAGCCACTCAGTGCTTGCCCCGCATGCTCAAGGCCCTGGGTTTCATTTCCAGTGCTATGGGGAGAGGTCTAAGATAATGCCATGAGCTTTCAGCCAGACGACTAAGAATAAGAACAGGAGAGAGCTGGTATTTCAGAATGAGGGGCCATGTTAATCCCACATGACCCTGAGCCAATGGTCCAACCTTCACTACCATGCATTGCTGTGCACTATATACGGTCCTTGTTTTGCTACCTATGTTGAGCTCTCTGAGCCTCAGTTTCCCCATTTGCAACATGGGTGAGATCAATTGGGGGTTTTGATGAATATAATAAAGTTGAAGCCCTTCATCTTTATCTTTGTTCAGAAAGCCAAGTGCGGCCTGACACTGGAGCACAATGGGCACCTCGGGTAGAGGTGGCCCCATGTTTGTTATTCCTACCACACGCCCCAGAATGGGGGTGTCTCGTCTGTGGGGAGGGGGCAGGCGTTGAGTAATAAGTGGAGAAAGGCTCACCGTGGTACCCAAATAAACAAGCTGGTGACGGATGAGGGGACCCCCGTCTCTCCTTCCCCCAGCTGCACTGCCAGCACCCTACACACGTTTCTTACACGCGGGCGAATAAACACCGGCAGGACCCACTTCAAAAGGCTCCAAGGGCAACATAGAGGGGGCAGCTGCTGCTGATAGAAGCAGTGTGCCTTGGGGGGGGGCTGGGGGGGCCTCCAGCAGCAGACGGCCCTAAGACGCACAAATACATCAGTGTGACCTCCTCAAAGGCCCAGAGACTGAGAGCAGGAAAAATAAATAATTCCGTTATCTCTGATGAATTTTTGCCTTTGATCTCTCTCCTCTCCACCCTCTCTTCCATCGCTCTTGCACCCTCACCCCCTTCCCCGATTTTTCTCTCCCCACTACCTTTTTTTTTTAAGCCTCTCCTCTTGGCCGCCACTTGATTTATGCCCTAAACAGCTCCAAGAGGCTGACGGCCCCTGATGAATTGGTGGAGTGGTTCTGTGCAGAGACCCTGAGCCGGCGGCAGGGAATGGGGCAGGGGGAGCAGGGACTGCGATTCCCTCCACAGAGGGAGAGCCTAGCTCGGTAAGGGGGCTCTCTCTATTGACTAGTGTTCACATGTATGTAGATGTGAACACTAGTGCATACACACCCGTGTCACTTCTGGCCTGGCTACTTGGCTTTTTTTGGGGGGAGGGGGTGGCGGGAAATTGGTTTGGTTTGGTTTGGAGCCAGTTCAGGAATAAAGAGGGGAAATGACTTCTGTTCTTCCTTCCTTGTTGGTGATAACCACCACATGTCTACCACACTCAAAGCTCCAGGGTGACCGCAGTCATAACTGAGAGACAGAGAACTGTAACCCATTCTCCCTCCATCACAACTAGACTTCCTGAGTTCAAGTTCAACTCTGGGACTCTTCAGCCCTGTGACTTCAGCTAGAGGAGCTTAGTCCCTCTGTGCCTCAGTTTCCCCAGCTCCACACCAAGGCAATAAAGTCTGGATCAGATGATCAAATGAGGGAACACTGAAAGCAATTAACAGCCACCAAGGGGTGACAAATGTACCAGCCAATGGTGTGGGGTGGGGGTGGGGAGGATTTAGAAGAAAAAGAAGGAAAACAAAAGTAGCTAACACACACATATGAACTAGCTGGAGATTTCAGAGAGAGCTGGGTCATATGGAACTGAATAACCCATGCATAGATCCTGGAACTGAAGCATTCAAGCTGCCCCAGAGAGTCTGATTCCAGGGATCAGGCAGACAATAAGAACTCTGGCAAAGCCCTGGAGAACAGGGCTTGGTTTGGTCTTTGTCTTGATGGTAATGGGAGCTGCTGAGGACTTCATGGCAGAGCAAATAAGATGTTTAAACCAACGATAGGCCGGGCGGTGGTGGCGCACGCCTTTAATCCCAGCACTTGGGAGGCAGAGGCAGGCAGATTTCTGAGTTCGAGGCCAGCCTGGTCTACCGAGTGAGTTCCAGGACAGCAAGAGCTACACAGAGAAACCCTGTCTCGAAAAACAAACAAACAAATAAATAAATAATAAATGAACCAACGATAGGTGGCCTGGGATATAGCTCAGTGGTAGAGCGCTTGCCGAGCATGCATAAAACCCTAGGTTCCATTTCCAGCACTGAAAATCAGGCATGGTGATTCAGGTCTGTAATTTCGGCACTGAAGGAAAGAGGGGTGGGGCTCAACCACTCAAGATCATCCTCAGACATAGAGAGTTCAAAGCCAGCCTGAGCTATGTAAGACCCTTTCATAAAGAGCAAAAAGGGGCTGAGGACCCAGCTTAATGGCAAGAGACTGCTCTAAGAAGCATAAGGACCAGAGTTCAAATCCCCAGCACCCACATAAAAAGCCAGGCATGACCTGTTGCTATGGGAGTGTGGAGAAAGGATAATTGAAGGACTTGGCTGGCTGCTAGGGCCAGCAAGAGATGCCATCTTGAGGGAATAAGGTAGAGAATGGGCAGGGAACCTGATGCCCTTATTTGACCTCCGTGATTGAAACTATACACATATACTTCACACCAAAAAAAAAAGAAAGAAAGAAAGAAAGAAAGAAAGAAAGAAAGAAATGTTCATGTTGCTAGTACCAGTGTGTGCTCTTCAGAGGGGAGAGGCTGTTGGTTGAGGTGAGTGTGACTCCTCCTTGCTATCCACACAGATACCAGGTAGGAATTGGAGAAGACTCTTTCGACCCAACTTAATATGACAGAAGAATCAAGGGAGTATCCCAGTTCACAGACGTCTCGTGGGGGTAGTGGGGAGTCAATGGCTGTAGTTTTGTGGCATTTTTATTTGCTTTGCCAAGTAACAAACGGAGCCATTGGCAAGGCCAAGTTCACCTCATGCACTTAAGCATGGAAGACTGAAGCCAGAGCTGGCAGACTGAGGAGGTCTGAGTGGGCAACCTAAACTGTGGGAATTTTGACACCTCAGTTTTATCTCGTGAACCAACCGTGGAATTCACGCCCCATCCTGGGTGCATATTGAGAATTTGTTTTGTGTGTCTCCTCGTGTGAAGGCTTGAGGCCGATGCTGGGTGTCTTTCTCAGTCCCTGGAAGACTTCTTCCTGTCTCTATCTCCTCAGCACTGGGATGCCAGGTGTGCACACTACTAACACGCCGGCCTCTTACCTGGATATCTGCTATTAAACTTGGGTCCTCACATCGGACAGCCAGCAATTCACCCACTGAGCTGGCTCCCAGTTCACACTGGTAGTTTTTAAAAGCATGTGTGCTTGACTTCCGAGCCAGACACTGGGTTCTTACGGAGTGTGAACGTGTTTGGGTTTGGGTTGGTTTGGCAAAGCTCCCCAGGTGACGCCAATGTACAACAGAAGGTGCGAGCCAAGTGTGGTTAAAAAACATGTGTGTGCCTAGCTGGAGCCAGATTGATTGTCTACTCCACCTCCATCATGGCCCCATGGAACGTGTTACGCATCACTACTAAGAGGAAAGTAAAGGTTTAAATGATATGTCCCAAATGCAGCACGTATTGTGTGGATCCATGTTTGGAGCAGAGCCATCAAACCCCAGACTCAACTGTTGCACTGTGCTGACCAACTTTCTGGGTTAAAGGAGATAGGGTGAGCAAAGTTCAGCAGGGACTCAGAACTGCTATCTTGTAAAATCCAAGTGGCTCCATGGGGGCAGAGGAGATACCCAGATAAGGCCTTGGCCACAGTGTGGTGCTAAGCTATTTCTCATGTTTCTCCTGGGCCCCCACATCTCCCATTGGGTCAGAATCACATGGTAAGTGGTTGTCCAGGCATCCAATAAGCAATGCGTATTTTTGCATGAAGGATGCCTTTATCATTCCTGAATAGCTAGGTTTCACACTCTGGTAGGTCCAGGTTCCTAAGACCTTGTTGGGAACTCTTGGGTGCTCTAACTGGCTACTTTGTGTTGTTTCCTTAGTTTAATTCTTGTGTTGTTTTACACTGTTGCCATCTTAGGTTCCAATGCATCCCTTCCTTGGGCTCTGAGAGCTTCTAGCCTGAAGTGGTGAGGCGGAGCTGCTGAGGATATCCTTGGATTCGTCTCTCTGTAGAGAGAGCAAAGTCACAGTACCATAGAGGAAAGGGGTTTTATTGTTGATTGCTGTGAGCAACAATAAGTTTGTTTCCATTGGGATGCCCCCAATGACAGTGTGTGAGGATTCCTCAAAATCCATGCCTTGACAGCCTGCCTATGTGGCTGTAGCCTGTGCCTCCTCCCTCTGGGAGCTCACCATTCAGCTAGTCTGACTAGTCAGCTGCTCTGGGGATTCCCACTGCATGCTAGGATTATAGGAGGCCCTACACACCCACCCAGCTTTTTCTATGGGTTCTGGGTACTCTCATACTTGGGTACTCTCATACTGGGTACTCTCATACTGGGTACTCTCATGCTCAGCAGGTAACACACTTTCATGTATGTCATGTATGAAAGTGTGTTACCTGCTGAGTATTCTCTCAGCCCCTCAATTCTAAACACTTCTAGTGGCATGGTTTTGTACCATTCATTATTCTAGAGCCGTGCTTCTCAACCTTCCTAATGCCGCGGCCCCTTTAATACAGTTTCTCATAGTGTGGTGCCCCCCACTCACAAAAATTATTTTTATTGCTACTTCATAGCTGTAATTTTGCTACTGTTATGGATCATAACGTAAAATGGCTGTTTTCCAATGGTCTTAGGTGACCCCTGTGAAAGGATTGTTTGACATTCCCCCAAAGGAACTGTGACTCACAGGTTGAGATTCCCCTGTTCCAGACCATTCCAAGGCTGATCTCCTGTACAAGGAATACAGGGAGGCGACTGGAAAAGGCTTACATTTAGGAATGATATGTGTGGTTCAGTTTTGCCTTTTGTTAAGGGATGGGTTATTAAGCTTGATGGGCCTCAGTTTCCCTTCCTGGGAACATGGACATGACAAAACTGAACTGCTGAGGTCATGGGGACAATTTAGATTATCTCATGGCACTTGATAGACCCTCCAGTGTCACACCTTTAGGGCTTTTAGACTACACAGTAGACCAACACACACACACACACACACACACACACACACGGGAAAGGAAAGCTTGAGGAAAATCTACTTCCAGGAGACAAGGTTTTGTAAGGGTTTGTATGACTCAGAAAACTACCCACAGCCAGAGTTTTGACAGGAAAGTATGTGTGCTTGTGAGAACATTCACACGTGTGCATGAGAGAGCATTTGCGTGTGTCCGTGTATGGTTTCTTGTGTGCATGTGAGATGTTGGTGTGAGCATTTATCTGTATACCTATAAGGCTGTTCAAGTATATGTTCACATACATGCATGCATGCTCAGTGTGTGGTTTGCAAAGGGCTCTTAGAAGGCGCAGCCATAAGCTATTAGAAGCAAACAGGAACTGTCCCCAGCACAGCCTCCTGGATATCTACACTTCCTGCCTGCTAGTCTATCTAGCAAGAATAAAATTGTAGATGGATAATATTCTATATGACAAGAAAAATAGACCCAATCACCAAGATATAGAAAATACAAATGGTTAAGATAATTCTGCATTGATGACGTAAAGCAAGTCTCTCAGTGAAGTGCAGCCTGCCCTTCCCTACCTTCCTCTGCCCTCCCTTCTCTCCCCTCCCTCTCCTGCTCTCCCCTGTCCTCCCCTGCCCAGTTCTTCCCACTCCTTCCTACTTCTGACCACACTTGGCTCATCCCTGCCCTTAACTTCTCAGTGCAGACGACACCAACCTGGTCACCCTTCCGTGCTACATGAGAGGAAAGGTCAAAGATGGCGTCTGCCTACCCTGGTGCCACCTGCCTGAGACACACCGATTGGCACACAGCTCCTGCCAGTGCCATTGTCTGTCCTTACACTAGCTGTCAAATTCTACGTGACCCTGAAAACCAAGCATCTTGCAAAGATGGAGGGAGGGGAGAGTGGACACTTAGGAAAGCAGACAGGACAGTAAGACATGGCGCTGGGTAAACTCCAGAGAGCAGGGGCTGAGCCACAATGAAGTCAAGCTGGGGAAGAAAGAATTCAAGCAGCTGGACCATATTCATCTCATTCTCCATATTCAAAGAGTTTAAGGAGCAGGTGACTCCGATGGGATGGTCAGACTCCAAAAGGAAGGGACTTGGCTCCTCTACCCACCCAAGATGAGAGTTCTTGGTGTAAGGCATTCAATAGCTCTTCTTCTCCAAGTCAGCCAGGGTCTGTACCACCATCAGGTCCTGTCTCAGGACTGAGCCTCTGGACCAAGCCCTCAGGTGTCTCCACACATCTCTGCTTGTGGCAGAACACTGTCCTATGGGCACATGAGCCAAAACCACCATCATCAGCTCTGACAGCTTGCAAACAACCCTTCAGATCAGGCCCGTTGACCCTCCCTCATAAAAGAAGGGAGTGGAGAGGGAGGGTCCCTAGACCCTCACCTAAGATTCCAACCACTTCTGTCTAGACCCATTTTCTGGTTGTGTGGGACTCTGCTCGAGTTGCAAGCAGTCTCCTGGCTTCAGGGGGTGCTGGTATATAGAGAAGGGAAGTTAGCTAAAGGGGACCCCATCTGTGCAACTATGGAAACGTTTTTATTCATGCTACAAGGAGGCTCTTTCATGGTGTGGCTATTTAGGGGTTCCCACACACACACACCCTGCTCCCTAAGTAAACATTGAAAAACCCATTGCTTGACCAAGATAGACTTCAGTGGAATCCTACTTTGGTCTGTCACTGGGACCCCACATAGCCATTTTCCACATTTCCCCAGAAAAGGTTCACCCAGGGATCTCTATTGAAAGCACAAATAGGCTGAGCATAATGCTAACCACCTTTAGTTGCAGCACTAGGGAGACGAAGGCAGGTGGGTCTCTGTAAGTTCAAAGCCAGCCAATGTACACAGATAGGGCTACATAGTAAGACACTGGAGAGAGGCAAGGGGGTGCGGGGAGATACAGTGATACTCACCTATAATTCCATCACTTGGGAATTGGAGGCAGAGGTATCAGATATTCACGGCCAGCCTCAGCTATACAATGAGTTTGAGGCAAGACATGGCTCAATGAGGCTGTATATAACAATGACAACAACCGAAGAGTGCACATGGGTCACAGGGTTGAAGGCTGGCTCCTCTCACAACTGGATCCTAGATGTGCTTGATGTCCTGAGCCTAAATTGCCCTTCTCCTGCCCAATAATAGCATTTATTTCATTGGCTGAGATTAAGTAATCTCACACAGAGAAAAGACTGGGCCCCACAAGCCATGCTTTGGTTCGTATTAGCTACTAGACCTAATTCATCACAGTTTCCTTTCTGTCCCTGTGCCAACTTGAAGGGGAGGGAATACACACCACACACACACAACACACACACACAGATGCACACATACCATATACACACACACACAATA
>JANHMN010000023.1:32077553-32090985 GCA_030674055.1 Rhabdomys pumilio | reverse complement strand
ATACACACACACACAATATACACACCACATACAGAGACACACATGATACACACACAGACAGACACACAGACACACCACACACACACACAATACCCACAACATACACACCACACATACTCACTGACACACAAACCACACCCACACATACTACACACAGCACACACAGAGAGACACACACATACCACACACACACACAATACGCACACTACACACAGACACACACACATAATACACACACCCACACTTTGGGCAGTGACTTGCCTCTGCATGCCTCAGTTTCCCCACACGTGAAATGGAGGGGACAGAAGGATGCCCACATGTTGTTGTGTGTTGCTACATCTACCCACATGGTGTGTCTGAACTCTGTAAACACAAGGTGCAGTTATTTGCATGAAGGACCTTGAACAGGATCAAAGAAAAATTGAGGTTTTCAGAAAAGGCAGCCTGGTAGTACAACAAGCATGGCGGGCTTTCTGTCCTTCTTTGATGGTTAGTCTTGTCTACTCCCACTCCGCTTCCTGCCAGCTTTCTTCTCTTTCCAGGTCTCATGGTTGAGAAGGGAAAGTCTCCACCAGCCCATCTGTTTTAGAGACTTGGGGAGAAGTGCCAAATAGCATCCATCCCCAGCTGGGGCCTCGCGGCTTCTGATAAGCAGACCCAGAGAGAGGTAAATTCTGAAAATTAAACAAAACCCAGTGCCTTTGAAAGGTCACCCAGCTCTGAGGCCAGCCGTGCTGTCAGTGACAGGCAGCAGGGTGAACCAGGAGGGGACTCCAGGAGCAGATGAGCACGAAGAGGAGAGAAAGCAGCCAAGGACAGGAAGGCTCCAGATGTCACCCCATTGGGTATGAGGTCCTTGAGCCTATGAAGGAGCCTGTCATGAAGCTTGCAGTTCACACGTGTCTGTTAGAACACTCAACCTCCAAGAGCTAAGCTTGAGGGATCCGGGTCCTCAAGGAAGATGCCACATCCGGTGCAGAGCAAGTACTGCCCGGTGGCTGGCAAGAACTTAATCTCTGGAGGCAGCTGCTCACCTCTTGGGACAATACAAGAGAAAAGGGTCACTATGGGTTTCTTTTGTGTTCACAGAGGACTCAGTGGGAGACCAGCCATCTAGATCTCTTTTAGATGGGTCCATGGTCTTGCACTGTGACAGGGCAATAGAGTCTTAGGGTGTTATCTACCAGCATGTTATCATGAATGTGTGTGTGCAAGTGTGTGTGTGTGTGTGTGTGTGTATGAGCATGTGTATTGCATGTGTGCACGCATGTGTGCGCATGTGTGTGAGTATATATATTGTGTGAGTGTGTATACATGCATACATGCATGTATGTGTGTGAGTGTGTACGTGTGTGCACGTCTGCGTGTGTGTGTGTGTGTGTGTGTGTGTGTGTGTGTGTAGGGGCCATTTCATGGATCCCTTTGTGCCTGGGAGATTAAGCAGAGCACAAAGCCATGAGGGAGAAACCCTATTCAAGATGTCACATGGTTGGTTACATGACCAACTGGCATCCAGGGTTTATTTCACCTGGTCCTTCAAGCACACCTGTGTGCCTTTCATCATCTTTGATTGACACATGAGGAAACAAGAGCAGCAATTCCCCAGCTGTGGAACTCAGCACTCTGTAACCACAGCCTGTGTTCTTAGTTTTGCCATGTTCCCTACTTCCCGCATCACCCACCCCTTCCCATTGCGCTCCACAGCAAGGGATCCCCAATTCCTCCTCAACCTCTGCCCCTGCGATTTGGAAGGAAAGACAAGAAGTATGTCTTCCCTCTGCAGACTAGACACTAGGAGAAACCTCAAGGTCCAGTGCCAGCTCACCCCACCACAGTCATGGAGTTCCCAGTGTCTCCCTCACAGGACAGATGGCTCAGCACCTGCCTTCAAGCTGACCACCAGAGCTTAATGAGACAGAGATGTGTAACAGCTGCTGGTCCCGTTCCAGCGCACTCACAGGGCTAAGGAGAACAGAGCATCTTTTGGTGGGAGGGGCCTGAGCCCTAGTCCGCTCTTTTGGTGGGAGGGGCCTGAGCCCGAGTCAGCTCTTTTGGTGGGAGGGGCCTGAGCCCGAGTCAGCCGTGGGTTGGAATCCCAAGTCAGCCATTTATGTGACATCAGAAAGGCACTGATCTGTCAAGAAGGGGGCTTGATGACCGTGGTCATCTGGCAGATTGTTGTGAAGTCTGGAGATGACCCACTCAGCTAACTAACAGTAGGCACTTTAGAATGTAGAACCAGGTGCTTTATCTATGAGCCACTGTGCCCATTGCTCGAGGCCTGCAGTGAGACCGCACATCACAACAAGAGTATGCGACAGAGAGCCATGAACCTACATCCCATCGAGGGTACCACCCCAATGTTAAAGAGACTTCACATCAGTCTCTGCCTCTGTGGTGGTCTGAATAGCAATGGCCGCCACAGACTCATGGGTTTGAATGCTTGGCCATAGGGAGTGGCAGTACTGGGAGGTATAGCCTCGTTGCAAAAGTATGTCACTGTAGGGGGCGGGATTTGTGGTCTCATGTGCTCAAGCTACACCCGGTGTGGTACACAGTCTCCTTTCTGCTGCCTGCAGATCAAGATGTAGAACTCTCAGCTCCTCCAACACCATGTCTGCCTGTGGATGCCAACATCCCTGCCATGGTGATAAAGGACTAAGTCTCTGAGCCTGTAAGCCAGCCCCAATTAAAGGTTGCCCTTTATAAGAGTTGCTACGGACATGGTGTCTCTTCACAGCAATAGAAACCCTAACTAAGTCTCCTAAAGGTTCCCCCTGCCTTCCAAGAGCATCCCTCCCACCCCACCCCACCCCCACACACACCCTGTCCCAGAGACAAAGCCTCCAACACATATTCCTTTAGAAGACATTTAGGATCAGGTTACAGGAGTGAGGGTTCAGAGGTTACGAGCATTTGCTAGCTCTTCCAAGGGACAAGAATTTAGATCCAGGAACCCATGTTATAGGGTTGATAGTCACCTATAACTCCAGCTCCAGGGGAATCTCACACATTCTTCTGGCCTCTGTGGGTACACACACACACACACACACACACACACACACACACACACAATCCTTTTAACAATAGAAGTTACCTATAGAGGCCACTTACTATCATCATCCCCACAGCTCCAGGATCAAGACTGTTGCTATGACAACCACATGGACCAGGGACCAGCCTGCTTGCACCAGTCGTTAGCCTTGGAGGACAAAGCTCGAATGACCTAGGCAAGATAAGTTTAACTGGAAGGTAGGATGCTTATGCCTACCTCACAGGACCCACTTCAAGATCTACATGAGCTGGCATTTGAGTTCAGAGCTCCGTGCTTGGCACATAGTGTGTCTCTCTTGACAAGTCTTGCACAACTCCTGCTTGTGTGTGTCTGAGTCAGGGCCTCGTGTCTTCCTGAAGGCCTGGATAGCAAACTGCTTTGAAAGGCAGGGCTGGTGTTTCTCTGGAGAGTGGGTTTATTTGGGGTCCAGGGTACTAAAGACAAACTTGTTTTCTAGCAGATGTCAGATAGGTGGGCTTGTAGTTCCCAATAGACAGTCTCCAAAAATCCAGAGACTCCCATCTGGGATGTGAGGGTATGTGATGGTCATCTTGGCTTTCCCAGGTCACCCATAAAGGACATTTCTTTTTTTTTTTTAAAGAATTATTTAGTTTATGTATATGAGTACACTGTAGCTGTTTTCAGACACACTGGAAGAGGGCATCGGATCCCATTTCAGATGGTTGTGAACCACCATGTGGTTGCTGGGAATTGAACTCAGGACCTCTGGAAGAGCAGTCAGTGCTCTTAACCTCTGAACCATCTCTCCAGCCCCAGGACTTTTCAAGAGAAGAGAATCTTCACCCCACAATCATGCAGCTTGCTTGAGTGAAAACAACCCTTCATCTCTGACAGTTGCCAAGAGGCGCCGTGGCTCATGAGACATCCAGGTCACAGCATGCTGGCTGTCACTTCTCAGCCTTTTGACTAAGTTCAAATGCAAAGTGTGTTGTCTGTTTTGGAGCCATCAGGACTGTCATTTGGCTGCATCCCAGATCAAGCAAATACAAGGTAATTTTGAGCTTCAGACGCTGGACGGGTGAAGTTCAATTGATGATTCATAGTGGGTTGTTTGTTTTTTTTTTTCTTCTAACAATGAAAGCTATTCTGAACCTAGACACAGAGATCATCTTCTCTCTCTAAAGGATCACACTTTTGATGAGAAATCAGGGGCTAAGGACCAGCAATATGGCTTAGTAGGTAAAGGTGCTTAAAACCAAACCTGGAGACTTGAGTTTGATCCCTTGGACCCACATGACAGAAGGAGAGAGCTGACTCCAGCAAGTTTTCCTCTGAACTTCACACACATTGGACACATAGAGAAATACACAGAGGTAAGTAAATAAATGCAAAAAGAAATGAAAAGAAATCAGTGGCTAAGAGATCGTATAAATATGGGGTCATGCATCGATCCAAGAATCTGACAAGAGAGTCCTGACTTATCATAGCTGAGAGACTGCAGACAAAAGAGCCCAGAAGTCAACTCACATCCCCACTAACTAGCCAGCTCATCAGAAGCCGGGTTATCACCCTCTCTAAATTTCATCTCTTGGGGGAAATGGCGGTAACACATTTTTATTTCATGCTTGGGGAGAAATCACAGAAGCTTAAGCATGGATGACCTCACAGAATCCACTCTTATCAGAGTGTGAAATGCACTCACACCTCCAACCATCCCTTCCTCCACCTAGCACCAACTGCTGCTTATAGCAAGAGGGTGAATCCTTCTTCCCCCTTTGAATATGCCCTGGTCCTAGCCCTTTCTTTCATCCTTGGGCTGTAATGGTATTTGGAAGACTTGCAAACCCCGGAAGAGTGGTTATTTCCCCTTCTTGAAGATGAAGATAGACCCCCTGGGACCAAAGCCACACGTCTAGACTCCTGAGGAGAGGCCATCTTAGTATTCCATGTAAACCCAAGCACCTGAAGGCTCAGCTCACACCACCTAGGGTAGAAAACCATGAAACCCCGCCTGAATGCCAGGCCCACAGTGGGATGGCAGACACGCTGCCCTTGGTAGCTAAAGCTGGGACTCCTTAGACAGCAATCATTAGATTCCCCTCACCGGGAGGAAAGCCTGGTCATGTAAGGATTTTATTCATCTTGATCCCACTGTGTTCCATACCTTGTCTGGAACCTGATACTTAAAAAATGCTTGAGAATCTTAAAAGACTGTTAAAGCCATTCCTTCAAGCAAGTGTGGGTCCATTGCATTTGGGGGGGGGGTTGTTCTTTTCTTTTTATTATTTTTAATTAGTTTGGGATTTTCACACGTACTTCATCGGGTGCCTCTCCTGTTCCCTCGCCCCCATCCTCTTTTCATCTCTATGTCCCCCCACCCCCTTTAAGCCCACCCCCCAGTATTCTTCTCTTCTACTTTTTTTTAAAGATGTATTTATTTTTATTTATATGAGTACACTGTCGCTGTCTTCAGACATACACTAGAAGAGGACATCGGATCCCATTACAGATGGTTGTGAGCCACCATGTGGTTGCTAGGAATTGAACTCAGGACCTCTTGAAGAGCAGTAGGTGCTGTTAACTGCTGAGCCATCTCTCCAGCCACCCCCTTTCCACTTTTAAACCACACATATTTTATTACCCTCAGATCCCCTCCCAAAGCCTCCCTCCCCATGTTCATGAGCCTCTTTTTGTGCCCTGGCCTCTACACACACAGAGAAATGCATATATAGAGAGAAATAAGACCCTAGGTTCCACATAGGAGAGAGGACGTATGGTGCCTGTCCTTTTGAGTCTGAGTTTTCCCACTCAATATAATTTTTCCTTTCCCTCTATTTTCTGAAGATTTTATAATTTCACAGGTCCTCTTATGTACCCCAGGCTGCACTCAAACTCAGGATTCTTCTATCTCTGCCTCCCCAGAGCTGGGGACTGTGGTCCTGTGGCACCATGCCAAGCTGGTGTCTCCTGTTACTATGTAACCAATCCCTAGTCCCTTGTTGCCTGGCAGTGACTTACATGCATGCATCTTTTCATCCACTTACTGTCTCTGTGGACTATGGGATTATTCAGAAAGCAGGGACAACCCTAGCTTCTGAAACTGCCTGATTCACTAACCAACCTACCAACTGCTTATAGCCCAAGGGCATCCATCTCACCAAACTCTGATTCTGACTCTTACCATTGGGGAACTGTAGCCCATTCTCCAACCCCTGAGGTGGAGAGGAGTCCTGTGGCTTCCACTGAGTTCTATGGAACTCACCTCCATCATCTGCCTCCACATCACCGGTTTCCATAGAGACGGGCTGAGTGGTCCCTACCCTTCCTATCTGTTCTCCAGCTCTGGGTCTCCAGAACAGAAAGACCCAGATCAAGTGGTCTCTGTCTTGTCCACCCCCTTCTCCACTGCCCACCCCTCCCCATGAACCGCTTTAGAGAATGAAGCCACTTCTGCCCTGGACTGTGACTCCCTTATCTGTCCCTCAGGTTCACAGCTCCGCCCCTCCCCCTTCCTGGGCCTGACAAGCTCGTTCGTTCACACTCTTCCAAAGCAGTGTCCACTTTGGGAAGGGTGATGGGAACCAAGAGCAGTCACTTTCTTTGACAAATGCCAGTGCTGACAGCCGGACGCTGTTTTACAAACCCTGGCCCCCACGTTGCTCCCCAGGGCAGGTGACAGTCAGAGCAGGAGGGCACTCAGAGGCAAGTCATTTCCCAAGGACAGCAGGTAACATGGGAGAGAGTCTGACTATGGCATCAGTCCCTGCTGTGCCCCTCAGGCCAGGCAGACAACCTCTCTGAACCTCATCTTTCTCACCTACAAAATAGAAGCCATTATCTTGCTGTTACACCCAGTTCAAGCTAAGCACGTGCTCTGTGAGTCAGTCAGCATGTTGCTAAAGGAATCCCCTGGAGCAGGGTCATATGAACCTGTATTTGAGATGTCCAGAGGTATCCACAGGGTCTGGGTCTCACCTGAAGGCTTGGCCAAGGGCAGCGGTCTGCTCCTTATGCACATAGAAAGATCATCCTTGTTCCTTGGTGGCTGTTGCCTGGAAGCTGCCTAGGCTGCTACATCATGGTGACTCAGCCTATAAATGTCAGTAGGATGGAGAGAATGCTGGTAAGTGGATAGGGCATGCCATCCATCAACCGACCGGAAGCAAATCACAGGTGCCCTTCTCAGTCGAGGAGGAAGGGGTCGGTTCACGAGTACATAAGAAGTGGGGGTCACAGGGCACCAGGGACCATCCTAGACCTTGCTTTCATTGATTCAAACCCTGCCTTCAATGGAGCCTGGTTTGGGGGAGGGACTTAGCAGGGGAGGTACTTAGCAGAAGTGCTTCTAGTTCAAACCGTCAAAACGAACCATCAACAGTCAGGGTATGTGAAGTCTTTTACCTACTGTGTGCACACTCCACAGGCCTGAGAGTCAGGGCATGTGAAATGTGTCTTACCTACTGTGTGTTCACCCCCACAGGCCTGAGAGTCAAGGCATGTGAAGTGTGTCTTACCTACTGTGTGCACACCCCATGGGCCTCAGAGTCAGGGCAGGAGAAGTGTGTCTTACCTACTGTGTGTACACCGCACAGGCCTCACAGTCAGGGTATGTGAAATGTGTCTTACCTACTGTGTGCAGGCCCCACAGAGGGGCAAGAACAGAGCAAGACACCATGGACCTGCTGAATTTGCCGTCAGGTTTGTTTTTGGTTTTGTTCTGGTCTGTTCTGTTTTAACAAAAGCCATTAAATGCCAACTTCAAGGCTTCCTTGTAAGGACCGGCTTTTCATCAATTCCTGAAATTAGAACGCAGTCAAGCAAGGGCTGGGGGTGTGGTTCTGTTGGTGGAATGCCTTCTTTGCACGCTTGAAGCCCTGGATACCATCTCTAGCATCACGTAAGTCAAGCATGGCCACAGACTCCTGTAATCCCAAACGTTGGGAGGTGAGGACAAGGACTCAGTTGTTCATGGTCATCTTGAGCTACATAGCCAGTTCAGGGCCATCCTGGGCTACCTGAAACGCTGTCTTGAAAACCAAAGAAAAGAAAATAGTTGGGTTTGTTCATTCAGACATTTGCCGATCCTTATCACAGGCATCGGGACATGGGGATGGGGGATGGTAGGATGGTGACATGGAAGAATAGGGGATGGGAACATGGAGAGGGATAAAGGAGGCTGGGGGATGGTGGAGTAGTGAGGTGAAGGGATGGGAGAGAAGGGATGGGGAGACGGGGATGGGAAGGATGGGATGAAGAGATGGGGAGATGGAGGAAGAATGGACAGGACAATGGGGGGGTGAAGGGATGGATGGGGTTATGGGGGATGTGGGAGATGGGGGAAGGGGGGGCCTGGGGAGATAAAGATATAAAGGATGAGGTAAGTGTGAGTTATGTAGGGGTGTGGCATACAAGGATGGGGGGTGAGGCGGGGATTGGAGATTGGAGATGAGGAGATGGGAGATAAAGGGGTGGGGGAAGGGGTAGGAGAAGGAAAGGGGGACTGAGGATGTGAATGGATTGGAAGAATGGTTAGCAGAGAGGTTGGGGGATTAAGGGTTGTTCAAAGGGACATTTTCAGTTACCACAGGGGTAGCATTTGCTCCTTTCTCT
The DNA here is from genome assembly GCA_030674055.1 of Rhabdomys pumilio. NCBI lineage: Eukaryota > Metazoa > Chordata > Mammalia > Rodentia > Muridae > Rhabdomys > Rhabdomys pumilio. The sequence goes on along the minus strand of JANHMN010000023.1, from coordinate 32,082,359 downwards.
CCTTACATTTTTAGAAATGTAACCTGCAAGGGGAGAAGGGATCAGGCACCCTTTAATAGATTATCCACTTATATAACGGGGTTCCCCCTCATCTTCCTCCTCTGAGACAGGGTCTCACATAGCCCAGGCTGACCCTGAACTTGCTAGGTAGCCAAAGATGACCCTGAACTCCTTGACCCTCCTGCCTCCTCCTCCTCCTCTTCCTCCTCCTCCTCCTCTTCTTCTTCCTCCTCCCCCTCTTCCTCCTCTTCCTCCTCCTCCTCTTCCTCCTCCTCCTCTTCCTCCTCATCCTCTTCCTCATCCTCTTCCTCTTCCTCCTCCTCCTCTTCCTCCTCCTCCTCCCCCTCTTCCTCCTCCTCCTCCCCCTCTTCCTCCTCCTCTTCCTCCTCCTCTTCCTCCTCCTCCTCCCCCTCTTCCTCCTCCTCCTCCTCTTCCTCCTCCTCTTCCTCCTCTTCTTCTTCCTCCTCCCCCTCTTCCTCCTCTTCCTCCTCCTCCTCCTCATCTTCCTCCTCCCCCTCTTCCTCCTCCTCCTCCTCTTCCTCCTCCTCTTGCTCCTCTTCCTCCCCCTCTTCCTCCTCCTCCTCTTCCTCCTCCTCCTCCCCCTCTTCCTCCTCCTCCTCTTCCTCCTCCTCTTCCTCCTCTTCTTCTTCCTCCTCCCCCTCTTCCTCCTCTTCTTCCTCCTCTTCTTCCTCCTCTTCCTCCTCCTCCTCTTCCTCCTCCTCCTCCTCCTCCTCCTCCTCCTCCTCCTCCTCCTCCTCCGTGTTTGGATTTGAAGTGCACATCCCCAAGGGCTCTGCCCACGGAGCTCATCCCAGGCCCCCGAGGGTTTTGGTTTTTTTCAATGACACATCCATTATCAATGACTTCAAAACAGGGGTTTTCCAATATCCAGTACGATTCCCCATCTTTCTCCAAAATGCACAGTGCAGAATGAGCTGAGGGGATGTCCACTCACACCCCAGAATCACTCAGGTCGTCCTATGGTGTCCCCACAAGTTCTTGTATGAGTCCCCAGTGGTTCCAAGGCCCCTTTCAGAGGTATCTGGGTTGGAAATCAGAACAGCGGCTAAACAGAATCCCAAAAGTGGCTTCTCAAACTACAGCCCATAAGGGGCAGAGGAAGCTGGTTAGAACTTCAGAATTCCAGGCTCCACTCAGACCGACCTGAGTCATCCCTCCACAGCTGGACAAGACTCAAAATCACACCTGTGCTGTCCTAGGACCCCATGTGTCTGGGTGCAGACAGGGGGGCAGTCACTCTGACTAAGGTGATGCCATCTTGTCCTTAAGGCACCTGCCCGCCTGACTCTCCAGTGTGTCTCCAATCTTGGAGGACGGTTTGGAAGTGGCTTTGGAAGGCCTGCAGGGGGACAGAGGTGGCAGCAGGTGGCTAAGGATGAGTGGGTGGGCTGGGAGAAGTGGACGAGTGGTGGCCCGTGTCGCCATGGCTGACGGATGAGCGGGCAGGCCTCAGGGAAGATGGATGAGGAGAGTGGAGACGGAGTGATGGATGGGCTGGGGCCAGTAAGAGTTGCCGGACAGCTGCTAGGAGCAAAGGGCTTAGCACACAAGACACTGCGCTGTGGGTGGCAGAGAAGCCGGGCGGGCAGCCGTGTGGAAGGAGCAGGCTTGTGCATGCCCACCCACCCCGGCTTCCCTCTTCTAGGAAAACAAGTTCAGCGGCCTCAAGTACATTAACATGGTTGAACAGCCATCACCACTTACCTCCAGAACTCTGCCTGTCATCTGCTAACTCCTGGTCCTCCGTCCACTGGTCCACTGTCTGTCTCTGGACTTGTGTACTCAAGGTTCCTCCTACATGGGGACCTGAATGGTTTGGCCTCCTGTGGTTTCTTCCTATATCCCTAGCTACTCCCTGGAGTAGACCATGGGTAAAGTCACTCCCCTCTTGTGGACTAAGAGGAGGATGGCTGTGATGGGGAGATGGTCCATCCAAAAGCATCCCATCCAGAGTATCAATAGATGATGAATCAGGAGGACGTTTTGGTCTTCTGTGGAACATACTGGCCTATCTGCCTTCAACCTTTTTCTTGTCCATTGATGGACTGAAAAGGAGAGAACCTGGTTGGAGAAGGAAGGAGAAGACTAAGAGGAACACACGGGGCCAATGGCAGCCATCTCTGAGGCTGAGGTACAGGGTGTGTGCAGAGTGAGTAGTTCTGGGTGGATCTCTACAGGGTGGTGTTAGAAGGCTGTTTGGAGCCTCAACGTTAGAAAAGCAAAAGGAGGTCTGGGGGTGTAGCTCAGTGGTAGAACACTGACCTAGTGCATGCAAGGCCATGGGTTCAATCCCTGGGACCACCAAAGTAGATAAGCACGTGTGAATATTACATTCAAATGCTATGTGTCACTTTACACACAGGACACACGTCTCCCGGAAGGCCCAGGAACTGTCCCCTACAGGGACAGAGAACCACCACAGCACATACTCCAAGATACCAATGAGCGAGCAAGAAGGTGTCTATATGAGGTATTCCCAAAGGGATCACATGAGGGAGGGGCTAAGTGGGTAACTGACAGATGAGTCCAGTCTGTGCACCAAGCTATCTTTCCTGGGGTCACCAAAACTTTTTAAACCACACAGACAAAATGGCTGGCTTTCAAAAATATATTTTAAAACTAGATGTGCTGGTGCAGACTTTGGTCCCAGTGCTCAGGAGCCAGAGGCAGTGCATCAAGGCCAGCCCGGTCTACAGAGTGAGGTCCAGGCCAGATTTATACACCTACGTGTAGTAGGTAGGACGGCATTGAAAAGTGTACGGATGAACCAAGTATTCCTGGTGACTGTCACTAAGGAGCACCAGGGGAGGCCATGAATTTATTAGTTTTGTATGTCTTGATCACACAAATGTATAACAGAAATACTTACAGATGATTATATAAACACAACGTTACCTTTTTCTCCCTCAGTCCACCCGTGAGAATGTCTCTGATCTCTCCGTTGGGAACCAAGGGTGACCTGTGAGAGCAGATGCCTTCTCTTCTCTACGGGTGGCTAAGTACCTCCTCAGCCATGTGATCCTTCCAACACCCTAAAGGCAGACTCAGTTGCCGCAAGTGACGAAGCAGAGAAACTGAGGCACTACAGCTGGAGGTCTCATGGACAGGAAGGAGTGGCTGAGTGTGCGTCTCTTGGAGCAGTCCACACGGAGGTGAGCATGAAACTCATTCCTGTGCCTGGAAGCCCGTGACTCAGACACTTGCTGGCGCTATCCAGATAGGGAAAGTGGAGGCAGTGGAGGTTGAGGACGCTGTGGGAGGCAACCCAGCCTGTCTGGTGGTATTGTTGATAATCCCTAAAGACAATTGCTGGGGGTTGAAGGGCCAGGGCAGGACCCTCGGGCTCCTGGTGCATGCTGGGAAGCCTCCCACTCTACCGCCCCTCCCCCCCAGAGATGCAGACTTCCTTTTCTCCAGTGTGCACGCAAGCTAGCGCTTCCCTCCACTGCTGCTAGATGACTGAAAAAATAAAGATGTCTCCACACAAACACTTCGAGGCCTTCCTACTACCTTAGAGTTTCCCCCGGAAGCACAAGGCCTGGGAGAAGCTTGGTGAGTTCACCGACTCTGCCAAGACACAGGTGAGGGAGAGGGCGAAGTACCGTGGCAAGGAAAAGTTCAGGGAGGGTATGTCTTCAGAAAGACCCGTGAAGCTGGAGAAGCTCTGGGGTCTGAACCGGCTGGGCTGCTGCAGTCCCCATTCCTTGAACAGGACAGCACCAAGCCCCAGTTACCAGCTCCTTGTGACTGAGGCCAGAGGCGCTCCAGACCTCACCCCACATACATAAGCAATCCTCCAGGGAGCCCAGGAGCCCAGATGCCAGGGATCCGACACTGACAGGGTAACGAGGAACTGACCCTCTTCTTACTTCCTGGATCCTTCTTCCTACCCAAGGTCTCATTGTGCCATATCCTGCCCCACACCCACACACTCCCCGTGCGCATCCTGCCTCAGGTGTCCCCATATGCCTTCAGCCTCTCTCTTTGTGAAATGAGATAAGAAATCAACAAGAAAACTATAGTCTTGCTCCCAAGACTTTCTTGCGGTCCCGGGGCTCACGGGAGCCTTAAGGATGAAACAGAGGAGAAATAGACCTTTCACGGAGCAGCCTAGGGTCTCTTTGGGAAGCTCTGTGGTAAATCTAATTCCCAAGTTAAATGGTCTTTGGGCCCACTTCTGGATCCCTACCCTAGAAAAGTAACAGTCAGGCCTCAGAGTACATGAATGGGGGTGTCGGTGGGAGCACTCTTCTTACATCAAACTGGACATGACCCCCTGACCTTCGGCAGGGAAACGACAGGGCAATAAGCACCTAGCCAGAGAGAGGAATAGCATGCAGCTATCAAAAAGGATAACGTTGGCACACAGCTATTTAAAAAAACAACAACAACAACAACTTAAAGATATGTCCAAGACACGAATGAAGCAGTAATGATGTGGACTGGGTTTTTGCAGACGGAAGCCAAGGCTGCACGAGTTTGTGTAAGCAGAGAAGAGGGCAGGAGGCTCACAGGCAGCTAGGACCAGCTGATAAGATGCCACAGCTTTCTGAAGTTTCTCAAAGAGATACACCTGCTGGTATTCAAAACCACGAGCTAAGTATTAAGGGGATGTCAAGAGGGCTAAATGACTAAAGAGCTTGCCACCAAGCCCAGACAGCTTGAGTTCAATCCCTGGGATCCACGTGGGACCCAACCAACCCTGTTGTCCTTTGACCTTGACATAGGCACTGTTACAACACACACACACACACACACACACACACACACACACACACACACACA
>JANHMN010000023.1:32057102-32077543 GCA_030674055.1 Rhabdomys pumilio | reverse complement strand
ACACACACACACACACACACACACACACACACACACACACACACACACTGATAAATAAATGTAATTTTTAAAAATAAGCATCAAAATTAAAACCTTGGCCTGGGGAGATGGCACAGTCAGGAAGACGCTTGTCATATAAGCATGAGAACCCAGGTTCAGATCCCTAGCCCCAGAGAAAAGGGTTGGGTATGGTCCTGTGGGTTTACAATGCCAGTGCTGGGCAGATCCCTGGAGCTCACTGAGCAGATCCCTTGAGCTCACTGGCCAGCTGAGTCAGCCGAGTCAGCAAGCCCCAGACTCCAGCGTGAGAATTTGCCTCAAACATTTACCTGGAGCCAGGCAAGGTGGTACATCTTTTTAGTCACTCAGAATACAGAGGCAGGAGGATACCTGTGAGTTTGAAGCCAGACAGGTCTACATAAGACTAAATAGAGAATAGTATATGTATATATAAATACAGAGAGAGAGAACAGATATTCTTATATATATATGATATATATATATATATCATATATATATTCTCATATACATATTCTCATATATGTGTATATATGTATGTATATATGTATGTATATATATATGTATATATACACACACACACACACACACACACACACACACACGGCCCAAATTTTCACTTAAAATTGGGAAAAAGAAGACGGGGCTCTCTAGTATTAGTTACAAACACTTTAGTAAAATGTTGGGTGGCTGTAGCCTGATCAGATCTAAGACAGCCACGACATCTAGGACTCAATAGTAAGACCCTGTCCCAAACAAACAAACCCAAGATTGAGTTCTGCCCTTCACATGCACATACATGTAAGCACATACACACATAAAATAAAAGTTTTTAAAATAAAGACCTTCATGAGCTGCCAAAATGGAGCCAGAACCAGGAGGGGCCACCATTGGCCGCAGTACCCTTCTCCCCTCTCTTCTTCCCCGCCCCCACCCCAATGGGCATTGTTAGTTGTCCTTTCTTCCTGCCCTGTTCCCTGGCCCTCTCCAGCCATCTCCCTGGTATATCTCACACTGACACACACCACGCTACCAGCCCTCCAGTTCCCAGCGGGCCTGCTGCCCCAGCCCTGACCCCGGCCCTCTGAGAGGTTGAAAGGGCACCATGAGATAACCCAGCTCCAGCTCTCCCACAGGAAATCGGAGAGGAGGGAACCCCCCACCCCCATCCCTCCAGCTGCCTAGTTAGGGTCTTCAGAGCCTCCCGTGATAAGAGCAGTCGTGTGCTGAATGTTCCGTAAGTGCCAGGCTCAGAGGTGAGCCTTGTCCTGTGTGACCACACCCTGCTTGCCAGGGACGCTCAGAAAGGAGAGAAAGGGTTGAAAGGAGGGACCTCCGGGCCTTGCCTGGCTCACGTGTGAAATGAAGTGATCATGGCCCCTCCCACCTGAGGTCAGAGAGAACTGGGGCGGGAACGGGGGTCCCTGTAGTCTCTTACATAACCTATATATGTTCTATATTCTTGTATCCAAACTGGGAACACGGCCAGTGTTTGTGAAGCGCTTGCCCTGGTTGGTAATTCATCTTTAGACTGATAGGAAAAAGTCCGGCTGATGAACTTGCAGAGAACCTGGTTTAATCTACTCCGAGAATAGCAAGGAAGCGTCCCAAGATGGTCACGTGACAGAGGTGAAGAGCCTGGAACCCCCCGCCCCCCACCGCAGAGTGGGCGTCCCTTGGGAAGCGCTAAGGTGGATTCTTCACAGAAGGGGCTGGAGCTGGTGTGGGCTGTGAAGAATTTAGGGAGCAAGGACAAGGAACTGGGCCCTGTTGTTACAGTTTGTACCTAGAGGGACTACTGGGTCGAAAGAAAGACGTCTCTTCTCACCTGTTAGGCTTTGCCTAATTTCTCTCCTGCTTTTTTTTTTTTTTCTGTAAAATAGGAGCATTTGCAGAGTGTCATATTGATAAAAAATAAATGTGAGCCGGGCGGTGGTGGCGCACGCCTTTAATCCCAGCACTTGGGAGGCAGAGGCAGGCGGATTTCTGAGTTCGAGGCCAGCCTGGTCTACAGAGTGAGTTCCAGGACAGCCAGGGCTACACAGGAAACCCTGTCTCGAAAAAACCAAAAATTAAATAAATGAATGAATGAATAAATAAATAAATAAATGTGAGTTGTTAAAGGTTTAAAAGGTAAAATTCAACCAGCTGACATTATTAAAGGACCTGGGTCCTTTACGTGGACGATCTCTTTTAACCATCCCCTATCTGCCATGAACAGTGCCATCTTACATTACACCCCACTGTTCAAAAAGGAAGGCTCAGAAGCATCACGCTCAGCATCTTTCAGCGGCGTTGCCATAGAGACGAGATAATTCCATCCCAGTTTTCAGGTGGAAAAACGGAGGCATAGAGAGATCTCGTCCCTTATCAAAGATGTCAGAGAGAGCAAGAAGGAAGGAGCCAGCGCTAGGATGCAAACCGGTCCTCATCAGGGGCTGTGCCAAGGCAGCTTGCTTCCGCTTGAAGAGCGCGGGCGCCCCCTTGTGGCAAAAAGTCACATCACTTGATGGCAATTTAGACATGGGGGGTGGGGGAAGGGGAGGGTTCGGAAGGAAAGGGGAGGTTGGCAGGGAGGATCTTCCAAAGTCACTGGTTATATTGTCACCAGGCCAACCTGGCTCCGAAGGTCCAGGGGAAAAAAAAATCTCGTCTCTACAACCATGGAAGATTTCTAACGTGAGTGAGCAGAAAGCGGTTTCCTAGAAAAAACAGGACACAGATTCTCACTTAAGACCAGGAGAAGAAAGATGGGGATCTCCAGAATAATATTGGTTATAAACAGTTTAATATGAATGTTCCTTAGTGAAACTAGACCTAGGATAGCTGAGATGTACTGAGAACCTAGGCTGGAAAGATGTACTGAGAACCCAGGCTGGAAAGATGAGAAGAGTCTATGATGAAGGTCAAGAGGTCTCAGCTGTGGTCTTAACACTTCTCCTCTCAAGTTTGTGGGGAATTTCTGAGCCCGAAGGTGATAGTCTTGAGTGGTAGGGTCTTTTGGGAGGGGGTGGGTCATGAAGGTGGCCGTCCCTCTGAACTAGGTGGCATCCTCTGATCCAGGAGGCTATCCCTAAGCAGAGAAGCCCCATCCCCACCCCTGCACCCCCAGCAATCACCAAATCTGCCAGTATCTTGATCCTGGATCGTTGGTCTGAGGCAGAGCTGAGACCTATACATGTCTGTAAAGTCCAAACTCTAACGAACAAGCTAGAAGTCCCAGCAGACAGTGGGGAAGCTGGCCACCGGCCGAGCTGTGGGAGGACGTTGATTCTGTAGTCTCTCCCTTGGGCCCTTAGGTGTGTGCTGGGTTCTCTGCCTGAATCCTCACCACAATATTTCACAGTTAATCTGAAGGCAGTGTATGATTGCATCTGACAGAAACATGTGTCTAAGAATTCTTCGTGTTCTGTGCCCTTTGCCTACCAGGGTCTTCTCCTCTGTCCCTGCCCAAGACCTGCCCTCAGTAACCTCTACTTTCCCTATCAGCTTTAGCTCCATTGACACCACCTCCAAGAAGCCCTCCAGCTCCCTTCTTAACACCCTGAGATTGCTTCCATCCCCACCCCTAGTCCTGTCTTTTTTAGGTTCAGACACACACACCCCTCCATTCTGCAATATGGCATTTCTCATGCACATGACAATCAGAAAGATGACCTGGCCACTGTGTCCTAAATATGCCTAAAGGTGTATCCAACCCACCTCATGGCTCTCCTCTGCATTCCCACTGAGTCCTCAGCCCCATCTGTAGAAAGAATGGAGCCCAAGTTTCTCCCCCCTCTCTGCTGCAGGTGAATACACACTCCTCTGAACAATTCTCTGGGAGCTTCAAGGAAAAGCTTTTAATTTTGATCCTTGACTGGTACACAAGATGGAACCTGCTTGATCCGATTGCCAGAATCCTGGTTCAGAGCAGGTTGGTGACCATTGAAGTCATGGGTGTTATATCATCAGGAGATGCCACAGTCATGTCTGATGGCTGGAGATGTCACAGTCATGTCTGATGGCTGGAGATGACACAGTCACGTCTGATGGCTGGAGATGACACAGTCATGTCTGATGGCTGGAGATGCCACAGTCATGTCTGATAACTGAAGATGCCACAGTCATGTCTGATAGCTGGAGATATCACAGTCATGTCTGATAACTGAAGATGCCACAGTCATGTCTGATAACTGAAGATGCCACTGTCATGTCTGATAACTGAAGATGGCATAGTCATGTCTGATAACTGGAGATGCCACAGTCATGTCTGATGGCTGGAGATATCACAGTCCTGCCCGCTGGCTGTCACTTGTTCTGCATAGATCAATGGCCCCAAGCTAAGTTCATGTGGGCACTCTGATCGTCCCTGCTGATCTGTAAGGACAGTGCAGATACCTGGGCTAAAGAATCACACTTACAGACACACTGTGTATCCTGAGACAACCTCCCAAGTAAAGGCTTCAACTCCACCATTGTCTCTAAAACTGCTTCTAGGGAGACCAGCTTCAGGTGCCTCCAAACATCGAATGTGAGTCGTTATTCTCCCAAAACAAACTCTCACTATGCAGCCCAAGCTAACCTAAAATATGGTTTGCAGCCCAGGCTATACTTGAACTCACAATTCTGCTGCCTCAGCCTCCCAAGAGCTGTGATCACAGGTGTGTACCAGTGGGCCCACTTAGATGTAGATCTGTGATGGATGCCTGGGTAGGACTTCTGCTGTTGCTACTTGAAGGGCTGGGCTGGGCAGGGCTCTGCCAAGGTCACTGATGCCAGGGTCACTGGTGGGGGTAGGGAAACACTTCTAGGTTGTTTATGAATTTTTTTTCCAGCTAGAGCAGATGTGACCTCCTTGGCTCTTGTCCCTTTGAAAATAAGCAAACAGCTTGTCATTCTATACTCTGTAGGCTACCTGGGTCCCCTGGGGTGAAGACCTGGAGTCTGTGTGCTTCTGGTTTCCCCTCACTGAACCTGGGTCTTATGTGCTGGATCCGATCTGAAAGGGTGTAAGCGTAACAAACTTATGAACCCAGGATGGAGGGGGTTAATCTGTAATATTCAAAAAACAAAGACACAAAGTCATCTCTAAAATTTCAGAGCAGAGCGCAGAAGAGCTGGCTTTGGGGTTTCAGAGTGCTTGCTGCTCTTGCAGAGAGCTGAAGTTCAATCCCTGGCTCCCATCCTCCTGTGGCCCCTGTGCCTGGGGATCTGACACCCTCTTCTGGCCTCAGAAGGCACCTGCACACACATGTACAGACACGGACACATAATTTTAATTTTTTGAAATCTTTTTTTTTTTTTTTGTAACATAACACTACATTGCTGCCGAATATCTCTAAACCAGGAGCAAAAAAGAAAAGCTAGTCATTACCAGGTTGCCCATGTTTGAGCAGTCCTTGGCCTGTGCACACCTCCTCTGACTGTCAGATCATTTTATAGAGTGTTTATTTGGGAAAGGAATAGAATGGGCTTTTTGACAAACCATCATCAAATGCTTCCAAGAAAACTCAAAGCCCTGAGCAGAGAGGATGTAGCATTTGCCTTTCCCCGGTGGAAGCCAACAGAAGCCCAGGCAGGCTGGTCATCTCTGGATGGGGCTAGCCCGGCCAGGGCAGGGGAGGCCATCTTGCAAAGGCGCCAAGGGACCACCCTGGGCAAGGCTGTCCTCCAAGTCTCACAAGTGGCTCATTGTCTCCCAGACAGCCAGGCTCTGGGCTGGGGAGGAAAGGTGGAGATTGTGTGTGTTGGCAGAGTCAGTGGGGAGGGTCCGGGGGATAATCCAGGGATGTTTGAGCTCCGGTCCTGATGAAGAAGAAAGCCAGGGTTGGTTGCAAGGGGTGGGGTACCCCGGTGAATTGGAAACGTGGAAGCTTCAGGCTGGAAGCCTCTGTTTTGAAAGAGATTAGGAGATAGAAGAGGGGAAATGGGTAAGAATGAAAGTCAAGACCTGTATTTCCATAAGGGACATGACAGATGCCGGGCAGCTGGTGTGTGGTAACTCAGGGCCTAGAAAGCCCAGCACTCATCCAATGTCTCCCCTTCTCTAAGGCTCAGAGAAGCTGCCACCCAGTCACCACTGTCTGATGCCATTAGGAGGAATTGTTAAGCCTGCTTCAGCCAGTCCTTCATCACAGGACAGGCATGTCACACACTAATCTTCTATGGCCTCGAGCATGTGGTCCATAAACTCTACCATAGCTAATGTTCCTGCCCCCTGCATCCCTGGATTCTGGTCACACTCACCCCTTACCTGAGAGCTGTGTGCTACATGCACTTCATGACTTTTCCTGGAGAGCTAGCACTGGCTCAATCAAGCTACCCCACCTCTCAGAGGGCTCTCACATCCTGGTATGACACAGCGTGTCCTTGACAGAGGACATGGGTATCAGGCACTCTCCAAGGACACTTTTGTTTACACACTAAAGGAGCAGTGCTGACCTCTGGTGAGCAGAGATCAGAGATCTGTTTTTCCCGCAATGCTAGAACATTACCGAAGACCAAAGAGCCAGAAAAAGATCATTCCAGCTCAGTGGTATAGCCTTCCCCGGTCTCTAAGGCCACTGATGGAAGGGACTAAAATATGTGTGTGCACGCACGCATGTGTGTATCTAACACACACACACTTAATACTTAACTCTTCCTCCTTGGACCGTGGAATCAGCCAGAACCAGGGCCACAGGAAGACAGCCAGAGCCCAGGATATCAGAGAAGACCATTTGGGGTGCTCAGAGGGCACTAACCACCTGCCTCATGTAAGACTGCAGAATCAGGAATCAGGAATCATCTCAAGGCGTCTTGGAGAGTGACTATTGAGGATGAGGTCCAGGTAAGAGCCACAGGTGGTGAGGGAAGAGAGAAGATGCTCTCAGCAAAGCCCCACTTCAACCTGGTGCTACATAGCACATTACAGGATCATTGCAACTACAAGCTGGCCTCAGCTCTCCAGAGGTCCTTCCTACTCCCAGTCATCTGGTGGCTGAGGCTCACCCAGAGCCCTGCTGGTTTGTGCACTGGCTCTGAAGTCATCAGTGCTGGGCTAAGAGCAGCAGCAGCTATGAGCAGACCTCTGAGGTCGTCTGCAGATGCAGCTCCTAAAAAAAAAAAAAAAAAAAGAAGCACTCAGAGGTGAGGCTACAAGCAAGAATGGAGAAGGGAAGAGAACCCGGGTGGGACCCCCAACCTAGATAACCTGACAAAACCCTCAAGATGATCAGGTTAAAATGAATAGCCCCTGAGGCTTCTTCAGGACCTTCACTCGCTCCAAGGCATCCTTAAGCCATGGATGGGTTTGAGGCTGTAGAGAAGCTTTCCAAATATTATTGAGGGTGGCTGAGGACCAGTGGGTAGAATGTTTGCCTAGTATACACAAAACCCTGGGTCCCATCTTCAGGACCACATAAACCAGGTGTGCTAGCACACTCTTGTCATCTCAGAGATAGAAGGATCAGACATTCAAGGTCACCCTCAGCTATGTAATGAGTTTGGGGACAGCCTGGGCTACATGGGACCAAAAACAAGCCTAAAGACTAGAGTTTTACAGTTGGAGAGTTGCTCAGTAGTTAATAGTTGTACTGGCTGGTTTTTGTGTGTGTGTGTGTGTGTGTGTGTGTGTGTGTCAACTTGATGCAAGTAACAGTCATTAGAGAGGATGAAGCCTCCCTTGAGGAAATGCCTCCAGGAGATCCATCTGTAAGGCATTTTCTCAATTAGTGATCAATGGTGGAGGGTCCTGCCCACTGTGGGTGGAGTCATTCCTAGGCTGGTGGTCCCGGGTTCTATATATATATATAAAAAAAAAAACAGGTTAGGCAAGCCATGGGGAGCAAGCCAGTAAGCAGCACACCTCCATGGCTTCTGCATCAGTTCCTGCCTCTGGGTTCCTGCCCTGCTTGAGTTCCTGTCCCAACTTCCTTTGTTGATGAAGAGCAATGCAGAATGTATAAGCCAAATAAACTCTTTCCTCCCCAACTTGCTTTTTGCTCATGATGTTTCATTGCAGGAAAAGAAACCCTGAGTAAACAATAGTACTACCTGCTCTTCCAGAGAACCCAGGTTAATTCCCAGCCCCTCATGGTACCTCACAAGTGTCTGAAACTCCAAGTCAAGTGATCTGAACACCCTCTTGGATTCCAAGGGCACCAGGCACACACATGGTACATAGATATACATGCAGACAAAAAAAGAACACCCACACACTAAAATAAATAATTTCTTAAATTAAAATAAAAATGAAAGGCTAGAGTTCTCGTCTGCAGAACTGCTACAGTTTCTGAAGGGGCCATTGATTAGCTGGAAGTACTCCAAAAAAATTCTAGATTAGGTGTCTTAAATGAAATAAGTCATTGTCTTGTGGTTCGAGCATCTTGTGAGTCCAGGCCTGAGGTCAGGGTTTGATTTTGAAATGTCCTCAATAGGCTCGCCTGTTTGAACACTTGGTCCCCAGCAGGTGGCGCTGTTTGAACAGTTGACAGACCTTTACGATTGATGTAGACCTGGCAGAAATGGTTGCTGGGTTCACCTTTGGGGACACTTTTGAGCACTAAAATGTTCTAGCCTTGCCCTGCTTCCAAGCAGAACCCTACTTCCATATGCTCCTGCATCCTGATCCACCGAGATCTGAACAAGCTACATCGCAAGTTCCTGCCACCGAGAACAGATCCACCCTAGCCACCAGGCCTTAAACATCCGTGCTGGACCGATATTCCCTGAACGTGTGGCCAAAAGTCCTTCCTCTTGTGTTGCTCCTGCTACAGGTCCAGGGAAGTGTGCAGTGTTTAGGGCTTCCTGAGAGCGAGGCGCTAACATCATCACATCGGGGCTCGAGGACACGAGTCGATTATTCCTAGGTCACCAAGCAGCTCCATTTTCAGAGTCCCCGGGAGCTCGGCCTCTGCACCATGGGCACCTGGATGGTGCTGGCCACCTCTGCGTGGTTGCAAGGTTTCTATTAAGACAGACTTTGTGAAGCAAGGTACCTGCCTCACAGGATTCCCGAGGGTGAATGTGGCTTATAGCTGAACAGTGATTGGTGGGAAGATGGGGAGGAGCCTAAGGGACTAAAATGTTCTCCATCCGAGTGCGACTCCACAGGTGAGTCTGCAGTGTACTGACATGGGTGCTCTCACCAACAAACTGCACACTTTAATAAGTCTGAGACTGGGGGATGACTCTGTTATGCAACATGCCTCACAGGCCTAAGGACATGCTTACAATCCCCAGCATACATATAAAGTAAGCCGGGCGTGGTGACCCATGACTGAAATCTCAGCATTGGAGAAAGACAGACAGTCCCCCGGGGCTCACTGGCCAGCCAGTCTTCTTTAATTATTAGAACATCCAGAAACCCTGTAACAGAAAATGAGGTTGGGCAGGAGAGAAAGCTCAGTCACTCAGGGTGTGTGACATTCTTGCAGAAGAGCTGCAATGGACTCCTAGCACACATGTCAGGTAGCTCACACTGTACATAACTCACACTCCAGGAGACCTGACACACTCCTCTGGCCTCCATGGGCACACACACTCATGGGTTATACTTACACACACACACACACACACACACACACACACACTTATAAACACTAATACAGACACACATACCTGCATACATACACACACCTGCATACATACACACACCTACCCATGCACACACCTGTATACACAGATGCATACACACATACCTACACACATACACATATATACAACTGCACACACACTTACCTGTACACATACCTGTACATACTCACACAGACACATATCTCGCACACAAACGTTCACACAATTCCTGTACACGCACATGCACACACACCTGTACACACACGTGTGCACACACATCTTACACACACACACCTGTATACACACATATAAAATAAAACTCTCTGACGCTCGAGGTGATACTGCAGGCTCTTAGGTGTAGAGATGACGAAACACCCGGCCTTATTTTGGGCCCCTGGCTCTAGGCCACACTCTGCATCTGGGGCCACGGTAAAGGCCAATAAGCTTCATCCTTGTGCGACCTTCATCAGCAGACCTCAGTTTCTCCATCTGTCTAGGGGAGGAAAGTAACTGTTTCCTGTTTACGAGGTCCTGTTCTGGGTCTTCACTTTACAGGTGAGGAAACTGAGACCCCAAATGAGGATTCATCCCAGGCACTGTCGCTCATTCCCGGAAGGAGATTAGCAATACCTCATAGCATCAGCAGGGGGCGCTGCTCTGAGTGCCTTACGCATGTCTTGGCTCATTTCCCCCACATTATCCATCCCCATTTTGCGGAGAAGGAAACTGAGGGATAGAGCTTTGGGGTCACAGAAGCAGTCTATGCTTCTAACGTTTGCTCTTTTCATCAGGTAGCAGTTGGGTGGTTTATTCTAGCACCTCCCACCCCATTTTACCCCCAGTTTCTACCCCTGCCCTCTCCTTCCCCTCCCCCACCACACATTCAGCCAGGCTGGGTCCTTGCCAAGTCTCTGCTGTCACAGCGTTCCCATCTTTGATCACTAGTCAGCCCAGATGTTGAGCTGATCAAAGGCAGCTGTTGCCTAGACCCTCCCTAGAGCGGGTGGGACAGACACGTGACAGACGTGGAACCTGACTGGGCGGGGCTCCGTGGGGCCTTCCCCATCCATCACCGGGTACCTAGAAGGAGAAAGGTCACTGGTTTGAGAAGCTTAAGGGTGGCTGGCGCTAGATGCAGGGGTCTGACTCAAAAGGAATCATGAAACAAGAACTCAGAAAGGAACCAGGCTCCCAGGCCCTAGCTGGTGGCCATGATTCTCTCTCGAGCTGGCCTCTGGTCTCTGGCTCCATTCGTCTTTCATTGTAGGTCTTCAAGAGCGATTTCTACTAATAACTAATCAAACGGAGTGAGCACTGTGCACTGAGGAAGCTGAGGCAGGAGGACAGTGAGTTCAAAGCCAGCATTGGCTACATGATAAGACGGAGTCTCCAATTGGGATGGTAGCGCACTAGCAGACCAAATACATGCAAAGCCTGGGGGTTGATCCTCAGCACAGGAAGGGGCTGGGCCTGAGCAGGAAGAAGAAAACACTTCTCCATCTCCTTTGCTGATTTGGTGCAGTTATGAGGATTAGAAACAGGGGTACCTTTTGACAGCAAGATGGTTTAGCAGCTAAAGGGACTTACCACCTGGCCCGAGGAATCCCAGAATCCACAAGGTAGGATGGATTGAACATCGGCTGTCCTCTGGTTTCTACGCATGAATGTGCACAAATGCTCATACAATCACAGAAATATACACATACATACATACATACATACATACATACATACATATAATTTAAAGATAGTTTTCTCTATTTGGACAATTAATGTATTACTTTATAAGTTTTTATTTATTTTTGTGTATATGAGTGTTTTGACCATATGAATGTCTGTGTACCACGTGCATACCTACTGCCTGAGGAAACCAGAATAGAGTGTTGGATGCTCTGAAACCAGAGTTACAGATGGTTGCAAGCCTCTGCATGGGTGCTGGGAATCGAGCTCAGGCCGTTCGCAAAAGCATCCAGTGAGCTTAACCACTGAGCCATCTTGTCCAACCTTAACATTGTTTCTATTTTTTAAAGAAAAATCTTAAAACGTGAGCCCAATATTAGTGTACATAGCCAGGTATAACTTTCTCAAAGACTTAAACTATTTAAGTAGAGAAAGAGATGCTGGTATTATGACCTGGTTATGAAGGGTCCCCCCAAACCTCATGTGTTAGGGGGTTGGTCCCCAGATGCTGGCACTATTTTGGAAGATTCAGAGAGTCTCTGGAGGTGAGTCTGTAGATTACTGGGGATGGTTCCTTGGAGGAATCTTGCTCATTGACACACACAGCACATTTACCAACATACCTACACCCACATACAATATGCACATACTACTCCACACACATATATACATATATAAACACAGCACACAGGACGTACACATACAATACACAGACACACACTGAGATAAAGACAGATACGTACACACACACACAAAGAGAGAAAGAGAAGGACAGACATACAGAGCGAGAAAGGGAGAGAAAGAGATAGATATACACATGCACACACAGAGACAGACAGACAGACAGATACACACACAGAGAGAGGGAGAGATACAGCCAGATGCACACAAACACACACAGAGACAGGGGGAGGGAAGGAGAGGGAGAAGAAGGAAGAAGAGAAAGATACAGACACACACACAGAGAGAGAGAAAGAGAGAGATACAGACAGATACACACAGAGATACACAGAAAGATACAGATTCAAAGAGAGAAAGAAATATAGACACAGAAATAGATATGCAGAAAAAGAGAAATACAGACACACAGAGAGAGACAGACAGACAGACAGACAGACACACACACACACACACAGGAACCTCTCTTCCCCTCTGCTACATCTCCTTCTCTGCCTCTTCTCTAGCATTAAGCTCCCTCCTTCCCACATTCCCCACTGCCACGAGCTTCTGATCACAAGCATAGTCCCAGGTGCCCAAGGATTTCAAGAGCTATTTGTCGAACATGGACATTATTAAAAATTAAATGGAAAGGTGGGCATGGTGGCACAGGCTTGTCATCCTGGCCCTTGGCAGGTGGGGAGGCAGGAGGATCAGGATTTAAAGGCCATTGTCGTCTCTGCAGGGAGTTCAAGGCCATCCTGAGGTATGTGGTCTTCAAATCATCAGAAAATTAAAAAAATAAATAAATACGAGGCCTCCAGCCTAGCTCAGGAGTGTGTCACTCATAAAATGTATTCACATTCCACCCCCAGCACAGCAACCCCAAAGTACACAGGCTTACAGCTAAGTTACATTAAAGTAAGAGAATTACCCAGAATGCCTCACTTCCTGATTGTCTCCCCCTACATTTCATGAGCTTATGAAGACTGAGGACTACAGCAATACTGTCACACACTGGAAACTTTTTAAAATATATTTATTTTTGCTTATGGGGGATGCCCACCGAGAGATTCCCCCCCACAGAGCTGGAGTTACAGACAGTTCCGAGTCTCCCTGGGTAGGTGCTTGGATCCTAAATGGGTCCTTTGTAAGAGCAGCAAGTGCTCTTAACTGCTGAGCCATCTCTCCAGCCCCCATTCCCCTCCCCCACCGGGAACTGTCCCCCCCACACACAAAGATCCACTGTGGTTCTCGGAGGATCAGGATGTGAACTACATAGCATCTTCCTTCACCCTCAACCTGAACCTCAACAAGACCACCACACTCTTTACCCACGTCTGTCTCAGCCACCAAGTGCCAAGTCTCAAATCAAACGAGGAGCCAGCTGGGTGGCTCCAGGTAAAGGTGCTTTCTGTCAAGACTAATAATTGGAGTTCCTACCCTGAAACCCATGTGGTGTCAGGAGAGACCTGGCTTCTGGAGATCTGGTGCAGAGGTTGAGAGTATTTGCTCTACACTAATAAGGACCAGGGTTTGGATCCCAGCTCCCGTGTAACCAGGCAGCTGTCCTGTGCATGCCTATGACCCCAGCCCAGGGGGTGGAGGAACAGAAACAGGAGGATAGCTGGGACTTGCTGACCTCCAACCTAGCTGAAAAGATTCAGAGAGACACTGTCTCAAAAGAATAGACAGCCATAGAGGAAGATGCTCAAAACTACCATGTACATATAATACACACACACACACACACACACACACACACACACACACACACACATACACACACACACATTGACATATGGTTACACACAAGTAAATTAGGTCTTTTTTTTTTTTTTATCAAATAGGGAGCTTGGCACGGTGGCACACACTTTTAATCCCAGCACTTGGGAGGCAGAGGCACATGGATCTCTGTGAGTCTGAGACCAGCCTGGTCTACAGAATGAGTTCCAGGATAGCTGGGGCTACACAGAAAAAAAAACTCTGTCTTGAAAACAACAAAAATGGGGTGGGGTCAGAAATAAGGGGACTTAGGATGGGTGGTGAGAGTCTCCAATGTGTAACGTGGGGCTTGGGGACTGAAGGTGTTTCTCTGAGAGTGTCTCATGCATCCTGGGCTGAAGCTAGGGATGAAATCCAGGGCTCCATGCGCCATATAAGGAAAGCCCTCTGCCAAATGAGCCCCCAGCCCAGGATCCTCTCACTCTCTTATGTTGTTAGATGGGATTTTGCTGTACAAGTCAGACTGGGGTACATTTCATGATCTCCTTTCTTCAATTCAGCCTCCTGAGCACTGGGATTATAGGTCTGTGCCTCCACGGCCGGACTGTGACTCTATCTCTGTATACCAGCTTGTGCGTGCCCTGGGGACAACTTTCTCTTCCTCTAGCAGGTGTTCAGAAGTCCATCAGAACTTCTGCTGGCTTTGTTCCTATGGCCCTGGCCAGGGCCCCAGCATCACATGGACCCAGGAATGTTGGGGATGGAAAAATCAAAGAGACCTATAGCCCCTAAGTGCCCAGGTCATCCCTCGATAGAAGCATATTCTATTCACCAAGACATACAAGCAGGGCAAAAAAAAAAAAAAATCTTTGGCTGATAGTTTAAAACTTTCTGGGCCTAATGGCCTGTAATAATAGTCCTAGCTCTTGGGAAGCTGAGGCAGGAGGATTGAGATTCTCAGGACAGCCTACTTTTATAAAAAAGAGGGACTGGCAATATGGCTCAGTGAGTAAAGGCAATTGCCACCAAGCCTGATGACCTGAGTTTGATCCCCAGGACCCACATGGTGACTCACAATTGCCTGAAGTAACTCTGTTCCAAGTGATATGATGCCCTCTGCTGGCCACTGTGCACAATTACACTCATGTCCGTGGCCATGTGTGCACACACGCATACACATACACACAATTTAAACAAGTCGTGTGTGTGTGTGTGTGTGTGTGTGTGTGTGTGTGTGTGTGTAAGCAGCAAGCTTCTGGCATCCATGTGAACGTTCAGGCACACGCATGCTTACAGGGTGGGGTGGTGGGAGGCAGAAGAGAAAGGAAAGAAGGAAAGAAGACTGGGATGGAGCTCAGTTACTATAATTCCTGTCTAACCCCTAAAAAGCCAAATTTGGTCCCCAGCACCACATAAACTGGAATCAATCCCAGCATTCAAGTGGTAGAGAAAGAAGGATCAGGAAGTTCAAGGATATCCTTGGCTACATAACAAGTTTGAAGCCAGCCTGGGCTACATGAAGTTGGGAACTTGAAGTTGAAACTGGAGAATCAGGTATGGGCAGCTGTTTCCAAAGCTATGGATGGTTTGAGTCAGGCCTGTGCTTGCTCCTCTTCCCAGAGTCCTGTTTGGGGAACACAAAGCTCCTGGGGGGATATCCAAAGCTCTTAACAAGGCCAAGGTCTGGTGTAACTGGACCCAACTTGCACTGGTTGCAGGGTCTCACTATATAGCCCAGGCTTGCCCAAAATGGCAATCCTCCTGCCTCATCCTCCTCAGGGCTAGGATTAAAAGTACGTACTGCCACAATGGCATTGCAACTGTCTTGGTCTGTCAGAATTCAAGAGTACAGAGCAGAGCCCAGCATCCCTAACAACCAGTTCTGGGTCCTCAGCTCAGTTGTCACCAGGGGTGTGGCTTCTAGATACAATACACGAAGTGTCCTGCTTGATTAGCATAGCCTGGCAAAAGACAAGAGAGGGGTATTTTTTTCTGTGTGGACATTAGTCTAGGGCTCATAAAGTGTACAGTTCACTCTCAGGATGGAAGGAGGAGAGACAGATCAGGCTGTGGGAGGTGTCCCCACAGTGGTCAGCGGCTCTGCCCTGTGCTCTGAGAGTTTCAAGCTCCTCACTCCTCTACCCCAGCCCCCAGAGAGCCCAAGACCAAAGCAGGGCCCATCAATCACCAGGACTTTAAAGGCCCTCCGGCTTTTGTACGCTGTGTCCTCCCGATGTTTCTCTTAGCTACATGCTAACACCCGTCTGTTTGGAAGTCACAGCAAATACATCTTGGAGAGGGCTTTGATCCCTGGCAGCTGTGTACGTGTGAGGACCCAGAGTCCCCGAGGCAGAGACAGCATGGGAAGGAGGTGAACTGGACTGGTCTCTCTCATGCCCTCTGGGTTTGGCACCCCAGCCTAGCCCTCAGGCTCACCCCCAGGATGCTGCACTTGGAGGCTCGGGAGAGCACAAAAGGCCAAGTTTGGTCATGAGAAAGAGTCCTAAGTTCAAGTCCTGGCTCTGCTGCTGCTTGCCAGCCATGTGATCTTAGACAAGTCCATTCAGTATCTCTGGGTGTGCCCAGCTTCAGGTGGATCAGTTTCTATTCTGGGGGATCTCTCCTAGGAGCCCAGCTGTCCACGGAGTCTTTACAAAAGGGATATCTGAGCTGAGTAAGGAACAGGCCCAGGCACCCCATGCTGAACAAACTTACACCTATGTGCATACAGAAGCAATGAGCTCCGGTTTGAAGATGTCTGTCTTGTGTTGGCTTCTGTCATACACAACCAAAGTCCATGTGGCTTAAAGTGACAGCACACTTAAGCCTGGAAACTGGAGTCCAAGATATAGGCAAGTGCAGAGCTGTGCGCCCCCTGGTGGCCGCAAGGAGAAACTGATGAGCACTGGGCTGTGCGCCCTCTGGCGGCCACAGCGAGGAACTGACGGCTGCAAGGAGGAATGGGCCTTCCTGGTGTGGGGTCTCTGGCTGCCTGGCCTCTGAACCCCGGGTCTTACAGGTGAGTCGTCGCAGTCGGTGCTCTGTTAACCCCTGTGTTCGGCTCTGCGACACTTTCTTTTTTGAAAAACACCGTGTGATCACAGGCCCCATCCGCATCCCGTCCGACTCCATCTTAACTTGACACCTCTCCCCCCAACCTTACAGAGACTATTTCCAAATAAGGTGACATTACAGATGTCAGGAATTAGCCCTCCTGTGCTTCTTTGGCGGGGTGGGGGGGTGGGGGGGGAGGGACACGGTTCAACAAACAGTCAGGGCAGGCAGTCCACTTTCCAAATGAGATGAGGGAGCTGAGGCTCAGAGAGATGGAGTGACTGACTCCCGAAAGGTCCCAGGGCTAAATGGATCTTGAACTTCAAAAGCCAACATCCCCCTCAGCTTCCCCAAACTCCCTAGGCCAGTCAGGCTGTGGGTAGAGGAATCAGGCTTTCCTGCAGGACTGGGCTCTCTGGGAAACAGCTGAAAGTCAAGGTCACCTCCCTAAGACCCCACTTAGAGCATTCTCTTCCTTGGGGAGCTCAGAGGTCAGAGTCTCTGGCCCAAAGGCATGAGAGCGCGCCAACGGTTTGTCCCTTATTGACCTAAGAGTCTGGGACTCGACCCTAGAGACAGCTCAGAGCCCTGAGGACCCATCTGAGGCCCTCAGAGAGCAGATGATGGTGTGCGGCCCGATGTCACCGCCTACCCAGCTTCCTCTCTGTTTCCGTTATCCTCCCCCTGAGGCTGGCTCCATATGGATTTGGCCAAAAGGACCCTGACAGACGAGGTCACGAAGAGAATGTGGTGGGTCGGGAGTCATTCCCGCTCCTGCCAGACAGAATCTGGCACGGTCTTTTCTTCTGGGTCCAGCAGTCTTATCCAGAGTGTCTCCTCGACATCCTAGTTCGATTTTTCCTGCTCATGTGTGGTCACCCGCCTCTGTGCTTCCTTCCCCTTAGATTCTTTCCAGTCCCACCAGGTATCTGTCCAGAGTTTCCAGGTCTTTTATTCAGAACCTGCTCTTCATCTGCATGCTCCACTAGGGCTGGCCACATTTTTGGTGCCAGGAAGAGCCTCCAGAATCTTAGAAATCACAACAAGTCTCAGTCACTCTGTTCCCCAAGTCCTCAAGCTCTTCCCTACCTGGCATCCAGAACACATCTGAATCTATAAAGATGAAGGGTAGTGAAGGCAACTTTCTACAGGAGCCACAAGGCCTCAAATGCTGTCCCTGCTCTGGGAGAGGAGGCTTAACCTGCACAGAGAGGTTAAGCATCTTTCCCGAGGTGACACAGCTTGAGAGTTCAGAGGTTAGGTTGCCACCATAAGTGGTAACAACTCCATGACTTCTATTCTTTCTTCTGACCTTATGACTGGCTTCCTGCTCCTGCTCCTGCTGCTGCTGCTGCTGCTGCTGCTGCTGCTGCTGCTGCTGCTGTCTTCAGTGGCAGCCACTACATGGTAAGCAATTACTCCTGCTTGTGGGGCACATGGAGAAGGTGAAGATGGCTCAGAGGTTCCTCAAGGGTGGGGAACATGACTCGGGGAACACCATGACCCAGCTTTGCCAAGCTCAGGATTGAGGCTGGCAATCAGATATGTGAGCCACACACTCCCATCGGGAGCGTGCCATCAGGAAAGGCGCTTTTAGGAACTCGTCCTCAATGCTGCAAGGTCAAGCCCACGGGTATGTGCTTAGCCTGTGGTATTGAAGGGTAGAAATTTCCCTAAACCCTGGGGACGTCCTCAAAGACAAGGAGCCTCAGCTGGCTGCATATGTGGGCTGGACACTCTCGTGGCCCCCATAACTCCAGCCCAGCCCTGTGTCCAGGGGGTGCACAGAAATGAGCCCCACATGCGAGCATGCACAGGGGCTCTCTCGACTCTCTTTCTCCTTCCTGATAAAGTCAGCCAATGGGAAGGCACTCACAGATGAAATCCCAGACAGGCGGGCCCCTTCCTCTGGGTCTCTGTCCACCAGTCCCTGCCAAGTGGTTCTAGAAACCCCTCCATTCCATGCCTCTGACCAATCTACCCTAGTTGCCTACCCAAGCAATTTGAAGAACTACAAATATACACTCGCTCTCAGTTCTGAAGCACAGAGCCCCCAAATTAGTTACTCTGGGTGAAAACTGGGGTCAGAAGAACCAGGCTACCCCTTGAGCCCAGTGGTTCTCAACTTCCTAATGCTGCGACCCTGTAACTGGGTCCTCATGGTGTGGCGACCCCCAACCATAAAACGATTTTCATTGCTACTTTATAACTAACTGTGCTACTATTGTGGGCTGTAATGTAAATATCTGTGTTTTCCGATGGTCTTAAACGACCCCTGTGAAAGAGTTGTTTAACGGTCGCGACTCACAGGTGGAGAACCACTGCCCTTAGATGGTCAAGGGAGAAGTTGGCCCTGCATCTTCCATTTGCAGGACATTGTCAGCCTCCCTCGACTTGTGGGCCCATGTCTTGCCATCTTGAAGTCAAATCCTGTCCTTGTATGGCCTTCTTGATGTCTGTCACTATTCTCTCTCTTAAGATACAAACGATGGCACAAGATGCCCGCTGGGCCATTCCCCCAAATTTTCCCATCGTAAGGCCCATGACGTCACCACTTCTACAAGACTGCTTGCCCCAGGGGAAATGAAGAGGCACTTCTCGGCCTACTATGAACTGACTACACATTGCAGGTCCAGCTTCCCAGGCCTCTCCTGGTATTCCTTTACTACGCCCACACCTCTGGGGACCCTGCCCGGGACCCTGACAAATCCTGCCATCCCCAGCTGGGTGGCTGTCTGGCTTCCTTCGGTTACTCTGTATTCAAATCTGTTTGTGTTTGCAGAAATGTTTAGCAGCCAACTGTAACCAAGCGTGCCCTGTGTTGGTCTGGACCTGGACGGTTCCAGCAAGGATCTAAGGGGCCAAAGCAAGCAGTTGTTGTTAGCACTGATCCACGGTCCTCGCCCTCCCCCTGCTGGCTGCAGTGTGGAATTGCAGGCAGCTTTCCTAACAGCCTCGGGAAGACTAAAGAGAAGCCAAGGATGGGGGTGGGAAGTGGGGGATGGGGAGTGGGGATGGGGGAGGTAGAAGGGTAGGGGACAGCAGTTAGCAGAAGAGACTAAAATCCAGACACAGCCGGTGCTAACACAACCACAACATGGCGGGTGTAACTCGATGCTACAGCTCTGGCTAATGCTACTGACTGGGCAAACTCAGGCATGCCCACACCTCTGTGCTCCCGCTGTGTCCTCCATAATTGCAGATATTCTCCTTCGCTTGTCCTGAGGTTGGGGAGAGCTAGTCTCTACAGCCGACTTATCAAAACATAGTTTTGTTGCTACTGCTGTTGGCACTGTGAGGACTGGTGTGAATATAATCTCTTTGTCCCTCATGTGCCCACAGGTGTGGACGATGGGCTTTACAAACGAGGCATGAGGATTTCAGAGATGGTTACTGACTTACCCAAGGTCACACAGCAGGAACTATTAGAGACGGAATATGGTCCCCCGGTCCCTTATCTCAATCAGGGGCTTCTACCATGCCTTTAATAGCTCAGTTCCCGGATAAAAGACACACAACTTTTATTATTATAATAAGACTTAATCAGCACTAGAGCTGGGCAGGTATCTACCCTCTATGTTATTGTGTCTACTTCCCTGGCAATCACCCCACAAAAAGACTTGCCATCTTCCATCTGGGCTGCTCTTCACTCCAGTTAGCTAGCCTTCCTCTCCACCCTCCTCCTCCTCCTCCTTCTCTTCCTCCTCCTTCTCTTCCTTCTCCTCTCTCTCTCTCTCTCTCTCTCTCTCTCTCTCTCTCTCTCTCTCTCT
>JANHMN010000023.1:32027147-32057092 GCA_030674055.1 Rhabdomys pumilio | reverse complement strand
TCTCTCTCTCTCTCTCTCTCTCTCTCTCTCTCTCTCTCTCTCTCTCTTTTCCTCAGACACCAAGCCAAGAAACCCCAAGCCCTGTCTATCTCAATTCTGCCCAGCTATAGGCTATAGGCATCTTTGCTCACCAATAATTTGGAAGACAAAGTCACACAGTGTCTCTAGGGTCTATGTGCAGAGTCTCTTGCCCTTGGGGGCAACCAGGTCTCGGGGACCAGTAGTTAGCATTATAAAACCTAGCAAAAGACCAAACCTTAACATACCTGTATCCTATGTGGGGGAGGTGGGACCCACACAGAGAAGGGAGGCTGCTTAGACAGTAGTGTAATAATTATGCAAACAGGAGGACCTGAGTTCAATGCCCAGAACCCACGGGAAAAGCTGGGTAAGAGCCTAACCCCAGTTCTGGGGTTTGGAGACAGAAGGATCCCTGGGACTGGCTGGCAAGCCAGCCTTGCTGAATGGGTAGGGTGGCTCTGGGTTTAGTGAGGGACACTTCCTGTCTCAAAACAAAGCAGAGAAAGAGAGAGATAGATTTGGGGGAAATGCCACCATCAACGTCTGGCTTGTAGATGTGTGTGCCCTTGTGCATGCTCACACACACACACATACACTAAATAACTATTTAAAATAACATTAACCATCACACAGGGTCTCATCAGCACCACCAGGGTTCCTGGTGGTCCCATGCATTTGGGGCAAACAGCAACAACAAACCACACAGGAAACCAAAAGCTCATTTGAAATTCCCTTCTAGAGCTGTGGTTCTCAGCCTTCCTGACGCTGCTACCAATTAAATTCAGTTCTTCATGTGGTGGTGACCTCCGGCCATAAAATTATTTTTGTTGCTACTTCATAACTGCAATTTTTCTACTGTTATGAATTGTCATGTACATATCTGTGTTTTCCAGTTTCGGGTCACCCTTGTGAAAGGGTTGTTCCACCCCCAAGGAGTCGAGACCACAGGCTGAGGACCACTGTTCTAGATTCTTCTGGAATCTCTCCTTCCTGCTTGCCTTTCCTTGGATGGGACACTGACTGCTGACTCCCTCGGGGCTGGCTCTGGTGCCTCAGGATCCTGAATTCATACCAGAACCCCAGTGGCTGGAGATGCTGGGACCACCCTGAGTCGCTGGTGTTTTTAATTCTTGATGCATCATCGGTGGCGTAGCCAACCTGGAGGTTCCAGTTGCCCCCAAATTTCAAATGCTGGGAGAAGAGGGCAAAGGGGGGAAGGGGGAAGGGGGGAAAGGGTAAGGAGCAAGGCAAGAGGGCAAGAAGGGCGCCATAAAGTTAAGGTGAGCAAACTTATTAACTCACAGGAACAGAAGGGCACGGATAGAGCAGCCTTCCAGACATGTGGCAACCATATTTCCCGGCCCAGCTTGGGGACACGGGATTCATAAAGAGCATTCCATTTTCTTTTAATGCCTTTAAAACACCTTTCTGAGTTGCAGCCGTCTCTGGGGGAGGCTATATTTAGTTGTGTGTTTTAATAACAGCAGTTCATGAAAAATAATAAAAATCAAAGTCTATGAATCTGGGACCTGGGGAAACCACCTGTACCTGACCTTTGCTTAAAAGCTAAGCCCCCAGAGTCAACCCAAGAAGACTGAGCCAGTCTATTCTGAGAGGGTCTTGGGTGTGGTCCCATCCTTCATTTTCATTTATTAAGGACGTCTTAGTGCATCAAATACGGGGCAGAGTCAACGAACGACCCTGAGTACTCTCCAAAATTAAAGTTATGTTTCAAATTTAAAAAATAATAGTTCTCATGTAATAACTGCATTTTCTTAATCCAGTGCATGTGTGTGAGTGGTCGCGTGGCGCGGCACGTGTGTGGAGTTCATGCATGTGGGTGAGTGTGCATGCCATAGCATGTGTATGGAGCTCAGAGGACAACCTTGGTGTTTGTCATCGTCTTCCACCTAGTGTGAGACAAAGGTCTTTTTGCTCTTGTTCCCAGTAATTCTCTCTTGTCTGTCTCCCTGGGATTATTGGCACATGCTACTGTGCCTGTTGTACACAGGATCAGGGGATTTGAACTCAGGTCCTCGAGCTTCTGCAGCAAGCCCTCTGCCCCCTAAATCACCCCCCCAGCCCTATAGTTGCATCTATTTCTATAGTATGACATTTTAAAAGATGTGTGTAGAAGTGACACCTTCTGGTGGTCTAGTGGTTAAGATTCAACACTATCAAGATGTGTGGGCAGCACATTCTACTCATAGCTGGGTAAGTTCACACGCCTACGCCCGCTGCTTCTGGTCACTTTTGAACAGAACCGGAGACCGTATAGCTCATCAAATCCGTGTATTAATCTGGTTTTTTCTCTTTTTTAAAAAAAAATTTATTATATATATAGCGAATACACTGTAGCTGTCTTCAGACACACCAGAAGAGGGCATCAGATCCCATTATAGACGGTTGTTAGACTCCATGTGGTTGCTGGGAATTGAACTCAGGACCTCTGGAAGAGCAGTCAGTGCTCTTAACCACTGAGCCATCTCTCCAGCCCTTAATCTGTTTCCTTGTTCTGTGATTAAAGACCTGATGGAGATGACTTGAGATGGTCAGGTAGGAAGGACGTGTTTGACACACAGTCTGTGGATGCAGTACATTGTGTTGGGGAAGTCACGGTGACAGGAGAGAGAGACTACTGGTCTTCACCACGCCGGCAGTCAGGAAGCCGAGAGAGATGGATGCCGAGCGAGACCTGGCCCCTAAAATGATTCTTACCCACACTCAGGACAAGCCTTCCAACCTCAATCAAACCCTTTTAACAATTGAATCATAGGTAACACCCCATGTGTGTCCTCCGGGTGATTTCTAAATCCAGCCAAATTGACAGTCCTTGCCTTTTGTCCTTCCCTTTGCCTTGGCAACAGCCTCTCTGGTCACAATTGCTGACGCTCAGTGTGTGAATACCTATACTGATATACTCACATGTGGTTAGCACTGTTGCTAATTTAAAATAGCCAGTAGTTGTTTTGGTGGCAAAATGACAAATCACTATTCGGTATAAAAGATGGCTTCTTGGGGCTGGAGCAATGGCAGCTCAGTGGTTAAGAGCGTCTGCTGTCCTTCAGAGGACCAAGTTTAGTTCTCAGCACCCGGATTTGGTGACTTACAACTGTCAGTGACTCCGGTGCATCCAGTGCCCTCTTCTGCCCTCTGGGGACATGGCACTCACATGCTATGTGCACACACACACAAGTAATAAATATAAATAAGTAATTATTGAAACATGGCTTCTACCTAGACACCACTTTTTGTTTGTTTGTTTGTTTTGTTTTTTTCGAGACAGGGTTTCTCTGTGTAGCCCTGGCTGTCCTGAAACTCACTCTGTAGACCAGGCTGGCCTCAAACTCAGAAATCTGCCTGCCTCTGCCTCCCAAGTGCTGGGATTAAAGGCGTGCACCACCATGCCCAGCTGTTAATGTAATTCTTAATGCTTGAACATAAGCAAGGCAAGGTGACACGTGCCTTTAATCCCAGTACTTGGGAGGCAGAGGCAGGCAGATCTCTGAGTTCAAGGTCAGCCTGGTCGATAGAGTGAGTTTGAAGACAGCCAGGGCTATGTAAAGAGGCCCTGTTTCACAAACAACAGAAAATAAATAAGGTTGCAACATACTTAGAAATTGAGGTCATACTAACTCTAACATTGAGCGCCACAGTGGGGAACGTTATTTGGAGACAGAGTCTCAGAGGTGAAGGAATTAAAATGAAATCATTAGTTCTCTCAGGGAAAGGGCAAGGTGGGTCTTCTTGCTGTGTGAACAAGGAAAATACAGAGAAGAGATCACAGACGATGAACTGAGTAGAGAACCAGGAGACAGTAGGTGTCAGGGTTTCTATTGCTGCACAAAACATCATGACCAAGAAGCAAGCTGGGGAGGAAAGGGTTTATTCAGCTTACACTTCCACATTGCTGTTCATCACTGAAGGAAGTCAGGACAGGAACTCAAGCAGGGCAGGAACCCAGAGGCAGGAGCTGATGCAGAGGTCATGGAGGGGTGCTGCTTACTGGTTTGCTCCACCTGCTTTCTTATAGAACCACCAGCCCAGGGATGGCCCCATCCACAATGGGCTGGGCCCTCCCACCCTTGATCACTAATTGAGAAAATGCTTTACAGCTGGATCTCATGGAGGCATTTCCTCAAGGGAGGCTCCTTTCTCTGTGATAACCCCAGCCAGTGTCAAATTGACACACAAAACCAGCCAGCGTAATGTTTAAGTGCAGGGCAGCCATGACACACAAAGAGTACAGGCAGTTTCCTGCCCACTGTCCCTACAGTCGGGGACAGGTGCGTGACAGTCTCAGGTCCTCGGTTTGTCTCTGTGTTTTGGTACATCTTGGAGGTTTCCCTATGACCATTCTCTAGTATCTGGTCCCTAGTCAACCATCTCTGATCCTTTGCCAAATCCTATGTCCTGTGTGCATGGCCCTGCCCTTGGTCAACATGGCTATTTGAATGAGAATGCCCCCCACACTCCGTGGGTTCATATATTTGCATGCTTAGTCCCCTTTGGGAAGATAAGGTGTGGCCTTGTTGGAGGAGGTGTATCTCTGGGATCCAGCTTTGAGGTTTCAAAAGCCCAGGCCAAGCCTGGTCTCTTCACTCCTCCCCTCCCCTCCCCTCCCCATCCCTCCCCCCCCCCATACCTGTGTATCAGGATGTAACTCTCAGATACTTCTCCATCATCCTGCCTGCCTATCCATGGTGGACATTCTCCCCACCATGATGGTTAAGGACTAAACCTCTGAAACTATAAACAAGGCACCAATGAAATGCTTTCTCTTTACCAGAGTTGCCTTGGTCACGGTGTCTCTTCACAGTAATTGAACAGTGCCTAAGACAGTTGCCACACCCCCAATGTGAGGCTACACTGGGAAATGGAGAACAGGCAAACTGGATGTAGCATTTAAACCAGCCACACACCCTTCTGTAGCTCTGTGATGACCTGCTCTCTCTACCACCACAGCTCCTGGGACACTGCCCCAGCTTCTTCCATGACCCCTGCTCTGTCCACTCCCCTTCAGAGCCTGTATTGTACAGGAGGGGACTGCTGGTCCCCAAGCTGTGTCACCTGCCTTTAGAAAACATTTTACTCTTATTTTAAATTATGTGTGTGTGTGTGTGTGTGTGTGTGTGTGTGTGTAGGTTTGTATGTGTGAGTACAGTGCCTCTGGAGGCCAGAATAGATTGTTGAATTCCCTGGAGCTAGAATTATAGGCTGTTGTGAGCCTACCACTGTGGGTGCTGAGAAACCAAACCTGTGTCCTTTGCAAGTGGGCTCTAACCACTGAACCATCATCTCTTCAGCCCTTGTCTCACCTGCTTTGAAATGTCCCTTACCTGTCTGTCAATCTGTCTCCTCACAGGCATATACCCCGGGTCTGTCTTTTTAAAATAGGGTTTCACTATTTACCCCTGGCTGGCCTGGAACTTACTCTATACAACAGGCTGGCCCCCAGTTCATAGAGATCCTCCTGTCTCTGCCTCCCAAGTGCTGAGATTAAAGACATGACCACCATACCAGGCCCCACCTATATTTCTTTCTGTACTAGAACAACAAATGATTCCATGAGAGAGACAGTGTCTCTAGGTCTCCTGAGATGAAGTTGTCTTCGGGACCATGTCTCCTGTGTGCGTGCCTGGCCCATAGTCTGGGGCTACCATGCCTGACTTAGGTGACATCCAGTTTCATCTCTACCTATATCTTCCAGCTGAAGGTCCCTTGTTGGTAAGTAGATCTAGGACCACCGCCCCCCCCAGATCATCCAAGCTGACGTCATGTTTCCATCCTTTGTGGTGTGGTCAAAGACCCTTCTCCACAGGTTCCAGGACAGGGGCATCTTTCAGGAGGGACCATACTTTTTTTTTTGTTAAAGATTTTATTTACTCTATGTATATGAGTACGCAGTAGCTGTCTTCAGACACATCAGAAGAGGGCATCAGATTCCATTGCAGATGATTGTGAGCCACCATGTGGTTGCTGGGATTTGAACTCGGGACCTCTGGAAGAGCAGTCAGTGCTCCCAACCTCTGAGCCGCCTCTCCAGCCCCAGGAGGAACCATCCTTTCTGGTCCCACCTCCCACCCTCTAGCTAATGCCGCTTCTTCAGATTGAATCCCTTGGCGTGCCACCTCTGCCTCCCGCTGACTTCATTCCCTCAGAGACCACACAGAGCCACCTGGCTCCGTTCACAAGCTACCCAGATGTCTGAAATATACAGCGCTCTGCCGGCAATCAGCATTCAAGAAGCAGCTGTTGCTCTGGCTCCTGGTGGAAGCTTCGGGAAGATGGGTCTGATGAAGCCTTTATGGAAGCAAGAAGTGGAAAGAGCAGCTGCCTGCCTTATAGCTTGGAAATCAGCTGAGTATGTTCCTGGCAACGATTTAAAAAAAAAACTTGTGTGTGTATGTGTGTGTGTGTGTGTGTGTGTGTGTGTGTGTGTGTGTATGTGTGTGTGCATGCGTGCGAATGTAGAAGCCAGAAGACAAACCCAGGTGTTGTTCTTAGCAATGTGATCAACCTTCTATGAGGCCAGGTCCCTCCTATCCTGGAGCTCACTAGATAGTCCAGATGGACTGGCCAGCAAACCCCAAGGATCCCCCTTTCTCTGCCTTCTGGTCTCCCCAGCACCGGGGTTGCAAGCATGAGCTACGATAGTTGGCGACTGTATATGGGTACCAGGAAGCACTTTCCCGAATGAGCCCCTCCCTCCCAGTCCCAGTAGTGACTTCTGTGGTTCAGCTCTGCAGCTCAGTTGGCTTCCCCTCCCCTCTCCCACCAGATCCTTGCCTCTGGAGCTCACAGAGGAAAGTGCTGACTGTGGTTGTGCTTGAGTTGGTCCCTGAGCTCAGGGATCAGGGTGGGTTCAGAGACAAAGATGGCTACCCTCTCCAGCCAATCAAATCTGCAATAACAAACAGTGGGACGGGCGTAATTTTAAAAGAACCAATGAGAATGGTGTTGGGAGCCGACTTTTAGCAGAAAGCGCTTAGAAAGCGGCTATCAGCTTTGCAGCTATCTTGAGCCATATACCCTGACATGAGACTTGGTTTTCAACAGCCTACAACAGCTGAGCACACTCTGATAAATATCTTGTTTATCCCACATATCTTGTTTTGCTGTTTAGTGACCCCAGCTGCAAGGTGCACGTGGTATCCACGCCTGCAAGGCATGCAGTGCACGTGCTATCCATGTGCTATCCATGCCATACCTGCCTGTAAGGTGCACGTGCTATCCACGCTATACACACCTGTAAGGCACGTGGCAAAAGCCTATAAATACCCCAGATTTCCCTTCAATAAATGAGACTTGATCAGAACCTCTGTCTTGTGTCCCTTCTTTGAGTCTCTTCCCCTTCTTCCCCCCACTCTCTCTCTTGCTAGACCCTGACCCATGGACTGGAACAGCAGCACAGGACGCGACAGAACGGAAGGACGGGAAATGACCATTTTCATAGGCCCCCTTCAGAAATATATACTGATGCAGACAGTTTGCAAAATTATTTGATCCGGAGTTCCTAAAGAGAGTTACATATGACCTGGGAATTCCATCCCTAGGACCGTGCCCATGAGAAATGAAGACACATGTCCACATAGAGACATGCACGAACACAGATGTTCTCAGCAACCTTATTCACAATAGCCATGGGGTGCATTCGCCCGGGTGCCTTAGGCTGATGTTTGGATACACAAACATACTGGGGTCTGACATTTGACACTAGTCAGGGGGGAAATGGAATGAAGAATGATTCATGCAAAGACACAGGTGAACTTTAAAAATCAATATGTGAGGAGAAAATCAACCAGGAAAGAAACATAGAGATGCCAGATAGATTCTAGGTTCCCAGAGGGAACAAAACGATGACTGGACATTTGCTTGTATATAATGGTTTCTGATTTTGTGCTGATATGGGTGTGCGTGTGTTTCTTGTGTCTTTCTTTCTTTCCTCTTCCTCCTCCTCCTCTTCCTCTTCCTCCTCCTCTTCCTCTTCTTCTTCTTCTTCTTCTTCTTCTTCTTCTTCTTCTTTTTACAGTTTTTGTTAGTTTTGTTTGCCTGTTTGCTTTCTAAAGAGAACAAAAGTGTTGGGAATTGGGTTGCTGGGGAGACAGGAAGGATCTGATGGGACAGGGGAGGGGAAGCCATGATCAAAATATGCTATCTGAAAAATGGTTTAGCCCTGGCTGTCCTGGAACTAGCTCTATAGACCAGGCTGGCCTTAACTCAGAGATCTGCCTGCCTCTGCCTCCTAAGCACTGGGGTTAAAGGCATGCACCACCACCATGTAGCTGCATTTTTTTAAAAAAAAAAAGAAAAATAGAACAATAAAAATATTCTAAGGTTGTTTTTCTCCTCCCATTATGAGGAACCAAGGGGAAACTCATGCTGTCAGGCTTGCCCACAAGTGCCTTTACCTGACTGTCCACTTTACATGAGTGAATTGTGTGGCATGTGGATTCTATCTCAATAAAGCTGCCAACAGTAACAAGAAAGGATATGGGGAGATGGTGTGAAATGTGTTTTAGAAGAAGGAGGAGGAAGAGGAGGAGGAGAAAGAAGACAAAGAAGAAGAGGAGGAGGAGGAGGGAGAAGGAGGAGGAGGAGGGAGAAGGAGGAGGAGGAAGAGGAAAAAGGAGGAGGAGGAGGAGAAGGAGAAGGAGAAGAAGAAGATGATAGCCTGGCGGTGGTGGCGCACGCCTTTAATCCCAGCACTTGGGAGGCAGAGGCAGGTAGATTTCTGAGTTCGAGGCCAGCCTGGTCTACCGAGTGAGTTCCAGGACAGCCAGGGATACACAGAGAAACCCTGTCTCAAAAAACCAAAAAAAAAAAAAAAAAAAAAAAAAACAAACAAAAAAAAAAAAAAAAAAAAAAAAGATAAACACCTTGGGGGAAGACACAGGGTTCAGCATTGTGGGAAATCATAAGAGATTGTGTTTTTTCTGAAGAGAAAATAGGAATTCCCATCTAAAACCTCCTCAACCTAAGAGCAGGTCCAGAGAAGGCTCCGAATAGTCTTATGCCCTTGAGTCCTGGGATAACTACCCTAGCTTA
Organism: Rhabdomys pumilio; assembly: GCA_030674055.1. Taxonomy (NCBI): domain Eukaryota; kingdom Metazoa; phylum Chordata; class Mammalia; order Rodentia; family Muridae; genus Rhabdomys; species Rhabdomys pumilio. The sequence continues at coordinate 32,048,023 of JANHMN010000023.1, read as the reverse complement.
TTGCAGCAAGCACCAAGCCCTCGGAGGAAGGAGGTCTGGCCAGGAACTCAGCTGCCAGGTTGGCAGAGGATAAAAGCTTCCCGTAGCACCATGGGGTGCCTGTAAGGCTGCTGTCAGTTGAAGCTGTCAGTACTCACTGTGGGGCTCCGGGTTCTAATCTCCCTTTCTACTGAGAACCTACAGGAATGAATGAAGAAGCTTCACTCCCCGGGTCCTCACTTCACTTGCCTGAAAAGTAGGGTTGTTATCCCCAGTAGTCAAACCATGTGATGACATCCATGGGACATGCTTGGTCACTGAGTCAGGGACTGGCAGTTTCTCTAAGCCTCAGCTTCCCTATCCTGAAAAGGAAGCGAGAGGGCTGGTGAGATTGTTCAGAGTGTGAAAGCACTTGCCGGCAGGCCTAAGCTTGATTCCCAAGGCCCACCAGGTAAAGTCGGGATTGAGTCCCTGACTCCAGCATGTTGTTCTCTGCTCTACACATTTGAGCCTGGTACATGTACATATATACATATATATATTGTATATGCATGTACATATACAATATACATGCATGTGTGTGTGTATGTATATATATATACATACACACACAATAAATAAATAATTTAAAAATAATAAATAAATATACAATAAATAAATCTTTAACATTTTATTTTTGAAACGGGGGTTCTCTGTGCAGCCCTGGCTATTCTGGAACTCGGAAATCCGCCTGCCTCTGCCTTTAAATTTTTTTTTTCCTAGGAAGCAAGAATCTCTGCTCTTTTCCAGATGCCTGTCATCCTGTGGGGTTTAGACATCGCGCGCCCTGCCTTCCAAGACCTGGAGGAGAAACTGCGCCTGCGCAGTATGCTAGCGCTCCGGCCTCCTCCCACTCCGCCTTGAGGGTGTGACTTCCCAGAGAGTCTACAGCGAGGCCACGCCCACTTCCGGGTGGAACGCGGCGGGGCCCACGTGACTTGCTAAAGATGGCGGCGCCCAGTGTGGCGGCGTGAAAGTTGTGCGAAGTCGCTGTCGCAGGGTTCGTGAGTCAGAGACGAAGGGAACCGGAGAGCCATGTCGCGTCTCATCGTGAAGAACCTCCCAAATGGGGTGAGCGGGAGCTGGGGATGGGGCCTGGAAATGGAAGCGGAGGTCCGGGAAAGGAGGGTGAAAGATGGAGGGATCCTTAAGTCAGGGACAGGACTGGGAAAGTCCGGAACCCAGTGAGGCGGCCCCCTGTTCTGACCGCTAAGTAAGCTGGAAAGTGACTACGATTGTTATAATTATCACCAATGACTGTTGCCACCTCATGGGTGCCTGTCCCTAAGCCGGATAGCCCTGCTCCAGGCAGATACCGGCTCCCACCTTGTGCCTCAGACGCCGGTCCTCTCGATCCACGCTGTTCTCTGTCCCACTCCCGACACTATTGTGGGAAACAGTTGGGGAGATGACCGGAGGTTCCGAGTAATGGGAACATCATTCAGAGCTTTGTCTGTTAGTGGAGAGCTGGCAACTCAGGCTTGAGGGCAGAGCCTGGCACCCGTGCCTGGTAAAGGAAGAAATCAGCGCGTGTAGGTGGTAATAGGCCGGCTGGATGGAGAGCACTCCAAGGACCCCTCCTTGTTGTGCTGGGTAGTTTGGGCCAGTTTGACACAGACCGAAATCACTTTCGAATAGGGAATTTCAGTTGATGAATTGCTTCTGTATGATTAGTCTGTGATACTTGGATGAGTGATTGATGTGGGAAGGTCCAGCCCACTGTGGGTGCTGTCACGCCTCGGCAGGTGTTCCTGGGCTGTATACATACAAATGCTGGCAGGGCAAGTTAGTATGCAGAATTCCTCTACCGTTTCTGCTTCACTTCTTGCCTTGGCTTCCCTGGATGATGGATGGATTGTGATTGAGACCCATAAGCCAAATAAGTGGTTTTCCTCCCCAAATTGTTTTGTATCCTTGATGCATATCAACATCACAACAGGAAGCAGACTAGAACATGTACTGTTTTCACTATCAGGGAGCAAGGTTAGCTACAGATTTCAAAGCCAAGTGTGGTGGTGCAGACACCTGTTGTCAGCTTTCCATAGGCAGAGGGTGCCAAGTTCAAGACCAGCCTTGGTTACATAGCAAGATGATGTGGCAATATATATATATATATATATATATATATATATATATGGTTTGTTTTGTTTGTTTTTGGGACCATGTGCTCCTAGACTTTCCATGTCCTCAACCTTCCTAATGCTGGACCCCTTTTTGTGGTTACTTCCTAGTCATAAAGTTATTTTATTGCTACTTTATAATTAATTTTCTAGGTATGAATATAATGTAAATATCTGGTATATGTGGGATATCTGATATGTGTCCCCCAAAAGGGTCTTTGACACACAGGTATAGAGCCATACACAAAACTTTGGCCAGTGTGAGAATGGTAGGGGCCAGCTGTTCCCATCACGGGACTTTTTACTCACATTATAATGGCATCATGTTAATTCCCCATTCCTTCCTTGGTAGAGTGGTTGAAACATTAGCGTTATCTTCTTTGTTTCTATTTTTACCATTTTGGAGGTCAGCAAGCCTAATGTGAAGGTCCTGTCAGGCACTGGCAGCCTGCAGGAGGGTCTGACCCTTCCGACATGACTGCATCACGGTTGTAGGTCGGACATGGCTGCCAGCCAGACTTCTTCAGGTGTCCTGGCCATTGCTGTCTCTGACTCATGGCTACTTCCATCATCCCCAGTCCTTAAGATCAAAAACCCTTGGTTTCCTGATTCCCTCCCCATCCTCTCCCCCTCCCCCCAAGCCTTCCTCAGACTCTGAGCCTCATACCTCACAGATGGCACTCAAGTACCTAGAAGACTCAGGATGGTTTCCCCAATTTGGGATTTTGTTTGGGGGGGGGTCACTTTTTTTAAAAAAAAACCAGCCTCTTAAATCTGTAACCCTGGCTGACCTTGAACATGCCATCTCTCTGCTTCTGCCTCAACCTTCCTAATGCTGGACCCCTTTTTGTGGTGACTTCCTAGTCATAAAGTTATTTTGTTGCTACTTCATAACTAATTTTTCTAGGTATGAATATAATGTAAATATCTGGTATGTGGGATACCACCGTACCTAGCCTCATCTTAGGGTTCCCCCCCCCCACACACCCTTTTTTTTCTTTTTCCTTTTCTGAGACAGGATCTCATTTAGTAGCCCTAGGTGGCCCGGAACTTAACAAGTAGACCAGGCTGGCCTCAAACTTAAGAAATCTGTGTGCCTCAGCCTCCAGAGTGCTAGGATTAAAGGTGTGCATGACCATGCCTGGCTTCATCACCAGGTTTTAAGACACATCTGGAAAATCCCTTTTGCAACATCTGGGTGTGGTGGAACATCCGCCCTGGGACTAGCTAGTGAGGCAGGCAGATCTGTAGTTCGAAGCCAGCTGGGGCTACACTCCCCTTTGCAGTGTACCATAGTGCAACCCCAGGTGCTGGGATCAGGGTGTGGGCATCTTTAATGGGCTCCATTATTCTCTGGCTCAGGAGAATAGCAAACATTTACACAGCTTTTCTTGCCTTTGTTTATCTGGCTAAGCCTCTGTTGAGTTATCAGTTTGCTGTTACAGCCTCAGGGTGGAAGCTGTAATTGATGTTGTCCTCAAAGGGGACATGATGAGAAAGAGTCCATTTGAGGTGCCTTGAAGTTTCATTTTTTTATTAAAGAACTGAATAGCCTATTCAGGGGTGCTCAGCGGGTGTCAGGCTCTGATGAGTTGCCACCTGGGCAGATATCCCTCCAGGACCTCTAGGCTTCCAGCTTATTTGTCCCTTTGCTCCAGGGGATCCCACCCCCCAGCTTCTGTCTCATTCTACTCCTCTGCTCTAGATGAAGGAGGAGCGCTTCAGGCAGCTGTTTGCCGCCTTTGGGACGCTGACAGACTGCAGTCTCAAGTTCACCAAAGACGGCAAGTTCCGAAAGTTCGGCTTCATAGGTTTCAAGTCAGAGGAGGAGGCCCAGGCAGCTCTGAGCCATTTCCACCGGAGCTTTATTGACACGTCCCGGATCACGGTGAGTCTGAGGGAGTCTCATCCTGCCGGCCATAGACGGTTCGCCTTACCTAGTGCTGCACAAGCTTTTGAGTGCCTGAGCATCATTGCCTGAGAGGCCCCAGTGCTCCCTGGGCCCTCTCCAGAATTTCTGAGGAGTTGAAGTGAGCTCTTTTCTGTCGTTTGACCTTTGTACGCTGTACACGAGTTACGAGTATGATGGAACTGGTAGACAGTTGCTTCTCCAGGGGCATCCATCGCCAGGAGAAAGTGGTTTGCTGAACAGTAACAGCCTGGAACATGCCATGGCTTGTGGCAGGGTCCTCCCAAAGGCTGCCTCTGAGAATGCCTCGGAGGTGCCAGGGCCGAGGGATGCATCAGTTCATGTGTGGTCCCTGGCATTCTTCCACACTCCTGTGGTCACCCAACTGTCCCTGATACCCCGGGCTTGTTTTCTGCCGTGACTGAACTTGCCTTGTGGTAAAGTCACCTGACTCATGGCCATTGCCCCTGTTGCTGTGCACACCGCAGGGGCCGCCGCCCAGACATCTTTTGTTGGCTTATGGTGTGATGTGGGCTCCCAGTTCCTATGTACCCCAAGTCCTGTCTCCGTTCTGTCAGTGCTTCCTGGGCCACCCAATCTCCACTTTAACTTTTTGGTCTGAGTAAAGGGGACAGTAACATTTTCTGTCACCTTCTTCTGGACTGCATGGGAGACAGAATTAGTCCTCTGTAAATGGCAACATGACTTTTGGGGGGACAGTGTCTAGACTGGGAATGAAAGTGATTTACTTTAAAGCAGATAGCAGGTCAGTGACCGCCACACTCTGGGGAACCCGTGCTCCTGTGCTGTCAGGAATTCACACGTGCCTGGGGACCTCAGCAGCTGTGGAAGCCAGCCCTCTTTCCCGTGCAGGTAGAATTCTGCAAGTCCTTTGGAGACCCATCGAAGCCCCGAGCTTGGAGCAAGCATGCCCAGAAGCCAAGCCAGCCCAAGCATCCATCGCAAGACTCAATTCCCTCAGACACTAAAAAAGTACGTAGGTGGCGCCCCCAGCCCTGTGCCCAGTGATGGCAGGGTGGTCTCTGACTGGGAAGGAGTTGGGAGTATCGGGAAAGGTATGTACGCCCAGGGCATTGCACTGCCTTCCCTTCCCCAGTGTCGATGTGAGCCTGTCTGCCTTCTGCTTTTAGGACAACAAGAAGAAAAAGGTGCCCAGTAACCTGGAGAAGGTGAGTGTCCTGTGGGTGGAGAGGGAGGCCTGTGAGCATTGAGAGGGAGGAGGGATGGAGAACTGAGCCTCCTAAAGCTCTGCCTCATCTCCATCCTCCTGTTCCTCCTCCTGCCTCTCCCACCTGGCTGCATTCCCACAGCTGAAGGAAGATGCCAAGTTCCAGGAGTTCCTGTCGATTCATCAGAAGAGGACCCAGGTGGCCACATGGGCAAACGATGCTTTGGATTCTGAGCTCCCGAAAACAAAAACCAAGCCATCAAGTGACTATCTGAACTTCGACTCTGACTCCAACTCTGACTCTGGGCAGGAGAGTGAGGGGGAGCCAGCCCAAGAGGACCCTGGAGGTGGGTGTGCGTTCTGGGAGTGCTGTGCATCCTGGGAGTGCGAGGGCCTTTGCCAAGCCTTGGCCCGATGGACACAAGTACCATATATTTAGCACAGACATACAAAGGACACTTTGTGTGACACTCTCTGGTGACAAGGGCTAAGAAAAGTGCCAAGGACCAGCCTCGGCTTGGAGAGGGGTTTCTGAGAGAAAGGGTGTCAGGGAGCCACGAAACCAATGACTCAAGGTGAAATTAGGTTACAAACCAAACTGACCACCTTTGTTCTGCTCAAGACAGCTTTCTAGATTGTTCTCTGGAGATCTCCAGACAGTTTTGTTTTGTATTTTTTTTTTGCAATTCTAAAAACTCTGGATAGCTCATCTCTTGCAGATCAAAGTCCAGTTTTTTATTTACATATCATTTCAGTCATCTCAGGTTCCCTTTTGGTTATCACATGACTCCTACCAGGCCTGGGCCTGGCCCTGGGCCTAAACTCCCTCTGTCCCAGGCTGACCTTAAACTCAGGAACCTGCCTGCCTTTATATCTTTCTGACAAGCTGGCTCACAGTGCAGCTGCCTCTGTTCCTTTAGATCTGTGAAGCTCCTTACACAGTTCATACTGCATCCTTATATTGTTTTGCATAGCTGAGAAATGATATATTTTTGAACTCATGTTTTCAGTGTTCTTTCCCACAGCCTTAAGGGCTGTCCTGAAGATCACAGCATTCTACCATTTTGCTGAGACCTAGAAACACCCTCACCTCCCAGACTCATGTTGTCTCTGATTATCAAAGAGTTGTTAACCTTGACAGAGGACATTCATCAAAGAAGGAATGTGAAAATATGCACACTAATATACAAACAAGCCTTATGCCCACTTCAACCGTCAACACTCAGGAGGCCCACGCCCTGCAGGCTCTGTTCCAGGGGCAGGAACCATGTCATCTGTCCCTTACACATGGCTAAGCAGGACTTAGCAGGAAAGGACCAGCCAGGTGCTACACCCTTCAGCCATTTGGGGTATGAGCAGCTTACTCATTGGTGTGTCTCCCCAGGCAGATCTGGTCACCTGACTCAGCCAATTATCACCAAGCATGTACAATATGCCAGGCACATCTCTGGGGACTGGGGACACAGCTGTGAGAAAAGACCCCAAGAATCTCTGCACCTGTGCAGGGGCATCCTGGTGAGAGCACAGGGCCAAGGCAGGTAGTTCCCAGGGGGCATGTGTGGTGACGGGTGTGCCTAGGAGGCAGGACAGGGCCTCGGAAGCTTTCTGGAAGGGCTCCTATAGCTCTAGGGGGTAGTGGTAGGGTGTCATTCCCTCATGTGCCCTACTGTGGCTTGTAAGCAGCCAATCAGATCACAGAGCATAGACTGTGATCTGTGGTCCACAGTTCTGGTTTACAGGTGAGGATGTAGGACTAACACAGCTCAGCCTGGTAAAGTCGGCTGAGCCAAGCAAGGACTGTGGGACTACAGGTGGAGACGCAGAGGAAGTGGGAAGAGCAGGGAGAGTCTCAGAGGGAAGCACAGCACAGCAGCCTGAGGGGTGATCTTAGTTTTAGGACCTAATGCAGATGGAGCTCGGGGAGGGGAGTTCAAACTCCACCCCAGCACCGGAAACCCCTGGAGGGTGCTGAACAGAGCTAGGAGGGTCAGTCATGCTGCAGTGTAAGGGATGGCTGTCTTCCTTTGTTCAGTCAGTCTTCCCTGGTAACTCCTTCCCATTTTCTTTCACCCAATCCTTGTCATCAGAGTATGTCACACCAGGTGTCTTGTACTTGTATGCAAACTACACTGTTCAAGGTAGGGATAGCAAGGGTAAAGGACTCAGGGTCCCAGCCTACACACACACACACACACACACACACACACACACACCTGGTATCTGATGAGGACTGTAGTCCACTCACATGGATTTTCCTGACAGATGGATTATAGCAATCTTTGCCATAAGCAAAAGGGGATAGCTGTGTTGTGCATGATTTTTAAAGATTGTTTAAAGATAAACCTTGGGGTGCTGGGGAGATTGACTTAGCCATTAAGTCCACTTAGTCCTCTTCCAGAAGATCTGAGGTCAGTGCCCAGCACCCACATGATGGCTCACAGTTGCCCAAAACTCCAGCCACAGGGGATCCGGCGCCCTCTTCTGGTCTCTATGGGCACTGCACTCATGTGCACACTCTATATACATATACACACATAAATCGTATGGGGGAGGGAGGCTAGTGAAAGGGAGCCACAGCTCTCTATGTGCCGTGGGATGGAGAGACACGTACAGTCGAGTGTGCCCAGTTCACCACCCGGCACTGCCTGTCAGAGAAGTGGCTGGAACTGCTTATGTATGAGGCCCTTGGCCGAGCTGGGTATGCTGTCTCTGCTCACTGAGGCCGCTGACCTCTGTGTCCCCAGAACAAGGCCTGCAGCCAAAGGCAGCCGTGCAGAAGGAGCTGTCAGACATGGACTACTTGAAATCCAAGATGGTGCGGGCCGAGGTGTCCTCTGAGGATGAGGATGAAGAGGACAGTGAGGACGAGGCGGTGAACTGTGAAGAAGGAAGTGAGGCTGAGGACGAGGGGGTCTCCCCTGCCTCCCCAGCCAAGCAAGTGGGTGTGAGCCGGGGAGCCGTGCCTGGGAGCCCGAGGCCCCAGGAAGCTGCTGGCAAGGTGTGTCTGTGTACGCATGCGTGAGTTTGGTGTCTGTCCATCTGTCTGTGTCTGTGAGGGCTGAGGAATACACTGGGCCTGGGTCACTTGGAGCCCCTTCCCTAGAGGATTGTCTGGAAGGGAAGGCTGTAGGTGTCCTCACACCGTAGCTTCCTGTTTTGGTCCGGGAAAGCCGTCTGCTGCTGGAGTTGTAGGTTATCAGTGAGCTGGGCAGGTCCTGCCTTGTATTTAGCAGCAAGATAGATGTGAGGAAGCTTACCACTGACAGATAGATGAGTGTGTCACTGCATGCTGGGTAATATCCCTCACAAGTCAGTGATTCACGTTACAGTCCTCTGCACAGGTGAGACACCCACGGTGACAGCTGGGACTGGGAGCCTGAGGCTTAGATTGCAAAGATGGCTGAGACCTTGATGGTCCCTCATCTCCCACCAGGAGGTCCTCTCTGCTGCAGAGACAAGACACTTAGAGACTTGGGTGGGACCACACCCCTTGGGGTTCGTGTGATGAAAGAGTCAGGGTACACAGCAGTCCAGAACAGACTTTGACAGGGAAAGAGTTCTAGTCAGGGCAGGTTTGGGCTTCAAAGGAGAAATCGAGAGCGGAGACCCTTGGGAGTTTTTGGCACCCCAGAATAGTGGATCTTGACCCCAGCATCCCTGTGGAGGTGTACTCTCAGCTGGATGCTGGGCAAGCCCTGCCTCAGTGGCACCTCTAGGTTCCTTCCTGGGGCCAGGGCCTCTGTTGGTATGCCGCTGGCTCACCAGGCCCTGTGTACAGCCACCTCCTCCAGCTCCATCCAGGCTCCACTCACAGCAAACAAGGATTCTCATGGCGTTCGTCCTCCACCTCCAGGGTGTCCCAGCCACCCGCTGCCACATGAGCGTCAGGCGCTCACCACATTTGTCTCCTCTTCCTGATCCCTCAGGTAGAGAAGCCAGCCAGCCAGAAGGAACCCACTACCCCCTACACCGTGAAGCTCCGGGGAGCCCCGTTCAACGTCACTGAGGTACGTGTCTGGATAGGGAGGGTGGGCGTGCCAGGATCAGGTGACGTCAGGAGCCAGATGGAGCTGGGCTAGGGGGTGCTGATCGTGTCAGTGGACGGGTGGCACTGTGAAGACTGCTTCCATTCCCTCCTATTGGTGCCAGGCTGGAGGCTCGCTGTTAAAAAGGAAGGGGACATGGGACTGGATAGCTCAGTGGGTAGAGTGCTGATGCGAGCCTGAGGCCCTAAGTGCAGTCCCAAGCTGCATGCTGTATTGCAAACTTAACAGGTACCATGAGACCAATTGGCAGGCACTTAGTTGTCTGAGGAACCGGGGGCCAGCACTTGGCCACTGAGTCGCATCCTTAGTGTACTTGTCCAGTGCTTAAAATTCTAAGAAAAAATGCTGAGAGACTTTTTAACAGGTCTAATGAAATATTAAACTTGTTTTTTTTTTTTTTTTTTTTTTTTGTTAAAAAAAAAATAGAAGATAGAAGGGAAAACACTTCTTTTCATTTCAGAAAAACGTCACGGAATTCCTAGCTCCTCTGAAGCCAGTGGCCATCCGAATAGTGAGAAATGCTCACGGGAACAAGACAGGTAAGACAGAGGGGTCACCCTGGCGGCACTGGGGCTGCCAACCATGGGCCCCCTAGTCAGCTGGGGTCTGCTGGCCACAGAGCATTTGATTCCGCTGTCATAAGGCAGAGAGTTGGTGATCAGCCAGCATTGGAGCTGGGGGAGGCCAGAAGGCTGTGAGGGACGGAGCAGGAACGTAGCTACATTTTAGAGCCACACCAAGGTGCTTGGCTTCTGGGAACCCGCAGACTGGAGGCTATGAGGGGTCCTTGGCAGGAAGAGGCTGCCCAGGGAAGAGAGCGTCTGTGCATCAGGGGCAGCCCAGTCTTCATCCCATGGCTTGTTTCTTCCCTAGCACCCTTGGCTTTACCAATATCTTGTACCAAGCCAGTTCTCCTCACCTTTAATCCTGAAGAGGGTGGTATGGGGTAGAGGGGCTTCATCCCAGCTTTGCCGCTTCAGAGCTCTGTCACCTCAGACATGTGAACAGGATCAGCTTCAGTGCCTGTACACTGAGGCGTGGGTCTGTTACCCAGGAGTGAGGAGCCGAGGAGCTGACCCCAAGAGTTGCCCTGCCCACTCTGGGAACTGTGGCAGCACTGGTCTGCTGCTAAGGGGGGTGCCCTGGTTACGACGACATGTTAGAGACCAAGGAAGAGAGCCAGCTGGGCCTGCAGCTGGAAAACACACGGCAGTCACCCCTGAGGGCACAGGCAGGGCTGGGAAAGATCTGACACGGGCTCAGCCGTGTGGGACTTTAGTCAGTGTGTGTGTGTGTGTGTGTGTGTGTGTGTGTGTGTGTGTGCACGCGCGAGCGTGTGTGTACGTATGTACTTCCAGCCTAGGAGGAGGTCCACAGGGGCAGGGGATGGGGGCCCTGGGTATGCTGGATCCGATTAAGAACGGTCCCTCAGTTGGTCTGCCCTGGGAGACTCCTGGAGCATGAAGTGGGTGAAGTACTTCATGGGTTGGTGGCGTCTCTGCAGAGAATAGAAGAGAGAGCTGGACAGAAAGAACAGCCTCATCTTGCATGTGGCAAATCCTTGGGCTTTGGGACATGTTGTGGCATTGTCATCAGACAGCCCTGTGACCCAGGACATGTGACTTTAAGTCTTCTAGGGAAGGGATGGCCCTGTTCTGCTGGCTCATAGGATCAGGCTTCCCCTCAGGAAGGATTCCAGGCCTGGATCTGAGCTTCAGGGACAGTGGTCATGACAGTGACCCTGACCATCCTGAACTGGGCACAGCATAGCCTCCACCAACCCTTCTCTAGAGAGTGTTCAGGAACAGCGTGGGGCTGGGACAGGGAGGGAGGCCTGCTGCTCACTCCTGGGATTCACATCTGCATTCACACAGCCCCCTTGTCTGAGCTGTTAGGGTGTAGGGTGTATGGAGGGTATGTGTGTCCTGGAGGTTGACAGCCTGTGACTCTCCTTGTCTCTGCCTTCACTCAGGGTATGTCTTCGTGGACCTCAGCAGTGAAGAAGACGTAAAGAAAGCTCTGAAGTGCAACCGTGAATACATGGGTAAGGGAGTGTCAGGCCTCATCCAGGGCAGGCCTTGTACTGACGTCACACGTTAGTGCTGAGATCCAGCAGGGAGCAGGGAGTCCACAGTCCCTCTCCCTGGAGCAGACACAGCAAACACAGAAAGAGGCATGGGCGGCATGGGCGGATGATGTCATGGATCTGAGTGTAGAGCAGGGAATACTGTTGCCCTGTGCTCTGGCCTCCTGGAGCAGCTTGCTCGGTCTCCACAACAATCCATGTCACCGGTTGACTTGGCTCAGAGGCAGGTTGGGCCACTGATAGAGAAAAGTCACACTGAGGGGCGAGGGGAGTCCTGTTAGCTCGTCAGTTAGTGGGTACTGATGGAGCACTGAGTGGATGAGGGGGATGAGTGCTGGCTGAAGTGGGGTGGGCTGTCATGTGATGCCTTCCCAGATCAGCCACATGGGTTTGGGGAGGCCCAGGAACCCAGCTGCTGACTCCTGTGGTCTGGGATGGCCCACAAGCTCCCCAGCACCTTGGCTGCACTGCCGAAGTAAGTTAAGTCCCAGTGGGTCCAGCTGCAGCCTGGGAGACCAGACACTATAGGCACGATCACACGTAGGCTGAAGGGACCTCGGGAGGCACACCACAGCCCTGACTTCCATCTTCATGCAGGTGGACGCTATATTGAGGTGTTCAGGGAAAAGCAGGCCCCCGCTGCCCGTGCTCCCCCAAAGAGCACCACGCCCTGGCAAGGCCGAACCCTCGGGGAGGATGAGGAGGAAGAAGACCTGGCCGACTCTGGGAGGCTCTTTGTGCGGAACCTGTCCTACACCAGCTCTGAGGAGGACCTGGAGAAGCTGTTTTCTGCCTACGGTGGGTGCGGCCTCCGCTTGGTCCCGAGTGACATCTGTGTCCATCAGCTAGAGGCTCCTCTGTAGAAACCAGACAAAGCACCCTACTGCTGAGGGTGCCACAGCACCCTTACTATGTAAACAGGTCTCTTCACTTTCTCAGAATATGGAGCAGAAGAGAGAGTGGTGTCTTCCTCGGGCTGTCCACACTGCTATCCCGTCCTTCCTAGACACGGTGGAGGCTTAGAGACAGGACAGGAAGGGACTCCAGGAGCCCGTCCTGTCTCAGCCTCCACATGCAGCCTGTCCTTAGAAGAGACACAGGAGTTACGGCAGGCATGTTGCAAGTGTCAGGACCCCGACTCCGTCTGGAGCCTTGCTGCCCTTTGTGTAGTAATCCTGACCCCACAGTATAACACAGCCTCATAACCTACAGCCTGTGAGTCTTCAGCCTAAGAAACTACAACAGCAGCAGTAGGAAGAATAGTTCCTCTGGGCTGAAACCTCCCAGTGTGCCCACAGCTCTTGTGCTTGGCAGACCCTCCTGCCTCCTGGATGACATGGCCAGACTAGACAGGAGAGGGTTTGTCTAGACTGTGAGTGTCCATCTGGGAAGACGAGACTCGTGGGAACATGATCCTGTCCTGTGTTCAGAGTGGCAAACACTGCCTAATTTGCATGGTGATGTTGCGGCACTTACATGGCACTGCCTGCAGGGGGCACTGTTGCCTGCACTCCACGTGTGTTAGCACAACTCACCCTGACACCTGTCCTGTGAGGCAGGGATCTTGTGACACTTTATAGGTGAGGACACAGGCCTGTGTTGATAAATGATGCGCCCAAGGGAAGTCCACATGAAAAGCAGGTAGCAGAATCGGTGTACAGCTTGCATCTCTCCTGAAGATTGATTCACAGATGCCTTTAGCCCTGGGCTGGTAAGCTGGCTGGTGCTCGCCATGCTGTCCTGAGGGACCCAGCAGTCTGGGCTGCTCCAAAACAGCCGTTTGCTGATCTCAGCAGTCCAGCCCATTGCCTGGCCAGGCCCTGCACTTCTGTTACCCAGTTCTCTGGCCCATAACTGACTGAGACTCTCCCATCTCCAGGTCCCTTGTCAGAACTCCACTACCCCATCGACAGCCTGACTAAGAAGCCAAAGGGCTTTGCCTTCGTCACCTTCATGTTCCCTGAGCACGCTGTGAAGGCCTATGCTGAGGTAGATGGGCAGGTGTTCCAGGTAAGTCAGCCCAGGCCTTGTCGGGCTGTTGGGCTCAAGGAAGTAGGCACAGGCATGTGTCTGTGTCTGTGCATTTCAGGCCTGAAAGCCCACAGTGGCCCTCTGTGCTCACGCCACGTGAGCTGTTAAGAGGGTGGGATGTCTAAAGGCAGTGGTCTGGCCTTGTCGTTTGCTGTTCGGGGCAGCCTGGCACACATTGGATCCTTAAAGAATATTTGTTGAATGAAACCGTGCTTTTTGCCTTCTGAAACAGTTCCTTGGCGAAAGATGAAGCTGTAAGCATTGGTAGCCATAGTGTGCCCAAGTGCTCAGGCTGTTTGCCCTTGGCAGCAGGGGCTGGGCACAGCACGCCTGTCTGAGTCAGACGGCCTGTTTGGCTTATTTGTTCATGGTTTATAGATGTCATTGTTATCATGGTAGACCTGCGTCCACCTGTGTAGACTTCCTAGTCCCTCACTGGAGGGACAGAAAAGGACAGGATGCGGGTTTGAGGGGCTGTGAGTACTGTAAACAGTTTCTAGAGCTGGGGAGGTGGCTCAGCAGTTAGCACACTTCCTGGGTTGGCCCACAGCACTCATGAAGCAGAAGTAGGTGGATTTCTGTGAATTCAAAGTCAGCTTGGTCTACGAATGGAATTCCAGGCCAATCAGGGTTTGACTCAAGAGACAAAAAAAGAAAAGAAAGGAAAAGGAAAAGGAAAAGGAAAGGAAAGGAAAGGAAAGGAAAGAAAAGAAAAGGAAAAAAAAAGCATTTCCCACTCTTCTGGAGGACCAAAGTTTGGTTCTCAGAAGCCATGCTGGGCCACATACATCCATCTGAGTCTCTGGCTCCAGGGACTCTATAACGTCCTCTTCTGGCCTCCGAAGGCACTGCACACACATGGTGCACATACAAATTCTTAGGCTTAGGTGCGCACACACAAGATAGACATAAATATGTCTCTGTAAGTCTTATTAAAACCATGAACAATGTCTCCTGTATGCAGTGGTGTCAGCTGGCCTCACCACAATGCCAGGTCCCTTTGTGATTCAGATGGAGAAAAACTAGGGCTTAAACTGTTGGGGGTCTCAGATTGGGAGGGTGAGCCCCTCGTGATTATCAGGATGGGGAGTGTACCAGCAGACCAGCAGTTGAGAGAACACATCTCTGTCAGGAAGCATGAGGCAGAGACAGGGAGCTAACTAGAAGTGGTGTAAGTTTTTGAGACCTCAAAGCCCACCTCCAGTGACTCAACCTCCTCCAAGGCCACACCTCTTCCAACAAGGCCACACCACTTAATCTTTTCCAGATAGTTCCACAAACTGGGGACCACACATTCCAATAGGTGAGCCTCTGGAGTCATTCTTATCCAAACTGCCACAAACCACATGGTCCCTCTGCTGTCAGACATAGACCTGGTGCACTTGTGACCTGAGGTGGCATACTTGAGGGTGGAGCTATGCTACATCCTCCTTCCATTCCCTCCAGGGCAGGATGCTCCACGTCCTACCTTCCACCATCAAGAAAGAAGCCAGCCAGGAGGCCAACACCTCGGGATCCTCTTACAAGAAGAAGAAGGAAGCCATGGACAAAGCCAACAGCTCCAGGTCCTTGTCAGCTCCACAGTGGCCCCTGAGCCGCAGTGCCCGGGTCTGCTGCCCTTGACCTCACCCTTCACTCTTCTTGTACACCTCATCCACGACTTCAAGGCTTTGTTTTCCCATTTGTGGGAAGGGGAGAGCAGAACAGGGTCTTCCCACTGTCTGCACACGGTGCGGATGGAGGAGAGAGTGTGTGCGGAGTGCCGAGTCCCTGAGCTGAGACCTGGGTTCCTAGGTCTGCTGGTCTCCAGGCCTCGTGTGCTTGGTCTATGGCCCGGAGCTGGCGGGAGGGGCTTGGGCTTCTGAGAAGGAATCAGCCTGTTGGCCCCACACGTGACCTCTGTTCTGCCCACACTCCTCAGCTGTCACAACTGGAACACGCTGTTTATGGGGCCAAATGCCGTGGCTGACGCCATCGCACAGAAGTACAACGCCACCAAGAGCCAAGTGTTTGACCATGTGAGTGAGTCATGGCCTCTCTTTCCCTGGTGTCTGGACATGGGCAGCTGCTGAGTTACCTTAGGCCAAGCCTGGGTGGGAGCATGCTCGTCACCTGGTGGTCAGCAAAGAATGCCTGTGATTTTGCTTGCAGCTCCTCCCCTTCCTTGTCACTTACCTTTCTCCCCAGACACAGGCGCAGCCCTGACCCTGGACACTGAATGTACCACGTATGTGATAATGATGGTATTTCAGAGAAGCCAGGGGGAGCAGGCAGAGTTAACTCTCATGGCCTAAGTCAGCGTAGCTAAAATACTGTGACTGCAACATGTGCTCAACATGAAAACAGCCCGAGCCATTTTCTCCTTATTCGTCTGGTGCTGGTGTGTATTTAACTGAATGGAGACTGAATGGAGTGGGCCACGTTTACAGACACTGGCCACTGTTTTGAGCAGCCACAGCCTGACCTAAGTTAAGGAGGCAGTTTCTGTGGCTCAAATGTCAGCCATGCCCAGGACAAAAGAGGACTTGCTCTTTGGTGCCCTCTACTGGAGAGAGACACAAAGGGCGGGTTATAGCCCCACTGGGCTTCTAACCCAGTGACTGTAACTTGGGGTAACCTGAGAGGCCGGGGTAGGAGCTAGCTCAGGCTGAGGTGGGTGCGGTCGGAAGCTCCTGCAGGTAATGAGCTGTAGGAAGCTGCAGGGCCATCTCTCCAAGGAAAGCCAGGGGAGGGCAATGTGAACCATGGAGCAAGGCAAAGCTGGAAACGGACTGAGGGCTCCCAGGTTTACTCTGCACATCCAGAGGAGTCTGAGTCCTGGGAACCACCAGTCTGCAGAATGATGGGTGTGGTCACAGACGTTTGCCTCTGAGCCACCTCCTAACAGCAGCTGGGCCTCTTCCCTTCCTCCTACAGGAGACCAAGGGCAGCGTGGCTGTGCGTGTGGCTCTGGGGGAGACCCAGTTGGTCCAGGAGGTCCGAAGCTTCCTTATCGACAATGGTGTCTGCCTGGACTCTTTCAGCCAGGTGAGTCTTTACTGCACACAGTGAGTAGAGCAGAGCTAGGACAGAATTTCCTAGGAGGCTGGAAAGATGGATCCTATGAGTGATGAGAGCCTGAGCTAAGAGTAAGTCTGCAGGACTGGTCCCTCAGACTATGCCCTGCAGAGGATAGGGTGCACTCAGGGACGAAAGTCCATAGCTCTTCCTGCCTTCCACACATAGGGGACAGGTCTGTGTTGCCAGGAAGGAGCCTGGGCGTTGAGATGTGGCTCTTGTCCTTTGGAAGCCCATGGGGCCACCTTGGGATCTCTAGTCTGGGTTGTGGTTGGGGACTGTTGAACTTGTGTGGCTTGGGGTGAATCGGGAGAGGTGTGCTCTGGAGCCTCAGGCCCCAGCCCCTCTGCAGAACTGTCTGTGGGGCATGAGGTGAGCAAGAAACCTGAGATCGGACACCCCCCCAACATCCTCCAACCCCAGGCTCTGCTGTCCAAGCCTGTTTGCTGAGGGCCCTGATGGGGCTTCTCTACTGAGGCTGCCACCAGTGTCCAGTACTGAAGCCATGCTGAGGTCACCTTCCTGTTGTCCCCCACACGTTCATCTTTCCTCAGGCTGCAGCAGAGCGAAGTAAGACTGTGATCCTGGCTAAGAACCTCCCGGCAGGTACACTGGCGGCAGAGCTGCAGGAAGTCTTCAGCCGCTTCGGCAGCCTGGGCCGTGTGCTCCTGCCTGAAGGGGGCATCACGGCCATTGTCGAGTTCCTGGAGCCGCTGGAGGCCCGCAAGGCTTTCAGGCACCTGGCCTATTCCAAGGTATGGCCACTGATCTTGGTGGCACCAGAGATTCCAAGAGCTAGAGCTGTCCCCAGGCTGGCATGGGTCTCACTCACACACACAGGCTCCGCCCAAACCACAAGGCTCTGCCCAGACCACACAGGCTCCGCCCAAACCCTCTTCCCTCTTGGAGCTTGCTGCCCTGTGGTGATAGGAGCTTCCCAGGCTGTTGTGACAAGGGGCCACCAGCTTGGTGCCATGAGAGTGTATTCTGGTCTCTCAGCTTGATTGTCAGTCCAGTCTCACCCAGTCATTTCTGCCCATCCCATTCCATCTATCCTCTAGATCTCTGTATTAAACGTACAGCCCAGCCAGATAGCACGGTCGCACCCCAAGATTGGCCTCCTGCTGCCAAGGTCACAGTCAGGCTGGGGCTCAAGGTCAAGACTTGACTGTGTCTTGGCGAGACACTAATAGCTCAGTACAAGGAATTTCTGTCTGCCTGGTATTTGATGCTTTATGACCTGTGTCTCACATTAGTGTCTGCAGGCTGTGCTCAGGTACCTGGATGCAGGAAGGGCCCTGTACCCAGCTTCTCCTGGCTCTGTCATCTCTGGCCCTTCTGTCAGGCAGCACTGAGTCTCTAGCTAGGTCTTTCATGGGGACTCACAGCCTTGACACCCCTGTTTCTGCAGTTCCACCATGTCCCCCTGTACCTGGAGTGGGCTCCAATTGGTGTCTTTGGCTCAGCCCCCCAGAAGAAAGATTCCCAACCTGAGCAGCCTGCAGAGAAAGCCGAGGCGGAGCAGGAGACTGGTGAGAGCAGAATCTGGGGTCACCGTGCTGTGGGCAACACTGGGAGGATGGTGGAGGTGTGGGGATGCCATCATGTAGGCCACTGGCCAGGTGTCTTTCATTCTGCCTGCAGATAGATTTCATAGGCATGTCAAGTGCCGTTTAAAGACTGGATCCTTGGGATCGTCACTCGAGGTGGCCAGGTTTTAATCTCTTAGTCAAATGTTGTAGAGACCTTTGAGTGTATTGACAGGGATTTGAAAGAGGCTGTGGGAACCTTGACTCTCCATTAGAAGAGATAGAAGATGGTCCCTCTGTAGCAGCTTGGGTGTCACAGTGCCCCCTGGTGGTCAGTATAGGAAACAGCAGCAGGTCCCCTTAGCTGGTGCCTTACTGTGGGGAGCGGGAGGGCACATCTTTGACATTAGGTACAGGACAAGTGTCCCTCATCCAGACTGATGCTCAGGAGTGCCTGCCACTCTGAGAGCCTGAAGCGTCTGGGTACTGTCCCAGGTGCAGCCTGGGCAGTAGAGGCAGCACATGTGAGGACCCGTGAGACTGCTGCGGAGTGGGCACTGTGGAGGTCCGGTGCTGTGTGGAGTGCATTGTTTCGGTTTGGTTTGATGTTCCCATGTAGTTCAGGGTAGTCTCAGGCTTCCTGTTAGCTGAGGATGACCTTAGGCTTCCTGCCTGCCTTCATCCCTGAGTGCTGGGACTTCAGGCTGGGCTTGCAAGTGTGTAGACCATAGTCCATTTTCTGTGGTTTTTGTATATTCAAGTGTATGCAGATAGGAATCTATGACAGCAAGAAAAGCAAAGACAAGTACCAAGGTTGGCTGACGGAGGGTTTGGATTCCCCCCCCCCCCCCCCCCAGGCTGAGTGATGTCTCTGCTCACTGTCACCGAGGGTTGTTCACAGGCCATAGTTCCATGTGGGTTGTCACTTCCCAGTCTCTGTTCTTTGGCCCTGACACATCGTGGTTGTCACACTCGGTTAGCTGGCTGGACCTTCTGGATACCCCTTCCTAGCGTCTGTCAGGAGGTGGCATGGTGGTCTCAGACCAGAGGTCCCCTCAAACCTGCTCATGGTCTTATCCTGAGATATTTCTTCTCATGGTCCCGCATTTGTTGATCGTTAGTGTTGGGGGTAGTCCTGGGGTTGGTCCTTCACCTCAACACCCCAGGCCTCCAGCTGCCTTTATAGTTGAACCTGGGTGTTACATTTTGGCATAAATGCAAAGACGCATTGCCAAGCATGAGAACTAGCCAGGGCCAGGGTTCCTGAAGACACACCCCAGGAGGCCCATCTTCTGGCTGGGTAGCAGTGTCAGGGCTGTGAGGCTGTTGTCCTGACGCATCTCTCCCCTTTTATGGTGATGCTGGGAAACATCAGAATCCACACTTTATTTCTCCCTTGTCATCTCCATCTTGGCCAGGCTATCACTGTACCCCAATGCCCAGCTCCCTGGGATGCAGCCCTAGGCAGAGGGCAGAACTGCTGTGTAGACAGATGCCAAGGTAGCGAAGGACTGTGGGAAGGGTGTGACTCACCCCTCTGCAGGGAGGGCTGGGCTATGGCTGTGCTTGTGTCCTGAGCCTCTGATATACGGGAGGTCTCAGTCGGGCTCCAGAGTTTGGTGGCCCCAACCAGTGAGTGGTCAGTGACACTGTGACATGCGAAAGTGACTTTAGGTGGTTGTGTCTCAAGTCTATGTAGTCAGTGGGGCCTTGAGTTACTCTCCCAGCAGTAGCACTGTGCTCGGGGAGATGTATGTGCTGTCCAGTGGGTGGGCAATCTTCTGCTCCTTGCCATGGCTGGGGGAGCGCCTCCCTTCTCTGAGCTCTGTCTTTGTGTCTGTAACATGGTGATGGCCACCAGGGTGCCCAAGGTTACTGTTGTCACCCACAGGCTGGGAAGCAGTTATATCATAGTGCCTTTGTAGCCACACGGAGCTGTGTGTTAGCTGCCGCATGGGCTGACTGGTGTCAGCCGCTGCACGGGCTGACTGGCTGCACCTACACAGCTGGCTTCCCAGCACTCCCTGCTGGCCCGGTGAAGGGGCAGCTGGAACAGCTGAGGTGGACTGAGGAGTCACTGGTGGCCTTGAGTGTAGATGTTTCTCTGGAGCTAGAGAGGTTTCCTGACACTGGTGTCCAGGGTCTGGGGTGACACTCCATTGCCTTGTCCCCCCACCAGGCTCTGACCCTGAGGGTTTGCTTTCCATGGTCACAGCCTGTGACCTACACCAAGGCAACCTCAGACCTGGGATGGGACCAGGAAACTGGCCCTGGTTACACCCTGCCCAGATGCACGGTGTCCTGATCATCCCCCTGCCCCTTCCCAAAGCCACCCTGGCTTCCTGTGGCTCTTCTCAGCCTGTCTGACTACACAGTCGCCTGTCCACTTAGTGTCATCCCCTGCCCCCTCACCCCTGCCCAGTGTCATCCTGGTCCACCTCACCCCTCCCTGCACAGTGTCATCCCAGACTCTTTCACCCCTGCCCTGAGTGTCATCCTGTGCCCCCTCACCCCTGCCCAGAGTCATCCTGTGCCCCCTCACCCCTGCCCAGTGTCATCCCGTGCCCCCTCACCCCTGCCCAGTGTCATCCCGTGCCCCCTCACCCCTGCCCAGTGTCATCCTGTGCCCCCTCACCCCTGCCCAGTGTCATCCTGGTCCACCTCACCCCTCCCTGCACAGTGTCATCCTGTGCCCCCTCACCCCTGCCCAGAGTCATCCTGTGCCCCCTCACCCCTGCTCAGTGTCATCCCGTGCCCCCTCACCCCTGCCCAGTGTCATCCCGTGCCCCCTCACCCCTGCCCAGTGTCATCCTGGTCCACCTCACCCCTGCCCAGTGTCATCCTGTGCCCCCTCACCCCTGCCCAGTGTCATCCTGGTCCACCTCACCCCT
>JANHMN010000023.1:32003047-32021942 GCA_030674055.1 Rhabdomys pumilio | reverse complement strand
CCCCACCCCTGTGGTCTGCTGTGTGCTGGGCCCCCACCCCACTCCCCTCACTCTCCCTCTCTCCCTCAGGAGTGCTCCTCTCAATGGGGTTTGGATTTGTGGAATATAAGAAGCCAGAACAGGCCCAGAAAGCCCTCAAGCAGCTCCAGGTAAGACAGGGGTTCTGGGTCCCCATGGTGAGACCAGGGCCCAAGAAAGAGTAAGGGCCTCTCTCACCTCCGTGGCCACTTTGACTCACTCGTTCTTTTGCTGTGATTCCAACATGCTCGCTCTATTTCACAGGCTCTTTATGGAGCGTTCTAACCCACCTGAGCCTCACGTAAGCTTGCCTCTGACTGCAGTCCCTAGACGCAAAGCTGTTGTATTAGCAAAATGACCCCGAGAAATCCCTCAGATATCCCAGGAAATACAGTGAGCGGGCTGTATACACACGGCCTGTCTGTCTGTAGGACATTCTATTGGACCCTGACTGTGAACCAGATGTGCTCACTCCTCCCTCTGCTGGGAAAGGCAGGGGCTTCAGACCTGGACAGATGCATAAGAGCACAGTCACGGGTGCTCCATGGAAATCACACCTCCCCCAGGGGATACTGCAGAAAACACAGAGGGCTCCTTAAGGAGGTGACAGGTGACCAGTACCTGTCATGACAGAAGTCACTGCTCAGAGCTCTGGGAGGGAGTAGCTAGGAGGTGGGGATGGCAAGTCCAGAGGCCTATGGCAGACCCTCTGAGGCAGGAATGAGGAATGAGCTGTGTATATTTGAGAGGCAGAGGGGCCAATGTGATGAGCAGGATGAGGACAGGATGCTGGGATGGAAGAAGGAGGTGTAGGTGCCCAGACCTAGGTCCTCTGGAGAACTAGCACCAGGCTGAAGGCAGTAGAAGAGCGAGCTCTGACTGGAATTTTAGGACTGTTTCCAGGGCCGCTATGAAGAACACATATAGTCTAGGGGTAACTGGGGAACACTTGCATCCCCTCACAAGACATCACCCTAGCTTGGGCCAAGGAAAACGTTGGGAGAGGGGCTAAGGCAAAGAGGCAGATTGTGATTCTCAAAGCAAGAGAGGGACTGTGGCCTGTGGCAGCCCTAGAGGGACTTGTACCTTGCTTAAGAAGAAAGCCACAAGGCCTGTACTCAGGAGTACCTCTGAGTTCTGGACCAGCCTGGTCTACATAGCAGGTCTTGGGCTAGACTGATCTATATAGTAGACCCTGTCTCAAGAAGAAAAAGGTAGAGCTCTCTCCAGTTGACAGTCATCGGGCCGTGCAGGGCAAAGAACACAACTCAGCGTGGCCCTGTGAGGTTTTATCTTTTCTCTACTAGAAGTCACACTGCACTCCCGGTCTTTGTGTCTTCATTTGACTCAAACTGAGCTCTGAAAACTGTGGTCCATATTTTCTCTTTCGTAATTCTCAAGAGTTGGCAGTGCGGCATTTGCATGCGTGCCATGTGCTCCTCTGTGCACGAACGTGTGTGTACATCACTGCCGGGGATTGGGCATCCAAAGCCCCACATGCTGTATTTCCTGTAATATCTGAGGGATTTCCAGGGGTCATTTTGCTAATGCAGCCGCTTTGTAGCTGGGGACTGCAGTTACAGCCTAGCTTACTCGTGGGTGGGTTAGAACCTTCCATAGAGAGCCTGTGGACTAGAGTGAGCTATCTGCAAGCTAGACCTGCAAGCTCCTCTCCCTAAGCACGCCTCCTATGGTAGAAGTGGCTCCCTGAGTGGCCAGGAGGTCCGGAATGCCTAGGAGACTGGGTCTCTCTGGCCACCTGCTGGTCAGCTTGGGATGGCCTTCATGTTAAAACCATCTCTGTCCTTGGTTCCCACCAGCTCCTCTGCCTGGGACAGGCTGGGTGCTGGAGGAGGTGAGTTAGTGACCAGGCCTGGTCATTTTGTATTCTAGGGTAGCGTCGTGGACGGCCATAAGCTGGAGGTGCGGATCTCCGAACGGGCCACTAAGTGAGTCCTCAGATGTCTTCTCTGTCCTTGGATGGGTGACAGCTCTCTATGTCTGACCTTGGTGCTGATTGTTCTGGTGTCGTATGGTTCTTAAATGCCCCACCCATACACACCCCAATTCCTTAGCCACTTGGGGTTCCTCCCGATTAAGGTTTCACATGCCAACTTTGATACCCGCTGCCCTGCCTGACTGGAGCAGTCTGTGTCCATCCCCTGGGGAGAGAGCTTAGACGTGTTTTTATAATAAAAGGAGCAGCTGGGAGTGTAGCTTAGGGGTAAAGTACTGACCCAGAATGCCTGAGGCCCTCTCTCATGGGGTTCCTTCTGATGGTCTTTGTTACAGGACAGCAACAATGGGCTATGCTATTCAGGGGAGACGATAACTCTGGTCCCTGTCACCCCGAGTGGGGGATGGGCTGACTTCCTCTGCTTTCGTCCGGCCCCTTCTGTAGGCCTCTTGAGATGACAGGGAGGGGTTTTGTGTGGGAAGGTGACAAGATTGGCCTAGGTACAAGCAGTCGGCAGTCCAGATGATGTGGTGTTTCCCCACCCCATTCCAGGCCTGCCTTGACATCCACTCGGAAGAAGCAGGTCCCCAAGAAGCAGACGACCTCCAAGATCCTGGTGCGGAATATTCCCTTCCAGGCCAGCCAGAGGGAGATCCGGGAGCTTTTCAGGTGGGTCCTTGCACTGGGCTGTATGCACAATGCCCTCTGGAGGCTGGGAGGCCACTCAGGTCCTGACTTCCCATGATGGGGCTTGCCAAACTTTGCCCTTGATGCGACTTCCTTAATCTCAGAGATTATGGTGCAAGAATGTCCTGGCCTCCTTTCTCAGGCAGGAGGATGGTCAGATGTGTATCTGTACCCTAGGGCTGTCACAAGATATCAGGAGAGACAACAATTCTGGTGGCTGCAGCCTGTGGTTCTCCTGTGGGATTTACTGACAACCCTCTGTGCAGGCTTTGCTCCAGGAGAGTCAGTTCTTTCAAGGTGGGGCCCAGGCACTGGAACCTTCACCTCAGGTCCCCAGAGCACCCTGTTGTCCTCATGGGATTAAGACACTGGTTTCAGTCGCTCTCTGGGAAAAGCCATTTCGGGAAGACAGTGAATGTGACGTACAGAACACAGGCCATGCTCTGTTAGTACAGGGTGCAGTTTCAGCTTGGGGCCCAGCAAGAGATGACCTGGCTGGGACAAGGACAGAGGTAGAAGCTTCAGGACTCTCCTTCCCAGGCCATGATGGCAGACAGGAGCTGATGCAGGAGCCTGGACACTGTGAGGCTCATTCTGCTCGTGGTTTGAAAGGTGGCCCATCAGTTCAAGTTCTTTTTCCCCAACCTTTTCATGTTATGTGTATGAGCGGCTCACTTCCATTCATGCACTATGTGCATGCAGTACCTTCAGAGGCCAGAGGAGGGCATCGGATCCCCTGGAACTGGAGTTAAAGATGGTTGTGAGCTGCCCTGTGGGTGCTGGGAATGAACTCAGGTCCCCTGGATGAGCACCCAGTGCTTTTAACCACTGAGTCAGCCATGTCTCCAGCCCTCCATTATCTGAACTCTGACAGTCTGAGTCACACAGGCTTCAGGCCACTGCACACGTGTGCAGAAGAGCAGTCTAACTTGAGTGACTCTGCATTGAGTCTCAAGTTGAAGGAGACATTTCTGTGATCCCATGAGAGGGCACTGGGTCCTGAGGGACCCCAAGGCACGTGCTCTCAGAATGTCAGGTGGGTGAGTTCACCCCTCCATGCCAATTGCTGAGGTTCAGCTGGAGTTTCAGAGAACTCAGGGACCTCGAGTCCCCCTCTGCTCTGCTGCGGCCTGCTGAGGTGCTGTCCGGGAAGGAGCTGGATCAGGAGCTCTCGGCCTTTGCTTGTCACTTTCTCAGGTGGTGCCTCTGGTAGAATGACCTGTCTGCGTCTTGCAAGGCAGACACCAGTTACACAACACGTGCTGAGTTGGAGAGGGAATTATCGCTGTGAGGCTTGTGTCTTTCCTCTTGCTGTGAGGTTAAGAGATGAGCTGCTGCTTGGGGAATCAGCTTCAAAACCCATCCCTTCTCCTGTTCTTCCCCATTCCCTGGGCTGGGGGCGTTCACTGCTATGTTCAGCCCAATTGATGCTGCATGCTAGCCCCTCCGATGTCTGAGCTCGGTGCCTGGTAATATGGGTCACATTTGGGGACGAGGGGGTGTTTTGGGTTTTTTTTTTTTTTTTTTGTGTACCCACATCCAGCACATCAGGAAAAAGAGGAGGGGGGGGTCAGCCCCCCCCCCGCCCGGGGGGTTTTTTTTTTTTTTTGTAAAAAAAAAAAAAAAAAAAAAAAAAGAGTCCAATCTCACAGCTGCCGCATCAAAAGGAGTTGCTAAGAACCGTGTGTGTTGATCAGGAACCTCATCCCTTGGAGATGACAGTGTCACTTGGATCCACGGTGTATTGGGGGTGACATTTATCCAGGGAAACAAAAGACTGCAAGGCAGGAGAAGGTGCTTTGTTTGATCTGTGTATTATACTTCCTTTTTTAGTAGACAGGGAATTAGTGTCTGCTGAATGTACTTACATGTGGCGTCTCTTTCCCCTCCGCCATTGTTCTGACCGAACGGTCATAAGCCCCTGAAGCTGGAACTGTCCTGTACAGGCTCTGCCTTGCTTTTGTTAGCTTCTCAGCGGTTGGAGAGCTGTGGCCGATTGCAGTGGTGGACAGCAGGGGTCACTGTGAGTCTTCCCAGGGATGCGCAGGCCAGTGCCTCAGCTCTGATTCTAGACAAAGCCACCCACCGGCCAGTGAAAGGTCACTGACTAAGGGAAGGAAGGCTTCGGGGTTTGGGAGAACTGGTTGACCTACTGTGTCAGGCAGGATTGGGGGTGCGGGGTGCTTTTCCTGTTAGATACACCCAAAATCACAACCCATGTTCCTGGTGTGTGCCTGTGTGCTGGGCTCTGTGCCTGCTGCCTGTCATGCTAGCAGGCTTGGAGCTTGCAGCTTGCAGCCCTGGCCATGGAAGGGCTTCTGCTTTGGCCAAAGTGAACTCAAGGCCCAGCCTACAGCATGTCTAAGCTGGCTATGTGGCTTTCAGGACTCTGACCAGAGCTTGGTCTTGTATATCTGTTTTCCTCCCAGGTTTAGAAAGACTTGTCACCCCCCGGTTGTCTTGGTGGGGACACTGGTAAATGAGGCACTGTGCTAGGACCCCAGGGAAGGCACCTGTGTCTCTTCTGCTGCTGTCTGCAGAGGGCCAGGGAAGATGCTGTCAGGCTCTTGAGAGGGAACAGTTGCAGTGGGTGGTGACTGATTCCATCACCAAAACTGTAGGGACAAGAGTTGAACCCCAGGATCTGGCCGGCAGAACCTGTGTCTTTTACCCACAGTGCAGAATCCAGGAGGTTCCCTGTAGGTTTGCTCATCGGCTCCTTTCCCTGGGTGCGTGCCTCCTACACCGCCATTCCGACTGCCTAGGCCCGTCTACCGTGTGGAAGGACCAGCAGGGTTGCTCAGAATGTGTGCACCTTGTGTGTGTACACACCGCAGCTCAGGCCACATAGCTGCAGCTGTAGGCACAGCTGCAAGGACCCCATTGTCTTCCTTGGGGCACCCTTACCTGGAGTCCCTAATTTCAGGAAAGCCAGAGTAGCCCTTCCCAAGAAGGAGGTTCTACAGGGATGGCCTTGTGGACATGTGGCCTGCAGAGTCACACAAGGTCTCACACCTGGTTTAGTGTCCATTCTGAAACCTGGTGCATGGTTTTCATGGGGCAGGGACCTGACAGAAGTGCGGCAGCACAGTCAGGATGTTTGGAGGCAGAGCCGTTGTGACAGCCAGCCAGCCTCCTCTGTTGTAGAGGAGCTATAACTTGCCTCCTGCTACCTCCCAGCAAAGGGCATGGCCTGGGGAGGGATGGACAGACAGACAGGAGGGAGGACCGCCACCATCATTCTCAGTCTGGTGGGCACAGCTCAGACTGTGCTTCCCAATGGTTCCTTTCCCTCAGTGACTGCAGCATCTTTGGGGCCTCGCCATCCTCACTTTGGGGTAGAGACAGAGAGCATGCCCAGCCGTAGGCTCCCCTTGGGTTGCTGTGGACTTCACAGAGCCCTGATTGGCTTGAAACTTTGGAAGATTAGTGTCAGGAGTCCAAGGTGGGAGAGAAGGCCCGGGTGGCAGGCAGGGAGGATGCGCGGCCACAGCCTCTTACAGAGCTATAGATCCCCTGGGCAGTTTCTGCTCAGGTTTCATTCTCTTCTCGAGGTATAGAAAGAAAGCTGTCTCTTTCCTGTCCAGTTAGGGTGTGCCTGCTACACTTCCCCTCTCTGCCCCTTGCCTATAGGTCCTTAACTTTGCCTTCCTGGCCATGGGCACAAGCCATCTGTGTGAGGACAGACCTAGCTTCTCCCTTGCCTTAATACCTGAGAGCTGTTCCCTGGAGCTGTCCCAGGCCTAGGAATGGGTATCTTGGAGAACACCACACTGATGCTGTAGACTGGATAGCTAACAGGACATCGTAGAGAAACGGAGTCTAAGCCTGGAGGGCCTGAGTGTTTTCCCTGGTCCCCAGCCAGTCACCACGGAGCCCAGGTGCATGACTGTTCTGTAGGAAGGCCCTTACTGTTGACTCCGTGCCAGTCCCAGACAAGTCCCTTTCCTCAGTCTCTGTAAAGTGTTCCCTATTGCTGCCCACCCTCCCAGAACGCAGAGCCCTTGGGATGTGGAAGTTGCCCCACAGAGGCAGGGCCCGTGTCCCTGGAGCTTCGGAGGTCAGTGTCCCTCCTCAGACTGGCTGTTGTAGAGTGTCACTGTCACCTGGCTCACTACAGCCTGAGATACCATTGACCAACTGTAGGCCGTATGTGGCCCAGATATGGTTTATATGGGTTAGCACACAGTGGTGAGTCAGGTCCTGGAAGAAGCCCCATCAGCCTGGGTCCCACGCAGCTCTGCCAACAGCAATCACCAGAGAAGTTCCCTGCCCAGCCCCTTGCTCTCATCCCACCCCACCCACAGGCATGAGAGGTTGAGCTCCTGGATTTGAGACCCTGTAGCCCCTCCAGCTCCCTCTCCCTCCTTCCCTCTCACCCTGCCAGCTTCCCCTGAGTGGACACACACACACACACACACATGGCCCTCAGATTCTTACATGGAAACCCTAGACTTGTCAGACATGAAGACATAATGTCAAGAGTAAGAGAAAGGGCACACCCTAGGCCCCTAGTCCAGTGCCACCATCCCTAGCTCTGTGACCTGAGTCTCATCTAGAAATTAGAAACCTAGGGAGCCCAGTGCCAGGCACAGATCGGGCACAGCAGTGCCTCTGAGACTATGGCTGTGTAGCTCGAGGTCTTCAGCTTACCCTGCCTGGGTCCCTTCCACCTGCACTGTTGACCTCTGCCCCCACGATTATCTCTGCGTATTGAACAAAACCCCACTCAGGACTATAAGGTCAGATATCATCATCGGAGTCATACAGTGTGCATGGGAGCCTGGTACCCAGTGGGTACACAGAAGATGCTTGTGGAGTATGTAGCCCTACTGTGCAGAGCCTTATTCTAGAATGCTGTTGAAGTCCAAGTTGGGAGGCACAGAGAGGGTAAGCAATTTGCCTAGGGTCACACAGCTCCCATTCTAGAGCCCACCATCCTCCTGCGTCTTTCCTCGAAGGGTGGGGATGTCTGCTGCCTCTCACATTTGCCAGGCTCTGGCTCCAGATAGAATGCAGTTTTTTTTTCTTTTTTCTTTTTTCTTTTTCCTGCTATTCCTCAGAGGTGTAAGCCACCTGCGAGGGTGTGAATGGGCAATTCACACCAGGCGTCCAGAGCCCTTAATTACAGGCCCGGGTCTCCTGTGCCCAACATACCTGTTGTGCTGACTTTGCGGACAGCTCAGTCTGTCCCTGTAGGCTGGTTTTCCTCTCACAGTCACCAAGATAGTGGAGGGAGGTCAGTGGCCTCCCTTCCCTGCCCAGGAGTCTGCTGCTTTTGGTCCTGGTTCCTGGCAGTATTTTCTAGAAGCTCCAGGCTCTGTGAACTGCGCTGCACAGAGTGGGTGGGATAAAGGGAGGGGACCTAGGGTTCTTCTGGCTCTCTGGAAAGATTCCACACCCTGGACCAGTGATGTCCTCTACCTCACCTGAGCCCATCTGTACTTGACAGCGGAGGCTATATCCTCCTTGTGATGTGGGCCCCATGGCTCTGTCTGTTTATCTGTCTGTCTTGGGTAACATCTGCAGAGACCCAGTATCAGAATGGGATCGTGGGCTCCGGGTGGACTTGTTTCAATCTCAGGGTGACAAGCAAAGGTTTCTGAAGACACACATTTGATCCAGTGACATGCTTAAGTCAGCAGAGGTGACCAGATGTAGAGGTGTGTGTGGATCACAAGCATGAGTGCCCGCACATCCACACCTTAGCCAGCACCCCACACAAGACATAGATGTCCCCACATTTCCTGACCCTGCCACCACCCAGCAAGAGTGGCCCCTCCACTCACTTCTGTACCTCTGACAGCATGGTGTGTGGACCTAGTGAGGTCTTACTTCCCACCCCTGGACTTCCACACTGCTGCTGGAAGGAAGTGTATCCTTGCTGCCATGAGGTACAACCATGCCATCTAGGTGAGCCGTGGCTTGCCTGTTGCTCTGTCTCACTCTGTCAGGAGACAGTGCTGTGGTGCATGGGGCAGTGCTGTGGTGCATCTCACTGCGGGGCAGTGCAGACTTCTGCAGCGCTGTTGAGCATATTGCTCAAGGGCACGTGCTTACATGCACACACTTACACCACCAAGCAGGCTCCAGGTTAGCTCTACTCTGTGTGCCCTTAACATCAGTATGCCAGCACTTGCACCCTCCACACATACCTGCGTCTAGCCAGCGCTCCTATGACTTACCCAGTTTGTGGGACTTTACTCAGTTTCCCTACGAGAGTAGTTGTCTGATCTATATGTGGGGGAGATGGCATGGGTGTATGTGTATGCGCATGTGTTTTTGTGGGAGGCCATTTGCCCACAGAGACCAGAAAGGCCTTTGGATCTCCTGGAGCTGGAGTTACAGATGGTTGTGAGCTGTCCTGTTGGTGTTAGCAGCTGAACCCCGTCCTCTGGAAGAGCAGCAAGTTCTCTTAGCTGCTGAGCATGCCCCCTAGCCCCAGTTGTCTGTTAGTAAACTAACTTCTTGTTAACGCTCTAATTGGCTCTGTCATCCTGTGTATTCTGGAACCACATCCCAGGTTACATGATCGCAACGTCTCTGTGGTCCTGTGGCAGCTCAGTGCCCACTCACGCATGGCTGTCACTCAGTTGCCTTCCCTGGAGTCTCTGCCCCTCCCTGTCTTCTCCTGTGAACCTTCCTGCACTGGGCACAGTCCCTCTGGAATCCATTGCTAGGCCTGACTCAGGTCGAGGCTTTGTCCATCCGCACTGTTGAATTAGTCTGCCTGGCTGACGGCTATGCCCTGCCACATGATCTTGCTCCTATAGCCTGCCTCAGCCACACAGACTGTACGGCTTCCACCTGCATTGTTTGTTCCCGCACACTGGGTGCTGCTGTCTGCACTTCCACTGGGTCTCTGGATCCTATTGGCTAAGGCTGTTTATGGCCCTTTGGGAAGAATGTAGCCTCTCTGGAACAGGGGCTTTTGTGTCCCCGTACCTCAGGTCCTTGTGGCTTGATCCAGATGGCAGCTCTGAATACAGGGCACCAGCCACTTTAGGACATACACATGGCTTTGGTGAGGGTCAGAACGGAGGGAAAGAAAGTAAGACAAAAACTGAGGGAGGCACCGTGTGACTGGCAGGATGGTGTGTCACACCTGGGGTGGAGCCAGTGAGGTTGGCTGTGCCCCTCCTCCATCCCTCCACATACTCCCCGGCTTCCATATGCATCAAAGAGAACCTTAGCTAGGACAACAGTCCAGAGTTAAGCTTTTGATTCTTTTATCTAGTATTGGTATAGGTGTGAGCTCCCGGTGAGCATCCCTGGTGGCTCTGTGTGCATTAGCTGTGAGGTTACCATTTGTTATGTTCTTGATCTTACTGCCATGGGACAGAGCACAGGGGACAAGGTCTCCTGACCTCAGCAACTGTTGCACCGGGGGTTCTCTTTATTCCTCTACCTCTCTGGGTAATGGAGGCTTGTAATCTGAAACCCCCACAGCAGAGCAAGGTGCAGGGCCACACAGTTTCCCACGTCCTGTGTGAGATGTTCAAGGCTACCCACATGTAAGTCTGTAAATGTCCCCAAATTTCAACTAGAAAATCAATACCCCAAACAGTGACAGATGGCAGTAGTGAGCTGCCCGACACAGGAGTAAGCGGGTGGCATCTATGGCAGCTATCTGTTAGGAAGATTTGAATAGCCACTGACTCATGGAGCGGCCATCTGTGACCCAAGAAGGCCCAGGCCCTGGTCAGTAACAGCCACTCTGGCCTTTGATCAGTAGTAAATCTACGTCCTTGGTCAGCGAGCAGTGGGGGACAAGCAGGGAGAGAGAAATCACCCCATTTCCATATGCTGCATAAACTTTAGTACTTAAATCTATGCTAATTGATATGAACCTGGCACCCTGGAAAGGTGGAAGCCCCTAGCCTCATTGTCTGGTGTGAAAGACCAAGCACTGAGGGGTGGGGGTGGGGGCATCTTTAGACCCTTCTTGGAGATAGGATGGGGTTGTCTGGCCTCTCCTACCTCAGGCATCAGAGGTTGGCTGTGAGCTTGGGAAGGAGTCTATAATTTTCCAAGTCAACCAGGCACCACCAAGAAGGGTAAACTCAGGCCACTGCTTGAGTGAGGTCTCTGGCCCTGTGTTGGTTGAATGGCTCCATGCAGTTGTTTCAGCTAGAGCAGAGAGCTTATGCTTTCCAAAGCAACAAAACCTATTGGTTATGGCTGCCTAGGATCCCGTGCTGGGTGGTGGGGAAACTGCCTGGGCTCTGCAGAAAGTGGCATCGCAATTGATTAGTAATGTCTGCTGTGACTGTAGGAGCAGCGCCATTGACAGGAGAGCAGCCACAGTTTGCACTGGCAAGACAGTGTTCATCTGTTACAAGGGTGTTCCCACCTGCATGTGGGGAAGCCTGCTTCCCCTCTGTATGCAGCCAGCACTGGCTTGCGTCTTCTCTCTCCTTCCTGCTACAGGCAACCATTCACTATATCCAGGGAAGATACAGAGCTCAAACTGAAGTGGGGCACCCTGGGCCATGGTCCCTTCCTCCACAGTGAACAGTTGTCTCACTAGTTTTCTATCTACATGGTGTCTGTTCCGGCCCACTCTCCAATTGATTCTTGCCTGCAGCTCACTTGTTAGAGCCAGTGCAGGGCTCTGCCTGTCTGTCTTCTGGCATCCTGGGTATGAAAGGCAGTGGGAGCCACACATCTTGGGACATGTGCTTGGGAGTGTCTTCAGGCCTGGCAGCTTAGGGCCCCTTCTCTATCACAGAGCTTTCAAGTGAGCAGGACTCTGTGGGGCTCTGGAAGGGGCAAGCCCTCGCCACTGCATCACAGGGTAGTCAGCTCCCAGAGGGACAAGGCCTTTTGGTTAGACATGGTCTCCCTAGGTAGCAGATTAAAGACTTGTTGCAGAAGATACCCTTAGTCTTAGTCCCAATATTTGGTACCATGCACTTGTTAGGTCCACCTAAGCCTGCAGGTCATTTCCCATCAGCCTGACCTGTGGTTGTTAGGCTCTGTAATGCGGTGCAGCTTCCCGATTAACACTAGGCACTGGCCGATGCACCGCTGGCACCCTGTGGCTCGTCATTATCAGTCCGTGTGCCTGGCAGGGGAATATGACCAGAGCCTCCACTGCAGAAGTTGCGGGACAGGTGGCTCAGAGGAGGGCGGCGGCTGTTACAGGTGGCTCTGCAGGGCCGTGAGCACAGTGCTGTGGGAGGGGCCGTCTGAAGGACCACACAGGCTCCCCGGAGCGCACCGGAGCAGTTTCCAAGTCTTCTCTCTCTCCCCTGTCTCCTTCGGAGAAGTCAGAGGCCATGTCCGTGGGACCTCAGCCAGTCCTCACCAGCGTTCAGCACGACAGTCAATGTAACATAGTTCCTGGCACTAATGCCAGGGTTCTCAGTGTACCCCAGGACCTTGAGTGCCACAGCGAGCAGCTATCTGCTCTGTGGGTACCCAGAGTTGGGAAGGAGCCTGGATCAGCTCTGATGAGAGGCTGCTGCAGATAGGGGAATGGTCTGAGGATGTGTGAGGTGCCATGGAGCAAGGAGACTGGGAGCTGTGACTGGAGCACACGCTATCTGTGTCTGACTCTGTACTGCAGCCAGAGGGCATGCAGGCTCCTAGATTCCTTCTTTTTTTCTTTCTTTCTGCCTTTGTAAGTTTCTTTAGTGTCTGCTGTGTCTCCCGCCTCCCTGCCGCTCCCCTCTTTCTTTTTAGATACATTTCAGAACAGTTGTTCTGTGAGCCCAGTTTTTGGGAACCCCTGGGCATTTCTCCCAGAGAGAATGCTCCTGTCTATCTGTTCCCAGCAAGAATCAGCCTCAGATGTAGGTGGAGTGTGGTTCCTCCAGGGAACGGGCCTTGGACCCAAAGCTTCCCTATCCTTAACTGTGTGGAGTGGGACATCCTGGAGAAGCTCTCCGGTGCCAGAGTGGGGTGGCACTGTGCACACGGGTTCCTCCCTCTGCTGGAGACAGCTGTTTCTCTGGCTTTCTCTCTGCCCATCTCCATGCTAAGGACCTGAGGACAGCAAGCGAGAAGGGATGCCAGGGAGACCTCAGCAGTGCTGGTTGGGGAGAGGCTTTCCCTGTGTAAAGGGGAAGAAAGTATGTGTGTTAGGGGCCACTTAGCAAACATGCAAGGCCCACATGGTGCTCGCTTGTGTGCACAGAGTAAAGAACAGGAGAAAGCATGCATAGCAGCAGTCAATGCTGGTTCACCTGTAAGTGGCCTAGACTCCCTTCCTGTGCTGCTGCAGTGTCGCTTAGAGTCAGAGGGAAGAACACGTCCTTGTCCATATTCCTGTGGCAGGGCTGCTGGAGAGGGCCTTAGAGCATTGCACGCGTTACTCAGGTTAGACCCACGGCCAGTTCTCTCTCCAGTGGCTCTGTCCTCTTGTATCTTGACCTTTGAACTCTTGGGCCAGTCCCCTGTTTGAATCCCCTTGCTGTAGCTCAGAGACAATGCTGGTCCCTGTGGTTTCTGCCCAGCCCTTCATACACCGTCCAAACATTCGAAATGCCTTCAGGATCCTTACCTGCTAACAAATGGAAGCTCTGCTCTTGAAGGCTTTCTCCGCATTCTTAAGTGAATCTCATTCCAGAGAGCGTGGGAAAGTGAGCAGAAGCCACAAAAGCAGCCATAGACACCCATCTGCACTGCCTCATGGCCCCGCCCCCTCCTCTTCCTACGTATCTCCTCCGCTGTGGGGTCTGCATTAATATACTCCCTTCACAGAGAGGAGACAGCAAGGTAGAGAGGTTAAGTGACTCGCCTGAGGTCTCATAGCTGTCAAGTGGCAGAACCAAGGCCCTGGGGCCCAGGTTCCAGTCTGTACTCCTCCCCTGGCTCCGTAGACAAGTTTGATGGACGTAACCCCCAAACCAGCATCTCCCCTGCTCACGTGTGCTGAGAGCCTC
The DNA here is from genome assembly GCA_030674055.1 of Rhabdomys pumilio. Taxonomy (NCBI): domain Eukaryota; kingdom Metazoa; phylum Chordata; class Mammalia; order Rodentia; family Muridae; genus Rhabdomys; species Rhabdomys pumilio. Next base: position 32,008,391 of record JANHMN010000023.1, on the reverse strand, counting down.
TTGTCCTTCCGAGTGTAGGCTTAAAAGCCTCCTACAGTGGCTCGGCTGGCACAGCAGGCTCCACAGGCCGAGCCCACCTTCGCCAGCTTTCACTGTTTAAGTAGACGAGTGACACAGGCCGCTGGTGGAGAACACACATTGTCACACACGTGGGAAGGAAGTGAAGTGTTCCCCAGCACAGGCTGGGAGTAAAAGCTTGCAGAGGGAGGAGAAAGTGAGCTACGGAAGGGGATTCCACCGAGCTCCTCTTAACATAGCCAGACGGCCATGCCAGTGCAGAGCGGTTTATTAAGTAGGAGAGAAGCATCATCGATGCACTGTTTCTTTTAAAGCCTGAGACAGCACTAGACCATTTTCAGAGGCACCTTTTAGCCTCCTCCAGCCCTGTCCGTGACAAGTAGAGGGTCTTCAGCAGCAGCCAGCCCCAGCCTTGGGGAAGAGCTGTCTGTCCTATCCCCAGGACCTGCTTCCTGAAGCTGGGAGCCCTGCCCATGCCACGGAACAGTGGAAGAGGACTGACTATATGCTCTCTTGCTCCTCCCAGGGCTCATCTGCGCCTTTCTTACCAAGGTGTGAGAGACTGGCATCATTGAGGTAGAAACAGGACAGTCTGGCTGTAGGTGACAGGGGAGACAGATGGGTGATACTTGCCCTAGGAAGCAGCTGGGGGATCCTCTTTCTTACTGGGGTTTCAGACACACACCCCCACCCCCATAGTGGGCAAAAATCCTCATGGATTCCTTGCATGGAAGATTCTGGCTATACATCAAGTATATCTGGGAGGGACAGGAGCAAGTAGCAGCCCCATGGTAAGAGGATCTTTGGCCAGTTCTCAAGACCCTTTCAGGGGTCAGAGCATCTTCCCCAGACTTCATCCAGGACTAGCTGGCCACTTGGCTTCTGTTTGTTTTTTTTTTTCTGCCAGCCTCCCTTCAGAGGCCAGAACTGCCCTGTAGTGTCCCCCAGCCACGGCCAGGACTGGTGGGCTGCAGGATCGTCAGCGCAGTCACACGCAAGGAGTCACTCATTTGTATCTCATTTTCGAGTTATTATCGAGCTGCTGGTTGAGAGAGTATTTTGACAGCAGCTGTCAGCAAGGTGCAAGCGGCTGCCATCGCCTGCGATTGGCTGAAGACACCTATGGCAGTGCGCTGAATAATACCCCAGCCCCCCCCTCTACCCACCCACCAGGAGAGGCAGGGGAGGAGGGAGAGCAAACATCAGGAGGAGAAGGGAAAACGCAGGCTTCATTAACATGTTTCTGACTCCCACTAGAAACAGCGGCCAAAAAGGCCCCGATTGTATCTCATGTTTTATTTAATTTATTGTATTTGAGGTTTGGGGCAACAAGGGAGGTGGATGAGAGAGGCCCCTTCCAAACAACCATTTAGGCTTGTCAGAGCTCACTGATTGAGTTAGCGAGGTTTCCACTCCTGGCTTCCAGCTGCCAGGGCTGTAAGCCGGTCAAACCAGGGGTGACCAGAAGCCCTACATCTGGGAGTCAGGGAACCTGGAAAGGAGGTGCCTGTGGTAAGAGAGACCCCGCTGGTCCACCAGACAGCTTGGGAAGGAGGTGACCATGGAGAGGAGGGCTGGCCGGTCCACCAGACAGCTTCCTCATCTCCCCTCGCTGCTTAACTGAAGCTTGGTGGAATGTGTGCACTTTCGCATCTCTCAGAGGCTTCTCTCCCTGCGTGGTAGGGAATTGCACCATGCGTGTTTCCTTCCAAGCTCTGCGCACCCAGGCAGGGAATAAATAACGCTTCGCATTCGCTGCCTTCTACCCAAGCAGTTGAAAATTCCCTGTTTGTTTGGTCGTTGGGTTTGTTTTGTTTATAGGCTTGGGGGAAAGAAGTCAGCAGTACCAGAAGGCAGATGTGCTGCAGAGGCAGCACGGTCTGCCTTGCATTGAGGACCCGCGGGGCCGTGCTCCAGGCCGAGCGCTGCGAAAGAATGTAATCTCAGCAAGCCAGACGATAGGACCATGTGTCGTCCTTTTTCCTTCCCCAAATCCCCAGCCCCACTCAGACTCCCCCACAGGGGCTAAGCTTCCCTTCCTCCGGGTTTTACCTTCTGCAGCTGGGCCTGGTGCTAGCTTTTCCTGGACTGTGGATACCATCGAGCTGAGAGCTATGGTCTCAGGATGTGACATTTAGCAGTGTCCAGAACCGTCGGTGTTGTCATGACTTAGAAGGTGCTTATTGTGAGTAGCCACAGTGCTGTGCATTCTCCAGAGTGCGGGACACATGAGGTTGGAGGCTGGTGGTGCTCTTTGCAGGGGACAGCGGTGGATTAATAGAGGTGGGCTTGGAGTGGAGAGACAATGTGTCATGTGCCCAGGGCGTGTTCTGTATGAGTGGGTGCCCACCCAAGACTTGTCAGTAGTTTTGATAGTCATTGTGGCAGCCCAGACCGGCCCCACAGGTGCCCACAGGCCCTCTGGGGGCAATGCCACCCAATGGAACCTCAGTTTTTCAGTGACTTTTTGTCTATTGTTAGTTCTGAGCTAGCCTTGACTTACAGAGGGGAAGACAAAAACACAAAGTGAAACCCCAAGCCTGCAGCAAAAGCAGAGCCAGTCAGCCCTCATGGAGGGAGGATGGGAAGGAGGAAGGAGGAGGGAGAAGAGGAGGAGGGAGCTAGGGGGTTGGATGAGGAGGAGGAGAGAATGCAAAGAAGCTTGGCAAAGACACAGTAAGGGGAGGACGCCATTGTGTCCAGTAGGAGCCTAAATCCAAGAGGACAGCAATAAGCCTGCTTAAGGCCCTGCACCTTAGACCCAGCAGCCATGGAGATGTGACCTAAAACCAGGCTGTAGCCACGAGATCTTATCTCCAACAAAAACAAGAAGCCAGTTCTAATAGCACAGGTCAGGTACTTGAAATTACCCCAGCCACTTAAAAGGCCGAAGCAGGAGGATCCCAAGTTCGAGACCATCTCGGCCTGTACAGAGCTGTGGTGTACTTCAGTGTAGAGCATTCCTGTGAGGCCCCAGGTGCACCTGGAGCACCCCTAAAAACAAAATGAGGACTGAAAGACCAGACTAGATGTGAGCCGAGAACTAAACATGTGGCGAAGCAGAATCAAATACTCTTTGATGTTGCTTCCTGGGAATTGTGTTCCCTCATTAAACAGGTGGCCACACAGTGTCGTCTCAAAGCCTGGAAATTGTATAGACTTTTTACAAATAGCAACAAAGTTCAGTCCAATACAGTCACTCTGTGCCCGTGTCAACCCCACTCCTCTCCGCCTTCCCCTCTATACCATGGATGTTCGGATCATGTCCCACGCACGGTTTAAACACCAGAGAGCTGACTTCCAGTCCCCCTCCACTCAGTAACTCCCCGGCACAGCAAAGCTAACAGGGTTTGTCCAGCGCAGAGACCGGCTGGCTTTTTCTGTAAAGGGCAGGTGGTGACAACAGTAGTTACAGCTCCGAAAGCACAAGGGACTGGGAGGAATGGGGTGTGGCTCTGCCGTGAGCTTCCGCTGTCCTAAAGGCATAGGAAGTTGAATCTTTTTCCTTTGGCACACAGTGTTCTTGTGAGAGTTCTTCCCACCCCCTGAACCCCCCCAGTCATTCCCAGTGTAAAAACAGCTCTTCCTGGGCCTGTGTGGAGACAGACACAACTGGCCTGCTATGTCTGTCTCTGGGCCACCCCTGATCTAGGTGAATGGTGGGGACATGGGTGACTTCTGAGTTCTGTGTTTTCCTATCAAAGGGCCACTGTTCTTGGGCATCCTGTGTGAGTTCAGACCCTCTCTGCCCATGTCACCAGCACCCAGCTGTGACCTCGCCGTCCAATGCCAGGATCACTCACTCCTCCTTGCACTTGGAACCTGTCGTCCTGGATTCATACGCTTCTCTCTCTCCTTTGTTCAGTTTGTGAGCTGCGACGCTGGGCCATCACCACAGAGGAGCCTTCCTTGGCTGCCCTGGGTGGCCCAGCCACCCTCACCTCCTCCCACAGATGAGCCTCCATGCTCCTATTTCTACGCCATTACTTGACACATCAGAGGGGTGCATCATGGGCAACCAGGAAATACTTGCTTAAGGAAGAACAAACAGCAAAGATGGGTGGAGTGGGATCCCCCTACGCCATCTTTCTGACATTGTCATTTGAGTCATGGGTGTGAAAGTCAGATCCCTGAAGCCCCTCATTGGCAGTGCCCTGTCAGGTGCCCACCAGGGAGAGAGGTGTCTGCCCTTCATCAAGGGCAAGGGACAGTCGCTGACGAAGGAAAGCTCCATGTTCTGTCCCAGCCAGTCGTGCTGCACCTCTATGCAGCGCCAGTCTGTGTCCTCCTGTGACTGGCACAGGAGACACAGCCAGTCACAGCCCTGAGGCCTTACTTTTTGTTTTCTTAGTCTTTTAAGGAGACTTGGTCGTAGATGCCTGGCTCTGTCCCTGGATCAGATGATAAAGCTGAAGGTGGATTTGAGGGGCTGGGGGAGGGGCGTGCTGCCTGTCCGTTGGTTTGTTTTCAGAAATAGATAAGCTACAAGAATACCATAAAAGTTCATGTGCGGTCTATTCTCTGCTCATACGTATGTATGTTAGTTTTTCTGACCCACTGAGGTGAAAGTTCTAACACACACGGGGTGGGGGGATGAACTTCATCCCTGCCTCTCCCCCTCTCAGGTACTTAAGTGATCTTTCTTATAAAATCAGGGCACCTTTAAAACCATTTGTACAGTTGTCAAAGTCAGGCCGTTCCGACGGCACATTGTGCTTGAATGTAACCCGAATGTGAAACGCTGCCGGCTGAGGGGATTGTCCTGACCCGGCGGAACCCACGTTACCTCTCATCCTCAGCTGCGGTGGCTGTAAGTTAGGAAGACACCTGCCGCCTCCCTTGTTTCTCATAGCTGAAGCAGTTGTGACAGGTGCCAGCCACTTACTCTGTGGTTGTCCACTTGATCTGAGTTCAAATTCCGCTGCAGCCTCTGGCAGCCTGGGACAGTGCAGAGTCCCTATTTTGTAAAGATTTGAGGTGTATGTGGCTGAAGGCCTGGGAACAGGATTAGGCTACTTGGATATCAGCCTGTCACCAAGCACAATTTTGGCTGTGGGTGCGTGGGCGTCTCCGAGAGCCTGTTCTCTCCCTTGGAAATGAGTATCACAGTGGACTGGAACCAGTGTGGCTCTGGGGAGCAGTGAGCATGGGGCAGGTTCTGTAGACGGAGGCTGCTGACAGAAGGCAGCCTGAGGACTGTGCTGCTCCTTGTGTCTGGTGCTGGGGCCTGATCCACCTCAGCAGCTCAGCTGGCTGATCCTGACCCGCTTGTGCTTGGGAGGGCCCTCCTCCCTCCCACCTGTCCTGGCCACCCTCATCCCTTGCT
>JANHMN010000023.1:31988696-32003037 GCA_030674055.1 Rhabdomys pumilio | reverse complement strand
CCTTGCTCGGCAGGGCCCTCCTCCCTCCCACCTGTCCTAGCCACCCTCATCTCTAGGTCTGTAATGCTCAAGACCCCACATGCTGGCCACAGTCTGCTACCATAGGTTGGTTCACTTTGGTGGCCTGGGGGCCTCTGGGCAATCTGTGGGCCACCATTCTCCAGGGACTATGGCCTGTTTTTCCTATGTATCAGTTAACTCTCCTTGGCTGAGGCCACTACCCAAGAGAAGGTCACCTGTGGAGGAAGGACCTGTTTGCCTGTAAAAGCTGCTGTCAGTTTAGTGGGCAGAGGACAAGCGAGGCTCTATGCTCATGGCCTGGAGCATCTAGACAGAGGAGGGAATTCCAGGGCCCAGCTCACTGTCTCCCTCTCCTCTTTTTGTTCAGCCCAGGCCCCTAGCCAGTGGGGTTGGGGCCACCCACATTTGGGGTGGGCCTTCCCACCTCAGTTAAACCTTTCTGGAAACACCTCACAAACACATCCAAAGGTATTTCCCAGGAGATGCCAAACCCAGTCCATTTCACAACGAGGATGACCATCACAGGGGAGGGAAGGGGTGGCCACAGGCTCTGGGTGGGAAGGAAGATACAGTCCCTGTAGACTTTCTAATTCACCTGTTGTCTCCCTCCTGTAGCTGTGATGCAGAGGGTATTCCCCACCTCCGGTGGAAAGGATTCTCACTCTTCCTCCCTGCAGCCACGTACCTCCTCTGGCTCTGAGAGCTTAGATTCTTTTTTGGAGGTGGGGATGTGAAGCCACATAACCCCTGTCCTCCTCCTCCTCCTCCTCCCTCCTTCCTTCCTTCCCCACCAGATCGTTAAATTATTCCACAGGAGCCGAAGCTCTGAGGCTAAATTACCACAGCGCGTATCATGGCAACTGTCCCCATCTCAGCTTCTGCCACTTGTCTCTGCGGCCACAGCAGCAAGAAACTTGCTGAAGAGAAGTCATTATTGGGGAGGGGGGGAGGAGGGGGGGCCAGGACAAGAGCTCCCCGCCCCCGCCTGCCCCCTATAAACTGATTAGATCAGCACCCTGTCAGGACAAGCCGTGTGTGTGTGTGTGTGTGTGTGTGTGTGTGTGTGTGTGTGTGTGTGTGTGTGTGTGTGTTATGTGTGTGTATGCATATAACAAGTTGGAAGAAGAATGGGGCCTTTGAGGTACCTATATAGAATCCCAGCCACTCACTGGTGCTTGTAGACTGAATGGCATTTGTGATATTCGCAGCCGCCATGTTCTTACGGGCAAGCTGAAATTGGGCCCCAATCTCTGCTGACTTGTAACTTTATCTGTTTCTTGAGTGACTGAGCATGTGGCAAGGCTGTGGGGACCTCAGCGCTGGTTGGGACAGTGAGACCTACTGTCACAGAGCTGGCACGCAGGTGGGATGTGGGTGCCTGGTTGTGTGGCTTGCTGAGCAGGCAGTGTCCCTGAGAGTGGCCTTGGCCCTGTACCTGCAAAGACAGGGCTGGCAGAATACCAGGTGGCCTGGCACAAGTGGCTCTGTCCCAGATCCTGTGACCCCAGAGAACCTGGTGCCGTTTGAAAGATGTTCCCTATGGCACTAAATATGTCTGGAGCCAGAGAATGAGCCGTCTGTCTTTCTGTCTGTAGGGATCTCTGCTATGACAGTGTTCATGTTGCTTTTTTTCAAATACAAATGACTCTTGGTTTTGGTGGTGCTGGGGCTGGACCCACTGCCCCTGAGTGCTAGGCAAACACTGCCACTGAGCCATACTCCCAGCCCATTCCTGAGGGAGTCTAGGCAGGTGCTCTACCACTGAGCCACACCCTCAGCCCCTCACTGGGAGAGTCTAGGCAAGGACACTCTCACTGGGCCACGCCCCCAGCTCTCCACAACCTTGTTCCTGTAGTTGTTTTAAGCTCTCTGGCACCTGGGTCTTTACCCTCTCATAGCTGCATAGTTCAGTGAGGTCCACATGGGGAGTGGCCCACCACCTACCGCTGTGCCTGCCTTCCACCCTTGTGCTCTGTGTGTGCTAAGGAGAAGGGAAGCCCATTCCCCTTCCTTCTGGTCACTGTAGAGTAAAGCTGGGCCTGTCCACTGGGGATGATACCAGTTTATCCTCTCAGTACTGCACCACGGAACACCCTCATTAAGGCCCCTCAGGGGAAGCTGGGAGGCAGGGTTGGGAGGCCTAATGAGGCTTGCTGCAAACCTCCCTAATTACAGGTTGACTGGGTCTTCCCTGGCCTCTCATCAGGCCTCATAAGTACCTGATTAAGGAAAACAAATGATACCAAGGAGGAGGAGACAGACACCTGGGCTTCGGGGGAACCATGTCCAAGCCATGCCTCTGGGTAGAACAGGGGGGCCAGACTCTGTGAGGAGCCAGAGTAAAGTCTTCATATTGTGGATCCCATAATCCCTGTCATATGTGCTCAGCCTGCCAGCCTGTATGAAAGAGCCAAGCAGCTTTCTCCTCTTTCCTGATCATAGAAAAAACAAGAGCCCCCATTTAGGTGTAGAAGGATGACTGCTTCTGCTCTGCCTCCCAAGGCCCTGGCCACATGCCTGCTTCCCAGCAGGTGCTTCCTAACTTAACCTAACCACATGGAGAGTCAACCTCTACTCCCTAGGGTGGTGGCTCCTTGACTTCAGCTGTCACTGGTGCTGTCCCAGCTCGCCTCTATGGCCTGGTGTCCTCTATGCTCCAGCCACAGATGTGTGGGTCCAGTGAGGTCACTGGTAGGCAACACACAGACACTCAGAGCCTCAGGTTTCACTCCAGTCATCAGGGGAGTACCCCAGGGTTCTGATGGGGTTCATATTCATATGTCATAGGTCAGACCTGGCCACATGGCTTATCTGAGACTTACCTGAGAGGACTTGAGGCACAGGAAGGGCAGGTCTGATCCGTAGTGTACCATGAAGCATATTGTATGTGTGTGCACATGTGCACGCACATTCATACATGTGTGTGCTTGTGTGCATGTGCACATTCATACATGGTGTGTGCACAGTGTGGAGTGCCATAGTGTGGATGTCAGAGGACCACCCCCAGGAGTCGATTCTCTCTTATCTATCTCCTTGGGTTCTAGGGATTGAACTCAGCTTGTCAGGCTTGTTCTGCAAGCACTTTGCCCATCTGAGTCTCCTCACCAGCCCCACAGCCCCAGCCTTCATCCCTGAGTTGGAAAGGCAAGAAGGAGGTGGGGTTTGTGGTCCAGTTTCATTTCATAGGCTGATGGGACAAGTGCCTCCTCCTCCTCCTCCTGCTGCAGAGTGGGTTTCTGGCCTCCACGCACCACCTCGGCACTGTCACTGGTTCAGAGAACGTGCAGCCTTTGCAAGTTGTTTTGTGTTGTTTTGTGAAATGGTCTGACTGAGTATCCCAGGTGTGTCTCAGATTCAGCAGTCTTGCCTCCACCTCCCCCATTATAGGCTGAGGCCACCATTCCCAGCTAGGGAGAGCTGTCCATTGAACCGTTTGTTCATGAGTTCTTTCACACACTGCACACATTAGACAGATTCTTACATTTAATAGTTAACAGAGAGTGGGGGAAGACCCTTGTGTAGAGGCAGGGGCCCGCCCTCTACCTGGCCCCCCTCCCAGTTGGGCTAGACCCTCCTAGCCTGGCTTGAGTAGCCACTCTTCACAGGAGTTGTCGGCACCACATCTGGTCTCATGGGAGCTCCGATCTAGCCAGAGAAACCAAATCTGGTTTTAATTATCTTCCATCCTGCCCCATAAGGGTGTAGGAAGCTTCGATTATGTCCCTCTGACAACACCCGCCCAGCTCTCTGCAAGGTGCATGTCACCACAGACCTGCCAAAAGAATCTCGTCATCCCCAGCTGTGGTCATGGGAAGGTGATGCAGGCACCCCTGACCCAGCTACTCCTGTGCCAGGAGCCTAGCACAGCTCCACTTTGTACCTTTTCGTAGCCATGGCCTCTTTCCCACCTTGCCACCTCTGAGAAAAGTGCCGCTGACCCACTGGTGAGGTGAACACTAATGGCTACAAGGCCCTCAGCCTTCTCTGTTGACTCCCAAGTTTCCCACACTCATCCTGCCTGGCCCTGGTCGAATTTTTTTTTTTTTTAAAGCATTGCCTCCTTGCCATCTCTACCCAGATCCCTTGGCTCTCAGCCACTGATGGGCCACACAGTTGCCCCCTCTGCTTTTCCTGTGGGATTGAATGGAGTCCTGTGTCGGTTTGTTTGGCCCCAAATAAATGGTGCAGCTCACAGATTCATCTCCTGCTCTCCCTCTCTCAAAATTTACCAGCTGTCGCACATGCCGTTGTTTATTATTGTTTTCTTTCCCAGACTTTTAAAAATAACAGTTGTCCCAGCCTGGGCGAGTTGCCCTCCCCACATGCTGGCAGGCGTGCTGGCATGAATCAGTGCTGCTCCCTGCCTGCCGTCTCCCTTGCTCGCCATCCCCTATGCCTCTGGGAAGCCTCCAAGGCCTTCCTTCCAGCTTGCTCTCCAGACACTGCCTCTGTCAGCGCCTGTGGTAGCATCTCTACTCCTGGCCTCGGGCTTGGCAGCAACTATATGCTTCCTCAGATGCTGAAGGAGCACACTACAGGCTGAACCCTATTGGTCTGGAAAAGTGGTCACCTCCCAACCACTAACCTAGTATACCCAAGGCTTCCTCACAACCCTGATCAGGGCTGGGTGGGTTTTGGAGCCTTCCAGTGCCATGGGTGGGGTTCTGAAACCTTGCAGTAACATGGGGTGGGGTTCTGGAGCCTTGCAGTGGCATGGGGTGAGGTTCTGGAGCCTTGTAGTAACATGGGGTGGGGTTCTGGAGCATTTCTCCGAGTGTCAATTGTCAGAAGTGTCCAGAAGGCTAGAGCTTCAGAGCAGTTCAATTCCTTCTTCCACTTCCTGCTTGGCCCAGGGGCACCCCAGGGTCTCAGCTAGATACTCAGGAGCTGTTCAAGGGCAAAATGTAGCAACTGTGTCTAGAGATGGGGCCAGGGGGATTCGGTGAGGCAAAGTAGGAAGTCAGGAACTTCACAGAAAGACCTCAGGCAGGATCACCATGGCTGCTCCAGAGGATTACTCTGGCCATGGTGGGTGAGGGAGACACACCAAATGGAGAAGCCAGGAAAAGCCAAGCATATGCTAGTGTGTGGCTCACTCAGCTGTCAGCATATGCTTTGTACACGAGGTGCCAGGTGCCATTGGTGCTGTCCAGCCATCAGCATCCAGGGAGACACAGCATCAATGAATAGAAGAGAGGCTTCCTAGAGTGCAGTCAGAGCATGGAGGCAAAGAACTAAGCTGGAGGAGCAGCAGATGCCAGCCCCTTGCATATGCTCACGGAGGCCACTCCAAGGTCATAGCCCACCCTATACTCTGCTTCCGTAGCTGCCTACTGATCAGGGTTTAAGGTCCTGTGTTTGCTCAGAAAGTCTCCACATGAATGGCAAGCGTCTGGCCAGGGGACTCCAGAGGCCAGTACTCCTACAGGCATGCCCAGTTCAGCTTGTCACTCAAGGCTCAGGAAGAGGAGAGGTATCCACAGTCTCAGCCTTCAGGAGAGACTGTCCTGTACTCTGACCTGTAGCCTCCCCTCATGTCCCTGGAATACCCAGGTTGTACAGTGCAGTGCAGCCACCGCCTCTGTACCACACAGCCGCTTGCTGCCATGGTTTTCCAGTGTTTTAATAAAGTTTTATCAATAGCCAGCCACGTCTATCCACTGGCTGCTTTCCAGGTAAAGGGAGAGCCAAGTAGTCACAACACTAAAGGCAGTTATGATTGAACCTTTACAGAAAATGTGTGTGCACCCCACCGTAACAGTGGCTAGGCTACCAGCTGTCACTTCCTAAAGCCTTTTGGAATCTGCCACTGCTAACCCCGTGCCCTTGTCAGCCGCTCTGGAAGAAGGGGAGGGAGGGCCCAACTGGGCGTCTGTCTCTCCTTCTGGAGACTCTGGGTTCTAGATGAAAGAAGGAAGGAAGACTGCCACCCTGTGCAACTGTGGGAGTCAGGCCACAGTGACAGGACATTAATGTCTTCTCCATCCTTTGCACAGTCTTTCTTGGCCTGACTCAGCGTCATTATGTCCCCTAAAGATTCTGCTTTCCTGCAGCATGGGGGTAAGGGAGGGGCATGAGAATTCTTTTCCTAGAGATAATGTCAGGAGGCCATCGAGATCCTTCTGAGTCTCGGGGTACATCACTTTGTACCCCTGCAGAGAAGGCAGCACCCGGTAGCCACACCTCGGCCATGCTTCTTCCCCAGTGCCAGATGGTGGTGGTGGAGGTGACCTGGCCATCTAGCATTCTCTGTGGGGCATCTTCTACCTGCCCAAGAGACCTACCTCTCTCCTTTCCCCTTCCTATCATCCTGGTCACCACCTTGGTCAGGGTCCAGTTGCTGGAAGGCTCTTTGCCCTTTACTTGACTTTAGGATAGACAGTCAGTAGTTCTGGAGACCAATGTAGGACCAGTTGAAGCAGCTTCCTGGTGGCGTGGTTGCCAATGTGCAACCGTCATTATGTTTTGAGTATTGAAGTGGACCCCCAGAGTGACTGACAGGGCGTGGCTGAGCCTTTGTGTGTGAGAAGGAACGGAAGGAAGGCAGGGAACTGATAGAAGTCCAGGTGCTCGGTGGGGTGACCAGCCACAGCCCACTGTGACCTGCTCTGATACAAGTCCAGGTGCTCAGTGGGGTGACCAGCCACAGCCCACTGTGACCTGCTCCAAGCAGGTGTGAGCAGGTGGGGCCGTGCCTGCATTCTGGGGAGCAGGCCTAAGGAAAGAGTATCTTCCTGCTGGGTTGGCCTGTGGGTCCCAGCCCCTGCTCATCTCATGCTCCCCTCTTCCCACTCCTTACCATGGCTCCCAGAGCCTGCACCTAATGAAGACCCCCTAGACAGTTTAACTCAGTAATGGTGCGCTCATCCTCGAGGTCACTCTAACCGAGCAGGATGGGAGATGGCAGAGCAGCATAGAGCAGGTCCCACACAGCCATACACACACCTGGAGTGCCTGGATCTCTAAGGTTTCTCCAGTTGGGGTAGAAATAGCAGTTAAAACAAAATGAACAAAGGAAAGGCAAACCCTTGCTGGTTTCAGACAGTAAGGAAGGCCTGGTCTCCTTGTTGTCACCTCTTCCTCTTCCTCTTCCTCTTCCTCTTCCTCCTCCTCTTTTTTTACTCACTGTCTCTTTAAACATCTGTCCTCCCTTTCTGTCCCTTCCTGTCTTGTGGATAATGACAGCAGAGGGTGTTGTACTGGCTCTGGGCGTCCACCTCTGGCCGCCGCATGCTTGTAACGATTTCATTAACCTAAATTATCCACTTTATTTTCTGGTAATGGGATTAGCCGTTCTCCAGGCAGTTGAAGACCAGAGGGGGAGAGGGCCCGTGTGCTCCATTACTGCACCGGGTAGAGGGCGGGACTGGCTGAATACACCCTGGGCTAGTGAGGGTTCCTTCCCGACCGACCCTCTCACTAGAAGAGGGACCTGGGATCAGGATGGGCTCGTGTGGCTCGCGGGAAAGAGAGTGCGGGGCCACCTTCATGGTGACTTGTCCACAGTGTCTTTTAACATTGGCGGGACCCATGCCAAGATGCAGACCTGTCTGTGTCAGAGTGTCAGGAGTGACAAAGCACCATCTGCTGTCTCAGCCCTGCTGGGTGGTCACTCCTGGTTCCCAGGGGGCCTCACTTGGTGCCAGCCCAGACACTTCACTGGATGTGGGTCTAATAACCATAGCCCTCGTTGCTCAGTTCCTCACAGAGATGAACCAAGCCTCAGAAACATGACATCAGGTGCAGGGCTGGGACGTGATTCTAGATCTCCCCCTGAGGCGTAGTCACTTCTCATAGAACGGGACCCTCTACAGAGGGACGCCAGAGTTGTCACCTGAGTATCAGGACCAGCCTTCCTCAGTCTCACCTGTGCCTGAGCTGATGTAATAGAGGCCCTCTCTCATCTACCCCAGCATCCCGTGTCTGTGTCACCTGTGTCCTGGGAGATGCCCCTGGTGTTTGGCCCAGAGGTGCCAGTGACTAGAACCCGAGGCCTCACACATGCTTAGGTGTTCAGGGGCTATATTCCCAGACTTCTTATCACTTCTCACCACGTTGTGCCAGTTGTCCTTAGACTCACTTAGTAGCTCAGGCTAGCCTTAGATTGGCCTGTAGCCCAGGGTATCCTGGAACTGGGAGTTCTCCTCCTGCTTCGGCTTCCGAATATCTGGGAGTGTAGGGTTGTGCTATCATGTCCTGTGTGGGTTTTTTTTTTTTTTTAATTTGGGCAAAGAGAAGGGCTTGGTGGCTAATGCATTTGAGAAGCACTGCCTCTGTTTACCCTCCAGACAACCCATCCGTGTCCCTGTGTTAAAGGCACAGCCTGCACCAATACGCTGGCCACAGGCTGCTTAGACAGAGGTACCTGACTTCACCTTTTATGCAGAGCAGTGACTCGGTCTCTGCAGGACAGCTTTAACCAGCACTCACTAGTTTAGAAGGAAGTGTGCACAGCAAGTGAGTCCATGCAGAGCCTCCATGCGAGCCCTGCCTCACCACCTGAGAGCCTTGTGCATTTTAGCAGATCTACTAAAGGGCTTAGGCCTCACATCCTGCCTGCCTCTCAGTGCCTCCAAGGATTGTGTGGGGCAATACCTGGAGTGTATTCCATGCCCTCTGTGGCTCAAAACATAGCTGTCGGTATAGTCAGAAGAAGAGAGTCCTTTTCTGTATAGGAGTTACAACACCCTTTACATGTTTCTAGCATGTACGTATGCCTGTGTATAGTGGTCAGCGGTTAACCTCCAGTCTCCCTCAGTCACTCTCCAGCTTATTTTTTGAGATACAGTCTCTTCTTTTTTACCTGGGGCCCTCTGAGGGGCCTGGTCGGCAAGTCTAGGGATCTGCTGGTTTCCTCCACGGGGCTGGGATCACAGAACCATCCCTCCATTCCATCTTTTAATTGAGTTCTTGGGTCAAAACAAGTCCTCTTTGTCCGAGAGAGCAACCACAAACATCACCCAGCCGAGCTCAGCCTGCTCAGAGGGCGCAGGGAGGTGATTGCTAGGTGTATGTGAGACCCACAGGATGGAAATCCACTCCCCAGACCATTGCAGTTAGCTTCAAGCCCAAGGGCAGGTGAGGGCTGCTCAGTGTAGATCAGCTGCAGGTGGATCTGTGACTGGGCCAGACCCTGTGTGACCTCGGGAAGCTTGGAGTTGCCAAGAATCCCTCTTGTCTGAACATGAACCACTGTAAGACCAAGGTGATGGGGAGGGGAGGGGCGGGAACCACTGTCCTCAGAAAGTGGGCCAGCCCTAGATCAGAACTCAAACTTGGAGGCCGCGCTGGCATCCAAGGTATCTCATGATGTCCTGTTAATACCATGTTTTGCTTTGTTGACATCATTTTAATCTCTCTCTCTTTTTTTTTAAAGATTTATTTATATAATGTATATGAGTACACCATTGCTCTCTTCAGACACACCAGAAGAGGGCATCAGATCCCATTACAGATGGTTGTGAGCCACCATGTGGTTGCTGGGGATTGAACCCAGGACCTCTGGAAGAGCAGTTGGTGCTCTTAACCGCTGAGCCATCTCTCCAGCCCCCATTTTAATCTATCTCTTGAACTCTGGATCGCCAGCCTCCTTTTCTAGAAGGGAAGCATGTCCCCCTTGAGGCCAAGGCTGGGCTGAGTGGACCGACCCTCCCTATCCTCATGGAGCTGCCTTTGACATGTCACTCAGTGGCTTCATGCCATCCCACATGACTGGGTCAGAAAGGTGGTGAAGGACCCACATCTCTGACAGTCTCTGGGGGCTGCTTGTTCAGTGAGTGACCTGGTGGAGGTGAAGCACTGGCTGCTCCTCACTCAGGACTCCTAGTGAATTTGTCCCACTCTGCTCATCAGCACAACCAGGCAGTGACCCGCCCACAGTCACCTGTGAGGCTCAGTCAGGCCAGGGCCGCCTTCCAGCATCCCTCCATGAGCTTCTAAGCTCACCTGGAACTCAGCCCCAGCTTAGATTCAGAGACTCCGTTTAACCACTCAGCCCTCGATCTCTCATCTAGAAAATGCAGAGGCCGCACCTGCCCGGCAAGGGCCCCGTAAAAGGCTATTGAGAGACGTTAAACGCTGCCCTCCGCTCCTCTCACTTGCTCGGAAACCAGGCCATTTTTCAGCCTTCAAGAGACAAAAATGAAAGGGAGTGTTGGCTGATGGCGACTAGGTAACCTTTTACATCGGCTCTCACCAGGCCGAAGCGCCCAGTAATTGGAAGGGCTCAGTGTAAAAGGCACTCTTAAAGAGCCAGCGAGGACGAAGAGGCAGAGACTCCATTAACCAACTCTGGGCTGTCGCTTCTGCAGAGCAGGCCCCGCTCACACTTGCTTGCCCACACCTGATCGTCCGACTCTGTGGGAGTGGACACATCCCACCGAGGTGTCACACCTAGCCCAGGTCATCTTTGGAGGGACCTGCTAGGCAGGGAGTAATTGAGAAGGTCATTGTGTGGGGACAGTTCCATCAACAAGTAGGGGACAGGCCCTCTCTCCTGCCGTGACTTTGTCACCAGACACAGAGTAGAGGTGAGTCCCTGGAATAACTCATGGGGCACCAAACGTTCTGCCCAACCGTGTGACCACCTAAGTGGACAGTGAGTGGCCTGTGCGCCACACTCAGAGCACACAATGTTGATTCAGCACCTGGAGAGAGGCGGGGGTGACCCTGCCTTGTCAGGGTATGCTTTCTGTCTCTAGCCGAGGAAAGGAAGACAGATAAGCTATTCAGATGGTATCAGTCTTCGTAGTGACTTAGGGCAGAGGGGGCACTAGGGTCAGGGGCAGGATTTGAACTGTGAAGATAATAGAGAGATAGAGATGAATGAGGAGACACCCCTGGGTCAGGGGGTTTTAAGTAATGGGACCAACTGATGCTAAGGCCCTGGGGTGGATGCAGACTCAAAGAGAAAGCCGCTGTGAGTCTTTAACAGGCGAGAAGGGACAGGGAATGAGTTGACTAGACCACAAGGGAGGTGAAGGTCCCTCAGCATTGAGAGTGTGGGTCTGGTACACAGACATGAGACCCAGGACAGATGTTGTCCCTGAATGAGTGTGGCCTTTAGCTTATCCGCCTAGCTAGAGATCAGACAAGGTAGACTGGACACACCCTCCTGGAGGCTTGGTTTTCTTGCATACCAGCAAAAGTGGGCTGTTTGGATGCCCACCCTTGTCCATAAGCCAGGCTTGCTGCTAAGTGACAGGGGGCCTGGCTCTCTGGCTGCCCAGTGAGACTTTCAGCCACACGAGGACTCGTAAGGGACAGGGTAGCTATCAGAGCAGCTGGTGGCCTCACATACGCCATGACGGGATCAGTCTGCACATCCTTGAATCACTCTGCACCGTCCCTTAGAGCGGCATCATGGGAGCAAGTAGCAAAGTTCAGACTCTTGGGCGCCGGGCCCTTGTTTGTTGAATGAGAAAGAACAACCACTTCTCCCAGCAGGGCATGGCTCCACTGGCTTCTGGCGACTTGGTAGTAGACAGAGCCGTGGATACTGTTAGCCAAGCTGCAGGCCTGGGGACCAGACACCCATCATGAACCTGGTCCTGCTCCTTGTCACCTAGGGGGACCAGCCTGGGTCTCCTCCCTCTGTAAGGTAGAGACGTCAGTGCCTTGCTCTCAAGGGCCGTGTGAGTCCGAAGTCCAGGCCTTCTTGAATGCCGCAAAGCACGGAGGACTGAATGTATTGGCTGCTGCTTACAGCACCACAATGTGTGTGTGCCTGTATGTAGCATGGTAGTTTGAGCTGGGGGTACATTTAAAGGACTTTTTCACCGCACGAAGATGCCTGCGGTTTACCCTGTCCCCAAACCACCCTTCCTCTTCCTGGTATCGCAGTGCCGCTGCTCTCTGGGTCCCTTGGGTGACAGCACCCTCTCCACAATACCTTTAGCGCACGCAGATGGGGAAAGGACCTGAGAATGGATGTCCCACGTGATTCCACTCTTGTAAAGTCTGAGCTCCAAGTAGCAGTGAGGACTTCAACCCCAGGAATGGTTGGAATCAGGGTGAACCGTGTCCACCCCTTGGTGGGGTGCACATAGGCCCACCTCCCAGCCTACCCACAGCCCAGGGCCAGGCTCCGGAATGGTCATGTCGCTCAATTCAGCTGTACAGGGCCCTCTCCCTTCCTTCCCCTGAGCCCACCTTCTTGGCTAGGATTGTGTAAGTTGAGTCTGGGCTGGGGGATGCTCCCTGTATGGGGAGGGGACCCATAGGAAGGGGACACACAACTTGACCTGTGTATGCAAACGCACCTCACACCAGATATGATTGGCCCATAGGTGCCTCAACCCGTCCCACACACCTAAAGAAATCAGAACCACCCACAGCAAACTCCAGTTGTCATCAAAAACCCACCGACCTGCCACCAATCCTGGTGGCGGCAGCCTGGCAGAGGAGGCGGGGCCGTGGTGCGGGAGGCGTAATTGGTGAACCCAGGGTGAATGAAATAATTGGAAAAGTGAGGTGTGAGTTTGTTAGGGAAGTGTGAGCGTGTGGGGGAGGGGAGGAGGGCTATGTTTAAAAGCCCGCTCTGGCCTCTTTATTCACAGCTTCTGATACAGTAATTGCTATTTTGTGGTTTCTATTATCTACACAGTGGGGAGTGTGTGCAGCTCCGTCCCCCAGCGTACTGGGCTGGGGATGAATCCCTAGGTGCCACAGTTTCCTCCTCCCTCCCTGGCCCCTAGTGGCCCCGACCAACCTCTCTCCACTGACCGTGGCCTTGGCTCCCAGGAGGCAGGGTTCACATAGAAGTCTCTTCAAAGGCCTCTTTTAAAAACTGGCCTCACAGACCAGGCCAGCAGATAAAAACCTTCATAATGGCTGGTGTTTATATGTCTCTTATCTCCTTGGAACGAAAGGTACTTCATTGATTTTTCTTCCCTCCCCCAACCTTCTCTTTTCTCCTTAATTCTCTTTGGCTATCTCTCCTCCATGCTTGGTGTTGGCTTCCCACGATTCTGCATTACACAAGCACCCTGGGCCACTCTCTGGCCAGCGCTGTTCCTGAGCACCCAGGGCAGGGGCTCACCTCAGTCCCGAGTCTGTCACCTTTGCCCTTTGCCCCTTGGTTTTCTCATCTGTCAACCAGAGGTGGTGACAGTGTTGACCCCAGCTAGTATTGTTACATCTGGGGGTGGCAGGTCTCAGAGACCTGGGGGGCCCTCCTTTGTAGCTGGGGTGACAGTAGCAACAGGCAATGCCAGTGTTTCGAAGCCTCCCATTTCTTGAAGTGTCCACAGATACTGGGAAGTTCTTCCTAAGCTCTAACTCTTAACTCTTTAGCTGTTCCTTAGCCTGGCTCTTTGCCCTGTTCTTAAATGCCCCTTTTTACCGTGGTCATTTCCGTAAAGCTCCTGGGGTCTTTTGGCACATGTTCCTTGGCCATTCAATTGGCAGTCTAGAAGCCCCAAACCTAGGTCATGGACTCCCCCAAAGGCCCCCAGCTCCCGTCCCCACCCCAGTTCCATGGTGGCTCCAGACTGTCATGGCTCCCTCACTACACTCTTAGATGCACGTCCGCAGACCACAGCAGCCCGGCCCCTTCCGCCTCCTCACCCGCTTCTTTCTCCACCTTTTAATTATTTTCCTCGCTTCCTCCGGCCCCTCAGCTGCTTACCATGCACCGAGCATCCACGGCTCACAGCATGCCATGGAGGGGAAGAATTAACCTCAACAGCCTTCCCCCACCCCATCCTCCTCTCCCTCTCCTCTGTCTTCTTTCCCTGTTCCCCCCACCCCAGCACAGAGCCAAGCAGAGAGTAGGTACACATGGCCCTCTCTCCCTTGCCCCGTGATCCTGTGTGGATCACTAGGACCAGCTACTGCCACACACACACCATATACCGCATACACCACACACACACACACACACACACACACACGCACACACACTCCTACTTCACCCTGGATTTAGCCACATTTGGGAAAGGAAGAAGCCCCACCTCTGGAAATGGCCTGGCTCTATGGGGCACAGGACAGGCTTGAACTATCCTGTGGCCGGAGCAGGGACTTTACCGCCTGCTGTTTCCCACCCAGAACAGGGCTACTTCCCCTGGACAGTTTGTTTGTAAAGCAGGGTGGAAAGACTTGGGTGGTGGACTCCATAGCCCCTTTCCATAGTCTCCGCCTCTTCCAGCTGTCTCCTGCTGTTGTTCATTCTGGAAGTGGCTCTCACAGCACCTGTGCAGGGCAGGCATTGGGCTCCAGGCCGCAGGCACAGGCACAGGCACAGCAAGATGAGTGTGGGTTCTTCCACCAGAAGTCACACACACACACACACACACACACACACACACACACACACACACAC
>JANHMN010000023.1:31974444-31988686 GCA_030674055.1 Rhabdomys pumilio | reverse complement strand
CACACACACACACACACACACACACACACACACACACACACACACACGAAGTATTGCATGCACACAGGGACTGGGAGGTTCTGGTCGGCTCACTGTGGGCAGTGGCATTGTGACAGATGTACTGGAGATGAGGTGAGTGGGTCTGGAGAACCAGGCGTTGGCATCCTCTACAGCAGCCTGGTGTCCCACCCCTTCGAGCCTTCCCACATTAGATGTAAAGCCCTCAGACCTGGGCTCTCAATGTCCCCACGGGTGACCTAGCGAACCAGTGACCGATGAGCCATCTCTATGGACCAGCCTGAGAGGGAGCCTGTGCATCCCCAGCTCTCCCTGTTCCAGGCAGCACCACCCACGCATGGAGACTGGGCAGAGAGAGGGACCCAGGGCTGTGTGTCGTGGGATGTGCAGGCCTTTAGGTGGCAGAATAAAGCAGGGTTTGCTGGCTCTTTGACTGTCAGGTCTCCAGGCTTCTCATCTGGTCTGCTCAGACTCCGATCCCCCTCCAAATCAGCTAAGAGCCCCCTCTCAGCAAAGAATCTGGCTAGGCTCCCTCTGCCTCTTTCCCATCCAGGGGAGGCTGGCCTTGTCGCCAGCTCCCCTCTCCTAGGCAAGCACGGGCGTGGGGATGGGGGTAGCACCAGGGAGAGCTGGACGTGCCGATTCATTTTGAGGCTTCATAATGCTGCGTTTACACACAGTCCTGCCTTCAGAAATGGGGCCAGCAGATGCCTGCTCATGCTGCCAGGGCTGCAGGTTAACACCCCAGATTTAACTTATATCATTTTGTAAGTGCTTACGGCCTGCACTGTGTTCTTTACCCAATCGGTCTTTGGCTTGAAGCATCCCAAACCACAGTGTATGGCTGCGTGGACCCCATGGCCACCCGAGTGTCGATTTTCAAATAAAAATAACACCTCTCTTCAGATGCAGAGCGCGTTGCATATTTATCAGTGGCAGTGTGCACGTTCAGATTTGATAAATGGACATTACAAAGGGATTGGGAACGGGGCATGCGGCCAGGGGACCCTGAGGAATCTCACTTCCTTTGTCCTAGAGCCTTTCAAAGGTTAACTCAATGGAGAGGAGAGGGGTGACCCCAAGGGTGGCCAGGCCACAGTTCCCTGATCAGGTTTTCTGCTCCAGAACACTGCTTGACTGGCTTAGTGGGTATCGGAAGGGAAGCTTGTGGAGGACATGTGGCTCAAGGAGTTGTGTGTCCTCAGATCCCCGAGTACCGGGGCGTCTCTAGACCCAGGTTCTAGGCTGACAGAAGAGATTCCATGGATTGGAGTCAGTCAGCTTAGACTTAGCATATGCCTGGCCCCGGA
Organism: Rhabdomys pumilio; assembly: GCA_030674055.1. Classification (NCBI taxonomy): domain Eukaryota; kingdom Metazoa; phylum Chordata; class Mammalia; order Rodentia; family Muridae; genus Rhabdomys; species Rhabdomys pumilio. The sequence continues at coordinate 31,987,358 of JANHMN010000023.1, read as the reverse complement.
TGTGGTGACTTGCCTAGGAAAGGTGAGGGAACCCCACTGACTGTGCACCCAGAGCCTTGACTTTCACAGTCAGCCCCATGCCTTGGCTGGGGACTTCCTGGCCTGGTGCAGCCTGTGCAAGACTCATCCCATGAGGAAAGGACAAGTGTCCAGGTGTCCCCCAGGTGGCAGGAGAGACACCAAAAATTTCCCATCAGCACCTCCAGCCTGATGGTGCCCTCCCTCCCCAGAGTGGTGGCCAGCAGGGAGAAGAAAGCCACGCCTGCAGAGTAGAGAGGGCTGGCTGTGGGGAAGTGGGAAACCACATGAACGAGCCCAGGCGGTGGGTGTTCCTGTAACCAGCAATCTCTGGTAACCCACAGGGTCCAGGACCCTTTCGTCCCTCAAAGCCCTCAGTCCTTAATCTTTGATGTCTGCCTTTTGTCTCTAGCACCTTCGGGGAACTGAAGACAGTGCGCCTGCCAAAGAAGATGACAGGGACAGGCGCTCACCGGGGTTTCGGCTTTGTGGACTTCATCACCAAACAGGATGCAAAGGTGAGTGCTGCCCCCAGAGAAGCACAGAGCCCCTGAGCCGCAGGAGTGTCGCTGCCTCGTGCCTCCAGCTCTCTCCCTGATGCTGTTGATTTATTCAGTCTCCTTGGAGGCAGAGCACTGGGTATGGGATTTGGAAGGCCAGGTAGTATGTGTTAGTATGTGTGTGTGTCCATCATATATGTTCAGGGGCTTAAGTTGACCTAGTTTTCAGACTGCTCTGTAACAGGGAAAAGACCCCGGTCTAGGTGGCCATGGGGCTGGGCTTTATAGACAGTGCTATTTGAAACAGCCTGGGCAGGAATGGGAAGCATGCCCAGAAAACAGTACACGGGCTGCAGTCTGGCTCCCTCTTCATCCCTTCACTAATGGCCAGTTCCATTCTATGCTAGTGACACCAAGGGCCATGCCTGCTGCACACATGTGCATATGCAGATATTTCTCAAGCTATGCAGAGAGAGAACAGAACAGCCTTTGTCGGGGCGGTTATTTTTTGCTTACTTGTTGTGTACGTGTGTTTGGTCTGTGTGCATGAGTATGCGCATGCATGTGCAAATGGAGAGACTCTCTCCTACACATGGGTGCTGGGGATTAAACCCAGGTCACCAGGCAGGCACCTGAGCCATCTTGCCATACTCCCAAAACACCTCGTCCCCTTCCCCTTGGGCTTTGAAGCAAGGCCCCTGCTCCGACGTCAGGCCCAGGACAGCACAGGCAGGCTGTCATTCTGCCCATGCTGAATCCTCGCCAATGAGTGTAGAAACCACTCTCACAGCACCAAGTTCCAAAGGCCAGGTTGTGCAGGTTAGGAGTACTGGGCCACCCTGTACGCCCGCTGAGCGGTGCCCGCCAGCCACGACCCTCCGTTGCTTCTGCCTTCTTCCCTGGAAAACAGTGTCCAGAATTATTGCCAAGTGGCTAGGGCTCCTCCACCCCAAAGGGCACCAGGGGTGGGGAGCAGCATGGGGCAGAAGGGACAGCTTGGGGCTATGTAGACAGCCTGGGCATCCCACAGGCACAGGGCACTAACCCACAAGGCACAGCAGCCACCTACATTTTTCTGCCCCCACTTGAAGTGCCTACTTCATTGCCTAGACATTTGTCCCCTCTCCTCAGCTGGCAGCCATTCCATTGTCACCTCTCAGTGACAAAAGAGACAACACAATGCAAACACTAGGCCTTCCTTGACAGTAAGAGAAACACTGTTACTGAAGGCAGCTTGGCTTCTCGTAGTATTGCCCTGTACCTCGGTTTCCTTATCTGTGAAATGGGTTGTAGTGAAATGGGAACAGTAGTGTCCCCATTCCTGCTTTGTGACAGACAATCTTATGAGGGCAGCTCCATGGCACATGGCAAATGCTCAACACAATCTGATTCCCTCATCGCCATAGCCCAGGGACCCTGTGAGCCATCCATCCATCCCTCTGCTCTCAGCTCGGTGCACAGGTCTATGGCATCCTGTCTGCAGAGGGGCACTAGAAGACAGTATGCACACTGCATATTCTCAGACAGGACAGGGAGGGTGGGGGTAGCGGGACAGCCACTGACAGTTTTCTATCCAGATCCCCAGACCAGGCTGCCCTGGGAGAAGCAGAGCCCAACTCTACCCCTGAGAAAGGTCTGTTCACCAAGGCCGACCCCAGACTTACACTCACCCGTCTATGAAGCCAGCATGGCTTCTTCCCCTTAGTGTGACCTTGGAAAAGTGACTCACCCTCCCAGTGCCTCCCCAGCCTCACCAGGCTGCTGGAGGGACAAGCTGGGGTGGACATACGTGGGCCCACTTCTCTGAGTACAGTCCTCAGTCTGCAGACCAGAGCCCACGTTCCTCCTTACCCATGTCAGCCCCTCAGCAGTGACTTATGGAGGTGGCAGCTTCTCCCTCCATCCCTTTCCGTTCTTGGCTCCTGGAAGAGAAAGGTCAGCTGAGGACAGTGAGGGCTCTGCCCACAGCCCTAGAGACTGGCTGTGCCCTCTGCTCCCCAGGTGCTATTTCCGGCCTCTCCGTCCCTGCTGCAGTACCCTGCCCCCCCCCCCCCCCCGCCCCCACCAGGACTCACGTCCTTTTTGCCCACTGTGCCAGTAAACTCGTCTTGCTGGAAGTGGGGTGAGCTGTTATCCATCTCACAGTGATCCCTGGCTCTTGCTGTTTTGGGGCAGCTCTGTCTCCTCCACTCTCCTGGGTCTGTCTGCAGAGCCTGGTTGTCTCCAGAGCCGCAGTATGAGTTCTTTTCACCTGCCATATATCATGCGCCCTGCACATAGTGTGGCCGCACTCTGAACATAGAGTCATTCTCTAGCTATGGCTTGGGGCCTGGGGTTACCCTGCAGTGGAAGAAGAATGGAGCCCAACCAAGTCCTGCCTGCCCTCGGGAAATGGATGGACGAGCAGGTGAATTCTCCCTGTCTAAGAGGTTTGATGACTCCTAGCATGCTAGACAGCAAAGATTGGTGCTGCTGTAGGTGCCGGTGTTACCCCAACCTCCCGGTTCTCGGGGAACCTAGCACTGCATAAGACGGACATGTCTGTCAGCTAGGAGACTAGCATGGCCAGGAGTTAAGCTAGCACACATCCTACCTACCTGTGGGGTCATCCTGGGCTGCCTTGCCTGCGAGCCATCCATCTCCTGTCTTGTCATCACTACTGCGCCTTCTCTGGGGCATCTGAATTGATCAACCCTGTTGACTTATTTTGAGTGTCCCCTGGGTCAGTGTAAGGTTGTTGGACAGGTGAAGAAATGGCTCAAAGACCAGACTTGGTTCAGCATTATATAGGCAGGCTTCTTTCTCCCGTCACGCACGCATTGCTTTGCCAAAATGCTGACCCGCCTCTACCTCAGCCCGCCCCTCACACACATCCCTGCTACCTAGCTACAGCACTTTACCCTGGAAAATGGGCTCCCTGGGTAGAGACACACAGAGGCCAAGAGGTCCCATAAAGACAGCTCTTGGGAGAAGCCCCTGAACCCCCATGCCACCAAAAACCTCAGCTGCCTTCTTCAGTGCTGAGCTTCCAGCCTACCCCAGCTCACTATGCCTCTCCTCACCTGGACAGTCAATGGGAAGTCCTGGGCCGGTGGGTTTGGCCCTCATTGGCTAGGAAATCTCCAATGGGCACTGGGTTTCCATTCAGGCCCCACTTTACTCTTCCCTACCTAGCCCAGGCTGGCCCAGGAGGAAGGAGGAAATCCTGGGCCGCCGGGAATGAGGAGGGAGGAGCAGACAGACACCCGGAAACCAGAATATTAATTGTCCCCCACACGAGGTGCCTTTAATTCTCCCTCCCGAGCCACGCTTCTTTATACTTTTGTGGTTGCAGCTGTTTTAGCCACCGACACTGTTGTTTTAAAAGGCCTATTTTCACATAGAATGTTATCCAATTAGCGGAGCAATGTGTTGGCTTAAATAAACACTCGGGGGGAGCCGGCAGCCGGAGATGCGGTGGCGGCTGGCGTTGGCAGGCAGAGCTCCGCTGTGATAAACAACTACAGCTTTAATTGTAGGGTCGCAGGCATCTCCTTCCTCTTCCTGCTTCACCACGGCTGGTGGATGCCCAGGGAGCCAGCGACAGGACGTGCAGCCTGAGCTCACACTGGCTGGAGATGCCATGTGGTGCAGAGGGTTTGAGTGAGATCTGGGTGCTAGGATTGCTGACGAGGGGCAGGACAGAGCTGCTCCTGCCTCCTGGCTGGTACCCAGCACCCCTGCTCAGTGCTGAATGGTGTAGCCCGCAGCACGTGATCCGTCGGATGATCAGTAGCACGTGTGTAACACGCATCCTCACAGCGGTGTGCAAGGAGTCTCGAGGTGTCAGTACAGTGGGGTCTGCAGGATGACCCTCAAGGAAACACCCCTTTTCCAACCAGGCAGAGGGCCTGAGGGGTAGGGTCAGAGCTGCCTTCCTGTTCCACATGTGTGCCCCTGAGCCCAGGTGACTCTGCCCCACTGCAGAAGCTGGTGACACTGCCCTTGGGGAGTAGCAGGGCTTGAGAGAACAGATGGCATGGTGCATGTGCTGGGGACAGGGAGGCAGCTGAGTCCCGCGGGCTCTGAAGGTTCCCTGCTGTATGGAAACCTATATCCATTAGTTGTTCTGTGTCTGCCAGAATGCTGCCAGGAGCTAGGCCAGGAGTTGGGGGTTCGCCCCTATGTTTCTGTTTGAGTGTACCTTTGTGTCGTGTACAAGCTCACACCAGAATTTGAATGGTGCTACTTTACCAGGCTTCTGTCACCACAGCCCAGAGATACAAATTCTAGCCAAGCTTGCATCTCAAGGTAGAGACTGAGGCTCAGCCAGCACATGCAGGCTAAGAGTGTAGGTAGGATCAGGTGCTGCCCAGTTCACAGCCAAGGCATAAGCAAGATCACACTGTGCCATTCCACCAACTGGCTCTCCAGACCCTGGAGACAGAGGCCTGCCCGGCACCTCATAGGCCAGAGCAAAGACCTTGCTTTCAGGTGTGTCAGGCACAGTGTGAGTCAGAGGAGGGTGAAAACCCAGCCATGAGGCTTGCACGGAGCCAAGGAGCAGCCACTGCCCTGCTCCTGTCACAGGCAGTCCCTGGAGCTCACACTGAATTGAGAAAGTGAAGCTTAGAGAAGTCTGTCAGCTCACTGGACAGTACAGGAACTGCCTGTCACCTTCCCTGGCCACCTCATGTGGGGTTGTAGTGTGTGTGTGTGTCCCACATCTGCCCCCCCCAAGGGGCTAGGGCCACTGCTCAGAGGGACAGAGGCATGGGAATTTGACTGTGTTCACTCCAAGCTGTCACCTAGTGGACATCACACTGTGAGAAGCCGCAGGACTCCACTTGGGATGGGAGAACAGTCTGAGGTCCCGTGGGGAACCAGAGCTCTTGGGTTGGGGGTCCCCGGGCCAAAAGGCAGCCGGCAACTAGTTGGTTCTCAGGCCTCCCGTGGAAGGTTTGAGACCTAAGTGGGCATACAGGCTGGATTGGTCTGCAGCCGAGGGGAGGGGAGAATCTCTAGCTGTGTCCCACAGGGATGAGAGTTCTGGTCGAGGCTGGCTCAGCTTGCTTGCTTGAGTTCATGGCCTCTGTGGCTGGAAACGTAGAGCGGTCATCTGTGATTAGGCGGTGGCTCAATAGTTGAAAACTTTCTCCACAGTTTCCCATGGTGGGTCCCAAAGAAGAGAAATAGGCTATTGTCTTAAGATATTCATTGTCGTGGTGGAGTGGAGTGGGCCTGAGGTTAAATACCTTTTGCAAGGAGGAGAGTCTGGGAAGGAATGTTTAATTTGCTAAGCCATCTGGCCTTTAGGTATCTCATATCTGTCTTGAGGCTCTGTGGCCTGTAAACATGCCCTCTACCTGTGGAGGGGCTAGTGGGGGCATTGTCCTATGATCGATGGAGATCTTCCGCCTTGTGTCAGTAGCCTGGAGTCTGGGAGCATGACGAAATGCATGGTGTCCCTTGCAGGAAACCTGCGGGGTCTCTGGCCATCTCCAGCCAGTGCTCAACCAGAGACCTTGCTGTCCTTTCATGGCTCTACAACCTCACACCTGCCCTTTGAGGTGCTTCAGACCTGCCGAGGCAGGAGTGGAGCCTTCCCTACTCTGTTCTGCTATAGCACCTGACGTTGGGGTCAGCACAGTGTGCTTGGAGGTTAAACTGTCTTGAGCTGATGGGATGACTATGTGTGCAACTGTCTCTCAGAGAGTCAGGGCACAGTCTACAAATGGTCCTGTGTCAGTTTGTCTTGGAAGGTCGCCTCAGCTCCTCAATGTCTGTAGTGGTTTGAATAAGAATGGCCCCCATAGGCTCATGTATTTGAATGCTTCGACCAGGGAGTGGACCTGTTTGAAAGGATTAGAAGGATTAGGTGTGGCCTTGTTAGAGTAAGTGTGTCACTGGGAGTGGACTTTGAGGTTTCAGAAGCCCATGTCAGGCTGCCTGTGTGTGCGTGTGCGTGCGTGCGTGCGTGCGCGCGTGTGCGCACACACAGATCACTACGCAGCTCCTAGTTACTGCTCTAACATTGTGCTCCTCACCGTGTTGCTCATGGACTAACTCTCTGGAACTGTAAGCAAGCCCTCAGTGAAACGCTTTCTTTTACAAGAGTTGCCATGGTCATGGTGTCTCTTCACCACAACAGAAGAGTGACTAAGACAGTGTCACTTCTCAGGATGGGCCCCGGTGCCATTCACTGTGCAAGTCACTCTGTGTTATGCAAAGAGCTACAACAGTCCTACCTGTGAGGTGGCATCTGGGCAGGCCAGAAGCCCCACTAGTAAAGTGTGCTGACCCGAGTTACAGGCCATGAGGAGGCAATGTGAAGTACCCTTCCCTAGAAGTCACTACCCAGCATTTTTTCCAAGCCTGGCAGGACTTGACTCCTCCGTCCCCTATGCTCAGTGCAGGGCACCAGCATGCATATGGCTATCCTTAGCCACCTTTGTCACCGTCCCCTTCAAGTGTGGGGCACAGATGCTTAGGGCAGGTGGATGGTGTCTTTGGATGTCTTTAGTGTCTGCAGCCCTCTGGCTCTGCCAGGGATTCTCAAGGAGCAGGAGGACAGGGCCAGGAGGCTGCTGACTTATAAAGTCAGGTCCATTCTTAGTGCTGCAGACAGTAGACATCAGCCAGTGCTCTGTAACCACATGGGACTGAAGTCCTGCCAAGGGCATAAGATGGTTTTGGTTGCTGGGAGAAATGTCTTCGAGGAAAGTGCATAAAGGTTGGACCCAGCACACCACTGGCAGCATTCCAGACCTTCCGTGGTCTTCAAAGATGGCTACCAGGTCCAGCCTCTTCCAGCCCTGTACTGATCCCCTACTGTCCGAGTAGACTGGCTTCCTAATGGAATCAGGGTGAGGAGGCAGGCCATGGCCTTGAACCTGAGGGCTAAGGCTTCAGTCACAGGGAATCCAAGCCATAGACCTCGATGGTAGTAACCTGGACCTGGGGTAGATTCTCCCCTGGGATAGGAGCCACCTGAGACAGACCCCCACCAATGGGAGTCGGGGTCCAGCAGGGTCAGGTCCACTCACAGTGTTTTGAATAAAGAGATTTACTCTCCCAGAAACCAAGGGACTCACCATGAATAAGGATATTCCTGGGACAGATGGTGAGGAAATGTCTGGATGCTCAGGCTAGACTCTTAGGAAGAAGGGCGTGGCCCATGCTGTCATCTGCAGGTTGTGATGGGAAGGAGTTCCCACCTCCTTCCCCATTCCTCCCCCAAGCCTCCTATGTACACCCCCTCTGTAGAGAGAGAGACAGTGCTGGCTATGGCCCCCTGAGGAGGCTCCTGAAGTGTAGAGGGTGGAGCTGAGGGTAGCCAGCGATGGCCACCAGGAGATGGCAGAGTGTGGCTTTTCTTTGTCATTCTCTATGTCAACCGGAGTCCCTCTAGTTGTACTCTGGGTCATAGGCTTCCCAACAGACCAGGGTGAAGGTTGGCACATCTCCTGTGCCAGCAGGTGGGCGGCTGTGTCCATTCAGCAGGGACGCAAAGTCATGGGTGCAAGATGTAAAATCAGACCAAGTCCAGTTCACCATCCGGTGTGCAGTGACCCCAGCTGTGCTTGCTGTCCTTGTGTTCTGAAACACAGGCTTGAAAAGCTAAGACAGGGTATTTAAGTCAGGGTCACACTGACGATCCATCCACTCAGGGTGGAGATGTGTTCTCGAGACCCTCGGTGAAGGAAGACTCTGCTTTACTGAGTAGTTACTGAGAGCAATGTGCTTGCTACGTGAGAGGCGGGGTGCCTTTCCTCTAGGGTTTCGGGTTTAGCCAGGGAGACAATGGGTAGGTGATGGTTTCTAGCACGGAGACCAGGTGTGCCACGCACAGGGTGGCAGGACCTTCGAAGACTAGGCTACAGTTTCAGTGTTCGAGGAGATGGAGCATGTGGTGGGTTCTCAGTTGTCCCTTGTGAAGTGGGAGACCAGTGAGTGACCCTTCAGTGGAATAAGCAGGCTGGGGTCATATGGTAGGAGACCTGTCAAGCCTGGAGCTCCCTGGGCCATACCAAGAAGACTTCTAGCCTCAGGAATGCACATCCCAGAGGACACTAGCCCTCAGGCTGTTTGGGCAAAGGCAAGTTGCCTGAGCCTGGGGAGGTGGCAAGGTGTTGAGGCGTTTCAATGGGGCTGGATATATGGAAGAAGCTACTGGTGGCCGACATTCTTCCTGCTGCAGCACCTAGAATCTTCCATGCTTTTCAGGTGTGCCCTGCCCCTGCCCCAGTCCAAAAGCCCCTCAAAAGGGGGCCATCCCTCCCTCCTCCATCCCTAAGGTGCCTCAGGCAGACAGGCACATGGCGTCTCTTCTTTAAGCATGCGCACTTACATTCCCCAAGGCTGGCTCCAACCTCCAGTCACTCACTACCCTGTGGGGAAAAGCTTTGAGGACACCACACTGCAGCTCGGGAAATAGGTACACAGAGCATGACCTGGTGTCTATCAGTCCTCAGCAGTCAGAACTGGGAAGGGCTCTGCTATTTTTGGAGAACCCCATATTGTGTTCTAGAAAAAAATAAGAACGTTTGCAGGCGGACGTCTTCGTTTCCACTCTGGCTCCTGCAGACTGAGGAGTGGCTTATGACAACGTACCAGACAGCATTGTCGCAGGGCAGGGCTCTAAGCTGTGAGTGAATGGCTTCCTGAGTGTCCCCACCCCTATCTTTGCTGCTCCTAAAATTCGCCGCAGCCTAGATTCAGAGACATTAAGCAGCTTGGTCGGCATCACACAGCTTGAAAGTGATTGAACAGGGATTTGAACTGACGTAACCTGGCTGCAGAACCACAGCCCCATAGTCTACTTCCTGTACCCCCTCCCCCACTATGGAAAGCCCTTTCAATGAGGGACTAATAAAGTCCCAGAGGGGTACAGAAAGAGGGAGAGGCTATTAGGAACTCCTGCAGGGATCAGAAACATCACCAGGCCTTCTGAGACAGGAAAAAAGTAGATTGGAAAAAAAAAACTTGAGAAAGAAAATGGAGGCTGGGGATGGGGCAGCTCTTCGCCTGGGCCTCCCTGCCAAGATCTCTTCCTGCTTTGTAAGTGAGGGTGGAGCAGCCACCAGATGCAGCCATGGCTGTCCCAGACTGCTGTGTCCCCAGGATGCAGCTCCTCAGGGACCCTCATCAGACTCCCCACCAGTTCCTTTCTTGGTCTCGAGGCACCCGGCTCCCCAAGTCCCGCCGTCTCCGTGCCTCCCTCGACAGCTGAGCATCCGCGATTCTGAGCTCAGAATGAGCCATTTCGGCTCGGGGGCCAGATGCATTTTTATATCTGCCTGGAAAAAAATTGTAGGGGCTCTGCCGGCAGTCAAGAGAGGCTTCTAAATTAAACTTTAAAAAAAAGTGTGTGGGGTGTGGGGTGGGGGGCTGCACCTGGCCCTTCTCAAGCAGTGCAGAGAAGAACAAAGCATGGAAACCTTCCCTCCGTTGGCCGTGTTTAACGCTTCCCCTCCCACCGACCCCCTCATCCCCAAGCCCTCCCATCCTTCCAGATTCTATTTGTTTTGAATAAACTCTGGGCACTGCCTTTATTGCCTGCTCTAAGTCCTGAAGCCTTCCAAGACGGGACCTGACCCAGCTAGGTCAGTGACTAGCCCAAGGTCATGGCCTTATTTCCCTCACACGTCCTGCGGCATACACAACAGAAGTACATAACCTGGAGTTATGGGGCCCAAAACCAGGATAGCTTGGGATGATGTGTGACCAAAGCCTCCCTCCCAGATGCTGTCCACAAGCGGTGATGCTTGGCATTGGACGGCTCCCAGACTCACTTCCTCGGGCCCCATCTCCTCTGCACAATGCTGCCTTGTCTGACACCAGTTCTTTTTCCTAGGCCCACCTCATTCCAGTGTTGCCTGGTTACTGCAACCATTGTTTTCAAGCACAGTCACCTCCCAAGGTGCCCATAGCAGTCATATCATGGGCAAGGGGCAGTGGCTGGTTCCGGCCCTCACTGTACTGGTGAGTGGGCGCTTCTAGGCATCAACACAATGAGAAAGGTCCCATATCGCCCTCCTCCAGCTGTCAGCCTGGGTACTCTGCAGTCTTCAGGAACCCCAGAGTATCCTCTATGCTTTAGGGCTCTGTGGAGAGAAGGACGCTTAAGGAAATTTGACTGAGAGCACTGGAGATGTATGTGGACACACTGTGTGCCCCACACAGAAGATATATACATGGACACGCTGTGTGCCCCACACAGGAGATTTATGTGGACACACTGTGTGCCCCACACAGGAGATGTACATGGACACACTGTGTGCCCCACACCAAATCACCTTGGATCCTCTTCAGGGTCCCAAATCTGGCTGCATTGACCCTTCCACTTCAAAATGCTGAGCTCAGAAAATTCACTTAACCTAAGACCTTGAAGGAGGGAGAGTGTGTTCAAGGCCTGGGGTGCCAAGCTGGGCACAGAAGTCCATAGTGGAAAGGACAGGAGACCAAGAAAGAGACAGTGGGAACAGAGAGGACAGACAGAGGACAGGCACCAAGTAACCATGAGGGAGTGTGTGTGCATCCTCTGATAACTAGGCAGCTGGGCTTCCCACCTGACAGCTAGGTGAGAGGCTCACCTGTCAGCGGGGTCACCCTCCACAGATAACAGAGAAGAGGCCACCCGGGAAACAAGTGACCCAGTGGCCCAGGCAGTGAGTGTATTGACTGATCCATGGCTTGCTGCTCCTTCACTTAGAACATAGCTCACTAACTTGGTGCCAGCAACACCCCGAAGAAGCATCGCCAGACACCCAAAGTCACAAGGGCGGAGGGAGGATGTGTGGAACACCACAGCGCCTTCACTGCTCACGTGCTGCTCTTTCTTGTCCCCTCCTCCAGAAAGCCTTCAGTGCTCTGTGTCATAGCACACACTTGTACGGCCGCAGGCTGGTTCTGGAATGGGCAGACTCAGAGGTGACTGTGCAGGCCCTACGGAGGAAGACAGCCAGGCACTTCCAAGGTAGGAGTGGCTGACTCGGGGCGTCTGGGATTGAGAGCTGGGATGGGGACCACCTGGATCGCTGCCCTCGCTTGGGTGCAACCCCGAGGCCTCCTGCCACTTTAAGCCACTTTGTATCAGGACAACCACATGCACAAAGGCTTACCTTGTCCACTGCAGGTAGGAAAGGCAATGACACCAGGCAAGCAGGAAGGGCAGGGCAGTTGTCTTTTCTGTTCATATTATAGTCTCCAATTCAGGTTCCAAAAAATAATGCCTCAATGCTGGGAATCGGTCCTGAAGACTGGCCCTAGGAACCATGGTGTCACCAAGTTCCAATGTGCCATTCTTGAGGGCTGTCCACTTCCTGCCCAAGCTGTATGCTCACAGCTGACTCACCAAGGTGACACTGTGGCCTTAAAGATGGTTACCCTCCTCCTGAGCCTAGCTGTCCTCATGTTTGGGACACCATAGTGACTGAGTAGGGCTGTGGGTGGGCACAGGTGAAGATGGTAGCCACTTCTCTTTGTGGGTAACCCAGGCCGAGGGTCCCCAAAGTTGAGAAACAGGAGGCTCATTATGCCTGGTGCTGAGATAGAGGGAAGTCAGGGAGAGGTTGAGAGGTCTGTGGGATTAGAATCACTGAGTCTCATCTCTGTTGGGTGTGCGCCCCTCACGAGGATGTCAAGACTTGAACTGAAGCCCACCTTCCAGTTCACGAGTACCTTCATAGTGGTCTCCAGAAAGCAGAGCAAGATAGCTACCATTGAGCCACCCAGCTAGGAACAGGTCCCCTCCTCCCACTTGCTGGTAAACAGGTTCTGGCTTAGTCTGGGGCCGTAGTCATTGGTGCTGTGACCTCAAGAGCCAAGCAGTTTCTTCCTCTCTTGCTGTCCTTGGCACTGAGGTCCTCGGGTATTCTAGCTCTGGGCTCAGAGAGACAGCTGTCATCCCGACGGTGTTTGCTATGAGCTCTCTGTCTACAGAGCTGGGATCAGGAGCCAGGGTCAGTGCAGGACCATAGGGTACATTGTCCTGGAGGGTTTTGAGCAGACCAGCGAGACTGGCCCTGGCCAGTGTGCTGAGAACCATAGAGATAGCATGGGCCACCAACCACAGCCTTGGAACACAGACCCTGGCCCTCCATCGGTCAGCCACGCCCACCAGACTTCTTACAGAGGTCACTGTCCCCCTGTGTCCTGCCATGTGCTGTTGCTGTTAACATAGCACCTTCCCCTCTGCGTTTGCTGTGCTGAGTGACATGGGTGCCCTGTTCAAAGGGCTGATGCTGCTTCCATGTATCTGGTCCCCCGCCCTGCCCTGCCCTCTGGGCGTCAGTCATTTCATGTCATCTCCTCTGTGCCTCTCCCCATACTTTCTTGGTTTTGTTGTTGTTGTTGTTGTTGTTGCTGCTGCTGCTGCTGCTGCTGCTGCTGCTGCTGCTGCTGCTGCTGCTGCTG
>JANHMN010000023.1:31961771-31974434 GCA_030674055.1 Rhabdomys pumilio | reverse complement strand
TGCTGCTGCTGCTGCTGCTGCTGCTGCTGCTGCTGCTGCTGCTGCTGTTTGGGCTTGCTGGCTGGATGGATGGATGGATGGTTGGTTGGTTGATTGGTTTGTTTGTTTGTTTGTTTTAATTTTCTTATGGCTTGTTATTCTGGCCAGGCCCAGCCACCCCACCCCACCCCACCCACTCGTGGCAAATGTAGTGTGCCGTTTGCTTGTATCTGGAGTGATCCAGTCCTATCTGGTGCCCTTGTTTAGCTCCAGCTCCGAGTGATGCCAGACTTTCCATCCAGGGCTAGGAGTTTTCCAGCCCAAGCAAATGCAAAGCAGAGAGAAGCAGTAGATCGTGCTTACTCAGTGGTGGGCTCACAGCTCAGTAAGATCCCCAGTCCTGACGGGCAGATGGAACCTGTCTGCATTGACAGGCATCGACAGCCCCAAATGCACCCGTCGGCAAATGTTTGTGGAAGGCCTTCTCCCGAGGTGGGGCCCACCTCCCCTGTGGTTGCCCCACCACCCAGCCCAGGCCTCCAAGACTGTGGGCTCAGCACTTCTGCTCTGTGTGGACAGAGGACCCTTCAATAAATTGAGTTCCAGAGACTGCATCATTTCCTCCCAGGCGCAAGGCTGCAGCAGATGCCAACCCTTGATGTGTCTGAGCCATCTCTATGGCCGCTCCCAGCCACAGGGTGCCACTAGCCAGGTGTAATAATGGAACTGAGGAAGATAACCCTGTGTCTGCCTCACCAGCAGCCCCAAGATGGCCGTGGGTACTGAGGTTACCATGCATGGCTGTAATACCTCCAGGCATGCCCCTGCAGGCGCCATGACAGGTGCAAGGCTGCCAGGTATGCAGATGCCCCAGGAACAGCATGCACCCTACCCTTCACCTTGTCCTGTACATATGCACAGCAGCTGAAGTCCTCAGAACAGGGCCATGGACCCCGCAGCCTGCTTGGCCCTCCTTTTTCCTCTGCCCTTTTCCCTGCCGAGAAAAGTACTAGCTCATTTGTGTCGAAGTCTGCATTGTTCTGAGCCTCTGGGGCCCTGGCAGAGCCCAAGGGCAAGTGGGACCTGTGCCCAGCTCCGGCGTGGGTCCTGAACATTGCCAGGAAAGTACTCGGACCTCAGGTGGATCCCTGGAAGCTCTAGCCCCACAAGGCTGCCTGTGGGCTGCAGGCTATGCCTCTCCCACAGCCAGCTACTGGCAGGAGAGGGTTGCTGGAGACACACGGTTCCTGGTGCAGGGAGACAGCTGAACTGTAGCTCGGGCTGGCTGACACAGCGTTCCTTGCCATCACAGAGCCTCTCCTCCTGTCAGGACTTGCCAGGACTCAGGGAGATAGAAACTGTCATTGACCCATTTAGCAGATCAGAAAGGGCTCAGAGAGAGCAAGATACTTATTAAGGGGTGCCCAGCCACCCATAACACAGCTGGTATGCAAACCTTAGTTTTTGGTCATTCTCTTGACTGAGGCTTTGCATGGGCTGATCCAGTTGGCAGCTGTATGTTTGATTCCATATGTATATGTATGTATGTGTGTATGTCCTATTATCCGCTCCGTGCTCTGGTGAGTCTCAGCATCAGCTTTGCCATCTTTACAATGAACACAGAGTATCACCACTCTGGGGTCCTGTGGCTCTAGGGAGGTAACGCCTGACTTCTTCTGGCCACTCTCCCAGGCTCAGAGTAGTAGACTCGGGAGGATGTAATTGGGCAGAGAAAAGGGAGAGCCTGGTGCTCCTGAGTCTCCAACCAGGGCACAGGGCCTGGCACGTAGGAGGAGGGCCCCAGGCTCAGTGCACTGCAGGCTTTCACTTCCTGCTCCCTAAAGGAGCTTTGCCTTAAGCCCCACCCCCTTGTCTGTCCCACATGCATCCCTCATGCTGTCTGCAGTCCTTGGGCAATGGCAGGACACCACAGTGTTCCTCCCTAGCAGGTGTTTGGGACCCACCTGGCAAGCCCACAGTACAGGCCAGGCCGCAGGAGAAAGTCACCCTGAGTCAGTAGATACCTTACTGCCAGACAGGTGCCTTAGGGAGGGAGGGAGGTTGCGGTCCTCCCTAGTCCATTCTTCCTCTCCTGACCTCTCCCAACACCCCCAGCCTCCCTGGACTATCCCCATCTGGTCCTCTCCCATTCCTATCCCTCCAGCTACCCCCGCTTCTTGCTCTCTGCCTGCCATTCTGCCCTCCCCGGTCAGGAATCAGATATTTGGTCTCCAGCCCCCAGCCCTGTAGTAGGTGAAGTGGTTTTCGTCTCTGCCTAGCGTGTGGGGTGTGAAAAGAGTGCTCAGGAGGGGAAGAAAGAAGAAAGTCTGCCTCTAGCTGTGTCCCTTTCTTCCTGAACGTGTTATAAACCAGCAGGGTTGCAGCATTGCGAGGCTTTCAGGGCCTGGCAGGCCGGTACCACGAGCACAGACAACAGAATAAAATGGCCGGGAAGCGATCCACCGCCCAACCCATCTTAAGCACTCACAGCCAGGGAGGCCCGGCACACGGCTTTCATTCAGCCAGGAGCGTGGCTCGGCTTCCCTCTGTTGTCTTATTCCAGCTGGGGAGGCCCGATGGGCTGTGGTTAGCGGCTGCAACTTTCACCTCCAGAGTAGGGGCTCAGACATGAGCAGCATAGCAAGTGGCCAGCCGCAGTGCTGCCGTCCCTCCACCGCCTTATCCCCTGCCCACCGGGCCCGGCAACGCTGGCCAGAACAACATAGACACAGAGAGCACACACAGCACAGATAGGAGGAGTTCTGGTCAGTCAGCCACTGGCCTGGTACTCTGAGCCTCCTAGCCTCACAGGGTAGGAATGGAGCCCCAGCCAGACCCCTGTCCCATCAACCCACCACCTCACCTCCAGGCCTCAGTGCAGAAATGCAGCATTCCTCTCCATATTACACACACACACACACACACACACACACACACACACACACATCCACACACACATGCATACACACATCCACACACACACACACATGCATACACACATATATACATACACACACATACATACACACGTATATACACACACATACATGCATACATATACGTACATACACCCTTTTCCCTACTAGCTTAAACGTTCCAGGGGACACAGCTTAACTTACTTTAACTTACTTTGTATCAAGAATAAAGCTGGCTTCATAACTGTCTACAGAGCAGATGAATGAGCCCTGTTAGAACCAGTCATAGTCATGGCTGATGTTAGCTGAACATAGAGCATGTTCTGAGCCCTGGGTGGTGCCGATTGCAGCCACCTTCACATTAGGTATGGGCACCAAGGCTCAGCACAGCCAGGCCATTACCTCAGCCCAGAATTATTTAGACTCGAAACATGCAGACAGGCCCTGTTCGGAGCCTGATATTGTCACCTTGTTCCTCGGAGCCCTGTCCCTCCGCAGAGACGCAGCCTTGTAAAGTCTTACTAAAGATGAGCTCAGCCTCAGGGAAGCCAGAGACAGCTCTGTCAAGGGCCTTGTGCAACAGCAACCCTTAGCACTTTTGCACACAATGTAAAAACCCAGTGGAACTTTAGCCTGGCACACGCGGAGAGAGACAGGTCCCATGTTAGAGGACCAGACAGGCCCAGAGACGCTGTTGACTTTCCTAGGAGCACACAGCTCAGCTCTTGTAGAACAGATATCCCATTTCCTCCTGCCCTACGATGCCTACAGTTCCTGAGTCCCCGATGACGTGCAGAGACATTGTAGAGAGCAGCCTCGGTGGAAGCTTTCCTGGGAGAGGGCAGGTGGCTTTGTCTCGCTCCTTCTCTCCTTCGTGGATGTGGTGTTTGTGTAAGAGAGAGGGCAAGCTTCATAAAGTACAAGGATTGAGTTCAGTCAGTGGCAGGTTTTCTGAAGAAAATTAAAATGGATGGACGCTATAGCATCCCCCAAGGGAAGGGGTGCGCCTAACGTGGCAACTAGAACAAGCCTCCCACGAAGTCAGCTTTTCTGTGTGATTGCAAGGGACCAGCCAGCCAAAGACCTGCGGGAGAAACATTACAAGCCCAGGAACCCAAATGATGCAAAGGCCCTGGGGTAGAAGTGTGTTTACTACTGGAGCTCCAGCATAGAGTAGAAGAAAACAGACAGGAGATGCCAGCAGGGATCTGGCCAGCTGTGGCAGGAAGCCTGACTCTGCTCATGTTGCCCTGGGAAGCCCTGGAAGACTAAAGCAAAGGCCAGCATCGACCAACCTCACGAGTCTACATCATTGTTGCTGTGTGGGATTACAGTGGCTAGAGCTGGAACCAGGCCTGGGGATCACACTGAGGTCATCCAAAGATGGTGGCCAGGACCACAGCCAAAGGCTGCAGGGCAGGAAGCAGCTGGGAGACTGGTTGTGTTGGGGGAGGGGAGAGCTGTCCAGGGTGGCATAGAGAAGGCAGGGGGGTGGTGCCCGGGTGCTGAGCAAACCTGGGAAGCCAGGAACAGGTGCAGAGTTGGGAGTCTGACCAAGCTGGGTTTGTAACATCCCAGCATGCCCCAGGGGTATCAGCAGATAGATGGATGAGTTCAGAGCTCCGGGCGAAGGCTGAGCTGCAATATAAATTTGAAGTTATCAGCATACAGATGATATTTAAAGCCTGCCAGCGTTTCTACACACCCCCATTCCACACCTCCATCATCAGCAGGATGTCACGCTTTCGAAAGACCAGGGACCACAAGAGCCCGTTATCCCCCATCAGCCCCTGCAAATGGGCCTCCTTGATCTGAGCCATGAAGACATAATCATCGGGCTTTCAAAATCATAGGCGAAAAGTTCAAGCAAGTATGTGAAGTCACAGAATTTATTATTCAAAACATCCCCTGGCCGTGCCTCCTTCCAGCTCCCCGGAGATGGGGGTTTTGTGTAAGCTCCACATCTCAGCCCTTCATCTGGGCACCTCTCGTTCTTCCAGAGACCTGGTTGTGCCAGCCCTTCCACTGGACACCCGAGACTGTCACTCTGGGTCCCAGGAGGGCAGCGGGTATACAAGAGGACTTTGCATCGGTGGCTCCTACCTCAAGAGGTCAGGGTACTTGTCGATCCCCCTGGTTGCCACGGCTGGTGACAGGAATTGAAGCTCACAAAGTGGAGCCATGTGGGCCCAGGCAGCTCCTGGCCAAGGTGCAGATGGACAGGGCCCATGGAAGGGCCTTTAGGCAGCAACCTCGGTGAAATTATACTGGGAGCCTGCAGGTCCTTGGGGCCAGCTGGGGCAGGTGTGGCCCAGCCACACCCCCTGCCTCCCTCTCACCCCCCACACACCTGAGCCTCCCACTCCAAGCAATTTGACTCTATCCTGCACATAGTGCCACCCTCCCCTGGGAGCGGCTGTCCGTGCGAGGAAGGGACCTGCTCCCAATTCCACTAAATTGTTATTGACTTGTGTTCTGTGCGTTCTGCAAACATTTCTCTCAGCCGTCGCCGGCAAGCCCACGAATCCCTGCTAGGGCTAACGGGGAAGCCAGCTGTGCCGGGCCATCTCGCCTGCTCCTTCTCATCGATCACAGAATTAAACTGACAGAAGTACCGCAGGGCGGTGTGGGAGGGGCAGGGCCTGGCCACCATCCTAGGCGGGGCCCAGAGACCCAGAGACCAGAGGGTACAGGCTGGCCCTCGTACCTGACGTGCAGCCTGCCCCAACCAGGGGAAGCCAGGGAAACAGCTTCAGTGGCCGCCCTAAGTGCCTGTGGTAGGCAGCCAGAAGCACGTAGGCTGGAGACCACCAGCTGAGCCACCGGTGCCTTGCCTGTGACATGTGAACACAAAACAGTATTGGATTCATCATTGTTTGGCCACTGGAAGATCTGACCTGGAAATCAGTTTCGAGCCACTCTTAGGAAATCGGGTCCCCCTGGTCCTACATCCCACACGGAAGCCTGCAGAGCCACTGTGCATTTATGAGACATGCGCTCCCTGGTGCCCAGGCCACGGCACACAGTCCTCCCAACGCTGTGACTCCTGGTTACTCCGTCACCACATTTCTCCATGTCATCTCTTCTTGGACCCAGGAAGAAGAGATAATGAAAATGAGTCTCCAGGCCAAGCAGGGCTGTGGGAGCCTCCCCTCGCCTCCCCTTAATCTCTCCTCGCCTCCCCTCGCCTCCCCTTAATCTCTCCTCGCCTCCCCTCGCCTCCCTTCGCCTCCCCTCGCCTCCCTTCGCCTCCCCTCGCCTCCCTTCTCCCTGTGCTTACTCTCTCTTTGCATCAAGTTTCCTTCACCCTGACACTTGCTGCTCTCCCAAGACTGCACAGGGTTTCCAGACCCTGTAGCCCATCCTCACATAGGCCAAGGACAGAAGACCCCAGACCAGCGTGTATCCCTTCCCTACCTTGGGTTAAGCCCACCGTGGTCTAGGTTGGGGCTGCCCATGCACAGGACCAGTCCAGTTGTCTTGACCTACAGCCAGGAAGATGCCCAGGATAGACATTTGGAGAGAAGTTAGCCTGTGGCCACTTCAAAACCTCCCAGCATTTAGGTCCCTCACTCTGGGCTATTGCAGTGGAGAATGTGTCTGTGAGGAACAAACCCCACTGCCCACGTGGTCCATTTAAATACAACCCACTTAAGTAAGAGCCACGTTCCTGGCCTTTGAGGTGGTCTTTTGGGCTTTGGGTCAATCTCTGTGTGAATACTGACCTGTGACTCACCCTGCTCCCCCTTCTGCTGCCGAGACCCTGAGGGGGAGCTGGCACTTTCCGCTGCAGGGTGAGTGTCTGTGGCACCTTGGGCTTGGCTGTGGTATGAGGAAAAGGCCTCCAGAGTGAGATCAGCACCAGGAGAGCCTGTTTGTACCCACAGGACTTCCCCAGAGCTCAGGGATCGTGTACCCAGCTTGTGGGATTCCTAGAAGAGGGAGCTGCACTCAGCCTGCTGCAGCAACCCCACAGGCACCTAGAGCCCCACCCCTGCCAGTGTCCCAACTCACCCATGCCAGCTCTGCCACCTTATTGCTAGGTGCTGGCCATCAGAGACACTTGATGGTACATTTAACACTTCTTATCTATCTTGGCCCGTGCCTCCTGGCAACTGAATGTACACACTTGTGCTATCCAAAGTCTTGAAGGCCTTGTGGCTGGTCACTTCCTGCATTTTGAAATGGGATCTCTCCATTGTCCAGGCTGGCCTCGTACCACCAGGCTCAGACCACCTTCCTGTGCCAGCCTCCCTGGTACTGGGGTTCCAGGCATGGCCAGCACAGACAGCTTGTGCTTTGCAGCTTTCTCTGCATCCAGGAACTGATCCCAGACAGGGAAAGCAACTGGCTTGTGTGCAGCCTCCAGCCAGAGGGCAGGGTCTGCTGCTGGCCCGCTGGCTTCCCCTCCTGGGCTGCCTCTGTCTTGCCTGCCTCTTCACAGGGCCCTTCTAGCATCCTTTCTCCCTGTCAGCCCTCCTCTCATCCCATGGAGCCCTTTCTCCTGTCCTCCCCCGCCCACCTGCCAGTGCCTTCCACGCAGGCGACATTGCCAGCCAGGGAAGGGAAAGATGCGGGCTGGCATTCTGTCAAGGAATTAATTGAAAAATAAAACCATTAGGTGGGAACTGGAGAAATGCAGAGTGGGTGTTTGGAGGTTGGGGGGAGGGGGCAGGACTGGGGGCCTGTTGGGGGCCGGACGAGCTTTTTGTCAAGTTCATTTCTCGGTATTGATGTTTGGTGACAGTCACTTGTTGTTTATCTTCGGGAGCAGCTGCGCCGAGGAAGGAAAATGCACGGCTTGTTCCGTGTATTTATTTCACACCTTCCCCGGGTTCTGCTTTGTGTTTGTTTGGTGAAGGCCCACGGAGGCCTCCTACACGGGGAAGCGGGGTTTCCACAGCTGTTCCTGCCAGGCGGAGCCGGCACTCCATGTGGAAACAGGCCAGCGGGGGTGGGGGGAGGGCTGGGTGGCAGCAGCCGAGACACAGGGCCCAGCTTGTCCTCCAGGGCAAAATGGGGAGGAGGAGGGGTCTAACACTGATCCCTGGGCTTGAGCCTGACCCATCAGTAAGGTGCACCCACCCCTTTCTTACAGCCACCCCAGGAGGTGACAGAGAGTAGGGGTGACATACTCAGGGTGACATGGCTGGTGATGGCAGAGTCTGTTGGTCTGGGGTCCTGGAGTTGTGGTCACTGCCTGGTCCCTGTGTCCCATCCCCTAGTACCTCCCTGGACAACTGTTGTTTTCTAGCCTGCAATTGAAGGAGTTGCTGGTTGGTCCTCAAGCCCTGGGCTACTCTCATTGGTTCTACGGGTGGCAGATGGTCCATCCGTCACTCACACTGGACCAAACAAATCAGCAAAAGCAGAAGTCACAGGGGCAGCCTCAGTGGAGCCCAAGCCTTCAAGGAGACTGGTTCCTTGTTGTAGAGCCTCTGGGGCCTCTAGATGGGGCCTGGGCAGAGTGGCGCATACACAAGGGTTCCCCAAGTATCACTAATGACAGGGAGTGAAAGGAGCACTCACTTAGAACACAGTCTGCACCCATGGGTTGGGGGGACGGGGCTCGCATGTCATAAGAGACAGCCCAGTGCTCCCTAGAGGCAGATCATGGAGCATCCACTGACAGGCGGGAGACCCAGTGGCTAAGGGAATGACCACAGGCAAAGACGTTCCTTGCATCTGGGCGCTCCAGAGAGCAGCTGTTCAGAAAGTGGACAAAGAGTTGGACTAAGGTCCCTGCTTGGACTGTTTAGCAGGGCAGTGTTCAGAAGTCCTGGCCAGAAGTCAGTTAGTTGGCTCCTGACTGGGGCTCCAAGCAAGTGTTGTCCAGGTCTCTGTGGTGAGAGAAGTGTGCATGTGCGTGTATGTGTATGTGGCGGGTGTTCGTGGAAACCATCCTTGGCTTCGTGCATCTTCTGTCTGCTCCTCCTGCCATACCTGATCCCTTTGTGCCCTGTTGAACCCTGGCCCTCTTCAGTCACTCGATCAGTCTCTCCGCAGACATTTTCTGAGGGCTGCTGAACCGAGACAGTTCTAGGCATTGGAGCACAGGGGTGGGCATGACAGGCACCCCTGCCTTATAGCAAGTGACACACAGCAGTGAGGAGCACAGGGGTGGGCATGACAGGCATCCCTGCCTTATAGCAAGTGACACACAGCAGTGAAACCAAAAGGTCGTATGGGTACTGCAGGGAACCAAGGTTGCTCTACCACAGGCATGAGGCCCCAGAGCAGCCCACCAGAGCATTCCAGACAGGCCACGGCAGTGCAGCAGCCCTGAGGCAAGAGGGATGGGTACCAGGACAGGGAAGTGGCCGGCTCCTGTGGACTGGTCGCCAACAGTATGACAGTTTGGCTTTCGCCGGGGACAGGGCAAAGCAGAGGTTCTGCAGGAGATGGGGATGGGCTCTAGAATTGGCTTGACAGGGTCCCTCTGTTGCCTCCAACATGGAGATGCTGGGAGGACCATCACAGTGGCAGAAGGGCCTGTGCTGGAGGCCAGGGTCTGCTCTGAAACAGCAAGGATACCTGAGGGACACCTGCCCCCTGCAGCTTCTCCCCAACCAGTCTGTCCCAGATACCCACCAGAGTAGCAGCGGGAGGGGCACCAGACACAGATGGGCCCGGCTTTGTTGTTGTCTATTTCCAGCCTTATTACCTGCCCACGATCCAATTTCCTGAGGCCATTGTGCAGCGGGCCTGAGGCGCGGAGTGGAGAGAGGACGCTGCAGGGAGCCGGGCCACTGCCTCCCCTTTCCACAGTCGGCCATGATGACAGAGCTGGCAGGCCTCGGCTTCCAGCCAGTGCCCCCGCCTCCCTTGTCATCCCCAGGCAGCGAAGCCCTGTAGCTCTCTGTTCATGCCCCTCCTACCTAGGGGTCTCATAGGACGCCCAGCCAGGGATGCAGTCCCAAACAGAAGGGCCTAGTGCATGGTGGGAGAACTCAGGCTGTGCCAGGGAAGTGGGGAGCTGAGGCAAGACAGACCAGGATGTAGGCTCTACAGACCTGCGGGTGATTCAGAGAGCAGCATGGCAGCTACAGAGGGTGCCCGTGGGCTCAAGTCTCCTCAGGGGCCAGCCACAGCTAAGGTGTGGGAGAGCCTAGGGAAGGCAAGGCTGATGGGGAGGGGGTGAGAGTGGCCGGGCCAGGGACTGCCATGGAAGGCAGGGTCCATATCCTTGTAAAGATGGGAGGCATGAGGTGAGAGCCAAGGTCATCCATAGCTGAGCCAGGCGCTCCGCCCACATGGTGCTGTCGACTGCCGTGTAGGTAAAGGGTGACGTGACTGCACTCGGAGGGCTTCCCGGAAGGAGTTAAGAGTGTCCTGAAGGCAGGGGTTAGGGTGGGCAGCCTCTTTACAAAGTAGGCTTTCACTGGTGAATGGATGGTTAGACCAGCAATGGGACTGGTGAGGCTAGCAGCCCAGAGCTGGCCTCCCGGGTTCCTTGTCTGTGGGGTTGTTGAGGACACTAGCGCCCTAGCATAGTAGGTACTCAGTGGTGGCATTTGGAACAGCTATGTGTCTAAATCCCTCCCCCTTGTGCCTTCCCCTTGGAAAACTCCTATGCACTCATAAAAGCCCAGATCAAATAACCCCTTTGCTCCAAAGCTACCCTCATTGCCAAGGTCCCCATACCCCTCTGGATTCCTTGGCCACTGCAGCTATGCACCTAACATTGAGTCCACTGCTGAAATAGAAATGAAGCTGGCTTCTTCTGCTTCAGCCCAGCTGTTGCCTGGGTTGACTAGGCCTCTGGACGGCAGGGAGGAGGCAGCCATTATGTGGGCCACTGGCTCCCTAAAGTGGGTCCTTTGCTGTGTGGCAGGGGTGGGAGACAGGTGATTGGCATCCATGGGAGGCAGGAGAGGCCCCAGCTGAGGCCGAACTGATCAGAGCTGTGTTTGTTCTCTTCCTTGGTTTATCCCTCCCTGGCTCATCCCCCGTTTGCTCCCTCCTCGTGCCCGCCCCACACACCTCTGCCTCGCGGACTCACTACTGAACCCTCTCTGGGTCTTTTCTCCTCTCTGCCATCTGCCACAGAGCCCCCAAAGAAAAAGCGGTCTGCGGTGTTGGATGGGATCCTGGAGCAGCTGGAAGATTCGGACAATGGTGACAGCGAGCAAGCTCTCCAGCTGTGAGCTGGCACTGCGAGGGTGCACGGCTCCAGGGCCTCAGGGCCGGGCATTGCGGTACAGGAGGTCTCCATGGGTCAGGACCAGAGGAGACAAAAGTTTGTGGCAAGTACTGGTCGTGAGAACAACTTTTCTGCAGACTCTGCACCAGTGGTGTGTTGAGCAGCTGCTAAGCCGGCTCCTGCACTGGGTAACGCTTGGGAGGTGACTCCGTAAGGAGCTCAGGCCTGGCGTCCTCCTGTGGCATGACTGGCCAGACTCTGGGATGGGTGACAGGGTGCACAGCCACTGTAGAGCTCCTGGCAGGAATGAGCTGTTGTCTGGACGGGGACCCGAAGCTCAGTCCTGTCCACAAGCCACCAGGCCCCACCCAGCCAGGCTCCCGCAGCCCTGCTCCGCCCTCTACAGGACTGCTGGCCAATGGACAGAGCTGGGGACTCTACCTCATCACTGGGGCCCCTTCCTAGTCTTCATGATGCATCCTTCCAAGCCCTGAACTGCATTGAACTGCACTAGCACCGCTGACGGCCCTGGGAGCCCCACTGAGGCCTCGCCACACCAGAGGCTTCGAAAGGTGACTCTGGCTGGGCACCCTAGCACAGCCTCTCCATGAACGTGGATGCACCATCAGCCAGAGGAAGACACAGCACCAGTCGGGGAGCAAGGCTCCAGCCCTTCACCACTGTCCAGACCCAGACCCAGACCCAGACCCACCTCTCAAGCGAGAAGCTTAGGACTTAAATTGTTTTGAGTTTGAGGGGTGTCTGTTCAGTGCAGGTGACTGGCATGGCTATCTCAGCCAGCCACACACCAACCTCACCCATCCAACCAGGAAGACCTGAGGAGACACTACTCTCACCTTGGAGCTGTTGTCACCGAGGACTGAAGATGCACTGGACAGGACTCTGAGCACTGGGCTTTCCGACTTTATGTGAGAGTCTTGGCCTATGAATTCTTTGTGGGGATGAGGTCCTGCCTTCCAGATTGGCCTGGACCCCATGCCAGGTTCAGGAAGCTGGGCCATGCCCTGTGGGTGGGGCAGGCGCTTTGTTACAGTTCAGGGGTGCTGAGGACTATGCAGTAAACGGCAGAACCTAGAATTGCCCCTCCTCTATCATGATGTCACTCTGTCACTCAGATGGCGCCCTGCACCAGCCTCCACCATGGCAGTGCACAGAGGGGTCAACTTGATGCTCGCCACACACCCGTGCTGAACTTAGGGGATCGAGAACCATGGCCCATGTCGCTGTGGGTCCTTAGAAACTGACCCACCCACTCACGGTGCACCCACACGCCACAGCACCTCAGCCTGGACGGCCTAGGGCAGAAAGCTGTGGTCTGACGCCATCTGAAACTCCTCAGGTCAGAGCAAGGTGCACACCTGTGCCACTTGTCTGGGATCCACTTGCCTAGGATCTGACAGCCTGCGCTCTGCCTGATTGGCCTTTGAGCCCTAGAGCTCAGCAAGTGGCTTCTCTGAGCCCAGGTCCCAGCACCCATGCCAGCCAGTCAAGGTGGTGTGCACCCCTAATCTCAGATCTTACAGGGTAGAGACAAACAGGTCCTTGGATGGATGGATGAATGGATGGATGGATGGATGGATGGATGGATGGATGGATGGATGGATG
>JANHMN010000023.1:31917140-31961761 GCA_030674055.1 Rhabdomys pumilio | reverse complement strand
ATGGATGGATGGATGGATGGATGGATGGATGGATGGATGGATGGATGGATGGACGGACGGAGAGTGACCCTAGCCAGTCAGTGAACTCTGGGTTGAGTAAGAGCCAGAGTTTCAGTGGACACAGTGAACCTTTGGCTTCCACATGTACCTCTTTCCAGTCCCCTTCCTCTCCCCTGTGCACCCCCCCCCCCACTCCATGCCACATATATAATCATACACACATAAATAAAACTTGGGGGTGGCCAGTGCCCAGCACATCTGGGGAGCCTTAGAAGATGTGGGCAGAACAGGCCTAGGCCTCACTGAGCCTCATGAGAGGAGGATCCTGTGGGTCCAGCAAGTATCTGGGGGAAGATAGTCTCTCACCAGCAGCCTGGGGCGGAGACTAGACTCATCGTCACCCACCCAGCGGTTCCTCACACAGGTAGGCTCTGGAGGTTGGGACGTGAACACACCTCATGTGGCTCCACCCTCAGCCTTTGAGTCCTTCCGAGAGCCCAGGTGGGACTCATGGGCCAGCTGAGAAGGGACATCCAGGGAACGGAGTGGAGTCTGAGCCAGCATGGAGGTTTGAGATGGAGCAGGCCTTGTCCCGCTGGCCACTGGCTCACAGCAAAGGGTGGATGGAGGCCATGAGCCCCCAGCTCAGGTCCTAATGAGCACCCTGACTGGAAGGGTGCCAGCGTCTTGTCACTCTCCAGTCAAGGACAGCCATATCAGAACAAGCATCCTGTTGCAGGAGGAGTCAGCAAAACCTGACCCTGATTCACGCATTCCTTCATCAAAGCCAGGCTGGGCCCAGCCCTGAGGGCAAACCAGGGTACCTCTGTGTCTTCCTTGAGATATGGCATTCCTTGCTGGATGGACTCCAGAAGGTGTCCTAGGCCTTGAAGTGCACACCTGGGGTGCTGGAAAGATGACCCAACAGTTAAGAGAGTTACTGCTCTTCCAGAGAACCCAGGTTCAGTTCCCAGCACCTACATGAGGTGAGCCACACTCAAGACTACCCATTAACACCAGCTCCAGAGGACCCAGCGCCCTCTTCTGGCTTCCATAGGCAATTGCACTCATTTGCCACACAAAAATACACATCAATAAAAATAAGGGTTTTTTTTGTTTTTTTTTTTTGTTTTTAAGAAAATGGTCACATCAGGTGCAAGGCAGCCCCCCTCTCCCCTATGTGTCCTGTCACCTCTGCCGCCCCCCCTGCCCTGCAGCCTCTCCACAGTCTGCAGCCACAACCACCGCTCAGGACAGCTGGGGCAGGATCCGCTGGGGCTGTGCACTCAGGCTTTCCCAAACAGAGCCGAGCTCAGGCTCAACATCTAATTCAATTTGTTCTGCCGAGATTGAAATATGAAATGGTTGCCAGTCAAAAACGTTCAAAGGACGGGGAAGGAGGGAGAGAGTGCCTGCCGGAATTTAAATTTTAATGAAAATGACTTTAACCCTTCGGTAAGGCCGGGAGGAAATGGAACTCACGCTCAAGTCCTGGGAATGAAGCCTCCGGGGCTCTGTGTGCCTGTTCCCTCTCCGTCTGCCTCACTGGGAATGGCTAGGCCTTTTCCCCTGCAGAGTGGCTTCTTAAAGCTTGGGCTGCTCCTTGCTTCCCTGTACCATGCTTGCCCCTGAAGCTGGAGCTCACTGATGAGAGCTCCAGCTCTCACACACACACCTCACACACTCCCCATCCCCTTCAGGACACATCAGCCCCATCAGAGCTCCACATCCCTCCTTATGTGCATTTATTTTGGATAGGACTGCGCTGCCCAGGCTCGTTCTGTACTCATGGGCTCGAGCGACCCTAGCCTCCAGGTACAGAGCCCTGTGCCCACTCCTAATCCTGTCGTAGCAGGTTATTCGGGGTCAGCGCCATCCTGACAGTGAGTCTCAGCAGAGCAGTGTCCTTCCAGCCTGGCAGGCCCTGGGGACTTGGTGTTTGGAATGGAGAAGAGAGCCCTCCTTCATCCCCCACAGTTTCTCAGAGCATCCTATTGGTGGGTGACATTCTCCTGGTACCAATGCTGCACAGAGGGTTGGCACCAGCTCTATCTGGCATTGGGGACAAGCGGCTTCCGGACCACTACCCAGACAGAGCCCAGAAACTGGAAGCGTCACCCAAGGTAAAGGAAGGACATCAGGAGCCCACAGGTGCTTCATTATCCAGTCCATGAAGTCATTTCTCAGGCTGTTTGCCACAAACAGATCAACAGGTTTTCCAAGCTCTCCAGAGTATTAACACAGGGTCATCGAGACAGCTCGTTGTCTAAAAGGTGCCTGCTGAGAAGCCTGACAGCATGAGCTCAATTCCTGAGCCCCACAGGGTAGAAGGAGAGAACAAACCACGCCCCAAGCATTGTCCTCTGACCTCTGACCTTCACACATGCCGGGCCATACACACGTGACCACACCAAATAAGTGTGAAAACGTTAAATATATATTTAAATGTATTTATATGTCAAATTATATTTTAATACATATTTATATACTAAATATGTATATTTAAATTTTTCACATTTTGTGTGAATATGTATGGAGATATATATTTACACATATATGTGTGTGTATATATGTGTGTATGTATATATATATACATATATATACACACACATATATATTTATCTCTCCATCCATTAACAACAGGCCAAGGGCCAGATCAAGACCCTGTTTATAGTTCTCTCCAGACACTGCTGTGCCACTAAGATCACATATCATCTACACAGATTGCTATGGTGGGAGGTCTGAGTCTTGGCTCCATCACATGCAGGCTGGATGACACGGCACTGACTTCCCTGGGCCCCAGCGTCCTTCCAGGACAGACACACCAGCTGATGGAAAGTCATCTTAGTTACGGCTTTGATTGCTGCGATTAAACCCCATGACCAAAGTCAACTAGGGAGGAGAGGGTCTACTTACACTTTCATGTCACTGTTCGTCACTGAAGGAAGTCAGGACAGGAGCTCAAGCAGGGCTGGAACCTGGAGGCAGGAGCTGATGCAGAGGCCATGGAGGGGTGCTGCTTACTGGCTTGCTCCCCATGGCTCCCTCAGCCTACTTTCTTATAGAACCCAGGACCACCAGCCTATGGATGGCCCCGCCCACAATGGGCTGGGCCCTCCCCCTTCAATCCCTATTAAGGAAATGCCCTACAGGCTTGCCTACAGCTGTTTATTATGGAGACATTTTCTCAATTGGAGCTCCCTACCCTCAGATGACTCTATCTGTGTCACGATGACATGAAATTATCAGCACAGAAGCTTAAGTCGGGACATGCCAAGAGCTGGGAGAGGCCCCAACACACACACACACTATAAACCCTCTCCTGTGGTCCTCCCATCCCCCAGTGCAAAGACAGTGTTCTCATCCTCCACCCCCTGCAGGCTCCCCCACTTCCCAGCTTCCCTGGAGGCCAGAGTGTTCCAGCACAAGCCCTAGGCTGGGGTTGACCCAGTGAGTGATAGAGGGGACCTACATGTTCATTAGGGCATCACTAGACATCCAAGATGCCTTCACCTCCAGTTTCCTTAATAAACCCCACTTCTCCTTAATGGTGCCCATCCTGACATTGATCCACGGGCAGGAGCCAACACCAAATGCATCCATCCCTACAGATCCTCTTCCTGGGAGCTGTTGAGAGTCCTTCCCCGACTCTGGGATATATCACCACCACCCAACCTGGACACCTGCAGTTCACAGAGTGGCTTACTGGAATCATAGGCAGGGGTTACCATTCAAGGGGAAACTGAGGCTGGAGAAATGAGCAAAGGCACTCGTGATGAATATTCCAGAAAGGCGCAAGGGGAAAGCAGGCGCCCCCTCCTCTCGTGTCCTACCTCACGGTTGTCTAAAGACAGAGCCTCTCTTTCCCTTTTGCCCGGAAGGTGAGCATGTGACCTTAACCATCCACAGACAGCAGAGAGAAAACGCCTGTTTCTGTCATGACACCTCAGACTGTCCCCCTAGAGATCTAGAGCAGTGAATCTCACCCTGTGGATCAGGACCCCTCTGGCAGATCTCTGTCTCCAAAAACATTTACATTTTGATTCATAACAGTAGCAAAATCACAGTTACAAAGTAGCAACGAAAGTAATTTCACAGCCGAGGGTCACCACAACATGAGGAGCTTGTATTAAAGGGTCTCGATATTAGGAAGGTTGAGAACCACTGGTCTAGAGAGAGAGGATCCAGACCCCAAACCCTTCTGCTCCTAGTATGAACATTTTGGGGGTTAATGATTCAGCATGAGATAGTTTGCAGAACCTAAAATGCAAGCAAGCTTCGTACCTCAGTGCTCAGTGAAAGAGAATCTTGTAGCATCAGGGGCCTCCAACTGCATTGATTTTTTTTTTAAGTGTGTACAGTTGAAGATGTGTTCTGGCCCCTGGCTTTTGGGGCTTTCGATACAATGCAAGCAAGTCTCCAGAGTGACTGGAAAGGTGACTGTGCCTGGTGCTGCTCGTCGTCATACAGTTCAGAGAATGCCTATGCTACCAGGGTGGTAGAGGAAGAACTCCTGCTCGGCCCCTCAGGCACACAGCCTGGAGTCCTCATGTGGCTCCTGCCTTATTCCTTTGACCAGGACATGGCAACCTGGGAGCCATGGTAACCTGCCTCCTCCTGGGAGCAGTTAAGAGTCCTCCCTTCCCACGTCTCTAGGTAATATCACCACCACCCACCCTAGACACCTGGGGGAAAATCTATGTAGTTATGTAATTGTGGGAAACAATCTGTGGTAGTTAACTGTCTTGTTAATATGACCAAACACCTGACCGCTGCAACTTTGGTTCATGGTTTAAGGGTGCAGTCTGTCATTTTAGGCAATGGCTGGGCAGGAGTGACAGCCAGTGTGGGAACAGGATGCTGCTTGCTCACATCTTGAGATGACCAAGAAGCAGGGCCAGGCTGTGGACCCAAAGTTCCTCCCAGCCCCAGTGATCCACTTCCTCCCAGAAGACTCCATTTCTAGAAGGTTCTCCAACTTCCCCCAAACAGTGCCACCTGCTGGGGATCAGGCGGTCAGACACAGGAGCAGTCAGTGAAAGGGGCTGCGCCTCCGTGGGGGAGTAAAGATGTGGAAACTGGGGTCACAAGTGCATTCAATCACACACATTGTTTTAGATTTATTCGTTACATATACAGCGTTCTGCCTGCATGTACACCTGCGGGCCAGAAGAGGGCACCAGATCTCATTACAGATGGTTGTGCACCACCATGTGTTTGCTGGGAATTGAACTCAGAACCTCTGGAAGAGCAACCACTGCTCTTAACTGCTGAGCCATCTCTCGAGGCCCCTCTCCCACACATCTTCAACACATCTTCCACCCTTGTCCCTTTCTGGGCACCACCCTTGAACCAGACCCACTCTATGGCTCTTCTGTTCTCTCCACCCCTTCCCCAGATGCAGCCTGTGTGCCTTTCACATCTGGATGCCATTTCCCCAGAGCTTTAGGAGAAGGAGTGTTACTAGGGACTAGTTGGTGCTCCTCAAGCCCCTAGGGTCTGGGTGAGCTTTGCACTCTCTCCATTGTAAGGACCAGTGTTCTGACTTCTCTCAGAAGTTAGGAACGGGAGCTCCCATCCCTGCCGGGGGAGGGCAGCAAATGCAGGCACTCCCCACACCCCTGTGCACCCCTGAGGCAGCTGCAGGTTGCAAATGGTGCCCATCCCAGTTGAGAAGGTGCTCAGGGACCCCACCAGCCAGATCCAGTTCATCTTATTCCCCCAGAGTTGTCCTTTCAGACCTGAAGCCCCCCGGGGAAAACTTTGAATTTAGGAAGCTTCGTCTGGGACGTGGCCTCATTTCTCTGCGTTCTGGTTTCTTTGCATTCCCCAGGCCCGGCTGCCGCCCTCACTTTGGAGCCTGAGTCAGAGACAGAGGCCCCACTTTGCCTGACTCCTCGATGCTGCGGCCTCGTTTCTGGGGGACCCTTGGAGGAGCCAGCATCTTCCTTGTGCTCCCAGCAGGCCAGGTCTAAAAAGCAGTCTCAACTCTGCCGCCTCCTGTCCTGTTAGGCTAGTCTTCTGCCTTCCTCTGCCCTCTTCCCATCTGCTGGCTCCCACAGTATTCAGAAGGTGGCAGTTGCTAGGGCAGTAGGTATTGACCAATCCCACCCCCAACCCCTGCTCTATCCAGTGTTTTATTTGATTCTGACCCCAGCATCTCAGCTTCTGGAACAGAAGTCATCCTCTCTCCCAAGATAAGACCACACCCAAAAATCCCCATCCTCAGGACAAGGGGTTAAGTGCCAGCTTTTAACCCCAAAGCACAGACTTGGAACCCCACACAGCCTAGATCCTGTCCAGAAACTCCCCAAATCTGCCTCTGCTTTCTCACTTGAAGACTGGGAGAAGGCCACTCTTTCCAGATGGTTCCAAGGGCCCAGAGGATTTGTATCAAGCCAGAACCAAGGATCAGGTCCAAGGGAAACATGGCAGCCAGACATTCTGCAGAGTTTGGCTGAGCACTGCCCAGTGCTAGGCAGCAGACAGTAAGCCAAGGAAAATAGTCCAGGTCCCCATGTTCTCCTCCCAAAGGACCGAGTGACAAATGATATACCTATGTGGCCTGTGCCAGAACAGCATGGCATGCATGAATAATGGGAGGATGGCTCAGTGGTAGGTGATTCTGAATTCCAGCTCCAGATAAATCCCCGAAGAATGATGGAGGTTCTGTATGGGGTGAGAGGCACAAGACGCCTCCAAAGCAAAGAGAGAGGAGCAATGATGGGAGGCCGTGGCCACCCAGCCCTCTTGGTCATTCTGGCTGGAAGTCCTACCTACTACTGATTGACTCCAGGTCTTTGCCACTGCAGAGATAGTATGCTGTCAGCCAGGGGCTGCTCCCAAGGCGCCGCTGTTCCCATCTGAGGACCATGGCAGTGTTTCAGGGCTGCACACATCCCCTGTCATCCTGGAGGCCGGGAGCAGTCACGTGGCAGCTGGCTGAGGCCTCAGATGTATGGGCTCATGAATATCAATCAGGCCGGGTAATTCACAGAAAGAGGAGTCCAGATTGGCTAATAAGCAACGGTTTCACCCCAAACCGGGCCTGGGGAGGCAGAGCTACAGTAGCGGGCAGGTGTGGGCATGATGTGACCAGAATTGGTAAGCCAGATAGCAAAGCTGTAGGCAGCGAGGTAGGGGGTTCACCAAGCAGCTTGAGGAGTGGGGTGAGGGGTTCCCTTACAGGCAGCAGGCTTGGAGCCCCAGCTTAGAGCATCCATAGGTAGAGATGTGAAGGACTCGGTCTGTGCAGTGGGAGGGGGACTGTGGCCTTTCAGGGTACTTGGGATCCATATCTCTAGCATCCAGCTGACATCAGTCATGGGGAGACCCCTCAGGTCACCTCTGCTCTAACTGAAAGGCAGGACCACTCTCTTCAAGGCCCCTGGCCACAGTTGTGTCCTGAGAAAGAGGTGGGCTGTCTGGGTAGGCTGCTCCAGGGAAAAGGACCTTCACTAAGTGGGGAGGGCAAGGCTGGGGGAGAGTGCCTAGGTCCCTGAGGATTGTGGGTTACCAACCCCTGTACTAAGCACTCCCTGTGACTCCAGAGCCCTGGGTTCTCACCAGAACCAGAACCCTGGGGGACTCAGGGATCTGACTCTCCAAAGGTTTAGCCCCATTGCTTACAAAGAGCTCTGACCCTAGGAAAGTTACCAGGTCATTTCATGCCTCAGTTTCTTCCAATATAAATGGGGGTCGGAAACACCTCCCCTTGGGACTTCTCCTTTAGGAGTTTGACTAGGGTAAGTCACCAAGGTATGTGTCTCACGTAAGACACCAAACCTCTCTGAGCCAAGTTCCTATGTGTAGGGCAGGCTCCAGGCACTAAGATGAGATGCCTAAAGCCCTGGAGCACACTGTAGGCCCTGGAGGATGCCACCTCTCCCACTGTTAACAAGGCTTGTCCACATCCTTAAGTGACATCACCAGTGCCTATATACAGGCCAACACCTCACAAGGCAGGCACTGCACACTGTCTTATCCTCAGCTCCAGTGAGGAAATCAGAAACCAAAGAGGCTAGGAGACTTGCCCAAGACCACACAGCTCACAAGAGAGCCCAGGCCCAAGGCAGGCTGAGCAGTTGTCTGTTCTACTGTATACTTCCCCCCCCCCATGACAGCCTCGGCCCAGCATCCTTCAGACCCAAGAATGCCACCCTGCCTACTTGAGTAGGCGGTGCTGAGGCTGTGCCAAGGCTGTGCACACAAGGAAGGGTATGGCGGATGCTAGGCAGAAATGGATGAATGAAATCTTTCACCTACCGGGTGCAGTCTGTGTTGGTGGCCCTGGTCCTCAGTGCTGGGACAAGAACTGTCTCCAGCAACAGCACATATGTCCCACTTGAGTCCTCGCAGAGGGTGCTCAGAACCAAAGCAAGCTCCTGAAAGTGGTAGTGGTGAGGGGGGATGTATTGATGAGACACACATGTACTGCCAACTCTGAGATGCAATATAGAGGAGACAGAACACAACGTCCCTTCCCTGTCATGTTCCAGGGGGGTGGCCGGGCAGAGAGATGGATTTTCTAAAAGTGAAACTATTGTTCTGGGCTGGGAGGTGCCCTGGAGGATGGAGCAGGGGGGAGGCACTGTGTGGCAGGACTTCTTCCCTCAGAGCCATGTGTGATGGCCTCACCACTATGGAATAGTTGGTTATACTGACCATGCCAGTTTCTGTGAGTACAAAGATGCAGGTGATCAGGAGCCCATAGGAATACAGCAGGTGCTCAATAAAGGCAAGCATAGGGCCCAGCTGGCCGCCACAGCTTACTTTTATCAGCACCCGCAATGAGCCTGTGGCCTCGACGCCTTGGGAATTTGATGGGAACAGCAAGCACCTGCCCCTAGTCTGAAGCCTCCTGTCCCCCTCTCACTGCCCTGTCTGTCTGTCCATCCACCGACAGCAGCAGCTGGAGAGCCACTGCACTGCGGGCCTAGCCGCTGCCACCCGTGAAACCCCACGGTTTCTCATTTTCCCCTTGAGTGGTTTCTCGGCCCGGCTGGACCTGAAGCAGAGACTGGGATGGAGACCCAGGCGTGGGGAGGGGATGATAAAGCCGCCCCCCCTCTGCCCTGCCCCTCCCCCAGGACAAATGGCTGAATACTCAGGGGAGGTTCTGAGAGAAGAAATTACGGGGGCTCACCCTGACTCGTCCCCAGAGACAGGATGAAGCCGTGTCTTCCTTCATACAGCAGAAAACAGTCTGCTGGGGAAGAGCCAGTGAGACGCAGGCTGAAAACATGGGTGCTTGTACTTTGATCTTCAAAGCATTTTGGTTTCTTTTTCCTAAACTCAATTTGGGTCTCCAAATTCTTTTTTAGGGGGGAGACACTGTTGGGGACAAACTCACTGTTTGGGACATTCAGGGGACCCGCAGAAGCTGTCCCTTCTATCATTCATAGAGGCTGTGACCCTGTGACACCAGAGAACTTAAAGTCCCACAGCCTTTCTCACACCTACCTGTGACTTATTAGTGAGGGTCATAGGCTCAGAGAGGTTTATGGCTTTGCCCAGGGTCACACAGCTTAGAAATGGCAGAGTCCAGCTTCAGCTCCTCCTGGGTCTGCTGGACTCCACATTCAGTGCTCTTTCTAGAAGCTACTGAGTCAAGTGTGAGAGGAAGAGAACAGGCTATGAGAGAATTAACTTTCCTTCGAATTCTCCCAGTCCCCTTGTAGCTCCCCGTGGACTGGGGTAGCCAGAGAGTGGCCCTGCCTCTGCTGACCAGTCAGCTCACACAGGGGTAAACCCATGTGCCACCATCCCCACCCCACTCTGCTCAGAGCTCATAGCTTTGGCTGGGGCACCTAAGTAGGCGTCACCTGGTCCAGTTTCTCGGACTCTTGCTCTCAATGATGTTACAGCTGCCCTGTCTCTGCCCAGCCTGCCCCCACCCCACAGCCTCCATTCTCATGAGAACCGCCATGCTAAGGATAGAACCCAAGGCCTCGTGGCTGCCATACCCACTAAGCCCCACACTAGCCTGGCTCTTCCCTCCGTTCTAGCCATCAGGTCATCTTGATGTCCCCCACACAGTGTGGACTTAGCTTCGCTGTCCCTCAGTCAAAGACTCTGCTCCAAGATGCCTCCAAGGAAGTCCCACCCTGTGTGGATGGGAAGGAAGGTCCCCCCATACCCCATCCACTCTGGCTAGGTCACTGTGTCCTAGCACCTACTAACCTCACACACATTGCACTTGACTGAGCATTCTTCATCTCTCGTGTTTCATAAGGACAGGGTTTGTTTTCTTGATAACTTCCGACACCGTGGTGCCCAGCGGAGATACACGGTTGGGGAGTGAATGGGTGTGTCTGTGGAGGACATTTCTTCTTCATATTCCTCTTGCCCCCACTTCAAAGATGGAAACACTGAGGCCCGAAGACACAGCTCCCAGGTGCAGAGCCATACATCCTTGACACCAAGTAACGCCCTGTTACAGAGGCAGAGAGCCTGTGTCTCACCCCTCTGGTGGTCCCAGCTTGGCAAGGGATCTCTCCACAAAGGAGGACTCAAGACAGAAGTTGGAGGCCTGGGTCTGAGTCCCAGCAGAACAGCAGGCACCGTGGGCACTGAGGTAGAGTCACAGGCTCGGGTCTGGCTGCAGTAACTTCGTTAGAATGCAGCCCTCAGATCGGCTTCTCTCTGATGGCTGCGAGTGATTGACACTTACAAATTACCCCGCCGAAAGTGTGGAGTCTTTGACCCCTGTGTAACATCTTTGGCAAGCCTGAGGTTCGCCAGCATTCTGTCATCTAATTACTACAAATCCCTGGAAACTTCTCTGGCCGCTGAATTTTTAATGTGGGGCAATTTCAATGTGCAGCCTGGCCCAGATGGGTTCCCGCTCTCCTCCCCTCCTCCCCTCTCCTCCCCTCCTCCCCTCCTTGAACTACTTGTTTTTCTTTAAATCTCACCAACTTCCAGATGAGCAAGGGGCTCACCCCCAGAACGCACAGAGCAGCCTCTCAGATCTGATCTGTAACCATGCTGTGGGCTCCTGTCTCCTCCTGCCCCGCCGCCGGGCAAGCCTAACAAGCAGAGTGGTGATGGACCACGCTCCTTAGGGACACACGGTGTGAGTGTGTGAGTGGCCTCCCTGCTTGCCACTCGGCAGGTGGCAGACAACCTGCAGGGTGGTCACCTTCACAGGACACACTGGCAAAGCGAGCGCTTCTCAAGGTGGCCACTACCCCTAGTCTTTTAAGGCCCCTGGAGAATGATGCCCAGCCAGGCAGGTGGCACAGAGCCTACCAACTTGTTCTCCTGCAAAGGCCCTGAGCCTGACCCTGCTTCCTCTGACCCCAAGGGAGGCCACACTAGTCAGAGGAAGTGTCACCAGAACCTGGGTTGCCGCCCCCACTGAGACTTCCTCATCCAGGAGCCCACGGACCTGAAGTCTTCAGATGGGATGGAGCACAATGGCAGGTGCCCATCATCCCAGCACTCGGGACTGAGGCAAGAGGACTGTCAGTTCAAAGACAGCCTGGGCTACATGGTCAAGCTCCGTCCAAACCAGACAGACACCAATAATAGTATAAACAGTCTATAAATGAAAAAATGTCCTTGATCTCAGAAGAGTCTCTCTCCCAATCGTGTGTGAGTTTCAAGTCTTCCTTTCTCCCTCCTTCCTCCCTCCCTCTCTTCTACTTCTTAAATAAAAAAAGTAAACCTGTCTCTCGCCTGCCTTCAGGTCTCACTTTATATTCCTGACTAGTCTAGAACTCCCTATGTAGATCAGGCTGGCTTTGAACTTATGGCAATTCTCCTGCATCGCCTTCCCAAGTGCTGGGGCTGTGAAAACATACCACCACACCCAGATTCAACCTTCAAATGTTAATTTTCCCATTTAACCTATATTTTATGATATATATAGCACACACACACACACACACACGTACATTTATACATGTGTGTGTGTACGTGTGTGTCCCCAAATGCTTTTTGAACTTGTCCCCAGACAGCCTCCGAGTGGCCGTCACTTTACAGTGTGGGAGCCAGTACCTGGTGTGGAAACAAATCCCTTCCGTCCCCACCAGCCCCCTCCCTGCTTCACCCTTTTCAGGAAAACGAGGCTTGGCTTTTCAGACCTGCTTTTTCTTACACGTGTACACAGCTGATAAAATATTCCACCTCGCCCCTTTGTCCCCGTGGGACCTGCTGTCTTACGAGGGGGAAAGGGTTTGTATGACAGCAAACCACGACAGACACCACGTCGCCTGGAAACCGTGGGGTGGAGAAGGGAGACAGTGACTCCTTATTCAAATCCCCTCTTTGATAACAGTATTGCTGGAGAGGGAAGGACCTGCCTTCCTCTGCAGGCTCCACTGGACTGGAGGCTCTCTCTTGTCCCCTAGTAGGAGATGCTATTCAGATCTGGCCCCCTCCATGGGCTTTGTAGGGGAGTCCTGCAGAGTTAGAGACTCTGCTTATAAAACAGTCCTCTGCCTGGGGTCCGGGCATTGAGTTGTCTTCCCTGGCCCCCAAAGGCCAAACAGGCTGTGCAGAAGCAGTCATGGCTATGAACACAGTGGGGCCACTATACAAGGCTCGAGAGCCAAGATGGTCCCCAGAGAAAGGAGATTCAGGAGAGAGATGGGTTTGACCCAGGAGGCCTTGGAGGGGGTTCCACACGGCATCTTCCTAGAGGATGCTTGACTTTGCTTCTGTCTCTGCATGCTCACCTGTGGCTCCAAACTGGGATTTTATGGAATGGAGTATGGAACACAAGAAGGCTTGTGGGGTAGGGAGCTGGACCTATCCCCATATGCTTTCTTATCCCCCCTTACCAAGGACAGCAGGTGGTCCTTAGCACAGCGGTGGACTGGCACCCCAAGAACCAGGTCACTTCAGGCTCTGAATGGAGGGGCAGAGCCACAGATCCTGCATTTGAAGGAGCTTTGAGCAGACCCTCAGGCCCACAGGACATAAGGGAATTAAATTCACCCCAGGGGAGAGGAGAATCTTGTCAGGAAGATGAGAAG
This sequence comes from Rhabdomys pumilio, assembly GCA_030674055.1. Classification (NCBI taxonomy): domain Eukaryota; kingdom Metazoa; phylum Chordata; class Mammalia; order Rodentia; family Muridae; genus Rhabdomys; species Rhabdomys pumilio. Next base: position 31,948,778 of record JANHMN010000023.1, on the reverse strand, counting down.
AGAGTGGAGCCCACACAGGAGGCAGCAGCTTTTAGCAAATACTCCGAACGTTGGTGCTCCTCCCATGCGAATCTCACTGGGAATGACCTAATGACTGAGGCAGCCCCTCAGATGGGGCTGTCAGAGTGACTTCAGATAAACCATGGTGGCCTTCCCACAGGTCCTGAGACCTTGTGGCTGGGCAGGACTAGGAGGTCTGTGTGTACGTGACAGCCAGATCCCTCTGCATAGCTGGGTCATCGTGGGTTAGCAATGCCAGGTTCACATGGAAAGAAAGCATTGAGCCCCAGTGTGAGCCTACCTGACCACTGGTCTGCAAACTGGTGTGAGCCTCACGTCTCCAGGATGGGGGAACGAATCAGGGAGGGCGCTGTTCTGAGAGCATCCTCATTTGGTTCTTGTGGCAGTGTTCCTAGGGTCCGTCTCGATCAGATCTCTTTTATTTTGAAGCATGCTATGTGCATATATGTGTTCACATGTATATGTGTCTATGTACAAGTGTGTGAGAGTGTGTGTGCAGTATGTGTGGGTGTGTTTATGAGTGTGGATGTGTATCTTCTTTTAGCCTAAGCACATAGCTCCTGCTCCTAACAAGGGAGCTTCTGTAGCCATTTAAAGTCTGGGTCTTTTTTATTTTTTTTTCAGTTGAACATAAACATAGTATTTATTTATTAAATAAAACACAGCCATGCTTAGGTCAGAGGACAGTTTGCAGAAGTCACTTCTGTCTTTCCATTATATACAACTCGGGTTGGAAGATTCTAGCATCATGGTGCTTCCTCCTGCGGGATCTAATATCTGCTGGAGTCTCAGGCAGGCTGAGATGGGCATGTCATCATAAGGAACAGATGGCAGCATGCACTTGCGATCCTGGTCCTTTGGAAACTGAGGCAGGATCAGGCCAGCCTGGGCTACATAGAGAGACTGTACTGGCTGGTTTTGTGTCCACTTGACAGAAGCTAGAGTCATCAGAGAGGAAGGAGCACCAGCTGAGAAAACATGTTCATGAGATGCAGCTGTAGGGCATTTTCTCAACTAGTGATTGATGGGAGAAGGCCCCGCCCACCGTGGGTGGAGCCATCCCTGGGCTGGTGGTCTTAGGTTCTATAAGAAAGCAGACTAAGGGAGCCACGGCAAGCAAGGCAGTAAGCAGCACCCTCCATGGCCTCTGCGTCAGCTCCTGCCTCCAGGTTCCTGCCCTGTTTCCGTTCATGTCCTGATTTCCTTTGATAGTGAACAGTGATGTGGAAGTGTAAGCTGAATAAACCCTTTCCTCTCCAAGCTGCTTTTTGGTCTTGGTGTTTCATCGCAGCAATAGAGAGATCCTAACTAAGACAGAGAACATCAAATAAAAAAACAGTACACATTATATAATTTGTGCTCAGTTTCAACACCAGAATGGACACAGATATACAGCGGGATGTACAACCCAGCTTACAAGCAGGTACTGAGTCCCCCCTTGTACTTGGGGTGTTACCTGAAGGGTCTCCTCCAAGCCCTTAGCTGAGCTCCCCCTTGAGGTTGAGAGGCCCACAAGCTGGATGCTGGTGACATGTCACCTCTGCTCACGTAAGTTCATGGAGTGACCAAGGTAGAGGACAGCCACTTTTTATTTGGCTTGGTTTTAGTGGGTTTTTTTTTTTTCCGTTTTGAGACAGGGTCTCATTACGTAGTCCAGACTGGCCTTGAACTCACAACCCTCCTTCTTCAGCATCTGGAGGGCTAGGATGACAGCTGTGTGCCAGAATCTCTGCTTGGATCAGCTAGCCCACGGCTCTCTATGGAGCCCTCCGTTCCAAAACTGTTCTGGGTCCTGAGACGTCACCTCATGAATAAGCTTCCCCTCTCTCTCCCTGTGAGGACAGACAACATCTCAGAAATAATTAAATGTTGGGATTGCTTCTGCCTCTGAGGATCCTCAAGAAAAAGGTGGGTGGGCAAAGACCTCATGTTGAGAAAGAAAAGGCTTGTTGCTGAAGCCTTAGACAGACTCCTATTGCTGTGAAGAGACACCATGGCCACAGCAACTCTTATAAAGGAAAACATTTAATTAGGGCTGGCTTACAGTTTCAGAGGCTTAGTTCATTCTCATTATGGCTGGGAGCATGGCTACAGGCAGGCAGACGTGGTGTTGGAGAAGGTCTGCATCCAGCAGGAAGAGAGAGGTGGGAAGGAAGAGAGAGAAGAGAGGGAGGGAGAGAAGAGAGAGGGAAAGAGAAGAGAGAGGGAGAGAGAGAAGAGAGAGGGAGAGAAGAGAGAGGGAAAGAGAAGAGAGAGGGAGAGAGAGAAGAGAGGGGGAGAGAAGAGAGAGGGAAAGAGAAGAGAGGGGAAGAGAGAAGAGGGCGAGAGAGAGTGGGAGAGAGAAGAGAGAGGGAGAGAGAAGAGAGTGGGAGAAAGAAGAGAGAGTGGGAGAGAGAAGGAGAAAGAAGAGAGGGAGAGAGAGAAGAGAGTGGGAGAGAGAGAGGGAGAGAGAAGAGAGAGGGGAGAGAGAGAGAGAGAGAGAGAGAGAGAGAGAGAGAGAGAAGAGAGAGAGAGTCTGGGGCTGGCTTGGGCTTTTGAAACCCACCCTCACTGACACACTTCCTCCAACAGGGCCACACCTCCTAATCCTTCTCAAACAGTGTTATTCCCTGATGATCAAGCTTTCAAATATATGAGCCTATGGGGCCATTCTTACTCAAACCACCACAATATGCTTCAAATCAAATGCTTGAACTTCAGGAGGAGGAGGACAAAAGGGAAAGTGGTTCAGGTGGAGCGGTGTGCACAGATGATCAGAGACTGGCTAGTCTTGGCAGTGTGAGGGGCACCCACCATCTTTCCACCCTCCCTGGATCGTGGCTGCCTCTCTCTCCTCTCACCCAGACCTTCCATTCTCCTCCACTCACCTCTCCTGCAGGGTCATCTCCCCTCCCACCACTCACTCTCCCTGTTAAGCCATCAATTCTAAAATGTCACCAGTGTCACTCTCAAGCGTTCCTAAGGACAGACAGTAAATGGCCGAGTTGAGGAGGCACTGAGGGTGTGTGTGTGTGTGTGTGTGTGTGTGTGTGTGTGTGTGTGTGTGTGTACAGAGGCATTTTAAACACCACACCATTTGCACCAGATGAGGTGATGTGTGCCTGCCATTTCAGCACTCAGGGGGTTGAAGCAGGAGGATTGTGAGTTCAAGACCAGCCTGGGAGATATATATATATATATATATATATATATATATATATATATATATATATATATATATCGAAACAGCACCGTTTTGTCTGCTGGCTTGCAGCATGGGCCTTGTGAATATTGCACAGTATGGATATGTCCGTAGGAACAGGAGAAAAAAATTCCAGAAAGCTCCAGATTTAGGCAACATTTTGGGGTGTAGCAGGATTGGAAAGCTCAGTCATTCCGGGGTACAGCTGTCAGGACTGTTCAGGACTGTTGCCTTTCCCTCAAGCCTGCCAGGTGTGCGCCCACATGTGGTGCCCCCACTCCCAGAAAAAAACCTGCAGGTGCCTCTAACCACTGGAACCTGCTGTAGGCACAGGCCTGGCCCCCCAGGGTGCTCGGCACCATCTGCAAGTGTGAACACCCCCCCACTGCATCTCCCCGAGTTCACACGATGGGAGATTCTCATTTTCGCCCTGAGACAGCCTGTCTAGTGGAGAGCCCGGAGCCTACTTCTATTTTTTTTTCCTCCCCTGAATGATAATTTCTCCCTCTTTTTTTTGTAGCTAAAAATCACCCAGGCTTGTCCAGACGCGAGGGCAGAAAATGATGCGGCAAAGGAAAAGGGAGATAATTTCTTTGGGTCACAGGCGTTCTCGCTTGTCATCCGTCTGCAGGGGAAGTGGGGAGGGAGGAAGAAAATGAGGCCCAGCCCGAATCCATCACTGTCCTCCTTGCTTCTCCCTGGGGTGGGGGTTGGGGAGAAGCCTCAGAGGGAGAGGAGCAGCAGAAGGAGGCTTCCATGAGCAACCGGGAGGCAGGACCCAGTCCCCTGTGAGTCCTAACTTGTTAACCCAGCCAGACTCAGTTTCCCTTCTGGGGAAATGGACTCCTTCGCCCCTTGAGCCCTCCCGCTACAGGGCTGTTTGGTGTGAGAGGACACTGTGTAGGTGGTCACGGAGGAAGCCCGAAGGCTGGCAACCTGAAGGAGATAAGGTCAGATCCCAGTGCTGTGTTCCCCAGGGATGCAAGAACATCACAACTTGCCCGGACCTCGGGTTCACACCTGAGCACAGACCCTCAGTGCCACCCAATTTTCTGTTTTAGTGTGTGTCTGACGTGCTGTATGTGTTTAACAGTGAAACGACAGGCACCAGGAATGAGGCTGATGACCAGGTCCACAGGACTTGAATTCAGATTCCCAGAAACCATGAAAAAGGAAACTAATGCTTGGTCTTAGGGAGGAAGGATGGGAGGAGACAGGCGGATCACTGCAAATCATGGGTCAGCCTGCCCAGCCTAGACAATGTAGTTCCAGGCTAACGAGAGAGCACCAAGGTTGTCTGTCTTCTGACCTCCACATGCATGAACCCACACACAAACACTATACACACACTTCTCACAGACTCACACACATACACAAATTGTGGGCCCAGACAGGTGGCTCAGTGGATAGCATGGGAACCTGGAGAGCTCAAACTCCCGGAACCCACATAAAAACTAATGCTTAGCATTTCTAGGGAGGAGACTGGAGAATCCTTGTGTGCACGGGCCCACATGCCTGGCTGGCATATGCAGCAGAGGACCAACGGCCTGCCTCAAGCAACAGTGGAAACAGGGAACTGACATCAGGGTTGTCCTTTGTCCTCCGTGCATACTGTGGCATGGTGAGTCCACATTCACACACACACACACACACACACACACACACACACGAGTGTGCACCCATGGAACAAAAACCACAAAACAATAGAGGATCAATAGCCAGATCGTCTCCCCACCCTACATCCACCCAACCAACACTGGGGTCCTCAGGAGCCTCAATCTTTCACACATGAAAAATTCACAAATGCTCCAAGCAGGTTGGAGAAGCAGGGGAGAAAAGCCCAGAATCGAGAGTCAGACACATTTGGCTTCCATCTGAGCTCCACCTCCCACCCCCCAGTTGTGAGCTGGACAGGTCAGTGTCTCTCTGTCAGCCTCAGTTTCCCCCATCTGTGCAGAATAGCTTGTGATATTTACTGGAGTCACTGGGGGAGATTTGGGGAACTGTTTGCTAATGGGCCAACAGGGGCTAACCCCAGGTTCTAGAGCCCCTCCAAGGAAAGCTTTGATGAAGCATGGTTTGGGGTTAGCCAGAGCTCTGAGGATGACCATCATGTGTGAAGACACACCCAGACTTGAGCTTCGGGAGGACAGCTCACCTGTGGATGTACAATCTGCCATATCCCCAGGCCAGCCCCAGATGTCCCCTGTGACTTCTCAAAGTGCATGCCTGATGTTTCTCGCTGCAGGTCCCTCATCATCTCAGGGCCCTTTTCCAAAAGTTCCTTAAGATTTCCCCTGGTGGGAATGTCTTTGCCTCGCTGGTCAGTTTAGGGCCAACCTTCAAGAGATGGCTCAAGTAAAGGCTTAAAATCTTTAAGGACCTGCCTGAGTAGTACCCAAAGCAACCTGGCAAGCAGGGCAAACACAGAGAGCACATTACACAAGTGCTATGCCTGTGCCAGAGCAGACATTACTAATCGATCAAGGTGATCTTACTTGTTTCAGGCAGCCATTAAATTAAACAGTCAGTAAAGTGCTTACCACGAGAGCACGGGGACCTGAGTCCTTTGAAAGAAAAGCTAATTTCTATCTAGGAATTGTGTGTGTGTGTGTGTGTGTGTGTGTGTGTGTGTGTGTGTGTGTATTAGGGTCTGGGATAAAGTGTGAAAATTTTAGTGGCTGCTAGCCCCATATGGGCATCCACTGGCCTTTTGGGGAAGATTTGTACCCAGATGAAAGTGATGGAGTCTCACTCACTGAGAGACTTTCTATGAAAGTATCTATGGAACCATGGATAGCATTGCCTAGGAGATGTTCCCCTTTGATTTTTTGTGTTTGTTTTGTTTTGTCATACTAACTGTTTTTGAGACAAGGTAGCCATTTCTGTCTAGAACTCACCATATAGAAGAGGCTGACCTTGAACTCACAGAGATCCAACTGCTTTGTCTCCCAAGTGCTGGCATTAAAAGTGTGTGACATCATATCCAGCCACCAGTTAGTCTAGACTAGCTCCAGGGAGTCCCAGGGATCATCTGTCTCTCCTTGGTGCTGGAATTACAGCGCCAGCCATGACACCTGGCTTCTTTACATGACTTCTGGGATTGGAACCTGGGTCTTCATGCTCTCGTGGTAAGCACTTTATTGACTGAGCCACCTCCTCAGCCCTCCAGTTCCAGTCTTCTCAGGGTACATATCTCTGACATGGGGGTGGGGGAAGGGGCATCAATATCTTCTTGTTACTTGAAAAGAAATAAAAGAAGAAACAATAGCCTCTTCTTTGACTTTTCTTTATTTATTGCCATGAATCCTTCTGCCACAGGGCCTTGGCACCTGCTGTTCCCTCTCTCTGGCATGTTTTTCTCTCTTCACCCACTGTGACATCCCGCGAATCACGCCTCAGTTCAGGTATCCCTGTGTCTCCTACTCCTTCATTATTTCTTCCCAAGACGCTCCTCCACATAAGCACAAGGAGGGGGCTGTGTATGCCCATAGCTCTGCTCGTTCAAGACACGGTTTTTGAGAGCCTAACATGTTCCTGATTGGACAGATTGGAGGATGAGGGACAAGTGGGGTAGTAGGGAAGTAGACAAGGGTGGATTTCACACGTAAGCCGAGGTGGAATATAGCAGCCAGCTAACACTGCTGTGAAACAAATGTTCCCAGTACTCTGTGGCCTCAGACCATAAGCATCACATAATGCAAGTCTCTGCCTCATGGTCCCCTCTGGTTTTAACCCTTCACTCTCGGGCACCTCTCTACTCAGTGATGGGTTGCTGGGTGGCTCTGTGGATCTAGACTGGCTTCTCTCTCAGATAGAGCATTTGCTGGCTGACAACTAGTCTAGACGGGTCTCTGCTGTTGAGGATGTGACGTCAGGAGATCGAGTCCCAGCTTATTTTCAGGGTGGAACTGAGAAACCATAGTCTTCGGGGCCTTGCAGGCTCTTGTGGCTTCCCCCACAGTCTGTTGGCCAAATCAGGTCAGAGTGGCCAGCTTAGGTTGGAGCAGACAAGTGGATCCATGAACAGACCCAGAATCTAGAGTGAACGGGCCAAAGTTTAAGGACAGGAAAACCGATTCTGCTCTTTAGTGGGAGGGACTCAAACTCAAGGGGTGGGAAGATAGACTCCACCCTTTAGTGGGAGGGGCTTTAAGGTGCAAATGGGACGCCACAGACCCTTGGGATCAGCAGGGCTCTCCCTAGCTGCTGCTGAGAACGGACAAAGGACAGGTGACAGACAGGGATATGTGGAGTCCCGTACCACACATGCCAGGCCTTCAGTCCCCAGAGGCTGGACACACGGCTGAAGGTGATGGGTGGAGTCCACATCTGGCCCTTCAGGCGCCAGCCCCTCCCCTCCAGCTGCGAGGAAGGAGAAAGCGAGAGAGCACAGCTTTTCCAAAGTTTAATTAAGTGATCTGCCCGGAAGCCTAATCCTGTTATCACTGCCCAGAGCTGACCACAGGGGAACCGTGTAAAATGTCACTGTCTGCAGGCCCTGGCGGGACCTGAAAGACTCTGGAATTCAGGACAGCAGGAGTTGGACGGAAGTCAGAGCTCCCAGGGGGCATATTCTCCAGAGACAAAAAAGCTCTGTTCAGTCCACCCCAGGACAGGCCACTAAGAAGCTTCTGTGGACTCCGCGGTGGCTACTGCCCACTGGGCCCCACATTCCAGAGCACAGCCTCCAACTGCCCACGTCTGTCCCTTTCCAAGATTCACTGTCCCTCCCAGGGACGGAAGGAAGAAATGGACCGGTGCTGGGCTGGATTTGTGGGGAATTTTAATCCGCTGGCTCCTGTGTAGCTTGGGCAAATGACCTAACATCTCTGAGCCTCCGGTGTACCGGAGGCTATGAGATCAAACTACAGTATGACTAAAAAGGAACAAAATACCTAGATCTGAGCCCTGCATACATGGCTGCTTCTTTCTCATGATTACATTCTATGTGGATTGGTTGTCTTCATCCTCACACGTCCACAGACTCCTGGGGAACAAGGACTGTGTTAAATATGGGTCCCTTTAAGGGCACCCCCCTCGAGAGTGTCTGACCTTATACCAGCTCTGTCTGCTGCCCTGCTCCAGGCCTTGCACCGACCAGCTCTTTGCTCATGATCCAATCACCCACCAACACAGACTCACCTAGCCTCCTCTTTTATAAAGTGGGGTACAGGACAATTGACCACACAGCTCCTCGTTGCTCTCTACCATGTGAGTTCTGGGGAGACCGGGAATACCCCATTTTCTCTGGAAGTCATTCCTTTATCTCCCCTCTCTCCCTGGTTGATGGCTCTAAGCAGAGCTCCTGGCCTGGGGACTCAGGACACATGTGTCCCCCGCATCTTAGGAGCGGGGCTGTTTGGAGAAAGGCTTGGGCACTGTAGACCAACTGGAGTTGGGTGGGAGACAGAAAAGCCTAGGAAGGGGAGGACACACATGGGGCTGAAATAACCCTGGGGTGTCACCATATGCACACATTATGCATAGGTCCTGCTGACAGACAGACAGACAGACAGACAGACAAAGCCCCCGGTAAGGCTGAGAACAAATGGTGAGTTTAACAATGACTGGCTGTCAGTCAGCCTCCAAGTTCATAGCAGTCACGCTCAAACCTCTCTGCTCATGGCTCCCTGCCTCAGTTTCCCTACATGCCGCACAGGTTTTCAGAATGTTCCTCTACGTTCTGCTTTACTGGGGGAGATACTGTTTCCTCAGTCTGGGGAGCAAGCACCACTGTTTCCCTCTCCGAACGGCCATCTGGTACCTTGGGACCAGTCCCCAGAGCTGTCATGGGTGGAGCCAGGCAGCCCAGACATAGTGCCTGTCCCCGGGAGTGCGTAGAGAGCTCAGCTTTCCTGGCACGGAGTCTCTGCCACCAGGAGCAGGGCCACCGTGGTCTCGGGAAGTCACATGGAAATGTCGACCTGAAAGTAGTCCATAAAATCCAAGTGCAGTGAAGTCAGACTTTCCATGGGAGTAATTAGCATTTCCCAGGGAGCGTGAAACCCAAATGTCAGATGATGCCCAGGCCGTTAGCCTTGTGATCTTCCAGCTCCTGACCATGGCTGCTGGGTAGGCTCTGTGTCTTTGATGACCTTGAAGGCTCAGAATAGCAAAGCAAGTAAGGGCTGCCCGGGCCTGGGGACCAGACAGAGGTGGCATTTCCACTCTCCACAGCCCCTAGAGTAGCTGCTCCCACTTCTGGTCTCGATACCTGCTAAATGGGTTTGTCTGCCCACAGGATCACAGCTTGGAGCTATCTCCAGACTGAGACAGGGTCTCATGTAGCCCTTGAACTCAATGTGGCTGAGGATGACCTCGAACTTCTGATTGTCCTTCCGTTGTCACTGGTGTCACCGTAACACTAGGTTTGTGCAGTGCTGGGCATAGAACCCAGGGTCTTATACAAGTGAGCCAGTGATGTTGTGGAGAGCCCCCATTGATGCAAGAGGTTAAATCCCATAACTGAAGTGTACAGGAATGAGGGAGGGGTGTCAACACCCTGGTGGTCTCTCCCATCCTCTCCTCATAACCTTCCCTCCACTGGGCTATAACTCTCCTGAGAAGCTGAGGTAACATGCCCACTACACCCCACTGTGGTTTAAATCTAACTGCCCCCGGCTATACACACACATTCAAAGTGAATATTAACATGGCTACACCAGGAAGCAAGACCTTTAAGATGTGGGGCCTGTGTGAGTTAATGAGGTCCGCAGTGGACTGGAGTTTGTTATGGTTCCTAACTCTCAGCGCCTCCCACCGTCCTCTACCTGGTGTCATCCACCAAGAGGACCTTCCGGAGCCGAGCTGCATCCAGCTCCGTACGCAGTTATGCCAATGGCGCTGGAAACTCCATAACCTCTTTTCTTTATAAGGTGCCCAACCTTGCGTGTGCTGTTACAGTCACTGAAGACAGAACTGACGAGTAGACGCCACTGTCAGCCTCTGAGGGCACTGAGAACAGTTCATGGAAGAGGCTAGAGACAAGATGTCTTCCATTCTGTTTTGTGGTCTCACCCCTGCCCAGAGGGACTTATGGTTCTGATCTCTATGCAGGATTCATTTCCAAGGATAAATACATTGGCTTTGTCACCAGTGTCAGGGTGACATGTGACCACCTGGTGAAGGGAATCTTTGGATGGGGTTCTGTTGAGGTAAGGTGCGTCTGGTCGAGTGTTTTTCATTCTTGTGACAAAACTCCCAACATAGGTGACTTAGGGAGCAAAAGTAAAGATTTTGTTTTTGCTGGTCAGGTCTGTGTCACCAGCTTCATGGGAGGCTGTGGTGGGGCGTGGATTGGGGGGTTCACAAGTTCAAGGCCAGACTGAGTAACTTAGTAGGAGGTTGGAGATCTAGTTCGGTAGAAGCATGCAAAAATCCGCATACAGTAAAATAAAAACATATCTAAAAATCAATGTAAACTACTCCGAGGGGACCGGAGATGTGCTTGCCTCGTGAGCACCAAGCTCTGGATCTGATCTCAGCAGTGAGGGCTTGTGCCTGTGGTCCCAGTGGGACAGGATGCTCAGGGGTTTGAGGTGCATCCTCAGTTCCATATTGAGTTCAAGGATAGCCTGCACTACATGAGGCCCTGTCTCAAAGATAGATAGATAGATAGATAGATAGATAGATAGATAGATAGATAGATAGACAGATAGATACATACATACATACATACATGCAAAGATACATAGAAATACAGATACATAGATACATAGATTTATAGATGTATACATACATACATACAAAGATGCATAGATACATAGATATGTAGATAAATACATAGACACATAGATAGTTGATGGATACATACATACATACATACATACATACATACAAAGATGCATAGATACATAGATACGTAGATAAATACATAGACGCATAGATAGTTGGTGGATACATACATACATACACAGATATATAGATAAATATATAGATAAATACATAGATACATGAATACTTGATGGATACATACATGCATACATGCATAGATATATAGAAATACAGATACATAGACAGACAGATACATACATACATACGTACATACATGCATAGATACATAGAAATACAGATACATACATAGATACATAGACAGATACATAGATAAATACATAGATGGATACATAGATATTGATGAATACATACATACATAGACACATAGATATATAGATAAATACATAGATACATAGTTGATGGATACATACATACATACATACATACATAGATGATAGATTCAGAGATGTTAAATGCTCAGGGGCAGAAATCTCTGCCTCTGCCACTTGGTTCTGTCACTTGCCAGCTAGTGTGACTTTTCACCCTCTCTGAGCCTTGCTTGTCTTATTATTAAGACAGAGATGCATCAGGAGACACACTGACTGGGCCCAGCCCCGACCCTCTGTTCCAGCTGTGTGCTGCCGGACCTCCAGCTAACCATTCTGTGTCTTGTTTCCTGGGCCGCAGGATGAGGCCACAGTGGAATGTGACATATAAGGGGGCTGAGACAGCTTAATGTATTAAAGAGCAACTACCAAGCTGGAATTTATTTACAGGCACTTGAAGCATGCGGCTGCTGTAGCTGCCCCTTCTGGGATCATAGTGTGGCAGCGTTAGAACCCATATTAGAGCGAGGCGGGAGCCGGCTTATGTCAAGGGGTGTTGGGGAGGAGGCATCAGGCCTTCTCTTCTGATGTGTTTCCGGATGGAGTCCGAGGACTGACCCACCCCAATTAGGTGACTCTTGTGTTAATATTGACACACAAAGGAGCCAGCTGGCGACCTCTGACCTCCTCTCACTTGGGATCACAGGCTGATTTCGGCCCTAGCCCTCAGCTCCAAGAGCCGGGATTCATAATCTTCTTTGTCACCAGAACAAGTTGGCCTCACCCTGACCTTTGCCCCCTGCCTTTCTGATTTCCGGTGTTTCTGGGCCTGATGGTGGTTGGAGTGGATAGGGCCTAGACTGAGTGGAAGGCAGCCTGGATGGGCCAGTGGCTGCTGTTTGGAGGAAGGATAGGTAGGGACAAGTGTCATCAGCTATTCTAGGATGCAGGGAGGGAGTGTCCTGTCCACTACACACACACACACACACACACACACACACACACACACACACACACAACCAGGGACTGAGCACTGGGTCCTCTACCCAGCATCCCGCCCCAAGCTACAGCTTCAGCCCTGCTTGTCCCCAACACTGAACTCAGGAATCCGGTGATGCCCAGGAGGAGTTGCTATAGTAACTGTGCTGGAGCTGGGGGTCGGGAGAGGGACAGGTTTTGCTGACCAGTGCTCAGCCCTCAGATGCCTGCTCAGGAGGGGACAGGAACTACACTGTCCTTGGAGCTTGCACCATGGTGCTGGGCTCTGCAAAATCCGTGGGTTGTCCACGGATGTGAACGTGGAGGAGTTGAGGGATGTAGGCTCATTGTTTCTTCCACATTTCTCTGTGATGTCTGTGAGCGTGGCCATTTCTGCTTCTTTTGCTACTCCACCTCTGGTGTGGAGCTAAAGCTGCTTCCTGTGACATGCCTGGGGCTCGAGAATGGTACTGGAGAAGAAAGAGGAGACAGTAAAAGAGGGAAAAAAGGAGGTTAAAAGCAAGGCCTCAGGATACAGGATGCTCCAGTTTCACTCTGTCATACTACTTGCTGCTGTGTGACTTTGAACCAGTTGCTGAACGTCTCTGAGCCTCACGATGGCAGCTGCCAACTGGGACTGACCATGTGCACTTACTTTAGGAGCTTGTGGTAGAACTGAATGCTTTTTTTTTTTTTTTTTTTTACTACTAAAGAAGTCTGGAATAGCACCTGGCAGAGATAAATACTCAAGTCTTCCCTTCACCAGAATCCCCATCCCTAGGAATAAGAGACATATTTCTGCCCCAGAACCATAGAGGTAAAACCAGATACAGTGAAGCCCACCTGTAATCTCAGGACTCAAGAGGTAGAGACAGGAGGATTAGGTCAAACCTAACCACATAGCATGCCCAAGGCCAAGGCCAGTCCGGGCTACATATGATCCTGTCTCAAAAAAAAAAAAAAAAAAAATCAGGTCTGGAGATATGGCTCAGGACAGTTAGAGGGCTTGCTGAGCAAGCATGAGGCTCTAGGGATGAGTTCAAAACCTAGACCCAACTAAAAAGCCAGGCATTGGCCGTGCATGCCTGTGATCCCAGAACTAGCGGGCAGAGACAGGTGGACCCCAAGAGCCAGTAAGCCTAGCCAGAAAAACAAGCTTTGGGCTTAGCGAGAAGCCCCGTTTGTGGATAATAAGCAATGAACTCTTGCTTTGATCTCCACATGTGTGTTCCCAGGCGTGCTCACATTTAATTCTCATGCATTAAACACACATGCACACGCACACACACTGGTTCGGTTTCCAGCACCCACGTGGAAGGAAGCACACAGCCAAGTTCCAGGGGTTGCAGCGCCCTCTTCTGGCCTCTCTGGATACCACACACATGTGATGCCCAGACATGCATTCAGGTAGACACCTAACTTTTCATTAAAAATGGATGACTGAGCACCAGGCTTATGGGGAGTTAAAAAGATGGGTACTTTAAAAATGTAAAATGCAGTTCATGGCAACCTTCTGGGTCACTGCTAACACCCGTGCCCGGTTTACCTCAGTTTCCCCTTGTATCTAGCAACCCTGGACATGGCTCTTATCCCCCATAGCCTGAAGACAGCATTGCCTACAGGAGAACCCATCTGTTTAGCTGGTGCTTCTAATGAGTAATGGCATTTGCCACTGAGCCGGATGACCTGAGTTCAGTCCCTAGGACCAAGGGGTCACTCACTCTTGGGGCTGCCCGGAGAGTCGGCAGGAGCTGCACCGTAAGAAGCAGGGAAGGGAAGGTGTCCTTCAGGACATGGTGAGCAGGCACACACGCAGGGTGGGCCGACTGGCTCAGTCAGGAAGTCCTGTGATCATCACTAGGCTTCTTCCTCTCTTCTCTGCTCCTCGGGTCATGGAAGACATCTCTGTTATCCAGAAAGGGGATATTTCCTCCTCTGAGGAGTCAGGACCAAAGCAGAGTCCAGGAGATTTGGGACTTAACAGTGTGTTATGTAAGAAAGGCACACATCATTGGTGGCAGAGCCTGGCTCGGATCTTAATTCTGAGGCCCCTCCCCCCTGGGTCTACCCCAGGCTGCTCGGCCTCTTCTTCAGAATGTAGCATGGCGATGTTGCTTGTAAATCTTAGGCACGTGGATAACAGGGTCTAATATTTCTTTGCTGAAAAATTTTGGGAGTTAAAAGCTGCTGCCTTGGAGCCAACACAGCCCCTCATGATAATTTCTCCTTCCAGGCTGGAAGTTGAAAACCCCAACTCCTTGTGTGAACCACTGCATTTGGGGTTTCCCAGGACTTCAGGGAGGGCCCCCATGCAAAGTGAAGGCACAGAGCCGGTTATGCATATAGGAATGGTCTCCCAGGGCTTGGCACAGATAAGGAAACTGAGGCACAGAGGGAACGACCCCCAACTGGATCACCAAAGGTCATGAGCTGGGTGGGGGGTAGTTTTCATGAGACCCTGAATGAAAGGGTTGAGCCATCCAGCCTATAAACCCTCTCCATAGGCCGACGATAGAATACATCCCTGTCTGTGATGGATTTAACTCGCGCCAAGGAGCTGAGGGCAGGGCAGCAGAATCTTGGGACTCAGCCCCCAGCCCCTCCGACCCACTCACTTCAACCCTCTCTCTGCAGCAGGACAGCACCCTGACCCCACCCCACCCCCACTTGCTCTGAGGGCTGTGGGGGCCAAGAGTTGATGAGAGAGGGAGCCCGGGAGAGAGAGAGGGACAGGACTTGTCAAATCAATCATATTTAAACAAAAGCCTCTCCCGCCCAAGGGCCCTTTTAAAAGCTGCTTATTTAATTAAAAGCACCATTTTCCATATTTATGGCCCTTATTCAGTTAAATATTAACCGCTGGGGCCAGGGCTGGTGTGTGCTTTTCCAGTGCGGAGCAGGAAGGTTCATTACCACGGCCGGGATTTATCAGAGGCAGCCCGGGTGGCGATCAATGCCCTCGCCCTGGACAAACAAGCGCACACTGGAAGGCAGGCAGGACTGCCACTGTGTCTCTGTCTCTCCATGTCTATCCCGCCATATGCTGGCCCTGAGGGTCGGTTACACTCTCAACAGAGACACAGAGACACCGAGAGATGTGGAGATGGCTCCAAGGAGAGACAGGCAGTGAGACAATCAGGACCTGGCAAAGTGACAGTGTGGGGTCTCTCACCCAATGTGGGGTCCCGTGCATTCCCTACGTATTCCCTATGTGAATGCTTTCAACTTCATAAAGAACCAAGTTATATCGTTCACAGGAAAAACCGGATACAACTAAGAGTAACCCAGTAAAGAGAATTTAGGCAGTCTCAGAAAGACAAATATGTTTTCTCCCATCTCTGGCTCCTGGATTTTATAGGCATGTGAAACCATGTACAAATGTATAGTTTAGAGTTGAAATAAGGCTGTCTGAGGGGGACAAAGGGGACTGATGGGGGAGGGGAGGGGAAGGAGGTCAGTCAGTGAAGGGTTTGTGAGCAATATACAACATACACACACAGACAAAGCCTTAAAAAAATGAATTCCATCTGAAAAAGAAAAGTGACTGAGGTTCCTTGGTACAGGGCAATACACCCCATCTCCATACATCTACCACTGGGTCTGGGGTGGCTGAGCCACCAGGTGTGGCATACGGCAAGTCTCATACTCTCAGAGGGCTGGAGAAAGCTAGAGTTTCCAGAGAGTCTGATCCCACAGGCTGAGGGAAGGTGAGGCCAATGCTTGGGGCTCCTCAGGGTCATTATAGGACCCAGAGGCTGTGGCTTGGGGAAGGAGTCACAGTGTGTGTATGTGGGGGCGGGGCATCTGGCTCACAGTGGATACTCATAGGATCACGCCCTCCTCAGTCCCTCGCTGCCCCAGTCAGGCACCTATAGCCACCATGTGTTATTGACTCATTAGTTGACGTCACTTCCAATCATTTTGGTCCCCATTTTACACTTGAGGAAACTGAGGCTCCAGCAAGTTACATAATGAGCTCAGGGTCTCTAGCCAGTGAAGGGCAGAGCTGAGCCTCTGGTCTGTTCACTCCAGAACACAAGAAAGTCTTCCGTCATTCAAATCTGACTACAGGCCACTTTCGTCCTTACCAAGTTCCCAACTGTTTCTGAGACTCAGTTTCCCCCCACCTATAACATAAAGGAGAAGAGGCACGGAATCTAACTTTAGGGCAGCTCTACCCTCTTGATGTGGTCACTGTCTGTCAGGGGCAAAGCCAGACTGAGCCACGCCCACCTGTCCTGGGAAACAGGAGAATGGGAAGCTGTACCTTACAACTCTAGACTTTCGGGCTTTGCCATTTACTGAGACCGTAAACTTGGGCTCCTTGTATCACTGCCTGAACCTTGGTTTCTCCATCTGCAAGATGGGAGTGATAGTTCTCTTGGAGGTTTGAGGTTTGAGTGACAGACAGTCCTTGGACATGATTGATCGCTGTCTGGCACATGGTGACCTATTCTGCCATTTGTAGGAGTTGAAGTTGAGGCCAAACCCTGCAGCCCGTGCCTTGGTCATATCCCCGTTAGGAGGCAGTGTGATTTCAGCCCCCACCTATGTCTTGCCAGTGAGCTGAGTAGCCTGGCATGTGGGTACCAGGTTCATCTCTGGTCCTGCCATGACCATGGGCTGTACACATGTCTGACTCCACTGCATCAGAGACTCTGGCTTACTCAGCTGTGGGATGGTGGGAAGACTGGATGTGGGAGGTCTCCTGGGGGTTTCCTGAGGGTAAAATGGCAGAGAAGAGATGGGGGTGATGGAGACATCTCAGCAAATGGGAGGCCATGGACAGGTGGGCACCAATGAGCAGGCTAGGGACAGAGCCTTCTCTCTCTCTCTCTCTCTCTCTCTCTCTCTCTCTCTCCCTCTCCCTTCCCTCTCTTTCACACACACACACACACACACACACACACACACACACACACACACACATAGAGGGGGCAGAATAACCAGGCTGGGGACAGTGCCCTCCCTCACACACACACCAACCAGGTTGGGGTCAGTGCCGCCTTCTTCTTCTTTTTCTTCTTCTTCTTCTTCTTCTTCTTCTTCTTCTTCTTCTTCTTCTCCTTCTCCTTCTCCTTCTCCTTCTCCTTCTCCTTCTCCTTCTCCTTCTCCTTCTTCTTCTTCTTTTTCTTCTTCTTCTTTCTCTCTCTGTCTCTCTGTCTCTCTCTCTCTCTCTCTCTCTCACACACACACACACACACACACACACACACAGAGGAGCACGTGTACATGCACACACACAGGTACATACATGCACATGTGCCCACATGTGTATGCACCCCACACATGCATGGATGAACACCCCGCCTCGAGTGCCCTAGCTCTGCCTCCTTTGGGGGGTTTTCCCCTCAGCTCTCTTCCCGTCCCCACAAAGGGAAAGAAATCTGAAAGGGGCAGATTAGAACTTCACACTGCATCACCCAGAAAAATCTATGTCTCATTTTCCTATCTAGTAAAATAAAATGACACGGAGCACTCTGGCCCCTGGAGGGGAGCGCGTGTGTGGAAGATGAGGGGGGAGACCTCCTCTTGGAGCGGGGAGCCCCGGGCCTGGGGAGAGGTAGGGATGGCGCGGCTGGCCACTCTCCTCAGGCTGTCTGCAGGCTAGACTGGGGGTCCTGGGGAGGTTCTCGGCATTGCATGGAGCGAGAGGGGTAATGTCATGCCATGTTGGGTATGAGAGAGAGAGAGAGAGAGAGAGAGAGAGAGAGAGAGAGAGAGAGAGAGAGAGAGAGAGAGAGAGAGAGACCAGGTTATCAGAGGAGTGTGAAGACAATAACACAATCTGACATTTCTGAAACAAGACCCCCCGGTTGCCATGGCAACGACTCATGTGGGAGCAGCTCCCAGGAGACGGCTTCGAGATGTACTATAAATGATGTTTGATTAGAATTTAAATCATTTAGGCAGAGAGAAGATAGGCCTTTTGTCAGCAAGGGGGCCTGGGGGAGGGGCAGGCGGGCGGGGGGAGGGGCGCAGGTCCTGGTGCCGGTGGCGGAGCCCAGTGAGGTCGCCCGGGTTGATTACTTTTGCCCTCGGCTTCATTCCCGTTTACAGTAACCTTTCCACGGTGGCCTCAGGGACAAGGAGGGCAGGAGAGGGGAGGCCCGGGGGGACCCAGGGGTGCGAGGGGAGGAAGAGACAGGAGAGATGGGAGAGACAGAGAGAGGTAGGAAAAGTGGGGAGAAGAGAGAGGAAAGGAAAGAGAGAGGAGAGAGAAAAAAGAGCGAGAAAGAGAAGGAAGAGGAGACAAGATGGAACGGGAGGGGAGGGGAGAAGAAAGGAGACAGAGAGAAAAGAGAGAGGGTCCCGGAGAGGCAGAGGCACAGCCAGGGAGAGAGGAAGCGGTAAGCCCACCATCATCACTTCCTAGCCTTCAATCTGAACTGAGGGAGCCCTCAGCCTCTGTCTCCCAATCTCTGGCTCTCAGCATGGAAAGGCCCAGGCCCGAGAATCCCAGCAGCATCGTACGGGACCCTGGAGGAACAAACCTCAGCTTTAACTTAAAACAGCAAGCCAAGCTCGGTGCTGCACGGGAGCCTCAGTTTCCCCATTTCTCAAACAAGAAGTGGCCAGGAAAAGGGTCTCAAGAGGCAGAGGCAGAGGCAGGAGGAGTGTTACTGCAGATTCGAGGCCAGGCTGCCTGACACAGTTTCAAGCCAACCAGGGCTGTATAACAAGACTTCATCTCAAAACCATAAATTAGTAAATTAATAAAAATAAAGAATTGTGAGCTGCCTCTGTTTGCAAGTAATCAGTTAGGTCCCCCATGTCTAGCCCCCCCCTTTTTAACGTGATTTATTTGCTGGCCTTTAGAAACCGAGAGACACCACAGAAATATTAATATTTAATCTCTGGGTTCCTTTTTTAAACAATAGGTAGCCTTCTGCCTGCCTGGCCCCCGTTTCTCATGGCAGCCATGTGCTGGGCCTGAAGAGTAGTCCCCATTTTCAGCAAATCCTGAGGTGTCCAGTTCACAGCAGTCCCCACTCTGCCCTGTTACCTCACTCCGCTTTTCTCTTGCATCTGACTCCTGCCTACCCACGAACTCTGCAAATGACCTATGACTTCTCAGGGCACTCATAATCCATTCACGTGGGTTGGGGTCTCTCCCTCAGTCACCACAGTTTGAGATGCTCATGATGAGAGCTCAGGGGTGCCCACAGTCTGGGCAAATAATACAGCCACACTCGGGCACACAGCAGGCACTCAATGAATGTTTAATGAACACTGGAAGAAGAGCTAATGTGGTCAGGCAGACTGAATTGGGAGTCTTAATGGGATAGTCTGGCTGGTACCTGTGTGAGAAAAAAACAGAATTAAAATTACCTGACTGGGGCTGAAGAGATGGCTCAGTGACTAAGAGCCTAGGCTACTCTTGGAGAGGACATGAGCCCCATTTCCCGTCACACACTGGCTATGACTCCAGTTCTATGACATCTAGTGCCCCCTTCTGGTCTCCACAGGTATCTGCACACGAGTGGTGCACAGGCACACATACAGGCAAGCAATCATACATGGTAAGTAAAAGTTTGAAAAGTGTTCCTCCAAGAATTATTTTGTAAAAAGATGATCTGCTTAGTCCGTCAAGGGGATGACTCGACAAGTGTTTGCCGTGCAACTTTGAGGACCCGAGTTCAAATCCCCAATCCCCTGTGAGAGGCCAAACATGGTGGTGTATACTTGAAACCTCAGCCCTGGGGTAGCAGAGACAGGAGGATCCTGGAGCCCACTGGAAAGCCAGCCTTGCTTACTTAGTGAACTTCAGATACCAGTGAGAGGTCCTGCCTCAGAAAATAAGGATGAGGCTGAGTGTAACAGTACATACCTTTAATCCCAGCACTTGAGGGGGGGGGGCAAAGAATGACAGATCTCTATGAGTTCGAGGCCAGCTTGGTCTACAGAAAGTTCCAAGATAGCCAGGGCTACACAGAAAAACCCTATCTCAAAATAACATACATATATACAAACGTGTGTATATATATGTGTGTATATATATATGTATATATATATGTATATATACACATATACATATATACATATGTGTATATATGTGTGTATATATACATATATATAATTTATATTACACACACACACACACACATATATATATATATATACATATGCATGTTATATACGGACAGTGTGATGGTTCAGTATGTAACATGCTTGCCACACACACCTGATGATCTGAGTTCAATCCCCAGAAACCATATAACCTAGAGAGAAATGATTCCACAGAGTTGCTCTCTGACCTCCAGACACACGAACAGACGTACACACGCACGTGCATGCACACGCACAATCTGCTCGAAGGATCTAGCCATCAGATAGAAGATATCTGTAAGAAGAGTTCCTGCTTCTGTGGAAGATATGGCCAGAAGTTCCTGTCTCAATCTCCTCTCGGCTCCCACCAGACTCCTTCTCCATCTCTGCCTGGTGCTTATCTGAACACGTGCTTGGTGTCTCTTTCCCCAGGACACTGTGGCCTCTGTGAAGAGAGACATCACATCCAGTATAGTAAATGTAACAGTCCCAGCATGCAGACCTAGTGAGTGCTCAAAGAACCGCTGATGTATGCCTGGATGAATGCTACCTCTGCTTAGCTTCCATGTTTCTCCCATTTTCCATTTCTGCTCCGACTTCTCAGAGGCTCCCAAGCACATCCTGTGTTGTTATGTTCCTGCGGCTTGCTATTGTGGTCTGTTCATACCAGTGCCTGGCATACAGTAGGTCTTCAATAAACAGGATGGCAGGTTCATAGCTATAGTGATTATGGAGCCCCTTGGCCCTTCCTGATCCAACTGTATTAGCCACATCTGCACAGACCACCCTGCTGACAAAAGATGCTTCAGCTTGCCCAGACTTAGGGATCGAAGATGTCATGCTCGATTAGTGATGTCTGCTGTGGCATCACTGAGTGGAATGAGATGCCATCCCCCAGCTTAACTCTTCAAGCAGGGTAGGGTGCCAGCCAGTGAGCAGCGTTGTGCTGTATGGATGTCTACAGACAGTTCTGGAAGCCTTTGCATTCCACAGTAGGTTCCAGAGACTCTCCACCAGTGTAGCCATAAGCCCAGCAACAAGCCTTCAGCTGACAGGCAAGTCCCCTGCTTCCGTGTGTGTCTCAAGTGAACTTGAGCTAAGATGGTGCTTAGTCCGTGACAGCCAAGTGTACTAGACACTCCTAGCACAAAGCAGCTTGAGGAAAAACTGTCTATTTCCTCGCTGGCTGAAAAGTTCATAGTCTTACCTGGAACGTCAGGCACAGATGAAAACAGGCTCTAAAGCAGTGTGCTTTCCTGTGTTGGCTTCCCCCACCCCGCTTTCTATGGGCTGTCTTCTTATTCATTGGAGGAGCTGTACCCCGCCATCCCGCACCTCCCAACACCCCCATCTCTACACCCCACTCCACCCCCACCCCCACCCCCACAACCAGGTGGCATCAACCAAAGCAAGAACTGCCTGCCTATACCTGGTAAAGTGAGCAAAAGCACCAGGTGTCCTTGGTCCTCAGGTCTGATTGGCTGAGCCTACTATGGGGGCGGGGCAGCGAGAGAATGAGTACCTTGTGTCATTTCCTGTCTCAGAAGCTGGGAGCAGCTCAAGCCCCATCAATGGCATGTGATTTAGAAGCAGCGAGCCATGGTTCCACTAAAGAAATGTGGGGTGCTTTGAGTGTGAGATGGGGTTAAAAGGAAAAGCCAATCTTCCGTAGGCAAGATCCTACTGTTCATTTTAGGCAAAAGGATGGGAGACAAGAGGCCGCCCAGCAGATGGGCCCTGGAGCTGGTTGGAAGGGACGCCAGGCATGGTGCCAGTCGCCAGCACCAACCTGCCCCCGGCTGGGGGATGGGGGGCGGGGAAGCAGAATTCTCGGGATCAGAAATCTTCACTCGGAGAGCTTGTCTAAATTTTTGCAATTTCTATTTTCTTGGCTGTAGAGCTGAGGGAAAGCCAAATGGAAATAAAGTCCCTCT
Organism: Rhabdomys pumilio; assembly: GCA_030674055.1. Lineage (NCBI taxonomy): Eukaryota > Metazoa > Chordata > Mammalia > Rodentia > Muridae > Rhabdomys > Rhabdomys pumilio. The sequence continues at coordinate 31,926,513 of JANHMN010000023.1, read as the reverse complement.
CAAACAACGCCAGCTTGTCGGCGCCTCGTGACACGCCTCGCGCGGAGAGAAAGAGCCTTTTGTTGAAGGTTGTGGAGAAAGCAGGGGTGGGGGTCTGGCAGCCAAGCAAATGTATGGAGGCACACACACACACACACACACACACACACACACACACACACACACCACACACAAGTATAGACCATGGAAAGAAACAAACACGGGAGAAAGAGCGGCTTATGCTGCCAGTAGGAATGGCAGGGCAGGTGTGAGGGCTGGAAATCCCAGCTCTGTCCTTGTCCATCATCTAGCTTAAACTCCGTGAGCCTTGGTTTCTGCATCTGTGGAATGGGGATGATTACATTTTATAGAGATTACACCAAAGGACAGGTATGCAGTCATTAGCCTGAGGTGCAGGGCCTGGGCCAAGGGATGGAGAACTCATTAACGTGGTCTCCACAGATTCCGGACCTTTCCTCGAACACAGCACAAGGGAATTATCTTCCCAGCGTGAAGACCAGCAGCGGTCCAAGTCCTCCAGGCTGCACGAGACACCCCTTGTTTGTACAGAGTGGACATGAACTGGTGACTCACAGAATGCACTTGAGTTCCCTCCCAGTTGTGGAGGTCCCAGGCCCTCAAGTCACGGTGTCAGCTGGCTCCCTCGGGAGCTCTAAGGGGGACCCCATTTTCCCATATTTTCCAGCTGCCAGAAGCCACCCACATCCCTTGGCTTGTGGTTTCCTCCTCTCTACTCAGGGTCAGCAGTCAGAGATATCATCTTTGGATATCTCTGTTTCTATTGGGATACCACCTGCTCAGGCCCTGATCCTCCTTCCTCTCCTGCTGTCCCTCCCCCTCCTACTCTCCTTCCTCCCTTTCTTCCTCTCCCTCTCTTTTCCCTTTTTCCTCTCTTCCTATTCCTCTCTTCCCTCCTCCCTTTCCTCCCTCCTCTCTCTTCTCCCTCCTCCCTCTCCTCCCTCCTCCCTCTCCTCCCTCCTCCCTCTCCTCCCTCCTCTCTCTTCTCCCTCCTCTCTCTCCTCATCCCTCTCCTCTTCTCCCTGCTCCCCTGCTCTCTCTCTCTTCTCTTCCCACTCCCCCTTCTTTCTCTTCCCCTCCTATTTCTTCTTTATTTCCCCCTCTTCTCTTTTTCCTTCTGTTTTTGAAATAGAGTCTCAATGTGTAGCCCAGGTTGGCCCCAGACTCACACTCCTTCTGCCTTAGCCTCTAATTGCTGGGATTCTACGCCACTTCCCTCCTTCCTCCCATGGGGGCCTCTAGTGACAGTGGAACCTCTTATATAAATTAAAATCACTCCCGCCCCCATCTCAAGACCTGAAACCTGGTCATATCTACAAAGTCCCCTTTATGTGTCTTAGTTGCAGGCTCTAGGTTGAGGGTTCATTGTAGACCGGAGGAAGATGTTTGGCCCACCGAGGTTCATCTCAGTGAGATTCTTGAAGTACAGAAAGGTACCATCACTTACTCAAGGCCACTCAGCTTATAGGTGGCAGAGCTGGGATTCAGCCACATGCCCTGAGCCCTGTCACCCTTAGGTGCAGAAGCCCCATGTGGAGAGATGGCTGACCAGCGTAGCCTATATAGATGAAGCTACATAGCAGAGGTGCACACACTCATTAGTGCACATGCTGGCTCACAGACACCCGTCCCCTCAGCCCTGCCTTCACTTCGTCTCAGTCGCTATCCAAATGCTGAACTGACCCAGCTTCCAGGGTTCGTCTCTTTAGAGGTGGGGTAGCCCCAGCAGTGCATCTAAACTGGGGACCATTTCCATCACCATGAAGGAAAGGCAGGGGGACAGTGTCTATGAAGAGACCCAAGATGACTGCTTCTCCTGGAAGTCCAGTCTCCTCTTTCTCCCCGATGCCCTTGGCTTCCCTGCATCCAGGCTTTCTGTTCTTAGTCCCGAACAACACCAGAGCCTCTCAGTGGTCCTGTCTGCACCTCCCACTCCCTACACCTGCCAGGCAGTTTCTGTGGTGGTACCCTAAATCAGTAGCTACCATCCCCAACCTTTCCCAACACACGAGACTCCCACCTCTAGCAGGTGAACAGCCCAAAAGCTTATGAAGCTTCTGCCTGAGGTCTCCCTGGCCTGCTCCACTTAGAGCCATCCCATGTCCACCCCCAGCCTGGATACCCATCTTCAGATATCTCCCCATCCCCCATTGGACTCTCAGTGTGAGGTGGCCTCTTAGATCCCTCTGCAAGAGGCCAGTTTAATGCTCAGCCACCAGGTCATGTAAACATTGCCACTGCCAAGCTTATTACATTGTGTGGCTTTTTGTAACACCTAGTGTAGGGGGAGCTAAGGTGGGAGGAGTAAGGAGAGGAAGAGGAGGAAGAGGAGGAAGAGGAGAAGGAAGAGGAGGAGCTAAAGGGTGAGATGGAGAACAAGAGAGGGGGACATGGAGGCTGATGTTCACTTGTCTGTAGCAATCAAAGGTAGTTGGTATATCTAGGTTGAGTATTGGGTCACACCTCTGATTGTAAGGGCATCTTGTTATTGATCATTACCAAATATATAAGCCTTTGATTAATCTTTAAGCATTAGAGTCTCATTTTTCTACCGGGCCTGCATGGTTGGTGGGATGGTCTGGGCAATGCCCAGTCTTGCAGAGACAGCATGGAAGATTGGCAGAGCCATCTCCCACACTGATGTCTCGTGGGTGCCAGGGCTGGTGTTTCTGGCTGGCCATTTCTAGCTGCAGCGTGCACGTGGCCTCTGGTCACATGGTTGAGCTAGGCAGAGCCGCTGCAGCTTAGCCAGTTGGCGTAACCGGTGGCCGCTTTTTAAAAATAATTACTACAACAACCTAGTAGACAGGACACGGCATATCTCATATTTCTCCCCAATAGGCTGGCACCTTCTGAGGGCAGGGACTCTCTCTAACTGCTTCCACAGCGTCTCTCTTCCTACTGGTTGCCCATCATTGGTAGCTGTTCAATCAATGTGCTTTGAGCTAAAAGAATGGGGGAATTATGAATGGGGAAAACATGAGTGAGGCAATTATGAATGGGGAAATCGTGAATGGGTGGATGAATGAGTGGGTGAGGGCAGTCATCACTGGGCCACGACTCTAGGGTGGGGACACGGGTTGTCTGTGGAGGAAAGATGGCCTCCAGCTGCATAGTTATTCATGTGGGTGTAGTTTCTCACCACATTCCCAACCCTTTTCCACTATATCATCCATGGATAGCTTCATCTCTGTCTGGAATATTCTCAGAAATGGATTCTCAGATCTGTGGAAATAAATGTCTTCTGGGTGGCAATGACCAGGTGGCCAACAGAGTGGCCAGACTCCTTGCATAGGTGTCTTGACCACCAGGAAGCCATGGTCCCCATTCAGGGAAGATATGGGCTCTACATCTGTGCCTGGGCTCAGCTATCTATCAGCCACATGGTCTCTGGGAGTTTGCTTCCTGAGCCTCAGTTTCTCTATCTGCAGGCCATTTCTCCAGTGAGAAGGTACACCACAAGCAGGTACAAAAGGGTGCTTGGCAGTGAGGACAGGCACGCACACAAGGTCTTAAATACGAACTCTCCTGATTCTTAAGCACCATAGCATGTTTAAGCTAAAGGCACTAAAGGGGTTGCAGGAAGCCCGCCTGTGAGCAACCATCACACTCAAGAGTACAAGGGATGGTATATCTCAAGCCTCTGAAAGCAAATAACTGCCAATCGAGAAAAAAAAAGTCTTAAAATTGATGGGAAGATAGGGACATTTCAAGGTAGACTGAGGCAGTTCATTGCCACCAAGACAACACAAGCAGAAGATTCTTAAAGAAATGTTATACACGGTGGAGTAAGAAAGTCTCCACCAGGAAAGCATGAATCTCAAGGGAGAGATGAATGAATCTCAAGAGGAGAGCTCGGGAGGAATCCGTCATGGTGGGCACAGAAAAGCATCGGAGCCCTGATGCTAAGCAAAAGTGAAGGACAAACATCTCCAGTCAGAAAAGCAACCAATAAAAAGTGAGAAGAGTAAACAGCTCTCAAAAATAACCCTAAATGCAAACTGTCTCAATTCACCAATGAAAGAGGCCTGGACTGGCTGACTGGGCTAGCAGAGACAGATCCAGTTTGATGCAGTCTCCAGGAAACACACCTCACTGGCAAAGGCACCCACAGACTGGGCCTCAAAGGCTGGAAGTCGATCCTTCAAGCAAACAGAAGCTGAGAACAAGTAGGTACCCTGTTCGGATAACAGGTAAAGGTGATTTCAACCCAATTAGTCAAAAGAGATAAAGACAGCAACGTATATCCATAGAGAATATATAGTAGTCCTACACACACATGTGCCAAACACTGGGGCTCTGAACTTTATACAGTGAACAGTAATGGACGAAAAGATCACACAGGACCTGATATGTTCCTAGTGGGTGATTTCAATACCCCACGCTCATCTCTAGATCAGGCATACAAACTAAAAACAGCAAAGAAATCTCAGAGTTAAGCTACCGCACAGATTAAGCTGTTTTTCTAGGTGTGAACAGAACATTCCACCCAACAGCAATAGAATCCCTCTCGGTAGCCCGTGGAATCTTCTCAAAGGTCGCCCATATTCTAGACCATAACATCACGTTGTACCAAATAGGAAAGAATAAAAATAATCTCGCCGGGCGGTGGTGGCGCACGCCTTTAATCCCAGCACTTGGGAGGCAGAGGCAGGTGGATTTCTGAGTTCGAGGCCAGCCTGGTCTGCAGAGTGAGTTCCAGGACAGCCAGGGCTACACAGAGAAACCCTGTCTCGAAAAACCAATAATAATAATAACAATAATAATAATAATAATAATAATAATAATAATAATAATAATCTCTTCAAGGTTATTAAGTCATACTAGAGGAAAACAAACAGGGAAAAGTCAACAGCAAAACAAAACAAACAACAAAAAACAAAAACAAACAAAAACCCAATGGGACCACAGAGACTGAATAAGGCTCTCTCGAGTGACCCGTGGTCATGGAAGAAACCAAGAATCAAATGAAAGCAAAAGCCATTGGATAAGGCTAGGGTATTTCTAAGAGGATTCTAAATAAATAACCTAATGATTTACCTCGAGGCTAAGGAAAACAAGAACAAACCAGACCCCGAAGGATTAGACTGTAAAAAAAAAAAAAAAAGGTAAATAAAATGGCACAAGTTATTGAGATGGAAACTCAATAAGATATTCAACAAAGAGTTAGTTTTTTTTAAAAGTAAGATTGACAAATTCCTAGTCAAACTAACCATCAGAGAGAAGAGAAACAGACTGATAAAATTAGAGATAGAAAGGAGAGAGGTTATCCTAGGTGCTAATGAAATCCGGAGAATAATTAGAGAATACTTTGAAAAGTTTATATCCTCAAAAATGTAGAAAATCTGAAAGAAATGGATAAACTCCTAGACACATGTGGCCTACTAAAACTGAACCAAAAAATTATAAATGATCAGTGAGCTTGAGGCAATAACCAAATGACTCCTAATCTAAAACAATCCAAGAGTAGATGGACTTGCTACTAAGTTCTACCAGACCTTTAAAGAAAAGCCAACACCAGCTTCCTGTAATCTGTTCCATAAAACAGAAATGGAAAGGATGCCATCTAAACCAATCTACAAAGCCAGAATTTTCCAGATACCAAAACTGGGTATAACAGGGCTGGAGAGATGGCTCAGGGGCTCAGAGCACTGGCTGCTCTTGCAGAGGACCAGGATACAGTTCCCAGCACCCACATGGCTGCTCACAGTCATCTGTAACTCCGGTTCCAGAGGAGCCAACATCTTCGTCTGACCTCTAAAGCAGTGGTTCTCACCTTGTGGGTCACAACCCCACAGGGCCACACATCAGATGTTTACATTACAATTCATCACAACAGTAGCAAAATAACAGTTACAAAGTAACAACAAAAATAATTTTATGGTTGGGGTCACCACAGCGTGAGGAACTGTATTACAGGGCCACAGTGTTAGGAAGACTGAGAGCTGTTGATCAATGAGGCTAAAGTAGGACCTTAAAGGAAGGATTTGTAAAAGACTCTAGAATACAGAAAGGCTTCCTTTGCATAGGCAGACTTAATATTGTACAAACATTACTGTGATTCTGTCCCCAGAAGCAGACATTTAACCCTTTCGTCCCTCTCTTCTCTTCTAAATTGGGACAGTGATCACTCAGGGGCAGCCCCCGTGTTGATTAAATGAGAAAACCCATGAAGTATTGAGTGCCATCGTGCCTGGCATGGAGCGAGCACTGGATGAAGGCATCACGTGGGGAAGAAGATTGAGGTGGGGAGGAAGAGTGGTCCAGGCAGCCATGACAAATACAAAGCCTGAAGAATAGACCAGAATGTTGGATTTGGGTAGCAGATGGCTCCTTCGGGTTAGTGCCCAGAGGCCAGCTGGTCCTAACCCAGTCTGGGTCACAGCCCAACCTGGGGAAATCCATTAATTCAGATACTCACCCAATTCATACCTGGCTCCAGAAGAGTCATGGACGACAGCTTCTCAGGGGCCGTACAATCAGCATCCGTGGTGTGAATGAATGCCCTGTGCACTGTGGGGGTTGAGGCTGCACCTTGGCACCACTCACCTCCAACATGTCCTGCTCAAGTGATGACGACCAGAATACCTCCAGGCATTGCCAAGCATTTCCTGAGGGTACAATGGTCTTTGGAGAACCAGTGCTCTGAGCCGCCTGCAGATTGCACTGGGTATCTTGGCTTGAACCACAGGGCTCTCCCCACCCCTCCTACATCGCTGGCCTGAAACAGACCTTAGAGGAGAAAGCACAGTAGACCCACCTTGACCAACTGGCCAAGCAGAATTTGCAAACTACCATGGGGGCTGACTCCCACCCAAAGCAAGGTGCCTGACATGCTATAGGTATAGGGTTTCTTCTTTGTCTTCCCCCACACCCTTGTGGTACTGAGTCCCTCACATGCCAGCCAAGTATTCCACCACCATCTGACAGCTCTTTTTATTCCCTATTTTGAGAAAGGGCCCGTGTAGTCCACACAGGTCTTGAACTTATGATCCTCAGACCCTCGCCTCCAGAGCAGCAAGGGTGATAGGCTTGCACCTCCAGGCATGGCTTATTTCTCAAGCTGACCTACCGCGTGTCATGGCCCAGTGACCCAGGCAAAAACAGAAGCCCTGGAGACGGTGTCTCCTATAACTGTTTCAGCTATGCTTCTGGTCTCCAGCCCTGGGGTGCAGAAGGCTTGGGGAAGCTGTTTGGCTAAACCACACTGTCCTCCCTCCCCCTCATCACAGACACATCGGTGACAGCAGGAGGAGGGAGTGGAGCTTAAGATCCACTCCAGTGACGTATTGATGGACCTATATATCACCCAGTATGGATGGAGCCACTCTGAGGAGTATCGACAGCGGGCTAACGGCGGTGCACGTGTAGATGCCTGGCTCATCCATCAGGCTCCACTGTTACCCAGATCCAGGCCATGTGGTCCCACCGTTGTGCCCCAACACAGCACTGCCCCTGCCACCAGATTAAGGAGCAGATCAGATCGCATGTCCTCTTCCATCGGGGACCCTTCTGTCTTGAATGTGAGCAGGAGGGGTGTGAAGAGCCGGACACTTGCAGTCTGGATGGTGGAGAGGGGTGTTGGGTGGTGGACGGGTCAGGGCCATCAGTGGTAATTACAATGGATACAATCTAGACGGGTCCAAGACAGATGGCCGTGGAGAAAGTAGTCCTGCTCTGGAGCCCAGGGTGGGGGACTGGAGACAAACTGGACTTCAGGACAATGGATATGTGAGTTTGGGGAGGGTTCAGGGCAGGCAGAGGGTGGTAACATGAGGAGCTTGGGCAGTAACTAGGGATCAGAGACCCTACCACATTCTTCTTCTCTTCTCTCCTTTCTCTCCACTCTCTTGTCTCCTTGTGTGCCTGTTTTTTTCCCTTTACTTCCTGCCTCAGCTTGATACTCTCTTACCTTCTCTTCTGTCTTATTCCTCCTTCTCCCCTCCTGTCATCCCTCTCCTTCCCTCCCTCCCTCTCCATCGGGCTCTTCCCCTGTTCTCCCTTAGGTGGGTATCCCCGTCTTGCCTCCAGCTCCTCAGCTCCCCGGACCTTACTCTTCCTCTCTTGTAGAGTCATGTACAACAGCCGGTTTTACCCTCAGGATGTTGCCTGACACTCTTTTATGACCTCTGCTTCTGTGGCTCAGTTCTCAGATAGAAAGCAGGGAGGGAGGGAGAGAAGGAGAAATCCTAGGCCTTTGTACCAATGTGCAGAATAAATGTGCAGTTCTGGGTGGCAGCAGGTTGGCTTCCTGGTTTGTGTCTTTGCAGCTTCCCGCCTGGAGCACACATCAGCCCCAAGAGGAGCGTATCCTCAGGCCCCACCCAGAATCCAAGATCCACACTCACAAGTGAGTCATTTCACACTTGCCTAAGTCTCAATTCCCTCCTCTGGAAAGTAAAAGGTGAAAAAGTCCTTGCGGCTCCATCACTGTCCCAGTGCCGGCTGTGATGAAAGAATGGAATACCAGGTGCGAACTCTCAGGCACTGTGTATGTAAGATGCCTGTGAGTCCTCAGAGATGGCTTATAAAACAAGGCCTGCGTCTGCCTCCTTTCCTACCCAGCCCAGTCCTCTCTGCTTCTCCACCCCAAGTTCCTGTTGGCATCTTGCTTTTCTTCTGCCCCCACCTCCCTACCTTCCCCTCTTCCCGTCCCCCACCCCACAGAGTTCTACCATCCAGATGTTTGGTTTTGTGGCTTGAACTCACACATCATGGGTCAGTCTGAAAGACACCGGGTGAGGACTGGTTGAATGTGAGGATGGGACCACGTCCATCAGGCCCACGTCACGTCACCCACATGTGATTTTTGTCTTGATGCAAATGATCATTTGATATCAGCCTTTTGATTGACCACCTCTCTGAACTAGGAGATGTGAGAACCAGAGAGAGAAATACACTTTTTTTTTTCTCTCCACCAAAGCCGGTCTGCATCCTGGACTGCCTCTTCTATAGACCCCCTGTGGGGATCGCATCCAATTACAGATGGACCTCAAAGTCCGACATCTGTTGTCACAACCTGCATGGCTCTGGAGGCTCTCACGGGAGTAAGAATCCATGGGTGTTTGCCATGTAGTGGGTGTGCGCTGGGCACTTTACAAACATTTTTAGGGTGTGACTGGGGGACACTGTGCAGCCTGTGGTGAATGCATTTCCTGAGATGAAAATCTCTATCCACTGGAGCCTCTTCACTTGATTTAATGACAAATGCGTTGAACACATGAGTTGGGTCTTCTCTGCCCATTCTGAGGGTGGCCCAGAGACAAAGTATCACCAGAGACACCAGTAGATCTCTGCAACCACCCCCAACACACACACACACACACACACACACACACACACACACACACACACA
>JANHMN010000023.1:31894192-31917130 GCA_030674055.1 Rhabdomys pumilio | reverse complement strand
ACACACACACACACACACACACACACACACACACACACACACACACAGCAGGCTGTCTGGGAGACGTGTGTGCACACCTGACTTGTATGAACATGCTAATTTCGAATCCTCCCTTGATTTTGGAAGCGTCACAATACGGGTCGGGGTCTGAGGGTGTGGCTCAGTGTGTGGAGTGTGCTTCAGGCAAACATGAAGCCCTTGGTTCCATCACTAACATCATATAAACCAGATTTGGGGTGCTGCCTGTAGTCCCAATATTCAAATGATAGAGGCAAGAGGATTCGAAGTTCCAGGTCATTCTCGGCTACATAGTGAGTTCAAGGTCAGTCTAGGCTCCACGAGATCCCATTTTGTTTTTTTGTTTTTTTGTTTTTAAAGAACCACCTCCTCCCATAAACAATCAAACAAACAAAACATCGAGGCGGAGAATAACAAGTTGAGAGTTGATGATTTAAGGAAATTCTCCAGCATTTCAGATGAAAAAACTTGGGGCTCAGAGAGGCAGAGTTCCTTGTCCAAGGTCACACAGCAGACAGCTCTGATCTCTCAGGTCACACAGAAGGGCCTCCAAAGGACAGCTGCAGATGGTAGAGGGAAGGATGGCCTCCATGGGCTTCCCACCACACTGTATCCTACCCGCAAATAAAAGAGGCCACTGTCATTGTCACCCATGACAGTCAATTCCTGGCTTCCGATGGTATCAAAGGCCAGCCACACTCCTTGTCAACCAGAAAGATGACTCCAGTTTACAGACTCAGGTCTGGCTGTGAATATCTCCAGAATTTTTATTTTTTCATTTTTCACTTGTGTGCAGTGGGTGTGTGTGTATGTGTGTGTGTGTTTGCGTGTGTGTGTGTGTGTGTGTGTGTGTGTGTGTGTGAACAGGGTGTGTGTGTGTGTGTGTGTGTGTGTGTGTGTGCGTGCGCATGCACATACTTGCAAGCAATGTAAAGGCCTCAGGCTGATGCTGGGGAGCCTCCTCCGTCGCTCCTCCATCTTGTTCACTGAAGCAAACTCAAGCTTGCCAATGTCTTTCAGTTTGTTTATTTTCCAGACCTGGTCTCTCTATGTAGCTGCGGCTGTCCTGGAACTCGCCCTGTAGACTAGGCTGGCCACAAATCAGAGATCCACCTGCCTCAGCTCCCAGAGTGCTGGGAATAAAGGTGTGAGTCGCACTGCCCAGCAATATGGCTAGTCTTGCTGGCCAACTTGCTCTGGGGATGCCTGAGTCTGCTCTCTGAGGCCAGAATCACCTCACCCACCTGATACTTACATGGATTCAGAACTTTGATTCTCATATTTATGTAGCAAATGACTTAACCCCTGTGCCATCTCCTAGTCCTTGTCCCCAGCTTTGACATGACACTCTGCAGAGTTTTACCATGGTGTTGGTATGCCATTTTGAAACATGCTGCAATGACCTGTGAGGAAGGGCCTCTGGCTTGCCATGTGGGTCTCATTGGGTGTCACTCCCTCAGAGAGTATGGTGAGGTCTCAGTTAGCTGCCTCTCTCTACTGTATCACCATGTCTCACCCTTAGTGTGACATCAGCGTTAGCTGAAATGATGTTGGCCCTTTGTTGGCTTGCCTGTGGTCTTTCTTCCTTCATTCCTATGCCAGCCTATGGGAATGCTGACCTATGGAATATCAGCCTCTGGGAATGTCAGCCTGTGGGAATGTCAGCCTGTGGGAATGTCAGCCTATGGGAATGCCAGCCTTTGGGAAAGCCAGCCTATGGGGCAGAGATCAGATTTGCAGGCTGCACTGGGTTCCAATGACCAAAAGAGCCTGATACATAGCAGTGTTACACTGAGGAGTTGATGCAGATGGATGGGTGGATGGAAATGAATGGACACATGAGTTATTGGTAGATGGGAAGAAGGATAAATGGACAGATAGTTAAATAGAAGCTGGGTGGATGCTGGCTGGCTGGCTGGCTGGCTGGCTGGATGAATGGATGGATGCAAGGATGGATGGATGGATGGATGGATGGATGGATGGATGGATGGATGCATGAGTATATGAATGGATCAGTTGACTTTAGACAGCCTGAAGTTTTGAAGAGACTACTTTTCTGTCCTGGGCTGTGAGCCCCCAAAGGAAGGTCACCTATGAAAACACAAACAGTTTGAAATATCATTACCACGAAGCCAGAAACAGAGCAGTTCTCAGCACTGAAGAAGAAATTTTGAAAACTAGCCAAGATGGCTGGTACATTGTCACGTGGATTCTCACTGATCTTGCTCCTCCTCTTCCTTTCCTCCTCCTCCTCTTCCTTCTTGTCCTCCTCCTCTTCCTCCTCCTCTCCTTCCTCCTTCTCCTCCTCTTCCTCCTCCTCCTCTTCCTCCTCCTCCTCCTCTTCTTCCTCCTTCTCCTTATTCTTTTTCTAGATGTGTTTATTTTATGCATATGACTGCACTGTCCTTGACACACCAGAAGAGATCATTAGATCCAATTACAGATGGTTGTGAGCCACCATGTGATTGCTGGGAATTGAACTCAGGACCTCTGGAAGAGCAGTCAGTGCTCTTAATCGCTGAGCCTTCTCTCCAGCCTCCCACTGATCTTTTAGACAGATAAGAATAGTGAGAAAATCAAACATGGTGGCCTACCCTCACACACACCTTTCCTTGCTCCACCCACCTTCTGTTGGAACCCTCAAAAACTCAGGAGGCTGACCTTCAGCCTTTGCCCATGACTCTCACTGGCTCAAGGGTAGCCCTGGACCACTGGCTTCTCAGTTCGCTTTTCCCTAGGGACCAGTAAACATCTGTAAACTACAGGAAAGCTTCCTATCTTTGGGGTGGTGTGGTCTTGGGCCAAGGAGGATGGCTTGGTGAGGGGACCCCAGGCATCTCTTAGTGAAGAGCCAACCTTCTGATCCAATTGACCCAAAAGGCTTGGAGCCATAGCAGCCTGGTCCCATCTGTCCAGGACTTCCTTTGGTCATTAGCCCAGCAGAGTGAAGAGAGAGGGATCCAGTCTTCCAAAGCCACCCCATCTCTACCATGCCCTTTCCTCCTGCTCTACTTCCTTCCCTCCTCCCTACTGTCTTCCCTTCTCCCTTTCCCTCTGCTGCAAATAGCTCTGGGGTTCAACAATAACATCCTCTATGTGGGCTCCCCTGGTTGGCAGCCTGAAGGGTCTGATGTAACCCTTTCTCTCTGCTTCAGGACAAGGGTAGACACAAAGGCTACCAGTGGCCTCGATCGCTTAAGGATGGTAACAAAGCTTGTGACCAGGGACCCAGGCCTGCTTCATGGAGGCTACAACTCAGCCACCCAGAGCAGCTGAGGGACTTGGGAAAGCGAGCATGTGTCTGTTACATCATCTTAGGTCTGAGTTTAGGCAAGAAACCAGACCTCCTGGACCTTCTGTTTCCTCTTCTCTGGAGTAGGAGTGGAGACGTCTGTGTTAGAAGGTGGTGGGGTTATAAGGCCAGCCAAAACTGGTATTCTAATGGGGGTGTTTGTAGCTGTGAAAAGGGATTTCTGGGGAAAATTCCAAGCAGCTGGCTTTATCTGGTGACAGACATGTTATCACAAGTTGCTACAAGCCCATGAACCGTAGCAGGGAGGATGTTATAAAAACTCAGGCCCTTGGGACTGGGGTAAATTCCCTTCTTGTGAGGGCAGGATTGACCTGGAGCTAAGAGCTCTGTTCTAGCCTCACCCGTACTCAGATGAGGGGCTCTTGAGAGCTGGTTTCAACTCCTTTGCTGGTGTCTCAGGTTGGCACTTTAAACCCAACCTCTGAGAGAGAGAGAGAGAGAGAGAGAGAGAGAGAGAGAGAGAGAGAGAGACTGCCTGAACAACCTGCTCAGGGGAAGGCTGGGAGGGCTCCCATGCTCCAGGAGTCCTCTGCACCCTGAGAGGTATTTCAGAAGGTGGGCACGCACCACCGGGCTGGGGAGATAGTGCAGCTGGGAAAGAGTTTGCTCTACAAACGTGAGGGCCTGAGTTCAGGCTCCAGCACCCTGTTTACGGTGGTGTGTGTAACTCAGACAAGAGAATTCCCGGGGCTCACTGGGCAGTCAGCCCTGGTAAATCGGCGAGCACCTAGCTCATTGTGAGACCCTGTCTCCAAAAACAAAGTGAAGAGGAATTGAGGAAGCCAGGTGACATCCACTTCTGGCCCCTACATGCACACATGGCATTCCCCTACATGAGTGTTGTCTGAGAGATGGAAAATTAAAGCACATTAACTCTGATCCCTCAAAGATCACAGCTTGGGCTGAGACAGGCTCCTTGACCATCAGTGAGATTCAGACAGGAGTTAGTTCTTGGTGACAGGAGACCAGATACCCAGGAGGGAGGACCAGGCCTGAACCCTGCTGGAAGGGGCTCTGCAGAGTCTGGGAGACAGCATATCTTAGACAGGCTGGTCCCTCAACCTGTGAACTCAGTTCTCAAAGTCTTCCAGGGGGCACCCTTGGCCCAGAATGAACTGTAGTTCTTTGGGGCTTGTCTTTGAGATCTGAGTCTCCGACTATCTCACGATCATGCCAACTGAGCCGCCATCTTGGTGGCAGATCTGGGACTCTGCCTGGTAACAGGTCATTTAGCAGTAGTTACGGAACACATCTGAAACACCGAGGCCACTGCTCACCACCTCTCTTAAGTGTGTTCCAGAATGATCTCCTGGAGGAACACAGCCTTTTAAGCCTCAGATTCGCCATCTTCATGCTGCTTGATGAGACTTACCTCATCCTCTGAAGATGAAGGGGACTCAGCCCAAAATGACATTAAATTCATATTTAACACTAGGCTCTCACTCCCTCATTTTCAGTCTCCGTTCAGTTCTGCATCTCTCACTGGCTGCTACCCACTGCAAAAGAAAAAAGAAAAAGAAGCTTTTTTGACCAAGGTAGAGAGCAGCTCAGGTCTGTGGGTATCAAACACAAATTTGTCATTTAACAAAATGGCCTGTGACACACACCCTCCCTCCACCCATGGGATTTACCTGGGGTCACAGCACCAGGCATGAATTTCCTCCTGTGGAGCAATCAGAGTGGTTGGTTACTTACAAAGCACACAGATCACTGTAGTATCTGCCTTGATTGTCAGGTCCAGATTTGCAGGAAACAGGGTCCCAGGGAAGACCATCGATGCCTTTCCTCCCCATAACTGCTTGCATAGTGCCTTCATCACTACCAAAGACAGCCAGCAAGGAGGAAGCTTCCTGGGTCTTATTTTATTGTATGCATTTATGAAGCTCAAGAATAAAGATGAATATATTTTTAAAAGGTTCATCCAGTCCAGAAGAAATGACACTAGCTATAAGGGGGTGGGGGGAGAGGCAGAGGGAGAGGAAAAGAGACAGACTCCTTCAGCACCTAAGAGAGCAAGCTGTGCCAGGGGAACTGGAGTCTGGGTGGTCCTATGCTCTGGAAGAACTCTCTTTCCAGGCTACCTGCCGAAGCAGACCCTGAGCAGGTCTTGTGGGCAGGGAGCTCATTTGAGATGAAGGAGGAAGTGAGAGAGTAGAGGAAGGATATGATACTGTGTCTAGGAGCACCTTTCTGCTCTGGGCTCAGTATGTAAGTGGGGATATGGCTCAGTATATAACTGGGATCATGGCTCAGTATGTAACTGAGACCTGGGATCAGGGTTCAGTATGTAACTGGGACCTGGGATCAGGGTTCAGTATGTAACTGGGATCAGGGCTCAGTATGTAACTGGGAACTGGGATCAGGGCTCAGTATGTAATTGGGATCAGGGCTCAATCTATAACTGGGATCAGGGCTCAGACTATAGTTTGTATCAGAGCTCATGTTGTGATTCAATCAGTGGCTGTGCCCCAAGCTCAGGATGTAATATGAGTTAGAGTTTGGCAAAAAGGGGGACAGTGCTGGAATTGGGGATCTGGGGACTTGTCTCAGTGGGTGAAATGTTTGCTGCACAAATATGAGGACCAGAGCTCGATCCCTAGCTCCTGTATCAAAGTCACATAAAGACAGGTGGATATGGCAGCCTGCCTGTAACCCCAGCAATGGGCTGCACTGTCAGGGAAGCCCCGGTGCAGGCTGACTAGCCTGGTTAGCTGAAATGAAACTGCCTCAGTACTTATATGGTGGAGAGCAGTTGAGGAAGATACCTGAAGTATCCTAGGTACACACATATACACCTGTGTACACACACACACACACACACACACACACACACACAGAGAGAGAGGGGGGGAGGAGGCACCTGCATATACACGTGCCCACATACATTCAAACATGCATACACATATGAACACATACAGAAGGGAAGAAAATGACACTTTGGATTATGAGTAGGAATAGGGCTCACTCAGGCTGTAATAAGGCTTGGGGCTTGAGCTGAGCAAGGATCAGGGATCAGACTATAACAAGAGTCAGGGTTGAGTTTATAACCAGCATCAGGGTTCAGGTTCCAACAAGAGCCAGGGCTTGCTCTGGAGCCAGGATGAGGGTTACGCCACTAGCCTGCATGTTGGAGGCTTACACCCCAGAACCTGTGTGCTGAGCACTGACTTTGCCCCCCAAGAGGAATGGTCCTTTGTTCTGACTCTACTTCCCCAGGAAGAGCATCCCTTTCTTGCCCTGTAGCCTCAGGGCCCTGCTTGGTCTGGGTGTGACCGTGGGCACCACGAGCTCTAACTAGAAACCCTATGCTTCTTTCCTTTCTCCCTCCCTCTGCCGCCAGCTGCCGGCTCCGTCTGCTCGCTCCCTCTCCTCTCCCCCTCTCTGCCTCAGAGACAGCTATAAGTCTCCCGTGAAATATATACAGTGTAAATATATAAAAAGCTTGTGCCTGCCTGCTGCTTATGTATTCATGAAATAGTAAATAAATTTTATGGGATAATTTGAAGGCTGCCAGGGAGCCAGGAGATGAAAACGAAGGCCTAATGAGATGGAATATCGGGGCAGCACACGCGATCGATCGGCTGCTGCAGGCTTGACTGGGAGGAGCCTGGCTCCGGGGGCCCAGGGCCACAGGACGAGGTGCTCCGAGGGGCTTCGGGGCTCATAAACCATGGCAGCCATGGAGGGAAGCTGGGGAAAGCATACAGAGAGGAGATGCAGGCTGAATTCTTTCCCTCGCTTTGCCGGGGATGCGCTGTGAACCAACTGAGTGGCTTCTGTGTGCCTCAGTTTCTCCATACGTCTGGCAAAGGCCTGAACAGTCCCCTCAGAATCGCCGGTATGCTTACTGAGTTTTTAGCGGTCTCTCCGCCACACTTGCCCATGGCCTGAGCAATCTAGTTTATTCAATTAAGTTTTGACTTTCCTATCTCTCAGTAACGATCGACCGATTAGATAAACAAGAGAATGAATGAATGGATGAGGAAAAAAAAAATCCAATCCTGCTCACTTTTTCTCACCCCCACGTCACCATCTTGGCTGAAGTCACCAGCAACTATTGCTTGGACACCCCCTCAGGAGACTCTATTAAGGCCATGGCTGCCTATAGGTCATTTTCCCATAGCCACTAGAGGGCTCTTGCTAAGCTAGTAAATCAGGCCATGTCCCACTTAGTCTCTCCTGTGTCTCTCATGGGATCTGTCCCTCCTGGTCCCCATCCCTTCACCCCTCATGTGGCTCCTGGATTGCACCTCAGGGCCTTTGCACTGCCTGTCTCCTTCTTCAAACAGACTTCACCACCCATTCCAAGCTTCCCCCAAACCCTGCTCAGTTACATGGCCATCCTGAGCCCTCTGCTCAAAACCCAGCTGTCCACTCCCTCCTCCCCTTCCCCCTTCCCCCTGCTTACAGCCCTCTTATCCTAACATGCAAAAACATGCAGCAAACCCCCTCCTATGCGATCCAGAGAAGTGGAGGTTTTGGGGGTGTTCATGACAGACCCTCCCGGTTCCGAGAACACTATACAGCATGCAGTAGACACTGTCGGTAATATTTGGTGAATGAATGACTAAGAGACTTTCCCAAAACTGGTTTCTTCATATGTTTAAAGTTTAATTAACTTATTAGTTATTCTGGGAATGGGTCCCAGGACCTCATACACTCCAGGCCTCACTAAGTTGCTCAGGTTGGTCTTGAACTCATTCAGCCAAGCAGGCATTTCCCAGTGGGCCTTTGCAGTGGGGAAATGGGAAAGGCCAGCCCACACAGGACCTTGGCAGACCTCAGGACAAACTCACCAGACAGCAGGCCACTATTGTGCCTTAAAGAATGAATAGATTTTTTTTTTTTCAGGAATGCCTCCAAAGCTCTCCTCAGGGTCTGTGAGATTGTTGGGAAGTCTGTCTTAGAGCTGACTTAAATTCCACATACTGCAATTTCAGCTCAACCTTGTTCTCAGGGGGAGCCTATGGAATGGACTTCACGCACCCGGAATCTGAAGCCCACGGCACCTCAAATTTGAGGTCTTTCTTAGGGTGTTGGAATAGGATTCACAACTGGGTTCCATCACTCACTTGATTCCTGCACTTCAGGCATATCAATAACTGAGCAGAGGGGGCCACACCTAAGTAAACAGCAGACAAGCAGTAATGAAGTAAAGCTCTGAGCTCCAAGTCAGACTCACAGTAAGCACCCTATTACAGTAGCCGGAATCAGTGTGGTCAAATGACCACAGGACCCACTTTCTCTGGTCCACATGGTAGCCCAGGGCTCCCCCAGAAGCACATTGCTAGCTGCTAAGATTTTCCCCATGTGAGCAGAGATGAATACACCCTATATGTTGGCCATCCTGGTCAGAAACAAGTGAGCTCGGGGGCCCAGGCACTGCCTGTCACTGGGTTCTCTTCACCTTCTCCAAATACCTTTCACTTGTCTTTTCCTCCTCTGTTCACCCTCCTTTCCAATGCTTACCCTCCTCCCTTCCGACACTCACCCTCCTCCTTTTTGATGCCTCATCTCTGCTTCACCAGCAGGCTAACCCTCTGCAGGCATCAATAGGACTTTCCTCATCCAGCAGGGTCAGTTAAAATCAGATGAAGCACTTAGTAGGTCCTATGTGCTCAAACTCCTTCCAGAAGCTTCCATGGCTTTGTATATGTTGACCTCTGGCCCCTCACAGTGTTACCTTTTTTCCTCTGCCCTAATCCGCTATGAAACAAGGTCTCACTTTGTAGACCAGGATGGCCTCAAATGCAGAGATCTGCCTGCCTCTGCCTCCCGAATGCTGGAATTAAAAGCGTGCACCACCACCAAGCCTGGCTCTCCTAGCATTTGAGTGTGCTGCCCCCCACTACCCGAGCACCGGCTTACCTCTTCTTTTGAGGTCCTGTCTCGTGGGGTCTCCTGACAGCCTTTCTGCCCCAGTCTCCAGCCTTGGCTCTCTGCTCAGAGCTTCCTCGGGGCTGTCAACTGAAACACCTGGCCACAACTCTCTCCTGGATACTCCATCTTGTCTCTCTCCCAGGGTTCCAGAGCAAACAGGAAACAAGCCTTGGGCTCTTCATTATGGTTCAACATCCGGAGTCACAGAACGTCAGACCCATCAGTGAGAGTATTCACAACTGTGGTCCACGTTCAAGTGAGCACAGCACACCCCAACTGCTTCTCCATATGTCCATCATCTCTGCGATCTGGGGGAGTGCTGAGGCAGAAAGATTGCCTATTCTGGGCCATCCTGGGCCACACAGTGAGTGCCTTGCCTCAGAATAGATAAATAGATATGTATTTTTAAAATGGCCTCCGCTTTGAAAATTCAGGGTGGCTCAGACACTGTCACCCCTTCCCCGTTTCTCTTCTGTAAGAACGGAGCTGTCCACGAATGTATGTTCCTGGGTTCCTGGTGAAGGAGGAGGGTGTGCATACAGTTGGCCCTGCTACTTGCACTCCAGAAACTACTCAGATCACAGATAAGCTGGTGGCGTCAGTACCCAGTTGTCACTCAATAATTGTTTCTTCGATGTGTGAACGTCTCCGGAATGGTACGATGTAGAATCCAACCTCCTGGCCCCATGTGACCCACGAACTTGCCTTGGCGACCAGTTCTCTCCTTGAACCACCTCCCAGAGTAGTGTCTTGCGCTTGCGCAGTAGATACTTTCCCCCAAGGCTCTGGCTTCCTGGGCCCTGACAGAGTCTTGGTCTTGTCTTCTCTTCTTAACACCGAGCAACCTGTGAGGAGGGGTTGCCCTTTAATGATGAATTCGTTGACCCTCCTAAGCTGGGAGGGACTTTGGCCGGCTTGAGGCTGTCTGTGGATAAGGCCTGGGAAGCGGGGTTCTGGACTCGGCCCATCCCACCTGTCTGCAGCCACCTCCTCCGTGAGGAAGGAAGTGTTTCTTTCTCCACCCAAACCAATCTTTACATCGATTCCCATACCTCCATCTCCTGCCGCAGCCCACAGGTGGCAAGAGTGCCTGAGTGCTAACTTTACCCACAAACTCCAGTGTGACTGCCATTGTCACCAGCTGCTGCAGTAGGGACCAGGCATCCTGGCCCGAGCACCTTCTGGGCTCTGGAGACAGGCCACAGACTAACCCCATTCTCACAGACAAACCTCATTCTCTTCTAGGATCTATTTGAGAGAGAGCTAGGTGAGTCATCTATACTTCAGCATTGTTTGAGCACTTACTGTGTACCAAGTCAAACCCAGGCTGGGGAGATGCCTCGGTGTTAAAGCTTTTACTACATAAGTTGAGGACCCGAGTTCAAATCCTCCAGACGCCACATAAGTGCCAGGTGGGTGTGGCACCTCACCTGAAATTTCACCCTGGGGGAGGGGGGGGCGCTGGTGGAGACAGGGGACCCCTGAAAGGGCTGGGCAGCAAGACTAACGATTTCCTCAAGTCTTAGGTTTGAGTGAGAGACTCTGCCTCCGTGAATAAGGAGGAGAAGCAATGACGGATGTAGCCACATACACATGGGAAAATGGAAAAGGAAACTAAAATCAAGTCACATTGGTTCATCCGAGTAACACAGAATGAACTCCTGGGTTGCCATCAGCCCTCAGTAACCACAGGCTCAGCATCTTGTAGACCCAACTGGCACCATATCAAAAGGCTGAAGGTGCAGCATGGGTGCCTTCCCAGCATGCCCTGGAAAAAGAAATAAAATAAATAAATAAAATTAAACCACACATCCTCCATCCATGTCTACCATTTCCCCCTATCCTTATTCCCCAGATAAGAGAGTGTAGCTGTCTCTATGCAGACACATGGAGGTGGTGGACACTTCAAACCCAGCACTTGGGAGGACTCAGGCACAAGGATCAGGAGTTCAAGACCAGCCTGGTTACATAGCAAGACCCAGTTTCAAAAGAGACCGGGGTTGGGGGGGGGCATGGGAAAGGACAAGGGGGTACATGAGGTATGGTGAGAGCAGGTTTGCAAATCATTCTTTCTAATCTGTTTCTGGGTGTGATCATGTGTGCACAAGTGCATGAATGGACATGTATGCAGGGAGTTATGTGCCTGTGTATGTGCATGCAGGGATCAGGGATGGACATTAAGTGTCTTTTATCATACTCAACCTATTCCCTCAGGATGGGGTCTCTCAGTGAATCAGAAGCTTGCTACTTAAACTGGGCTTTCAAAAATCCACCTGTCTCCACATCCGAGTACTGGGGGGGGGGGGGGGGGGGGGGGGGTCCGCAGGCATATGCACCCATGCCAGAATTTTTCTGTGGGTACTGGGGTTTTGAACTTGGCTCTCTTGAAGATTTCCCCCCAGCTCCCTGTTTTATTTCTCAGCTTTTAAACTGTATGCACAACACCCAGAAACCCCAGAAGATAAAAACAAATGAAACCCTCATTTCCATCTCCCAAAGCCTGACAGCCTCATTCCTAGTCAGCAGTATTCATTCCTTCATTCTTCTCCAGAATATTCGAGACTATATAAATAAGAGTGGATACACTGTTTCTCAACCCCATCCACGGTTTCCATGCACACAGAGTCAACCAATAACAGGACAGGGATAGTCATAGCCAGAACTACATCTATACAGGACACATCCAGACTTTTCTTGCTTGTCATTGTACCCTAGACCACACAGGATGATAGTATTCCTTTTTATAGATTCTATCAAAACAGTGTGCTGTGATGTGCATCTTCAGCAGTGTGGTGTATTTCTGTTTTTGTTTTACAGTCTCTACCGTGGCAAACCTCCCATTCTTTTATACGACTGCATAGTATTCCATCAGCTGGCAATACCAATGTTTATTAGCCTGGATCCTCTATCTATAGGCACATGGGACTTTTTTCTTTTTTAATTGTGAAACCGTCCTTTGAAAGACCATGAAACAGAACCCAACCCTTCTGGAGAGATGAGTGGAAGAGGAGGGGGCTTCTCTCGTCGCTACCCACAAAGCATCATTAAGCCCTGTGCTTCCCCACTCAGCTTTTATTAAATTATCCCAATTTGTCCTTTCAAATAGATGTCTTTTCTTAAGTAGTGATTTACCACAATTAAGCCCCCCAAAATTAAATTAAATGAATTACGCCTCTCAGGTTGGGTGTCTGCAGGACCTGAAGTTAGATGCAGCAAGGGTCTAGATGCTATTAAAAGCGAAGGCAGGGGGGACTGTGTGCTGGGTTAGAAGGGAAAATTCATGGCTCCACTGATACGCCATGATAAATAATTATGAGTTATTAATTTTAAATTACATCTTTAATGCGATGCATGATTTTAATTCCCCTTACAGTATTAATATCGGACTGGCTTTGATTAATTTAAGGCAGAACAGAAAGGTGCCAATTAAGGAAGCTGGTTGGGAGCTTGGAGGTGTTCAGAGCTGTCTCCTGGTACCCCTCGCTGGGGGCCCAAGGTCACTGCTCAAGGGAATCTACAGATCGTCCCCAGGAACCCAGGCTGGGCCATGTCAAAAAGAATGGGAGATGGATGTTAACCCTTGGTGCATCTTCAGTGGCAGACGGAGAGAAAGGAGGCCTGATCCTTCCGCAGCCAGAGGAATGCTACACAGCAGCTAGGTGGTTCCGACAGTGTGAATAAGGAGGAAAATTGACTGCAGTTCCTAGTATGATATTCTGAATGCCTTTTTACCAGTAAAGCTTGGTCTAACAAACAAGAGAAAGAAAAAAAAAAAAGCCCTGAGGGATGGGCTCTGAGACAGAGCCTTGCTCTGTAGACCAAGCTGAGCCTCAAACTTGCAGCAATCCCCCTGCCTCTGCCTCCAAAGTGGTGCGATTACAGGCATGCACCACCAGGATCCACTTTAAAAAGCAATCTGTATCAGGTGTGATGGCCCATACTTGGGAGGTTGAGACAGGAGGATTGCGAATTTGAGATCAACCTGGGTTACAGAATGAGATCGATGCTCAAGACAGGAGAGAGGAGAGGGAGGAGGGAGGGAAGGAGGGAGGGAGAGAGGGAGGGAGAAGGAAGAGAAGGGGAGACTAAAATCCATAATTTAGCAGCCAGGACTTCTTAGATCGAGGGAAAATTTAAGCGGAAAGAATTGACATAAATAAATAAATAAATAAATAAATAAATAAATAGTCACATAAAGCCTCCTTGTCTTTTTTTCTTTTAAAGGTTTATTTATTTATTTTATGTATATGAGGACCCTTTAACTGTCTTCAGACACACCAGAAGAGGACATCAGATCCCATTACAGATGGTTATGAGTCACCATGTGGTTGCTGAGAATTGAACTCAGGACCTCTGGAAGAGCAGCAGTCAGTGCTCTTAACCACTGAGCCATCTCTCCAGCCCCAAGCCTCCCTGTCTGGCGTGTGAGATTCAACAAGAGAAGCCAGGATACTGATGGCAACGGAAGCTAGTGACGCTGGGGTGGACGTCATTCTAGTTCCAAGTGAAAGAATAGCAAGAAATCAATCTATGGTCTCCAGCTAGGTCGGGGGTGACTTTCAAGGCATCTCACGGTGGTAGAAGATGCCTCGGGCCACCTGCCACCAGAGCCTCATTTTAGGTTAATGTTCAACCCAGCCAAGACCTGCTTTCACAGACAACAAAGCTTGGGTTAAAGTTATTTCTTGGAGTTTTAAGAGTGATCTTGGACCCTGAGAAGTTGTTTCTGGGAGAAGTTGGGTGGGGGGAAAAACAGGTCTGGAGATGTACTCTACATCTGCAGGAACTGAGGCAGGAGACTTTCTCAGGCTTGCTGACCAGCCAGCCTGGTAGAAAGGTTCGGTGAGATATCCTGCCTCAAAAACAGAGGAAGAAAAGTTGAAGAAGATGCCAGTCACTGACCTCTGGCCTTCACCTATGCACGCGCGTGTGCACACATGCACACACACACACACGAGCACACGTGAAAATCCATCTCGAACACAGCTGTGGTGGATCCATAGCAAAAGGTGGCATGGGGCCCCGACAACATTCCTGGCTGTGATGATTCCACACAGGGACTGCAGTGGTAAAGATGGAATCACTGGCTCTCCAGCATCAACAGACAGACATCCCAGCCAGGGTTCCACACTCATGAAGCTCACTGAGACCGCGGTGTAATGGGAATGCTGTTCCCTGCCGTGAGAATTACCGTGGCTGCTGAGTGTCAGCATGCCCCCTTCAAGACTTGGCGATTCTTAAAATAAGACCGTAGAGCCTAGGAAACCTCCAGAATTGGGACCAGAGCTGTGAAGGCGATCACGCTGAGAGGGGGGAAGGGGACGAGAAGGAGAGGACCAGGGCGAAGATAAAGAAGGGAAAGATCTGAAGTCGAATTGCAGCTCACAGGAGGCTGAGGCAGGAGAATCTTGAGTAGAGTGAGACCCTGTCTCAAAATGGAACAAAACAGAGGGAAAGGAGGAGGCGACAAGTCTCAGTCAACTCCAGAGCATCAATTTCTGCCCATGCCTCGTTTCAGACCCTCTACACATAGAGTTTTGGTTTTTTGTTTTTTTAAGATTTACTTATTTATTTTATGTATATGAGTGCTTTAGTTGCATATACACCTGCGTGCCAGAAGAGGGCACTAGATTCCACTATAGATGGTTGCGAGTCACCATGTGGTTGACTGGGAATTGAACTTAGGACCTCTAGGAAGAGCAGTCAGTGCTCTTAACCGCTGAGCCATCTCTCCAGCTCCTCTACATGTACTTCTATTTCTTACAGCAGTGCATTTTAGCTTGTGTCCTCCTGGGTCCTGATGCAAACTGAGGTTCAGGGAGATACAGCAGCTTGTTTGAGGTCAACCAGCAATGGGGCCATGGAACGGCTCTTTTGCAGTCTGAGATACAGAGATGTAGAAAGATTTTGGCATCAGGCCCAAGATCACACAGCCAATTGAACTGAAGGTGAGCTGGGCTGCCCTGCCAGTCTTCTGTTACCACAGCTCAGTGTGTTGGTTCTGGGGCATTCTGGGTAGGACCGTCACCATCAGTCCAGAGAGGGCCCTTCTGGGGCCAAGCAGAGAAAAGTGTGGGTGCTCTGTGGAGTGTAGGGCTTCAGACTGTGAGGAGGAGTGGCACATGGACTCTCTAACCCTGGCTCGGCCCCGCCTCCTCTGAGCATGCGCATTCATCACTCATCACGCTCCCCTGTGTTGGGGCTTTGGAAGGCCAGCCAGAAGAAAGACAATCAGGCAAGGCCTCTGGGGTGGATTAGAAAGGCGAGATCTGCCAGGTGGATTGCAGGAGCCGAGCACAGAGCTGGTTCATGGCCAAAGCTTGCTCCTCTAGAGGAATTAAAACTGGGTTCTAATTCCAAGTGAGAGAAGAGCCAGGGAGGCCAGCTCCCTGAGATAAGCCAACCAGCAGGTGCAAACTCCCTGGTCCAGGGCAGCAAGGTTCAACCTAAAGGCCCAGGACACAGACACTGCCGGTCCTCAGCTTCTTCCCTGGGCCAGGGTTCAAGGTCTGCCGCTGCAGACCACTGTCCTATACCAAGTCTCACTGAAGTTGTCAGAGATGGGCAAAGACCCCATAAGGAGACCTGCTCACCGGCGGAGGGAAATCAGACAGCTAGAGGGCTGAACTCGGACTCTAGCTCAGCACAGCTGGCCCCTCACTAGCCTGACCACAGTGAATTATTTGTGTGTCAGCAAACTCCTGGTTTCCTCCTCCTTTGCTAGATCAGGGCTGAGACAATATCTATTTCACATTTGTTTTAAGTCCAGACTCAAGCAGGCAGCGGCAGTAGGGCATGGCACGTTTGGTTTTTTGTAGAATAAGTTGGAAGAAAAGATGAGGGAGAGATTGCGTGGGAGGGAAGGAGGGAAGATGGATGGATAGATGAATGAGTGGGCAGGAGGATAGACGGATAAGTGGGTAGATAGGTTGATGGGTGGATATTGGATGGATAGATGGATGGGTAGAGGTAGATAGATGGATGGTGGTTGGGCAGATGAATGGGTAAGTGGGTAGACAGACAGATGGTAAATAGGTAGATGGATGGATACTGGATATGTGGAGGGATGGAAAGTAGGTGGCTGAGGGATGGATGGGTTGATGCAATAATGGATGGATGTTGGGTGGGTAAGTGGGTAGATGGATGGCTGAATGAGTGGGTGAGTGGATAGATGGATAGAAGGATGGGTGGGTGGATGGATGGATAGTAGGTGGGATAGATGGATGGTTTCATGGATGGATGGATGGATGGGTGGATGGATAGATGGACAGACAGACAGATAGATAGATGGATAGTAGGTGGGATGGATGGATGGATGGATAGGTGGATGGAAAGATGGATGAGAAGATGGATGAATAATAGAATAGATGGACAGATGGATGGTTGGGTGGGTAAATGGTGGTGATTGAGTGGGTGGGTAGGTAGATGGATGGATGGGAGACACATACATATAGAGCAAAGACACGTTAACCAGGCTCCACATGCCCTTGCTCAGATGCTGCCTGTGTGCTCTGAATAAATGGTGGCTTATGCAGAGGGAAGATGCCGAGAAAAGGCTCAGAGGCAAGGGTGCAGACACTCCCAGCTTCTAGATCGACTCTAAGATGCACCGTGCAGTGATAGACAGGTCAGTTTGTTTCTTGTTGATGTTCTCAGATGGTCC
Source organism: Rhabdomys pumilio (assembly GCA_030674055.1). NCBI lineage: Eukaryota > Metazoa > Chordata > Mammalia > Rodentia > Muridae > Rhabdomys > Rhabdomys pumilio. The sequence continues at coordinate 31,900,256 of JANHMN010000023.1, read as the reverse complement.
TGCCTTGCTCGTGGGACTCGCTGATGCTTCTGCTCTGGATGATTTGGTGACAATGTCAAGCTTCCTGTCATCACAGCAGGCGGAATAACAGCACCGATGCCATCAGCCTCCACGTTCTGTTTGGATCTTAGCTTTGGCATGCGCCCACTGTGTGGCCCTGAACAACTGACTTGCTCTCTCTGATCTCAACTGCCAATCTGTCCCTTGGGAAAAACCACATAAGTGCACCTTGCAAGGGATGGCACTGACTGTAAACTGGGCTCATAGGGGTGTCTTAACAAGGTGCTTAGTACATGGTTGGCACAAGCTGGGCAGTAGTGGCTTTTTGTAACCAGTAGCCCTTCAGCTATGCCGGGCAATGTGGCGAAAAGAGAACAGATTGACTGAGAAGATGGGGTTGGAAAGGACCAAATGAGAACTAGGAAGATGGCTCGCTGGGTAAAATGCCATGGGTACCCAAGTTCAAATAGCATGTGCCTGTAATCTCCGTGCTCATGGGCAAGATGGGAGGTGGAGGCAGGAGAATTCCCAGAAGCTCACTGGCTGGCTAGCCTGGTGTAGGGGGTGGTGTGGGGAGGAGATGAATAACTAGAGACTTTGTTTCAAAACGGTGAATAACTAGAGACATTGTTTCAAATAAGGCGGAAGGGGAGACTGACATACAAGATTGTCCTCTCATCTCTCATAGGAACATGTAAACACATACCCAGCACAAGCTCACATGATTTAAGTGTGTGTGTGTGTGTGTGTGTGTATTTAAAGAAAATGGCCAAACATAACAAATCCTCAACTGGGAAGGACAGCTGAGCTCAAACTGTCTCAGAAGCCTTAGCTGAGCCATGCTTTCTTTTGTGTGTTGGAAGAGGTCCTACATACAGCCCATATGTATCAGCTATCTGTGCTCACGTGTGCTTTCTAACAAACATGTACACACACACACACACACACACACACACACACACACCTCTTTACTCCAACTGGATCCGGGGTCCAGCGGGGACCAGTACCATGTGATTGGGTTCAATTTTTGGGTTCACCCACAGACACTAATTGCTTTCCTCCGCTAATCTTTCTTCCGTCTCTGAAATGGGAACAGTTGTGAGGACTTTGAGGAGTGACAGGAGGCTGGCATACACTTCATGGATGGAGTGCCTGGCTTGAGAAACTACTGAATGCATGCAGAGTCACACCAGCTACGATCTGTGTGGCATCCTGGGACCCAGTTCTTCCGAGCTCCAGGCTCTGTGTTGGGATTCCCCATAGGAAAGGGCTTTGTGTCCAGGTTGGGCCCTGGGCGCCTGCTGACCATCTGCTGGGGGGAGATTTCTGGTTAACAAGCCTGTAATCTTTGCTCTGATCACAGCTCCCAGCCGCCCTCCCTGGGCTCTCCCAGGGGCTCCAGCCTGTCTTGCTAAGCCCTTGCCACAGCTATGAATAGCTGAACACCTGACCCGCATTTCAATATGCTTGCAAGTAGCCCAGAAGCCAGGCAGCCCAGAAGATGGGGCAACCTCCCTAGCTGGCTGTGGCACCAGAAATGTTTACTTATTCAAATCTTTCACACAACAAACATGTAACAAACATGCCAACTCAATGCCTGGCCAGACTCAGACATGGAAACATGCTGCTACTTCTGAACCCCAGAACCTTTCAGGACCCACTGTGGTGACAGTGAAAACATTTGGTCCAAACAGCAGTGAGGGCTGGTGAGCTGGCTCAGCGGGTAAAGGCACTTGTGACCGAGCCTGACCAATCCCTGTGTTCGATCCCTGAACCCCACATAGAAGAGGAAGGAGAGAACCAAATCCTTCCAACCTGCTTGTTGTCCTCGTGTGAGACCCAGTGATCATGAGACTCTATCAAAAGCTCAGATGACATTGGGTAAGTTCTGAAGTGACAAGCAGGGGAATGGGAAATCTGAGAGAAATCCCAGTGGACCTCTGAAGGGACACAAGAGGGCAGGGCAAAGGACCCATGAAGTTTAGTCTCAGCTGGATCCCACTTAAATTGGATTGCAGAAACTGTGACACTTTGAAGCAATGGAACAGGCTACTGTTCCCAGCAGGAACCTAACATTGTCTATAGGTCACCTCTAGTGTGTTGGGGAGGCAGACCTAAGCCTCACTGTCCAAGGATAGGTGTATCAAGTGCATACTTAGCGCATACAGGAGCTGAACACAGATGCACAGAACCACATAAACCCACCAGCATCCTCAGTTCCTCCCTTGCCCCGCCATGGCCCTGCCCAGCCATTGCCCCGCCCCAATTCAGGGTGACAGTGATTGTGGACTTCACAGAGCTGCATGGTAGTGACTCTAAGCAGTTTCTGATTCTGCCTCATAAAGTTTTGGAGAAACATCCCAAGTATCTCCAGGTCTCAGTTTTTCATTGTTGTTTTGTTTTGGTGAGACAGGGTTTCCCCGTGTAGCCCTGGCTGTTCGATAACTCACTCTGTAGGCCAGGCTGGCCTTGAATTCAGATCTGCCTGCCTCTGCCCCTGCCCCTGCCCCTGCCCCTGCCCCTGCCCCTGCCCCTGCCGGGATTGAAGGTGTGTGCCACCACTCCTAGCTGTGCCTCTCTCTCTCTCTCTCTCTCTCTCTCTCTCTCTCTCTCTCTCTCCCACAAAATGAGGTACTCACTCTTCTGCATGGTTCTCTAGGACCTCGGAGGCTCCAAACCCAGATTCTCAAGGCCCACAGTCTATGCCCGAACCCAGACAGGAACTCCGATTCCAGATTCCTCTCCTAAAATGAGACTGCTCCTGAAACAGACATTCCCTGGAGAACTCTGAACAGACTACAGTCCCCTCTGGCCTCAGTTTCCCCATCGGTTGCTTCTAGCTATAAGCAACTCTGAAAAGCAGCCCACTGAGAAGGACATTGCTCTGAACATCTTTACCCTCTTCCAGGGCAGCCCACAGCACGTCTTTTTTACTCCCCATTTTAGGGTGAATACACATTTTTATCCATTTTTACTCCCCATTTTAGGGTGAATACACAGTGCTTTTTTTTTTTTTTAACAGGAAGGGGTTAGTTTCCTCTGTAGTACTACACTGGCTTTAGTGTCCTCAACCCAAAGCCAGGACAGAAAGTGTTTTGCTAATGTTCCCTTCACCGATGCTCAGATAAAGGCAGGCCAGCTAGAATGGAAGAGATGGCTGCATCTCTTCCCTGCAGACAGGCCACTTGATACAAAGCCGGGACAACTCTGGGGTTCCAGTAGAGTTCTGAAACCCTGAGGGGAACAGGACCTTGCTATAAACTCTCTCCCTATCCTGGCCTGTATCACCCTCACTCTGAAGATTCCCTTTGTGCATCCTAAATTAACCATTTTCCTGGTATCCCTATCCCGGGCCTTTAGGCCTAACCTTCAGAATGCTCCTGTATGATTTTACATATAACAAAGAGTCCCCTTCCTCCATGTATGCAAGGCACAGGGGAGTGTGTGTGTGTATACACTCACAAACACAACACCTGCCTGGTTGATACTGTTAGCATTACTGTTCCCCAACTGGCATTTCTTCCTGGTAAAAGGTCGGAGTTGGATTGAGCCTGGGTCACAAAGTCCCTTACCAGCAAGGACACACGTCCTGCCCTTTGGGTAAGGCCATGGGGCACAGGAACAACAGAGGATGGAGAAGGTAAGCAGGAAGCCAAAGGAGGCAGCCATGACATTGGAAAGGGAAGGACTCAGAGCCACCCACACACCGCCTGTATGCTGGGTCTCAGGTGGCTGTCTGCTGGGGCCAGCCTCACCCTCCACTTCAGAAACACTCCAGCCATAATAGGGACATTGAGACCCGTCTTCCTGCAGCTGGGGCCCCCCAGCCACCAAGACAGCCACGCTGAGCCAAGGACTTCTGCAAAAGGGTAGGAGACAGAATGGGCCCTAAAGGTTGCATCCTGGTGGACAGGGCAGGCTTCTAGGAGCAGCAACCTCTCAGAGCCCTGGGCAGGAAGGAGAAATGCAGAAGGCCATTCTCCCTTTGCCTGTGGGTGAGAGGCCTGTGTCCATGAACCCTGCAGGTCCCAGCTGTGCCTCCTCAGAAGCCCTGTGCATGGTTTCCTTTGTCAGTGTCTCCCAGCTTGGAAATAGCCAGTATCATGTTCCCTGCCCACCGCATGCATGGCTATACAGTAAAGGAGGATGCCAAGCTACTTGCAGGACATTGGTAAACTGTGCTTCTACTTTGTATAAGTGCTATTTGACCCAGCAAATCTAAAGACTGACAGGTCCCCTGGGGTCACTATGGGTAGAACCCACAGACCATCCCAGGCAAGTACACAGCTGCTGTGTGCGGGGTACTGATAAGGGATTAACCCTGAAGAGGCAGAGACATCATGGACTTCTTAGACCCAATCAGGGAAGAGACGAGTGAGATGGATCAGGGGATTACGGTGGTAACCGTTGACAACCTCAGTTTGACCTCTCCAGATCCCACATGGAAGAAAGAGAGAAACGACTCCCACAAGTTGTCCTCTGGCTTCTACATTAGACAGATGGCGTGCAAGCGTGTGAGTGCATGTGTGTGCGCGTGCACAATAAACATTACAAATAAATTTAAAACACACGAAAGAGAAGGCTAGAGGTACATGAGGAAGAGATAAGAGGCGACCGGTAAAGGCTCAGAAACCTCCTGGCTCTGAGGCCTTGTGGGCTTCAAACTTCAAAAAACATAGAAAACATAGGATTTGGGCGGCTGCAAAAGCCAGATGAAGCTGGGCACAGCACAAGCCTGAGCCTCCCTCTACTCTGGCTCCCTCATCTCCAGGAACAGCCTTCTACACTCACTGCCACCGCCTTCAGTCCATTAAAAGCCTCTTGAAGTCTGGAGGGGGTACATGCCTTTCATCCCAGCATTCTGGGGGCAGAGGCAGGCAGATCTTTGAGTTCGAGGCCTGCGTGGTCTACAGAGCAAGTTTCAGGGCAGCCAGAGTTACACAGAGAACCCCCGTCTAAATAAAATAAAATAAAATAAAATAAAATAAAATAAAATAAAATAAAATAAAATAAAATAAAATTCTTGGAGAAATGACAGCCAAGACTTACCTCTGATCACCACATACACACAAGTGCACGCACGCACGCACGCACATGCACACGCACATGCACAGGCACAACCTTCCAGCGAAGTTCAAGTACTACTGCTCATTGGCTGGCTTAGGTCACGTGGTTGCCCCGAAGCGGCCAGGGAGCCCTGCTGGAGTGGATTTCTCCTCTGGTTGGAAAGAAGTGTGGCCAGGAAACAGAGAGGAGGGGGTAACAGAGAGCGGGAAGAAGAAGGCACATGGGGGAGAGACTGTACCTCTGAAACCTGTTGGCTCCTAAGTAGAACTTGGGTCAGAGCATAGCTATGCAGTGGGTTTGATCCAGCCTAAGCCACAAGTATCTAAATAAATGAATAAGAAAACCAGACTGGTGGGATAAGGAATAAAGGCAACTCCCTCGGCCCCCGGCCCCGGAGCCTGGTGACCCGAGTTCTAGCCCCAGGATTCTCACAAATGTCCTCTGACTTCCACAATGGCTTTGTAAGCACGAACGTAAATAAACATTTTCTAAAAAGGAAAATCTTCACCTCGCTACATTTAAGATATTGTTTCAACACATCATCTAAAAACTGCGCGAATAACCTATTTTTACATTCTTTTAATTTACTCCACTCTGGGAGCCAGCCTTTGATTATACCCCCGTCACCCCAGTCCTGAAACACATCTTCTCCTGCTTGACAAGTGACTGTCCTGGGCCCTCAGATTACACAGGCACCAGTTATATTGTGATGTACTGACTGGAGAAGATACTCAGAAATGCCAAGTGCCAGGCTGAGCCCAGGATGTCCAAAGCAAGCCCCCACTGGGCTCCATCCCCAAGGGACTGTACTGTCTGGGACACACTGGTCCAGACCAGCCCTGTCTTAAGAATATTCCACGGTGATGGATGTTTATCATGGATGCGGATAAATCTCCAGCCACTCATGCCCCCACAGCACTGGATGTAGTAGTAGTAGTAGTAGTAGTAGTAGTGTGTGTGTGTGTGTGTGTGTGGTGTGTGTGTGTCTGGTGTGTGT
>JANHMN010000023.1:31880326-31894092 GCA_030674055.1 Rhabdomys pumilio | reverse complement strand
GTGTGTGTGTGTGTGTGTGGTGTGTGTATGTATGTGTGTGTGGGGGGTGTGTGTATGTGTGTGAGGTGTGTGTGTGTATGTATGTGTGTGTGTGTGGTGTGTGTATGTGTGTGGTGTGTGTGTATGTATGTGTGTGGTGTGTGTATGGTGTATATATATGTTTGTGTGGTTTGTGTGTGGTGTGTGTATGTATGTGTGTGTGGGGTGTGTGCATGTGTGTGAGGTGTGTGTATGTATGTATGTATGTATGTGTGTGGTGTGTGTGTGTGGTATATATGTGTGTGTGTGGTGTGTGTGTGGTATATAAGTATGTGTGTGTGGTGTGTGTGTGTGGTGTATAAGAATGTGTGTGTGGTGTGTGTGTGTGCTGTGTGTTGTGTGTGTGTGTGGTGTGTGTGTGTGTGTGTGTGTGTGTGTGTATGTGTGATGTTCCTGTGGAGATTTGAGAACATCTTTGTGAAATGGGCTCACACTCCACATCTATGAGTGTTCTAGGATAGCCCAGACTCCAGGCTTGTGTGGCAAGTGTTTATACCTGCCTAGCCAGCTTATCTCATTTTTTAAAAAATGTGTGTGCACATGTATGTGTTCTTATGTATACGTTTGTCTTCCCTGGGTTTCTTATTGCTGTGATAAAACACCATAACCAAAAGTAACTCTGGAAGGAAAGGCTTGATCTGGCTTTATGGTTCCATGTCCCTGTCCATCATGGAAGGAGGACATCAGTGCAGGAAGTCAGGGTAGGAACCTGGAGGCAGGAACTGACACAGAAGGCATGAGGAACAAGCCAGTAAGTCGCCCTTCATCACGTCCTCTGCCTCAACTTCTGCCTTGAGTTTCTGCCCTACCTTCCCTGTCGGATGGGCTGGGACCTGGCAGCTGTAAGCTGAATAAACCTTTTCTCTAGGTTGATTTTGGTCCTGAAGTTTTATCACAGCAATAGAAGCCTTAACTAAGACAATGGTGTAGTTGTGTGTCGGGTGCCTTGATATGGAGGCCAGAGGACTATCTCAGATGTCAACCTCAGGAGCACCGCTCATCTTCCTTGAGACATGGTCTCTCATTAGCCTGGAGCTAATGAGAGTTAGGCTAGGCTGGCAGCCAGTCCCTCACCTCCAGCACAACGACTACGTTGCAAGATGCCACCACGCCTGCTGTATCCAACTCGGGCTTGAGTTGTGACTTTGGAGTCACTTCCTAGACAAAACAGTATAAATGGTGACAGTCCCCACGCTATCTGTGAGGTCCATTTGTGAACCTGGACTTTTACCTATTCTGACCACATAATGAACGTCTCAGTGAGGAGATGCTGTAACCTGTATTTTACAAAAGGAAGGCCTGAGAGGCTCAGAGACGTGCTGACACTTGTCAGGGGTCACATAAACCATACATACATAGTGGTCAAACACAGCAGTCTCCCCAGGCTAGGCAGTAATAGACCTGATGTAAAGACAAGGCTCTATCTGGGTCCTGATTTTTTTGGGGGGGTGTGTTTGAGGAGGAATGAGGAAGAAGAAGAAGCCACTACCCGGCTTAGAGATGCTCCGTGGAAACAGGGGAACCACCAAACTTCCTTTTTCTGTTTGGAGGGGTCCCTGTCTGTCCTTCGATTGGGCAGTGGCAGATGCCAGGCACACACCGAAGCCTCAGGGGTCTTACAGTTAGTTCTGCAACAATGTTGGATTGGCTGCAGCTGCAGGCACATGGAGACGTGAGTGGCTTCCTGAACAGCGAGCGGGATGTGTGGCCAGCTCTAGCCAAGGAAGCCCCGAGGAAGCGCTCGTCCTTGTGCCTCGGTCTCAGGCCTCCGCTGTGCGCTTGTATTTAACGCCTCGCTCCATTTCCGAGCGAGCTTGGGTGCTGTGTGTTTGTTTGTCTAGCGACAGAAGGCAGCCTCCCAGGGAAGGGCCCTCCCTCAGCCCCCTCCATGCTCACACAGTCAGCCTAATGCTGCGTGGCGGGGCGCGCGCTGATTAGGAAGCAAGCTGAGTGTCTCCTGGCACCACCCATCGGATCAGGCTCTCCCCTGCCACGCGCAGCCAGCCTGAATCCCAAACTGGTAGACTCGGGGTGCTTCACCCCACAGCGAAGAATGCCAGAGCCAACCTCACAGAAAATGAATCGCTGAGCAAAAGAAGCTATTTCCTGTTTCCCAAACACCACGCGCGGCTAGTTCAGTCCATGTGGGAGCCTGTGAGACACGCATCACGGCTGGGGAGTCATCTCCTCAGAGTGATAGTATTAAAAGCATAAGGATTCGAGTTCGATCCCCAGGACCCACACAAAGAGTGGTTCATGGAGATACTATAGCAACCTAACCCCAACCCTGGAGAGGCAGAGGATATCTCGGGCTCACTAACCAGCCAGACTAGCCTACTTGGTGAGCTCTAGGTCTGTGAGAGACTCTGTCTCAGAGTAGGTGAACAAGTCTCTGATGGGGTCCCCTCCCACCTCCCCAAGCATGTGTACACTAAGGTACCTGAACACCTTTTAAAAATCTACCCAGCATGTTAAAAATAATCAGAATTAAAAACGGAAAAAAAAAATCAAACAGACTCCATCATATGCCAAGCTACATAAAAGCAGCTGAATCTCTAGGAGTGTCTTTAACCCAAGGATCCACCTTACAGATGTCTAGGAGAGGCAGGATTTGAATACAGCACTGCCCAGCAAACACAAAGCAATGTAAAAATTCTGCTGTTGAAAGACAAAGGGACTCGGGGCTGTTAACTTCACATCTACAATGTCTTTGTCATGAGACTTTAAGGACCTCTTGGCCTCAGTTTCCCAATCTGTAGAGTGGGGATGACAAGGCCAAGTTTTCATGAACAGCGCAGAGTTGAGACAGTAGGTAGACAGGAATCGGGGGTTGGGGGGGGGTCACAAATAGCCGGTGCTTGGTGTGAGTCCATACCATAGAAGTCTCTTTCTGGTTAAGTCTCTAGAACCTAGTGTCTGGAAGACACAGGGCTCTGTTCTCAAAGTGGGCAATGAACATATGTCTCTCTGGGTATAGTTAGTCCATTTTAGAGACATGCAAACTGATGCTCTGGCCAGTTTATTGGCCTGCTGCCAAGTGCATGTGGGCTTGGTCAGATGCGGGCTAAGGATGGTCTGAAGAAAATGCATTGTGGGATCTCTCTCTCTCTCTCTCTCTCTCTCTCTCTCTCCACACACACACACACACACACACACACACACACACACACACACACAGCTGCTACTGTTCCTGATGCCGGTGTTGTCACAATGTCCTTGCCCAACTGCTGGGGCCAACCATCACCATGGCAACCGCCAAAGGCCAGCTGGCCTCAGGTGCAAGGATGGGCTGTGGCCACCTTGAGCCCTAGCCCTGGTGCCCTCCTTGACCGTGCGTGATGATGTTTCCAACCTGGTGGCCTTCGCAGGTGGATGGAGCTGGGTGGATGCTGGGCCCTTCCCCGAAGACAGACCCTAAGGTCCCTGCTGATTCTCCTGCATCTTCATTCCTCCTCCTGCCCTGAAGGTGTGATGCCCTCAGGGTCTGAGGTCTCTGGTGAAGCAGGACTGCAGACCCCACTCCTTGCAAGCCAGCCAGGGAGAGCGCGCTGGAACAGCTTAGCAGCCGGCTCTGTGCTGCAAATATTAATTATCTGCTAACGACTCTCCAGGCAGTCATTAGACTTTGCTGCTGGCAGCTGTTCCCCAAACCTACCAGAGGCAGCACGGGGTGGAAGGAGCTGCCTGTGTCCGGAGGGGTGGAACGGACCCTGTGAGAAGGCATGAGGGTGGGCAGGAGCGGGATGGGGAGCAGCTCTGGGAGGGAAGAGTGAGGGCCACTCTCTTCAAGAGAGAGTTAAGGAACAGAGCGTGGAGCAGGCTGGGTACTGGGGGGAGAATCCAGACAGGCAGGAGGAGCACAAAACCTACAGATGCCAAGTCTTTGAGTCTAGCACATCATGTACACTTATTGAGCACTTTTGGTGTACCTCAATGACAGGGAATGCCAGTGGAGGTCTCTACCTGCATAGCTATCGTACCCTTCACTTATGAAGGCACAGCTGCCTCTACCTGATGACCGATGACCGTGACTCCTGCCCTACCTCTGAAGATGCTGTCTGATCCCTGGTCGCTGGTCACAGCTCCACACAGATACTAGGCTAGGGATGGAGCCAGGGATTCAAGGGCGAGGTCTCAGGATCTCCCCACTTCATCTGTTCCCACTGTGACTGAAGCAACTGTTGTCCTCATGATCTACCAGTGAGAGAATGGGCTAGCTTTCTCCTCAGGCTCCCCCACGAGAACAGATGGGCTTGAAGGGGAAGGGCATCTCCAGGAAACACATGAATGTCTGATGTATTGGGTGTAATGCAGTGGCCAAGGCTCTGCTGGCTGCCCCCAACCCCCGACCCACCCCAATTGTCCCTGAGAGGAAGATTAAAGAGTCCACAAGAACACCTTGCTCCACCAAAGGACCTGGGAGGTCAAAGCAGAGGGGTATTGTGGAGTGTGGCTGGAGTTGGTGACCACAGAGACCACCAGGCTAGGGACATCTCACGTGACCATCAGTGCCAGATATAGTGGCACATGCTTGTAGCCCAGCACTCAGGAGGCTGAGACAAGAGTATCATGAGTTCAAGGCCTGCCTACGATACATAGTAAAAACTTGGCTGAAACTAAAAATAAACAAGAGGGGCCCCAGACACTATCCGGGTCAAGTGGCTGAGGGGATGGATACTCATGGTCCAGCAATGGAACCAGTCATCTAGGTAGAAATGAGTTTCCTTCACCAAGGAATATTCAGAGGTCCAGATGATGCCCTGACAAGGAACTTGGAGGAGGAGTATCAGAAGCATCCAGGGCTCCAGGCTGTCCAGCTCTTTAGAGCCAGGAGAACCAGAGGGTTCCTAACTCTCCAGCTTCCATATCCTCAGAAAATGGAATTATAGCTGTAACCCAGAATACCTATGTTCCCTACTAAGTGAACAAGGTGGGAACTGCTGAGCCCTGAGCCCAGGACACAATGCTCAGAATGTACTTCCTCCTCTCCCTCCTCCCTTCCCTCCTCATTCTCCTTCCCCCCTTCTCTCCCTCCTCCCTTCCCTCCTCCTTCTCCTTCTCCTCTCCCTCCTCCCTTCCCTCCTCATTCTCCTTCCCCCTCTCCTCTCCCTCCTCCCTTCCCTCCTCATTCTCCTTTCCCCTCTCCTCTCCTCTTCCCTTTTCCTCATCTTTTATGTCCTCCTCCTTCATTTGCTCACCTTCTACCCTTCCTCCTCCCCCTCTTCTTCCTTCTTCTTCACACAGAAGTGTAACATACACACGCTAAGGCATGGGAGTCTTTACACACACAGTTTAGGCACTTTCAAACACTCCCAACCCAGAACAGAACACAGTCTGCTTCCAGCTCCTTTTCACTGCGGGCCCACTCTCCAACCCTTGTGCCCCTGAGGGTGGGCATGAACTTCATGAGCTTCAGTCTAATTTTAGTACAAGGCCATGAAGCCACCACCCCAATAAGTTGTACATACTCCATTTTGCCACCTCAAAATGATGCTGTGTTCCTCTGCCACCACTCTGGACACCTGACCTCATCACCCAAATCACTGGCTACTCAAAATCTGCTTCCCGGGTTTCCTCATCTAGGCAGGGAAACCACACAATTTATCCTTTATATCTGGTTCTCTCACTCAAGTCCTTACAATACCTTATCATGAAGCAGGGACTAGTCCTTTATTCCTCTTGTGGCTGTATAATATTCCCCTGAATGGACATACCACATTTTTATTTACCCATTCCACAGCAGATAGATAAATATATAACTTTTTTATTTGAGTTCTTGCATTTGCTATTAGGCCACAGGAACTAATATATGCTGTATTCTGTTCAAGGATTTTCAGTCCAGCACAATAGTCCTCGTTATCCATTACCTATGTCACCATTTTGAGTGGTTTCCTTCTCAGAACAAAGCAGGCAAGGATACTCATCTGGTAACTGTTTCCACTGGGTGAGTCCCTGTGGGGAGTTATTAAAGTGGGTCCCCCTGTGTTTGTTTAGTAGTTTTTTAAATAGAGTGCTGGCTGGGCTCAAGGGAGAGCTCTGCCACTACATCTTTTGTAAATGTAACATCATCTCTTTCTCTCCTTGTGTTTAGTTACTCTATTACTTTCTCTTTATGGAACCAGGATGCTCTGTATAGTGTTAGTCCTAAGACTCTTTTAAAATGATATGTTTAGTTTTGTCCCCACCCCCCTGCATATTAGGCGAGCTCTCTACCCATTAACAACAGACCAGACTTCAAAACAGTGCTTTTGGGTAGGGAATAAAAAGAAGTTAGTTCAAGGAATATTTTCAGCAGATAATAAATAATCAGACAATCCAAGCTCTGAGGTTTTGTGCTCTGGTCCTCTTGGCTCATTGAGTCTGGCCAGGGTGGAGTCTGAATGAGGTGGTGGGTGTGTACACAGGACTCCAGGACAAATCCTGAGGGTAGTGATTGTTAGGTGAGAGATGGGGGTGGATGAGAAACAGACCCAAGGAACTAAGGCTGGGCTCCAGTGGTAGAGTGCCAGCCTACTGTGTGCTCATGACACCTGTTTAAGGTCACCTGGGCCACATAGAAGTTCAAAGAGGGAGAAAGAGAATAAGGGGGAGGGAGAGATAAAGGAGTCACATTAAGGAGTTCTTAAGCCATCAGCAAAACTTTGACTTCACAATAGAGGACGTGGTCTTTATCCTATCATGGGATTCCCAAGCCTGGTGACCTTCAACTAGTTCTTATTTTCTCTGTGCCTTCGTTTCTTCATGCGTACCAGGAGGGTCCATGCAAGCATTCCTTTTCTATTTTTATTATTTAATTCAAAATTATAAGAAAATTTATGTCAGAAAATGGTCTTCTTACTTAATGGACTATAGTCATTGTGGTGCTGGGCTTCCTAAGGACTTCCTCAAACAAATACATATTATATGTTGGGCACCATCCCCTGATGCATCCCCTAGCTCTGCCCCATCTCCCAAGAGCCTCCTGTAGTCTCTGGGATGGTTTTGCTCGTGCTTTCTGGCCATCTATACAAACATGAGTTAATTTTCTTTGTCTAGTTATCTCCAGGTGCCTCCATCTTCCTGCAAATGATCCCGCTTTGTTTCTTATGACAGCAAAAAAAAAAAAACAAAAAACAAAAAACAAAAAACAAAAAACAAAAAACAAACAAACAAACAAAAAAACAAGTCTTTTGTGTCTATAAACCATATTTTCTTACCGGCTCCTGTGTTGTCAGGCAGCTAGGTTAGCTTTGTAATATTGTAACGTCATTCTTGTGAATTGTGTCTCAGTAACCATTGATGAGCGGGAATGTCTGTGATTGGCTAGTCTGGACAGTTTGGAGGCTTTATGTAAATACCCAGATACGGTACTGGCTGGGACATGTGATGGGTCTATTTTCAGTTATAAAAGGAATCTCTGTGCTTATTCCCATTCAGGCTTGGACTCACAGCCACCAGCATTGTTTAAGAGTCCTCCTTCTTACACACACATACACTCAAGCCTTTCTTGTATTTTTTCAAAACATTTTTCTCTACTTATTTTATTTTATGTGTATTACATGTTTTTTTCTGCATGTATGCTTCTGCACCACATGTATGCAGTGTCAGTGGAAGCCAGAAGAGGGCGTCAGATTCCCTAGAACTGGAGTTAGAGAAGGTGGTGAGCTGCTATGCGGGTGCTGGGAATTGAACCTGGGACCTTTCGAAGAATAGCCAGTGCTCTTAACTGCTGAGCCATCTCTCCAGCCCCTGTAGCCCATCCTTTTTGTTCTTTCCTATAAATTTTGTAAGCCAGGGTCTCACTCTGCAGTCCAAACTCACCTTTGGCTGCTCTATTGCCTGGCCCTCCTAGTGTTGGGCTGAAGAGGAGCATGCCACACACGGCCATATGGGCTTCTGCTCACATACTCACACTAGATATCTGGGATGAGAGGTGCACAGTAGGCCTTCAGCACAGCCCAGGGATGACTGAGATCACAAGTCCCCTCTGGCCAGTCCTTCTCGGAGACATCCCCAGCAGCCAGTGCAGTCCCTGTCTCTTCTGGCAGAGAGCGGCTGGGAGGTGTGGCCAATGAGTAGCTGCTAACCAGAAAAATGAACGAGGCAGGTCTATGCTGACATAAATCTCGGGGAGAGAACATTTAGACGCTCCATACTTGGGCTGGCTATCATTTAAATTGCCAGGCTGCTGCCTCTCGGCCCACATTCTCTTATTAGCGTGTTTCTGAAGCTCAGGCCTTAATTTGCACATCACTGAAGACTTTGCCCACTGTGCCTGCCCACCCGTTTGCAGATCCTCCACCCCTGGCTTAGCAGCACCAGGCCTGGGGTCTGGGTACCAGAGCAATACACAGACAGGTGCAGCCCTGTAAGAGCAGAGTGCGGAGGGAGCCTGTCAGTCATGCCTGCCTCCCTCTCTGCCCTCTGCAGGGCTGTTTTCTAAACAGAGCCCAGAATGACCCAGAGCTATGAATCACACCAACTTTGATCCCTCCTCTGGGTCCTAGTTAATGCTGGTTAAAAGCTTAACTTGGGGCTGTGGAGATGGCTCCATCAGTAACATAATTGCACATAAGCATGAGGGCTTCGTTTAAATCCCCACACCCCACTCCACCTGCCAGCTGTGGCCCAGCCTTGTCCACCCTCCTGGATCTATCTCAATAAGTCCCTCGTGCCGCAGGACCTTGGCACATGCTACAGCCCCTTTCTATCTTTTTCTTCTCCCAGTGTTTACCTGACGGACTCACTCACCTGCCTCAAAATTGTGGTTTTGTTTGTTTGTTCTGTTTTGTTTTTTTCAAGGTCTCACTTAAAATCCACCCCCATCCCCCATCATACCTTTTGAGCTCCTACGTTCCTGAATCCCATTCTTCAGTGTTGACAGGAGGGCACAGGTCACCTTGGACTCTCTGACAAATGGAGAAGTCGAGGCTCAGAGATGGGATGTGACTT
Organism: Rhabdomys pumilio; assembly: GCA_030674055.1. Classification (NCBI taxonomy): domain Eukaryota; kingdom Metazoa; phylum Chordata; class Mammalia; order Rodentia; family Muridae; genus Rhabdomys; species Rhabdomys pumilio. The sequence continues at coordinate 31,885,122 of JANHMN010000023.1, read as the reverse complement.
CCTGAACCACACACTCCTGTAAAAAAAAAAAATCTGTTTTTTTTTTTTCTCCCGGTCACATAGTTCCCAACAGCAACGACCCTGATACTAATTATTTATTATTAAATACCTAGGCCAAAGCTTTGGCTCATTCCCTACTAGCTCATAACTTATTTAGCCATTAAAACTATTCTGTATCTACCATTTGGTTAGTTGCCTCTCCCTCCATCCCAGCCTGCATCTTCCTCCGTGTCACCTCAGCATCTCCCTGAGTTCATCTGCCTGTTAATTTACATCTGTCTCCTTGATCCATCCTCTCCATTCTGTCCACATCTCTCTTATACTCTTACTAGTTTCTTAGAATCCTCTCTTTTCCTACCAGTGTCCCACCTATTTCCTGCCTCAGTTCATTGGCCATGGGCTTTTCTATTAACTGGTGGTGCTTATAAAAGATTGTCTCCACACACTCCTATTCTGTCTAGAGGTAGCATGTGCTGTCTACCCCAGAGCCTTTGCACGGGCTGTTCCCTGCCTAGTGTGTCCCTTACCCTACTTCCTTATAAACTCTTTGATGGAGCTCAGATCTTGACTGCCTTCAAAAACCCTATGTGTGAAAGGCTTAATACCTACACCTACAGGAAGGAAGTATATCTCTTAGGACCTAGGAACTGTCAGAAAGAAGTTATGCCACAGGGGAATTGCCTTTGAAGGGGCTCTCAAGACCCTGATATTTTCTTCCTCTGTTTGCTTATTGTCCCAGTAGGTGTTCCTGACATACTCAGCTGTCACAGACCAGAAGAAGTATCAGGACCATTGAAGGCTGAAATCATGAACTAAAATAACCTTCCCTCTCTTTAAGTTGAAAAGCTCAGGTGTTTTGTTACAGCAACACAAAAAGCTGCTTGACACACTCTTAACCTCCACACACATCTCTTTTTAATATCCCTTCCTCAAAAGAATCCATTGCTCCCATATATATGTGTGTGTGTGTGTGTATACACATATATACATATATATGTGTGTGTATGTATATCTATGTATGTATATATATATGCATTTTATATATATATATATATATATATATATATATAGTCTCATGTAGCCCAGGCCAGCCTTAGACTCACTAGGTAGCCAAAGATATCCTTGAATGCCTGATCCTTCTGCCTTTATCTTTAAAGTGCTGGGATTTCTACTGTACACTTGATTTTATAATACCAGTGATCCTTGAATGCCAGACAATCTAACCCTGAGCCACAACCTCACATCTCTATCTTCTGGAGGTTCTTAGCCTATCTCCTTTTCTTCTTATTTTTTTCTTTTTATTAAATATTTATTTCATGTATGTGAGGACACCGTTACTGTCTTTATTCACACCAGAAGAGGGCATCAGATCCCCATTACAGATGGTTGTGAGCCACCATGTGGGTGCTGGGAATTGAACTCAGGACTTCTGGAAGAGCAGTCAGTGCTCTTAATTGCTGAGCCATCTCTCCAGCTCCGCCTATCTCTTTTTGAGTATAAAAGTGTGAGGAAGTGAGCTTGCTTGAGGATGGGTTTGCCAGAGGTGGGCGGGTGCTCCCTGGTGAGGCACAGAAGAAACCATTGTAGAGTGTTTGGGGAGAAGATGGTTCTTTAGATGTCTGGGTTTACTGTACCACTGGGATACAATTGTGGAAGCAGCCTGGGGACAGGGATGTTGGCCATTTGTCTACAACTCCGCCCCCCTCCCAGCCGCCATTGGTTATAAGCTGCTCCTGCAACACAAACTTAGGGACAGTTCTGAGGTCAAGCTCATACCAGTGATGATTGGCAGCTCCCAGGAGAGGGGAGCGGGTGTTAAAGGTAGGGTGTTCTCAGTAAGTCTAAGAACTGCCCACCCTTCGAACTTTGTCCAGTGAGGACAAAGCGCTATGTGGTCACTGATGTCTCAGTCCCAGTTTCTTGAGCTCATGGCTATTTACACCGTGTATCAATCATCAAACTTCTTAGTAACTTGAATCATGCTTTGACCTCTGAAAGAGATCAAGAAGCCTGTGACCTGGTCACTGCTTATCAGTCCCTGGACCAGCAACTTCAGCTGAGGAATCCCAGAGCAACCCAGAGTGACAGATACATTCCATAGGTGCTATGCAGAAGCCCAAAGAGTTGAAGCTATTTTCCTGAGTGTGTGCAGCTAGTAAGTGATGGCGCCAAGATCTGAACCCAAAGCCCATGCCCTTCCTCCTACATCAGCATCCCGCCCCCAGAACCTCTCTTACATCTATGACAGCACTGTCTCATCCCAGAAGTGCAGCTCTGCCTAATCAAATGTATCTTCAAGTGAGAAAACCAAGGATCCGTGGATCCATGATCAGAGAGTGAAAGCCAGACACAGGGGTTAGACACAGTCAGTCACCATCCTGGAAGCCCACCTCAGCCACTGCCCCTCCATCAGCCCTCAGGAGAGCAGCAGCCAGAAGATAGACCAGAAGTAGTAGGTGCTGTATCTTGTTAAGAAGTACAAACCGGGGGTGGGGGTGGGGGGCTTTGGCATAACTCAAATTCACTCCCCCATCTCACAGCCAGAAAGACTGAGGCACAAGCTTACAGGTCTTGCCCCAAGCAAGTGGCAGAGCTAGGATTCCAACCCAGAGCAGCAAGATCCCAGAACGGAGCTCCATCAACGTATCCAAGCTTGGTTGCCTCCCGTTGATGGGGAGGCTCTTTTCCTCACAGACATGCCAGGCCAGGACTGACAGCTCCAGTCTTGGATGCTTGCTTCCTGGAGTATCCCCAGGTCCAGATCCAGGGCCCCTGCAGCTTGGACTTTTCAAAACCCTGAAGCTCCTGTCTGGACTTTCTGGAGCAAGCTATTCTCTGTTTAACGCCGTTCTGCAGAAGTGAGGGCCTGGGCTGATCCCTTGGTATCCAGGCACAAAGGCAAAGAAATAGACTGAGACCAAATCAACATATAAGCCAAGTGAGATCAGACTTCCCTGTGGGAGACACATGCCCAGATGGAGAGAGTGGGCTTCCCTATGGAAGTGTGTTACAGCAGTCTGCAGCGAGGGACAGGGGCGACCTAAGTGTAGCCCAAGAGTTCACAGCATGGGGTGGGGGAAGCTGTAGAACCTACATCCACCCCAGAGACTATTCTACAAGGAATCTGACATCCCACTAAGTCTGTGTTCATAAGTCACAACCAGTCACTCCACTTTCCCCCCAGATGTCAGGTGCTCACGTTCCAAGGATTCAGACTAGGAAACTGAGTCATACCCAATAAGACTTTTGCCCAATGAGATCAGCTGAATGGTAGCTGAGATCTATCCCTCCCACAGGTCCATCTGGAGACCTGCACCCCACTACCCAGATGGGGTACAAATAGCAGGAAAGGAGTTGGGGGGCCCCACAGAGGTCAGACGTGGAGGTGGAGTCTGGTCCAAGTTTCCTGCTGCGAGCCTGCTGTCCTGATGCAGCTCCCGGTTCAGGGCCAAGGCTTTGTGGAGTCTTATCTTTGCCCTCACTATTTTTTCTCTCTGAGCATTGAAGTTCAAAATCCTCTCTCCGCCTCTCTGATGGGCGGTTTCCGTGTCACCACCATATCGCTGTTTAACATGTGCTGCTAAGAACTGGGGACAGTGGCCGGTGCCTGCAGATTAGCTATTCCCACGGAGAAGTGATTTATCGCGAAGATCCCCCCCACCCCCCAGAACACATTCATCAGAAATTAAAGCTGGAGGAGGAGGGAGGGTGTCATGGTGATGGGGAGGGAGGTGAAGAAGAGTGAGGAGACGGGAAGGTGGGAGAGGGAGGGGCCAGGTGGTGTGGGAAGAGAAAATAGTGGGGACTTGGAATCTGGAGAAAGCCCCCAAGCGGGGGAGGGGGGGCTGGTGAGGGGAAAGGATGAATATAAAAGAACAGGAGTTAAGGAGGGGAGAGAAGCTGGGATGGGGTGTGGGGAGGAAAAGAATGAAGGGGAAAGGAAAAGGAGAGAAAAGAGGAGAGAAGAGGGGAAAATACCGAAGGTGGAAAAGGATGGAAAGAGTCAGAAGATGAAAGACCCGGGGAGAGGTCATGGGGGGAGGGAGACGGGGCGGGCCTGGAGGCGGGGGGGGGGCGTAGAGAGGCGGGGGCGGCGAGAGAAGCGGGAGAGATTGCAAAAGAAAAAAAAAAAACCCGACAGAGCTTAAAAAAAAAAAAACAAGAAAGGCACACAAGGCTGTGAACATGGGAACAGAGAGACAAGAACCCACAAGTGTGGGGACCTCAATGTCCGCGGCCCCCAGGTCTACCCATGCCAGACCCCAGACCCAAGCCTTGTGTCCCCCCAAGGACTCTTTCCAGGGGAAGAGAAGACAGCCTGCTACTTTAGTTTGCTGTCTCCTTTGAGCAGGTTCATGCAGATACATGTATGCACTGCTCTAAACGGAAATATATCCATATAAATCTCTGGCTCCGTCCCGCAGGCCCTGGAGATGCGCGGGACTGGAGCAGAGGTGACAGCGATAAGCAGATTAGAGCGGGTTGGTTCATTTGTTGTAAGATGCTCCGGGAGGGGGGGTTTGTTCTCAGAAGACCAACCGGAAGGTTATCTAAATAGGCTACGTCTGAACTAACCCAGAGCCGCCCCCCGCTGGGACATTAATGGTACAAAGAGCGAAAGACAGGAGGCGGACATGAGTTACAATGATTATTTGATTATCTTGGGCTTTAACAAACCCAGCCAGTTCGTCTGAGTGTGAAAAATTAACTGTTCTCACAGTGGCAAATTTCACAGCGTTCTGAGTTCGTTCTCTCTCTCTCTCTCTCTCTCTCTCTCTCTCTCTCTCTCTCTCTCT
>JANHMN010000023.1:31840728-31859020 GCA_030674055.1 Rhabdomys pumilio | reverse complement strand
ACACACACACACACACACACACACACACACACACACACACACACACATCACAGGCACATACCCTCTGACGCTGGGGAGTCCCTAGCAGGAAGTTTCTATTGAGACTCTAGTCATAGATGCCACTTCCTGGGAGAAAAAGATCTCCCTGGATGGTGTCACCCCATTTGGACACCTTTAGCTCCCTCCTGACCAGGTCCTTAGTGAGTGGGGTGGGGGAGGGGTCAGAACCAATATGGAGGCGTGGTTAGGACTGGGAGAATTCAGGGAAGGGTGGACAGCGCCTGTATGGCTGAGCGTTGCTTTTGTTGGGACTTGTGATTCCTTTTGCTTCTGGTGGGAAAAGTTGAGAGGATCTTCCTAGAACAGTGGAGGAGAAACTCGAACTCCAGGGAAGCTAACCGGAAGTCTTTGGAGTTGCCCAGCCCTCTAAGATGTCGTAGAGATTCTGGATCCCCTCTCAAGGAAAAGAACCACCCACTCAAAGGTTTGACTGGAAACTTCGGGTGGCTTGGACCATTGTGTCCCATCACCCATAAACACGAGGACAGGAAGCAGTAGGAAGACATTGAGCTAGAAGTCAGAACTGGGCTAGCCTGAGACTCATAACGTCAAGTCACAGGTCCCTTTTGGTGAGATTTTTTCCCATCAGGCGCTTGGCTTTAACTTCTCCAGGCACAGTCCCCACTGTTGAAAACCTGGCTCACACCAGGACGGCGTCTCCGTGGGTGTGAACCTTGTCTGGGTGACCTTCGCGTGTCCGACACACCACCATCCACGACACAGGTGTCCGCAGAACATATGCTGATCCGCATTTCCCTGTCTCTCACCCCAGGGCTTTGCGCTTCGGTTTTTATGTTTGTTTTTACGACCGGGGATCCCGTGTATCCAGGCTTGACCTTGAACTTCTAAATCTCCTGCCTCTACCCTAAGCAGTACCGGGATCACCCGTGGGCACCACCATAGCCTGTTCCTCGCCACGCCGGGGATGAAAGCCAGGACTTCACGCAGCCTGGGCGGTACTTTGCCAACTGAGCCACAACCCAGCCGTCACCTTTCACCGACCGGAAGTTGGAAAACCCTTTCCGGTAAGAAAGTTAAAACTAAGTTTCTGAACCCCTCCCACCGTTCACGCTTCTCCGAGCAGAGGGACATGGAGTCTGGGAAACTTCAGAATTTCAAGAGGAAGCAGCCGGGCCGGGCGGTGCCCACGGGGACCCCACGTACAGGGTCCGCACAGATGGAGTGGCTCTGGGCTGGGGGCAAGGGGCAGATGCGACCATTCCCTCGGTCTCAGCTGCCCTCTCAGCTCCCTATTGTCTCCCACCCCCTCCCTCCCTAGCGCCCTTCTGTCATCTCCATGCGCCCCAGACTCCAGAGGGAGCCCGGGCGGACGAGGGTCCTCTCAGGCCTCCTTGTGTCGGGCCAACTGGGAAGGCAGGTGGGGGGTGCGGCGGGGGGGGGGGGCTGCATGAGGGCAGGAAGGGGGGGGGGGGGGAGGCCGGGGGGGGGGGGGGGGGGTGTCAGAGTCTATAAATCACGGCCCACTGCGCTCCTGTTTAACACACTTCTCCAACGAGTTGTCAGCGAAACCGTTAATTAATTAGGTAATCCCGCAATGAAGTGGATTCTAAATGGCTCCCCCCCTCCCAGCTTCCCATTTAGATAATTGCTGCAGAGGGATCTTTTGTGAGAGTCATTTTTTTTTTTCCAACAGGGATGGACCTGGAACGGGAGGGAGATGAATTTAAAGGCGGGTCAGTGTGCTCTTCCTGAGTAGTCTGTGAACGGAGACCTTTGGGGTAATGCCTGTGTTTTTTGGTTTTTGACTGAGACGGGCTTTCATGTAGCTCAGGCTGGCCTCAGACTAACTATATAGCTGAGTATCATCCTCCAGCCTCGGTCTCTCCAGTTCTGGGTGCTAGGATTAGTAGTGTTGCCAAATCCAGCCCAAGAGCCTCTACCCCCCACCCAACTCTTTTTAAAGGTAAAAATTGGAGCAGGGTTGTTGCTGGGGATGAGACAAGGAAGGCCAGGTAGTGTGACTGAGTTCTGGTGTTTGAGATCTTGGTGTTTGAGAACTAGGATGGCTTGTGATTCTATGGATGTCTTCCCGGCAGGGTAATTCTATTAATAAGCACACTGGTGAGGGTGGGGGTGATGGTGATGATGATGATGGTGATGATGATGATGATAATGCCCCTAACTAAGCCCTTAGCTACTGTCAAGTCTACGTAACATCAACGGGACTGCCTCCACCTATCCTGACGAGCCAAGCGAGGACGCTGCCCAGAGTGGACAATCAGAGTCTGTTTCCCAGCACAAATTCCGTCCCTAGATGCAATAGATTATTAGTAAGGTATAGAGCTGTGACCCTAGTCAGGACACAGTACCAGAAGCCGTGGCTTCCTGTTGGCATTGGAATCATCCAGAAAGACATGCTCTCGCTTCCTGGATCATAAAGCCACTATGAGACCCGTTGCAAGTTCCTGGGAGCGGGGTCGCCACCAGGGAGGCCACAGAACCACATAGAGATGACATTAATAAGCTCCTCTATACAGCTACACCTGATGGCCTCATACACTTAGAGACCTTCTCCCATCATCTAAGTTTTTATTGGTGTGACATTTGCTACTTACTGTTCACCAGCTACCCTTCATTGTCTTCTTCCATCAGGATAGCAATTTGGCTGAAAGACCTATCCAGGCTTCTCTGTAGCAGTGAGTAGTTGTACCATGTGGTTAAGGGCAATGACCCTAGGGACAGTGATTTTTCCTTTTGCCCCCTCTGCCTGCATTGCATAGCCTTCCTCTTCTCTGTTTCTAGTTAATGTGGGAAGATCCCCCATCTGATTTATGTGTCTGATTCTGCAATGCCATTACTTGCAGCCAAACGCAGTCCTAAGAGACAGAATGAAGGTCCACACATTTGCCACAGAGACCCCCCCATCTGATGTGTGCCCCCTCTGAGAGATAAGAGGGCCATCGGAAACAGAAAATGGAGACAGAGCAGCTTCAGACAGCCCCCTATATTACAACACACACACACACACACACACACACACACACACACACACACACAACGTGTTCCCTCATCTCCATTTCCTAGCAAAGACAACAAGCAAGCGGACCATATATTGTAAAGAGATGCAAACAAAGCTGAGCTTTTAGCAAGCTCTGCTCCAGGTAGTATTTCAAGATGGAAAGAGATGCAGACAGCACCTATCGTATCTCCAGCCATACCTGGTCCCCGAGCCCACAGATAAGCAACCTGCCAGTTACAGCACTCCCTGGTCCTGTGTCCAAGTCTCTCAGGAACCCATCATAGAGCTGGCGAGATGGCTATGTGGTTAGCACCTCTTGCTGTATTCTGTTCCCAGCATGCACAGCAGGCAGCTCAGACTCCTGTAACCACAGCTTCAGGATATCCAGCGCCCTCCTCTGGCCTCTATGGGTAACTGCACTCATGTACACACACACACACACACACACAAAATGTGTGCACACAGTTAAAAATAAATCTTAAAAAAATAATAATGCCAATCTGGGCATGGTGGTACCCACCTTTAATCCCAGAACTCAGGATGCAGAGACAGGTGGACCTCTGTGAATTAAAGGCCAGCCTGTTCTACATAGTGAGTTCCAGGACAGCCAGAAAAACATATAATAGAGAGAAATTCTGTCTCAAAAACAGTAGTGGTAGTAGTAGTAGTGGCGGTAGCAGTGTTGGTGGTGGCAGTGGTGATGGCAATGGCAGCAGCAGTGGTGATGGTTGTGGTGGTAGTGGTAGTGGTAGTAATACTTTAAAAATACATAATTCTAAGTTGAGACATATCTGTAATCTCAGAATTGGGGAGGCTGAGGCAGAAGAATTTCTTTGAGTTTGGAGCCAGCTTGGGGCTACATTGAAAGATTCCGTCTTTAAACAAAGAAAAAGAAACAAACCCCAGTTGGGTGGGGAATAAGAATTATAAGAATTATAAAAATCTACAACATTAGACCAGGAGATTCTAGAATCATCGCTTTATAAGACTCCAGATCCATAGACTTACAGAATTGAAAATGTCCTTAAAAATGGAACCCGTGAAGCCCAGTAGCCGCCAGTTTGCAGACTCATGAAATGTTAACAGATGTACTGAGTAAAACCTCAGAATAAAAAAACTTCCAGCATACGAAGCTAAATAATTGATCTGCATTAGATGTTGGGTAACAGATCATTGAAGTTTCAGAGTTATATAAGGTTGTGAGAATACAGAACATCAAATTAATAAATCTTAGCATAAAATACAAAGTGTGAGCATTGCTGGGGTTTTTTAAACCTTAGAATGACAGAAATCAGGATAGCCCAGCCTGTGCCTCAGGCCTGTAATCCCAACACTGGGGAGGTCAAAGCAGGAGGATTACAAATCCAAGGTCAACCTGGGCTACAGAGTGAATTCAGGTCTAACCTGGGCCATTTCCTGAGACCTTATCTGAAAGTGAAAGATGCCAAGCAAGAGTTGAGGCTCTGACTCAGGGGTGAAGTGCTTGTTAGCCACCCAAGGCCCTAGGCCAATGTCAAGCACCCTAAGGTGTTAAGAGTTGTGGGATTTGAGAGCAGCCAAAGGCAACGGGTTCTTCTCCAGTGACTGGCAAGAGGCTCTGAGCAACACAGGCAGCTGTGGGGGGCCCAGACTAGGGGCTCTATACTGAGAGCAAATAAATGTCCTTTTAAGCAGAATCACTAAAAGAAGAAAAAGGCAGTGTGTACTTTTCCAAACAGCAAGGTGATGGCCATGATTTCTGTCTGCCCTACAGAGATGGGGGGAGGGACACCCACACACACACAGAATGTGCTCTTAAAGTTGCCAGAGTGAAAACTGAAATGGCAGCAGTTACTTCATCTGTACAAATTACAATAAATGTAAATGGCTTAAATGTATCCCAAAAAGAGAGACTAAGGGCTTGGTTGGGGGGTGGGGGCGGAGTAAAAGTATTTCCTATACAAGCATTAAGATATGAGTTTAGGGGCTGGAGAGATGGCTCAGCGGTTAAGAGCACTGACTGACTGGTCTTCCAGAGGTCCTGAGTTTAATTCCCAGCAACCATGTGGTGGCTCACAACCATCTGTAATGAGATCTGATGCCCTCTTCTGGTGTGCTGGAAGACAGAGGCAGTGTGCTCATATAATCTTCAAAAAAAAAAAAAAAATGCCTGTAATCCTGCTGCTGAGGTGGGGTGAAGACAGAAGAATTCCTTTAAAATAAAATAAAATAAAATAAAATAAAATAAAATAAAATAAAATAAAGAATGGCTGGGGAGGTAAGAACTCCTACTGCTCTTGCAGAGGACCAGGGTTTGGTTCCCAGCACCTACATGGAGGCTCACAGCCGTCTGTAACTTCGGTCCCAGGGTTCTGATGCCTCTTCTGGCTTTTATGAACCTGCATGCACGAATACTCCTGAACACACAGGCATACAAACATATACACATAAAATAACAAACTAACAGAAACTACAGTAGAGGTGAGATAGCTGAGCAGGCAAAGGTGCTTGCCTCCAAGCCTGGCACCCAGAGGGGGAACCTGAATGATGGAAAGAGAGCCTCAGTTCCTGCATGTTGTGCTTTGAGCACCACAAGTGCACTGTGGCATACATGGCCACTCATATGCATGTAGTAATAACAACAACAACAGTAATAATAACCTTAAGTAAGAAAGGGTGCCATAAAGAAAGGTGCCTAGTGTTTATGGGTGGGTGAGCACACTTGCACACACATTGAATGAATGAATGAATGAATGAGTGAGTCATTTTTTTCTAAAAGATCAGAGTTCTTGAATCAGATAAAATATAACATTGTTGACAAGAAATTTAAAAAAGCTTTAGGATCAAAAAGTCAGGGAAATACTAACAACAGCAACAAAAAATAGGCTGATGTAGCCATATACATACATACACACACACACACACACACACACATATATATATATTGGTTTTTTGAGACAGGGTTTCTCTGGAACTCACTCTGTGGGCCAGGCTGGCCTTGAACTCAGAAATCCGTCTGCCTCTGCCTCCCAAGTGCTGAGATTAAAGGCGTGCACCACCACTGCCCAGCTGTAGCCATATTTATAACATACACAATAGAATCTTAAAAGAAAGACACTAGAAACATAAAATGTCCGATAGATGTTTGTTGATTGATTGTTGTCAGCTTTGGATAATAACTCAGTCTATACTCAAGTCGGACATTTTGCTGCTATGGATAGACTTGACAATCTCCTCACCTCCCACAAGTCTTTTCATTAACTGGTGCTCAACAATTCAGATAGGCTGGACGGTGATCTCCAAGAAACCTCCTGCCTCTGCAGGGGATGCATGCCCCCACCATGCCCCTCCTTTTTACATACCAAACTCAGGTCCCCGTGTGGACTTTAACACCGAGCCATCTCTCCAGCCTGACATGGGGAGGTACTAAGTGTGTACTAGTTGTGAAAGAAAAGTCTGATCTCAGGGTCTAGGTCACAGGATTTTACTTATGAGATGTCCTGGAACATACAAAGGCATAAAGACCATAAGTAAAATCCAAGCCTCAGTGCGGTCTCAGGGCTCAGACTGAGAGCTAACTCAAGCAGGGGGAATTTCTAGTACAGTAAAATTATTCCATAGGATGCTGGGCTGGTGGCTAAAAGACACCGTGACTAGGCAAAACCTGTGGAACTTTCTAGAACAAAACAGGGCCCCAGTGCACCCATGTTGTAAAGTTATTAGGGGTTAGGGGATGCATAAAGTGACAAAGTAATCCCTGTTAGATGTGTTTGAAACAACGCTGGAGGGCCTGGGGGGTAACACGGCAGACAAGTGACTTTGGATGCAAATGACATTCATGATGGCTAAAGGAACTACCCATGAGCATAATCTTGTTTGATAATCGTGTTTCCCACAAGGGCATCAGGGATTGTTCTGAAGCTACTCTATGGTGTACGGGGATTTAACAATAAAGGGAGAGGCAGATGGTAGGAGTCCGGTTCTCACCGCTGAGGGGGAAGGTTTCCCATAGCCCAGGCAAGAAGGCCAGAGAGATCCGTACAACTAATGCATCAGAGTCAAGGGCACCAGTGAGAACCCACAGTCATCTCAAGCCAACAGAGCATGGAGAAAGTTACACAGCAGTTACTATAGAATGAGGAAAGACACACACGTGGGTGGAGCCCTGCCATAGAGCCCCTGCCCAGAATCTATCCATGAGGAACTGGGTGATCTCAATGGTGTAACCATGTGTGCCTAGCATGCATGACGTCCTGGTGTCTGCATGAAAATACAGATAGAAGATTGTAGATAGATGATAGATAGATAGATAGATAGATAGATAGATAGATAGATAGATAGATGGCAGATACCTAGATACATAAATAACATAGATAGATCCATAAATACATAGAGCGATAATCTATCTATAGATAGATAGAAGATAGATAGATGATAGATGATAGATATATACACAGATACATAAATAACATAGACAGATAGATACATAAATACATAGACAGATGATTTATATATAGGTAGATAGAAGATAAATGATAGATAGATAGACAGATAACAGATGGATTATAGGTATATAGAGAATTGATGAATGAATGGACAGACAGATGGATAGATACATAGATACACAAATATATAGATACACAGACTAGATAGATAGATAGATAGATAGATAGATAGATAGATAGATAACAAATGGATTATAGGTATACAAAGGGTTGATGGATGGATAAATAGATCATTGATAAATATGTAGGTGAAATATAGACAAATCGTAGATTATAGATAGATAGATAGATAGATAGATAGATAGATAGATAGATAGACAGACAGATAGATGCTAGATAGATGCTAGATAGCTGAGGCCAGCCTTGGCTACACAGTGAAACTCTGCCCTGCCCAAAACCCAGAAACACAATAGAGACCCCTGTGTGTGCAAAGAGTTGATAGTCACGAACATTCCCCTGCTCCGATAGTGAGGGTGAGCTTGATCTTCTGCGTTATTAATTTATTTGCTCAGATTCTTTGGCTAGTGGGCATTCTCTCAGGTGGACCTCGTGTCATTTTGCCATCTCTGCTCTAACATAACAAGAGGTTATGGGTTCATCTTGGGTATTTCCATCCCTAATCTGGCACCACCGACACACTTAGGAGACCCTACTTGGGTTCTTACCCAAGCTACAAGTTAAATGTCCATTTATACTGACACAAGGAAATGGTTGATCGAAAAGATTGGCTCAGGAGAGAGAACTGGGCAGCCCCCCATTCAGAGTCCTCAAGCTGATAGCTCTGGGCTGTTCCCCCAGGAAGTGGATCTAAACACCCTAATTCTACAGCTGGTAGCCGGGGATGGAGCAGGAGTGAGGCCAGTAACTTCCATTCCCAGAATGCAGTGCAGGTTCAGGGATGCAGCTTAAGCGCTGAAGTGCTCATCAAGCATGCGCAAAGTCCTGGCTTTGCTCTCCAGCGCCTTATGTGTAATCCCACGCCCCAGAAGGTGGAAGCAGGAAGATAGACATCCAAGACCATCCTTAGACACGTAAGGTGTTCGAGGCCAGCTTCAGCTACATGAGATCCCGTCTCAAAGGGGGATAGGGGGCTCTGCACCATGGAAAGGGGAAGGTAGGTTTACAGTGGAGATTACTCAAGAAATAGACTTTCAGCCAGATGCTCACTGTTGGTTCCAGCAGTTGTAAGACAAGGTTGTGGTTGGTGTTGGATGGCTAGGATGTGAGGCGGGAGCATCCTGTATTGTGGTCTCTCTATCCAAACCCACCACCCTACTCTGATCGTGGAGAAAATCCAAGGCGTGAGAACAAAGTGTGGTTTCATAACAGTGGACCGTGTTGACATGAGAGTTAAAGGCGGGGATGCTAGTGTGAATCTGGGGCCCTCTGTTCTATCTTTATGATGATTCGATGCACGCACAACTCTTCTGACCGGAAACTTTTTTTAAAAGAAACAGAATGGATTTACAAAGGTCCTTCCTTTCTGAGTCAGTAACTAGGGTGATGTCTTTCGCAGCCATAGTATACAGATAGGAGCTGGAAGGCTGGAGATACACTTCAGCTTATGTTAAGAGTAATTATGCTTGCAGAGAATCCAGTTCCTAGCGCCCACATGGTGGCTCACAACTACTGAGACCTACACAGCCTGGATCCTGGAACCCTGACTTGGGGCAATAAAGAAATGAAGAAAGAACGGACATGGACAGAAAATTCGAGTCACACCCTGATGGAACGACCTCCCGGACCTGGAACCTCAGCCAGTTTATTATGTCCAACATGGGAAAGGTTGGCTACTCTCCACAGGAGGCATCTATAGTTGAGCCATCTCAGGCTGCAAACACTAAGGAGAAGGCTAGAGTTGCTAGTGTTTGTTCACACTGATTGATTTTTGGTAAACATTCCCATACTTGGACGGAACAAGGCTTCGCTTTGCTAATTTGCCAAGGGTCAGAGGCTTGAGAGCCCTACACAGATCCGTGCCTGGGCCAAGAATGCACATTTACAGAGTCATTCACTAAGGCTTCCTCTGTACCCTACAGGTAACAATCTGTAATTCCAGTTCTGAGGGATTTGGCGCCCTCTTCTGGCCTCCATAGGCAACTGCATACATGTGGTACACATAAACTCACAGAGGCGCACACACAGACACATAAACTAGACAGATCGGTCTTTATAAAGGAAGAAGCTGAGAGCATGGAGAGACACGACAGTGCTCTAGGCTCTGTCTGTGAAACACTTGCCACCAAAGCATGAGGAGCTGTGTTTGAACTCACATTTTAAAAATGCTGGTATGTACATTGCAAGATGGAGGTCAGCCAGCCTAGCCTACCTTGTCTCATGAAAACAAGGGGGATGGCTTCCTGAGGAAAGATACCCATGGTGACCTCTGGTCTCCACACGAATGCATACACACATCTGTGTACACACGTGTATATGTACCAATATGCACAAACCCATGGCCATAGATTGGAATTCTTTCATTCACATAAAGCTTTAGCAAGTGCCAACTCCCACCTAGTGACATAACATGGCCATGTTGGAATGGGGGAGGGACAGAATTCTGAGAGAGATTCACAGAGGGGTCTTTAATGGGGTCTGGGTGTGGTGGCAATCTCCACCGTGGCCCTGGCTCCACTGTTGATTAGAGACCAAAATTGCCTTGGAAAATCTGCTTTTTCAACTGGACATGGGTACAGAGTGATGACATTTGGGGCTGTGCCCCTGGGGACATGGAAAGGTGGCCTGGACCAGAGAATGGGAAGCTGAGAAGCTGAGAAGCTGGGAGCCAGCCTTCTCTGATTCTGATTGGCTCTGGGAGCCAGTGGTGGCTAATTCTTCCTCCCTGGGGGATCCTGGGAAAGCAGGCCTCATTAGTTGAGGCCTGGCCCCGTGGAACTTCATGTTTCTTAAGAATTAATGGGGTGTCCCCAGAGTAAGAGTGGAGGGGTATCCCTCCAAGTCAGCCCCCTGCCATGCTCATGGGCAGTCGGGGGGAGCAGGCCACCGCCTGAGCGCCCAGAGGGAGGGACTGAGCAGGCTAATGGGCCTTGCCAGCCTCCCGCAGGCCTCAGGATTCTGCCACAGACCAGAGAGGAAGGAGCTAGCAATACTGAGTGTCCTGGACTCTTTCTAGCACAGCCCGAAACTCAGACATCCCAAGAGGTATGGTACCCTATAAGGAGTCATCATGTGGCTATATATCCAAGATTGGGGAGCCACTCCTTTCTTGAGGACACCCTCTGAGAGAGGTCTCCTTGGCACATCTCCAACTATAAATTTGTCTTCTGATCCATGGTTTCCAGTTCCAAAAGTAGTCAAGGGATGGATGACAGCCATACCACCTGGCCCACTTGTGTCTGTCATGCCTGAGTGTGATGTCTCTGAGCTGCACCTCTGTCTCCACTAAATCCTGGGAGTGAGCAGCTCTTGGCATCCAGCAGGTGTTCAATAGTTGTTTGCTGCATGGACAGGTTAGAGGTTGGGTCCTGAAAGCCAGCTCAGTGTGTTTATTTCCACCTTGCTGGTGACCTTCCCACCTCTGAGAGCCTTGCCGCTCCTGGGCCACCCCCTCCCAGGGTACCACTGAAGGGAAACAGCATCTCACAATTTTGCCAACTCCAATCCATCCAGAGCTTTGCTCAGTCAGAAGGTTCACACACTGCTCTGGCTCACAAGGCCCCACACACATCCCTCCACCCCTGCCTAGTCTGCAGCTGCCCCTCCTCTGCTCATCTCACTGTGAGGAACTGGGGGGTTGTGCCGCTCCTTAGACACCCCTAAGCATGCTCCTGCCTCAGAATGGTTTCCTCTGCTTGCACACTGCTTCTTCCATCCTGCCTTAAGACCCTCAGGCTCCCTCCCATTTCTTCTCTGAAAACACCTTACACAAACCAGTACAGCCTTGACAAAATTGTGTGTGTGTGCACACGAGCATGTGTACTGTGTGCGTATGTACTGTGCGTGTGAGTGTGTATACACTTATGAGTATACTGCATGTGTGCATGTGTATATGTGTATGTGTGTACTGTGTGCATGGATGTGTATGTGCTTACGAGTATACTACATGCGTGTATATGAGTATGTGTGCATGTGTACTGTGCATGTTACTGTGTGCATGTGAACAATGTGTGTATTTACTGTGTGCATGTGTACTGTGTGTGTGAGTGTGTATACACTTATGAGTATAGTGCATGTGTGTGTGTGTAAGTGTGTGTGTGTGTGTGTGTGTGTGTAGGTCAGAGGGCACCCTGAGATGTTGTTTCTCAGGAGGGTTCCATCTTTTGTTTTTGAGACAGAATCTCTCACTTGTCTAAAGCTCACCACACAAGCTGAGCTGGCTGTCAGGGGTTCTGCCTCACCTGTACTAGGATATAGGCATGATCCAGAAAACTTGAGTCTTTTGTTTGTTTTAATATTGGTGCTGGGAATTGAACTTGGGTCCTCATGCATATGTGGCAAGCACTTTACCAACTGAGCTATGTCTCTAGCCCTTATGTAATTCTTTTAAAAGTTATTCTTAGTGTGTGTGTGTGTGTGTGTGTGTGTGTGTGTGTGTGTGTGCGCGCGCGCGCGCTCATGCTCGCACACATGCACAGTCAGGTAGAGGAATGTATAGAAACCAGAGGACAACTCTTTGGTCCTTCTCTCAGTTTTATTCTGGTTGCAAAGGTCAAAAACAGTCCAGTCTGGGCCCCAAGGGCCTTCACCCATGAGCCATCTCACTGGCTAGTGTCAGCGTTTTAAATAAATACAAGGCCTGTAACAGTACCACAGAGATCCTATGGAGCTTGAGCTGAGAGAAGGGGTTTACTCTCCTGTGCCCCATCCTCCTGGAGTCTGGACTCCCAGAGGTCTTTTTGAACATCCTTGCTCAAAGCACTAACCTACTATCCTTCACCTCAGCTGGCTCGTCAGTTAATCTGCTCCCTGCTTCTGTACATAAGCTCCAGGGGAACCATGCTCACATTGGAGGCAAGGCCACACCACAGCTTCCCACAGCCTGCCCTGCCTGACTCAAGCCATAGGCGAGCTAATGAAAGAAGGGAGGTATGATGTCACACTGGAACAGACATGATACCTAGAGCCCAGAGGGCAGATGCAGCAGAGACCAGCAGATCATCCAAGGCTGTGAGATAGACTAAAGGCCCTGCCTGGCATCCTGGCACCGTGGCACTGGAGCATGCTGGCCAAAGCCAAGAATGCCTCTGTCTTTCTCCTAGATCTTCCCAGGCCTTGGTGTGGGGAGGAGGTTCCAGCTGTCAAGGGAGCGGCTGAACATACTTTGCTCTGGAGACTCCCGGCAAGCAGAGAAGGGAATTAGTGTTGTTTGCTCAGCAAATACCGTGAGGTGGGGAAGTGGTCGTTAGGCTTTAACACATGTGGTGTCTGTTGGCAAATACTCCAGCCAACCAGGCCCGTGGATGGGGTGGCTGGGGCCAAATGGATGAGAGAAGGTAGACAAAAATGCCAATTCACATCCCAGGATGGGATGGGGAGGAAACGGGATGCAAGGCTCACAGATATCTACTGTCTAACACAGCCTGGAAGCCTGGCAGGACCCTCTAGTTCTCTCCCCATCCAAGGTAGCCTGAGGTCCAAATATCCCTAGTGAGTCAGACATACAGACCACCCCAGAGCCAGGCTTTACCCATTTCTTTGCTGTTTGACAGTGGATAGATCACATGATGTCTCCAGGCCATGCTCCAACATACACAAGTAACCCAATTGCCCAATAGTCTGGAGCATATGCCCCCAGAGCTGCTAACTTTCCTGCATCCCAGTTTCTCCAAAATGGGGACAATAACATGGCCACATTTGGGGTGCTATCTTTCCCTCTTACATAATTGTTTCAAGTGGAGAAGCAAGGAAGACCGGACTTAGGCACACAGATGTTTATGTTTCTCTTCCTTCCTTCCTATGAGGTTGGAAGAACCTGTCCATCATTGGCTCATTTCCATTTTATGTCCTTCATTGGGCAATCTGTAAGTTGTTGGTCTGTGTGACTCAACCCCAGGATTTCTGTGTGTATTTCCTAATTACAAGGACTGCAAGGAGCCAACATACAGCTTTCAAGGACATTGACATCTCTCTCATTTGTTGTCCACAGACACTGCAGATGTTTTTAAAAATTAATTAATGAATCAATTTATCTATTTATGTCTCTGTGTGTATGTGTGTGTGTGTATATATATACCATGTGTGTGTAGTACCCACAAAGTCCAGAAGAGGGCGCTGGATCCCTGGAGCTTGAGTTATAGGCAGTTGTGAGCACCTGATATGAGTCTGGAGAATCAAAACCGGATTCTCTGAAAGAACAGCAGATGATATGAGGCAACTCCTCAAAGGAGGGTTCCTCTTCCCAGGTGACTGTACTTTGTGCCATGTTTGATAAAAACTAACCAGCATAGATGACAACAGCCAGGTAGTGGTTGTTTTGTTCTTCAGGGATCATGGGACTTTCTTCTAGGGGCCTCAGTTCACCTCCATCTTTAAATGCAACCCAGGCCACTGCACACTAAGGTGAAAGGGGAAGCCCTCAGATAACCCTGGGAGGCTTCATGGATACATGAGACCAGGCTCACTCCAGTTATAGAGGGCTGCCCATAATTGCTCTGAGATGGAGCAGCCACCTCAGGGGGTCAGCTTTGAATGGCTCTGCACAGTTGCAGTGGACAGAGGGTGAGTGAGGCTGTGAGCTCACTCTACCTTCTTCTGGAATCTCCTCCCGATTTAGAGTCACATGATCCTGGAATAGAGACACGCCCCTTCCCAGGACAGGAAGCAACGTCATCCCATTAGAACCCCACTAAACCTGCACGATACCCAGTGCTCTTGGTGCCTTACACCCACCCCCACAGGTACACCCAACAGCAGGTGCCTAGAGAGATCCCTCCCAGACCCCGCCTTCTCCACGCCCACCCCTCAGGATGCACCCTGCTCCAAGTCAAGCCCAGTTTGTTCAGTTTCCTTAAACTCATGGCTCAGATTCCTTTCAGAATGTTTTCTCATGGGCTGGAGAGATGGCTCAGCAGTTAAGAGCACTGACTGCTCCTCCAGAGGTCCCGAGTTCAATTCCCAGCAACCACATGGTTTAAAATGTTTTCTCATTTATCTGTATACTCAGATCAGTTTCTTGAATGTCTATGATGGACCCAGAAGTGTGTCAGCTGTTACAGCTCAGGACAGACACCCTTCACACACACACTGGGAAGATAATGTTTTGCCTGGGGTAGGAGTGAGTTGATCAAACCCAATAGCAATAATACCAAGACATTGGGGAAAGCACACAGGTCAGCAGACCATTCTTTGATCCATGATGAGACTCACAGGACATGAAAGTGACAACAGAAAGCAACCTTGAGCCAGCCTGGATATTGATAAAGGCTGGTAAATAAAAGACTGGTGACTCAGTTTCCCAGTCTGTCAATGGGATGCAGTACCTGGATCTTCACAAGCCTGACCCACTATGTCTCAGTCTTCAGTCACTCTGTGCTCAACCATCTGACGCCAGTTGAAAAATCTCCTGGTTCTCTAGTCTCTGCTCTCCAAATCCCTGCCCCACTCCCCTGGCTGTGTGTTTAGATTTTTCCAAACTTGGATTATTGATGAGACTGGGAGAAGAACAAGGACTTGTTTTTTGTTAATTTTTCTTTTTTTTTTTAAATTAAGCATTTATTGAGCACCTGGGCCAAGCATTTTGCTTGGAGTAGTTCCATTAACATCCCAAACACCGAGCAAAACTTTCTTCTTCCCTGGAAACATAGACATTTATCAAGTGCCTACTGTATACCAGACATGGAATGTGTTGCACCCATCCTGGAGAACCCATAAGTGGAATTTCAAATAAACTTAACAAGCAGGGTGGGAGGTGGCACCTTTTGCCTTGTAGATGCTCAGCCTTAATGGGGACAAGAGCTGGGACGGTGAGCAAGCAGGGCACAGCTCTGAGCCTTAGTTTGTCTTCTATTGGAGAGAATGCTCTGTCTCCCTTTTGTGAATAGCTGTGAGGAGTCTGGGGTGGATGACAAATACAGATGGAGGTTGCAGAAAAAAGGAGCTGAAAGTTCTCTTATTTGTCCCAATAAATGGGATTTTGTGCATACACCACAGACCCAAAGGGTAGGAGGAAAGCAGAAAATGCCATCTCTGCTCTCCCCAGCCCAGAAATCCTGCACAAAGGTAGGTGTGTGTGTGTGTGTGTGTGTGTGTGTGTGTGTGTGTGTGTGTGTTGGGGGCATCTCCCACAATCACTTCTAGGCTGGACCTGTGCCAGCAACCAATTCCCTAGGGAATCTGGCCAGCCACACCTGATCCGTATTATAGGGTTTGGCATTTGGCTATGGATGGCCCCTAGTGTCCCAGAGAAAGTCTTGGATGGCCCTTCTCTGGCACCAGCAGGGGGTGGTCAAGGCTTCCAAAGCTGAGATACTTACACCATGGCTGAAGGTATCATTCAGGTCACCTAGAGCCAAGTCTTGCTTCCTGTTTTCCAATGTTCCTCTCTGTCTCCCTCCCTTCTTCCCTATCTGCCTCTTAGACATCAGTTTTCTCCTGGCAAACATCACTGTTGTGCCTGGTTAGACTGCATTCTTGTAAACAGAATCATATATGTGTTGGGTTTGTTTGCTTGTTTTTAAATATAGACCTATGGTTTGTGCTGGGAGGTTCTGCATACCTGTGGTATCCATCTGCCGTCGTTACTGTAGCTGTGCAGGCTGTAGTAAGCCTCTCCAATTCTTCTCGACTATCAAGGAAGGAGCATTATGGGAACCTCAGGGTAGAATCTGACAGTTCTGTGACTGAGATTATTTTTTTAGGGCATTGTTGTATACATACAAGCATTTCACTTCCTAAAGATGTTCATGGTGACTTCAGATGCATGGTACTCTCTGTCCTCCCGTCCAGAAGTTCACTTAGGTGAGGGATCTTTGCTTTATTTAAGAGATATCTTATGGCTGCATAGCAAACACAGCTCAGAAAATGATGAACTCATCCCACAGCAACCAGGAGGGAACAGAGCCCACAGGAGCTCCTAAACCATCCCTCCATCGCCCCCTACCCCAAACCCAGCCTTGAAGTTTAGAACAGTTAGACACTGCCCCCTGCAAAATTCTCACAATCCTCTTTGATGATTCTAATGACCTCATCACCTCACGCCCCGCCCTCTCACATATTTACACATACACACACATGCATGCATACACACTCACACACACTCACGTACATGCACACACGCTCTCATACATGCACACACTCATGTACATGCACACACACACATACGTACATGCACACACAGTCACACACTCTCACGTACATGCACACACAGTCACACACACTCACGTACATGCACACACTGCATCCTGTGGTCTGAAAAGGAGGTAGCAGTTCTTCGGCCCAAGAATGACTTCCCGTAATTGGGGCTCCTGGTTGCGATTTCTCTGTCTTCTATTTTATCCGAAAAATGCCTGGCAGTAATTGCCCATCCTCTGACATGGAGAGGAGCCTCTCTTTTTCTCGTTCATACTCCCAATTGGACTATTACTGCCCTGGCCTGCTTTCCCTTAAATAGACCCTGCTCAATTTGTAGGCATTTTCTAGAAGAGAAGATTCATCTCTCTCAGGACTGTGTAGAAGAAGAGGAAATAGCCAGACTTTGTCTGGGGATGGAAGGCAGTGTGATAGTCTCTCCTCTTTCTCTCTCTCTCTTTCTCTCTCTCTCTCTCCCTCTCTTTCTTAAAGAAATTAAAAACCTGGCCAATCTATTTGTTCCCATTTCATAGACGGAGAAATCAACATTAGTGATGGTTCGAATCAGAAAAACAGGACTTAGTGTGGCAGTGGTTCAGATATTAGGCAGTAGGTAGGGTTCACAAGATGACTCAGCCGGTAAGAGCGCTTGCTGCCAAGCCTGACAACCTGAGTTCAATCCCCAGGGACCCACATGGTAAATGGAGAAGACCAACTCCCACAAGTTTTTCCTTTGATCACTACTTACATGTCATAGCATGCATGTGTTCACACACGTACACACACACACACACACACACACACACACAAATAAATGAATAATTACAAAATGATGGAAGGATATATTATAAATAGTATCAAGATGATATTGGGGGGGAGATTATTTGGGAATCCAATAACACTTGCAAGGACTGGAAGACTCAGAAGAGCCCAGCAGAGACCACAGGCATTCCTAGAAATTCCTGGTGCTGCCTAGCAGTGGGGTAAGGGGTTTGTTCACCAATTCATTCTTTTCAGAACGGGATGGAAAGGAGCAGAATCCAGGGAGCTGGTCACTCAGGGCAGAGAAAGCAATGCTTCCACCCTGGGGAACTATTTCCCAATTCCGTGGGATCTTTACAAGCCAGTCTGAACATGACATAAAATATATTGCATTGCTGGGGGTGTGGCGGTGCCATGCTTGTCATTCTAACTCGAAGAGGCTGAGGCAGGAGGATTGGAGTGAGTCTGAAGCCAGCCTAGACTACAATGTGAGATTTTATCTAAATGAAACCAAATAATATTCACAATAGCGATTTATATTTATTTGATATCTAGTGTCTACTAGTTTTGAAATATGAAATCATTTTTTCCTTTTTTGCAGTTTTGTGTTTTCTGCCAGGTATCTCAAATTTTAGATTTTTCATTCATTCATTCATTCATTCATTCATTCATCCATCCATCCATCCATCCATCCATTTATCCATTCATCCATCCATCCATCCATCCATCCATCCATCCATCCATCCATCCATCCATCCAT
>JANHMN010000023.1:31809452-31838005 GCA_030674055.1 Rhabdomys pumilio | reverse complement strand
GTGTGTGTGTGTGTGTGTGTGTGTGTGTGTGTGTGTGTGTGTGTGTGGTGGGAGAGTACCACACACTATGTGACACACTGTTAAGGCCCAGGGAGTGGCGCTATTTGGAGGTGTGGCCCTGTTGGAGTGGGTGTGGCCTTGTTGGAGTAGGTGTGTCATTGTGGGCGTGGGCTTTAAGACCCTCCTCCTAGCCTCCTGGAAGCCAGTCTTCCACTAACACCCTTCAGATGAAGATGTAGAACTCTCAGCTCCTCCTGTACCATGCTCCGGCCTTGACAAAACCAAAAGAGTTCAGTAGTTCCCGCTGGAGCTGGAGTACCGGATGGTTGTGAGCCCCCATGTGGTGCTGGGAACTGAACTGAGTCCTTCTTCACCTTGAGCCAAGGCTCCAGCTCATTTTCTCTAGTCTTAAATCTTCATCAATCCACCACCAGTGGGCTCACCTCCAGACTCATGCCTTCTCCTTACCTCCACAATTCTACCCCAGAGCAACCCTCCCTGGAGCTTGCTTAGATGGGTACAACAGCCCCCAGCCACGACACCTTCAGTGGTCAGGTCTGTCTTCCACAACCCAGATCAGCCATCTCTTGGCCTTAAGACTTCCGGTGGATTCTCACTGCCTCCCAGAGACTGACCTCTGCCTTCCTGCTCCCGGGGCATTTTCTACCTGGTGTCCTTTGTGGAGCATTGCTCACTGCTGGGGTGGCTGCTTGCCTAGTTAACCCTTCCTGCAGATCAGTCAGTGCTGAGACAGGCGCCGACCATCACACACAGACACAGGCTCACCCACATATACACGCACACCATTGATTTTGAGGAGAAAAATTTTGAAATTGTAAGTAAGATCTCTTAGACACTTTAACCTTCCTGACTTTCAGGATCTTCCGCAAAGGACAAAAAAAAAAAAAAAAAAAAAAAAAAAAAACAAAAAAAAAAAAAAGGGAGAGGGGAGCTGGAGGAGACACCTGGGTGCCTTGAACAGAGAGAGGTAGGAGCCTTGCAAGATCCTGTGCACGCATGCGCATGCATGCACACCTCAATTATACCTCGCCAAGCTGAGCGGAGGAAAAGCTGGATTGATTCGAAGATAACAATTAGGGAAGGACTCTAATTCCTGCTGTGATTGCGACACTCGGTTTATTTTTAATTTGTATCCATAATAAAAATAATAATTACAAGGGCTGGCAAATTGTAGCGTTAGCTGAGAAATTAGATTGACGCCACCCACCTTTCTCTCCACCAGGAACGCAGCCTCCTCTCCTTCCCTGCAGCTCTCCTACTCTGGAGCCACAGACCTCACTTTAAATATAGAGACTCATTAGTGAAAGGGGGGGTTGGCGAGTGAACTTTCTTTAGGCTCCCGTGAGTGGGGCAGGATGCTAAGTACATTCCTGAAGACTGGTGCATTTGGCCCTCAGGGTGGCCTATGAAGAGAGAACCTCAGCTTCCTCTTTATGGAGGGAGGTAGGACAGCCTAGGCTGCTTGCTGAGGGCACCCAGCTGGTAATGCACCGGACCCTGTCTGAGGCTAGGTTCAGGGGCCAGATTCATTCTCAAAGTTCTCTGGGGTTTGTGTTTGGCTTTCTTAGCCAGAGTGCACATTCTGTCTCACTGTAACCCAGAGTGGGACTCAGAGCCTAAGGACAAGGGTACACACGGACTCAGGTTTGGAGTCCCTGTCTGGTGGGGTACGATGAAGAAGAGATTAACCCAGACTGGGGATTGTGGTGGAGGAGGAAAAAGAAGGAAAAAAGGGGCGGGGGTGGGGGAGAAAAAAAAAAACCCGAGAACAAAGATGCAAACAAATCCAGGCCCTTTCTCTGGAATGTTCTACCAGGATCATGTGTTTGGACATGTTCAGTTTGAGGCTGTCCATCCATGCAGCCTTCCGTGTGTCCGTGTGTGCCCATGAACTCTGTGACAGTTTGTATATGCTTGACCCAGAGAGTGGCACTATTAGAAGGTGTGGCCCTGTTGGAGTGGGTGTGGCCTTGTTGGAGTAGGCGTGTCACTGTGGGTATGGGCTTTAAGACCAGGTCAAGGAAAAAATCACTTAGCCAACCGGAGTGGAAAGTCCACAAGTGTCCCTGAAAAAGAAAGAGAAATCTCAAGGTCCAACTCTGAGATTAATCCTTTCTACCCCAACAAAGCCAAGACCAAGTTAAGGAGTCAAAAGATAGGGCTGGTCTTGTGTTTAGTTGAATGTGCATGACTGACAGGAGTCCATGGAGGGCAGGTAGGAGGGCAAAAGAGACAG
This sequence comes from Rhabdomys pumilio, assembly GCA_030674055.1. Taxonomy (NCBI): domain Eukaryota; kingdom Metazoa; phylum Chordata; class Mammalia; order Rodentia; family Muridae; genus Rhabdomys; species Rhabdomys pumilio. The sequence goes on along the minus strand of JANHMN010000023.1, from coordinate 31,835,748 downwards.
AGCAAGTATTTGCAATCTAGAAAGACTCACTGTGGATGCTACCTGCCATCTTGGGCAGGTGCGTGTGGATGACAGGGAAGTCCTTTCTCAAGGTCAGTTTCTGTCTACCATCTTTCCAAACGCATGCTTTCTGCTCACCCAGTCACCTCTCCAATGCTGGCCTTTCTCTCTCTTTATGTGGGAAGGGATTTCTTGATTACCACACCATTGGGTGAGCTCCTCAGAGCCGTTAAATTACCATTTCTGGAGCCTAGAGAGATTCAGCGATTGAAAGCACTGGTTGCTCTTCCAGAGAACCACGGTTTGATTCCTAGCACCTACATAGTGGCTCACAACTACCTATAAATCCAATTAAAGGGCATTTGATGACCTTTTCTGGCCTCCTCTGGCTTGAGACACACACGTAGTGTACACACATACCACATATACATTAAATACGCATCTTTTTTTAAAGTGCCATTTCTATGGGTCAAACCCTAGCCCCAACCAAAAGCAGAAAGAAGCAAATAAATGCCCTGCATCTCCTCCCTCAGGCTTTGCAGGAACAAGATGTGGAACGTTAGCTTTAGAAAGACAATCTGGGAGGCAGGTCAGTGGTGGCGCATGCCTTTGATACCAGCAATCAGAGGCAGAGGCAGGCAGATCTGCCGGGCCTACGGAGCAAGTTCTAGGACAACCAGGGCTATACAAAGAAACCCTGTCTGGGAAAAAAAATGAGGGGAGGAAGGGAGAGAGGGAGGAAGGGAGGAAGGGAGGAAGGAAGGGAGGAAGGGAGGGAGGAAGGGAAGAAGGAAGGGAAGGAGGAAGGGAAGGAGGAAGGGAAGGAGGAAGGGAGGGAGGAAGGGAGGGAGGAAGGGAAGAAGGAAGGGAGGAAGGAAGAGAAAGAGACAGTTTGGGGTTGGGTGTGGGGAGCGGCTCCACCATTACATTATGGTGTGTGCACATGCTCACGTCCTAGGTAGAGTAAAGAAGAATGTGCGCATATGCCTACGCGTCACCCCTTCCTGGCGCGAGTGTGCCCAGGCCATACGTTAACCGGTCTGAGACTGCGGGAGCCTGTCAGGAGCTGCCACGTCCTAAGCGACCGTTAGGCTCTATATAAGGGATGGGTTTTCTGTCCTTGGGGCTCTCCACTTCTCGTTGCTTGAAGAAGCTTGTGATCTCACTCTCAAGATACATTAAAGCTTCATCTGCAGAAGGATCCTGTGTGTACCGCGTCTTTCCTGCTGGCGGGAGGTAGCGCGGGACATCTGGTGCCGAAACCCGGGAACGCCTTGACATCGCCAGCACCTTGGAGAGCCCCTCGTTAGAGGAGGATTCAGAACTGCAGCAGTAAGTTCGGAGAGGTATGTCTGTCCTTGAGTGTTTTGGGCTAAACCGTTCAGGACAGCATGTCAGAAACCGAACGTAGTGAGAGACTAGGTGCACGTAAAAAACAGAGTACTCAAACAAAAAAGGCTAGCAAGGATCCTCTCGATAAGAGAGGAAAAGAATCAACTAATAAACAAGAAACTAAAGATGGAGACCGCCTCTATCCGTCCTTAGAGAGACTAGATCTGGACGAATCAGACAGCTCTGATGGTTTGTCTGACACTGATACTTTAGATCCTGCCGATGAGGTGGATCTGGAGGAGGAGGCTGTCAGATATGAGGCAGAAAGATATCACCCAGATGATAATGGAGGTAAGAGGCCTCAGGCTAGGCCCCCATTAAGAAAGACCGTCCCCTCCGCACCATAAAAACTTATTTGACTAAACAAAGAGGGGGTCTGAAGGATTTTCCTCTCCTTGGCCCTAGGGTGGCCATTTCTATGGCTCTATTTACTCTACGAGCAAGGCCATTCTGCGGCCGATCGTCATTGCTCAGAGCCTGCTCGACCTAAGGAGTTGGTGTCAAATGGAAGGATGTGTTATCTAATGAGTGGAAAGGACCGGATCCTATTTTAATAAGATCCAGGGGAGCTGTTTGTGTTTTCCCTCAGGGCGAGGAAGTCCCGTTCTGGATTCCAGCAAGACTGACGAGAAGAGTGATCGAGCCTGACCAAGATGCAAAAAAGGGACCTGAATTGGACCAAGATGCTGAACTTCAGCCTGCTGATAACCTGCTTCCTCCTTCAAGTTCCTAGTGCTATGGGAGTTCAGAGATGGGCAATCATGAACACTTTCCCGCTACCCATGCCAGTTATGCATAATGCACAGGTGTTCCCGCGTTTTTTCACAACGAATAGGACTCTGGGCCTTGCATTTATCCCACTAGATGAGCAAAGCCATGCAGTTATTACCAACAATACCTATATGTTAAAAGGAAGTTTGTGCTTTACTATTATCCCTTCTCCCAATTGAAGTGAATTCTATTGGACTTGACCCTAACAGAGGGATTATCTACCTGGATCTCCTCCATCTTTTCTTATTTTGAGGAATGGGTGGGGGTGGGACTTTTTGGAGCCGTGCTCTGCTGCGGTCTGGTGCTCACACTCTGGCTCACTTGTAGACTTAAGGCACAGCGCCAACAGGATAGGGTGGTGATTGCGCAGGCACTTGTAGCACTGGAGCAGGGCAATTCTGCTGCTTTTTGGATAGCTATGATGAAGGATCGACCAAAAGACCTGTCTGAGCAAAGTCACTATCTTTTCTGAATCCCTTCGGGTGGCCCTTGCACCTCCAGGAGCTATAACTCCATTGCACGAGAGATGGGCGCTCGTCATTTCCTTGCTACCCTTGGGAGCCTAGTCTGGGCTTGAGAAGGGCTCAAGTTCCCATTGCACCTTGAGACCTGAGACTAGGTTGCTCTCACCTTCTAATATCTGGGAGGGCTCGAGTTCCCATTGCACCTCAGATGAAGGATGAGACACAGGCCTGCCCCACTGGTTAAGGAAGGGTTTTTCAGTGACCCCTTCTTGGTGAACAGCGGGTGGCTGCCTGGCCCACAGCTTTTTCCTTCAGTGACTTTTCCCGTAATGGTCAATTAAAAGAGAAGGGGCAGATGTGGGGAGCGGCTCCACCATTACATTATGGTGTGTGCACATGCTCACGTCCTAGGTAGAGTAAAGAAGAATGTGCGCATATGCCTACGCGTCACCCCTTCCTGGCGCGAGTGTGCCCAGGCCATACGTTAACCGGTCTGAGACTGCGGGAGCCTGTCAGGAGCTGCCACGTCCTAAGCGACCGTTAGGCTCTATATAAGGGATGGGTTTTCTGTCCTTGGGGCTCTCCACTTCTCGTTGCTTGAAGAAGCTTGTGATCTCACTCTCAAGATACATTAAAGCTTCATCTGCAGAAGGATCCTGTGTGTACCGCGTCTTTCCTGCTGGCGGGAGGTAGCGCGGGACAGTTGGGAGACTGGGAAGATGCCCTGCCCTTCATGTATAAGCATGAGAAACAGATCCCCCAGAACCCCTGTTTTTAAAATCAGGTGAGGGGAAAGGGCAGATTATAATCCTTGGGTTTGAGAGACAATAACAGGAAGATTCCCGGAGCTCTCTGGCCAGCTGGTCTAGATAAACTAGCAAACTGCAAATTCAGTGAGAGACCCTATCTTAAAAAAACAAGAACAGAAACCACTAAGCCAGGTGTGGTAATACAGGCCTACAATCCTAGCAGAGGGATACAGAGGAAGGTGGTTCTCTGTGAGTTCAAGGCCAGCCTGGTGCATATGATGAACTCCAGGTTAACCAAAGCTACACAATGAGACCCTGTCTCAAAATAAAATAAACAATGATAATTGGAGATTGATTGAGAAAGATGGACCTCTGGCTTCTCCATGTGAGTACACATGTGCACACACACACACACACACACACACACACACACACACACACACACCACATACTCAACTAGACAGGGCATGAATGGGGAAGGGCAATACCCTTCCAGATTGGAGCTCTGTGCTCTGTTCTCAAGGCAGAGGCTAGAGACTCAGCCATTTTCAAAGAGGGGAAAAATAAGTGTGTGTGTGTGTGTGTGTGTGTGTGTAGTATACACATACATATATATATATATACACATACACATATAGATATATAGTAGATTATAGATAGATAGATAGATAGATAGATAGATAGATAGATAGATAGATATCTCCTTAGTGGCAGAATAGCCTAAGTCACACATGCCATTCTCTTCTGGGCTAATGATGTTATTACCTGTGGCCTCTTGCATCTGCTGCCTGGAAGGAGGGCACAGAAGCTGGGTTGGGGATGAGGAGGCAGACGCTGACTGTCTCAGACTCCAACTTCTTCACAGACTCCAAAGCAGATTGGTGGGGCAGCTCTCTCCCCTGTTGTGGCAAAACACAAAACATTAATTAAAAATAATCGCCACTCCTTCCCCCAGAATTAAAGAGTGTGATGTGCGGGTTCGTTTTTTAAGAAAGGCAATTTGACGCCAATAAATCACAATTATAAAAACTTCATTACGGTGGAGAGCAAGCTCTCTGCCATTGTCCTAATTACACACTGTAGGGATAATGAACGTTAATGATTTAACGTGCAATAATTACAATTGAAAAATAAAACACAGTAATCGCCGTCATTATTGTTATCAATAAGACAGCTATTTTGGCAGGGCTAATCTCCACTTGAGTCTGAGATGAAATTTTAGAGCGCTCTCTCCTCTCTCTCTCTCTCTCTCTCTCTCTCTCTCTCTCTCTCTCTCCCATCTTTGTTAATACAAGAGACATACGATGTGGAGCAGGTGTCTCACGCCTCCTCAGTGGTCAAAGTTGAAGGTTGAAATCCAAGACTTCTCTCACCTACTTCCCAAATACCTTCTGAGAGAGAGAGAGAGAGAGAGAGAGAGAGAGAGGGAGGGAGAAAGAGAGAGAGAGAGACTATATTCATATTCCTACTGGGCATCCAGAACCAGGAAGACTAAGCAAGGCATGCAGTGCCCACTGCCTTGGATTGGAACATGAAACCAAGATTCCTCTCACCCACCTCCTTCAGGATGGCGTCTTGACCGAAGTCACTCTTGAGCTCTCTAGTGAAACCATCCATAGCTCCCTACTGGGGGGGAGAAGACACCCAGGTTTCTCAGCCTCAACTTTCCCATGTGATAGGAAAATGGAGCCTCGGCTTGAGTCAGGATCCCACCATGAGCTGAGAGACTTTGATGGAATCCCTTGCTCCCACCACAGTTCATGAAGTTTGAAGTAGAGGCCACTTCGGTGTTTCATGGGTTTAAGTGTGTGTGTGTGTGTGTGTGTGTGTGTGTGTGGTGGGGAGGGGATATAATCAAAGACCTCAAAAAAAAAAAGCCTCATAAAAATGCTTCTCAATGAACCAAGACCTTCAAGAGAGCTGGTCCCCCCCACTGCTGACATCAAACACAACCCTAGCCAGCCTCCTCAGTCAAGTGGCTCTACAGACAGCCTACCATCTTCCCTACCACACAGCTCACTGTGAGGAGTGCTTTCCCCCACCCCCACCCCCACTCTCACCCCTGCTCCCAGGCAAGCCACACTTCTGCCTTCCATTTATCCAGTATGCCAACATCGTGTTCTTCATAAATTGTCATTTTTCTGCCTCATGCTAGGGCTCTTCATGTCTGTGCTCTAAACGTTATGAACCCTCAGAAAGAATTTGATACGGCCTCCATCTTTGCACCCCAGCATAACTCTCAATGTAGAGGCTAGGGGTGTGGCTCAGTGGGTTGAGTACCTGCCTGGCTTTGCACACGTCCCATGGTTCTATTCCCTAACACTACATAAACAGGGGAATGATAGTGCTCATTTTCAGTCTCAGTACTCAGAGAGTAGAGGCAGGAGGATCAGGAGTCCAAGGTCATCCTTGGCTACATAAAGAGTAAGAGGGAGGAAAGCCTGGGCTCCCAAAAAGAATGCAAAGCTCCTTGCAATTTTCAAGTCCTTTAAAAATGATATGTATTTGTTCATTTTGTGTAAATAAACATGTAGCTGTGCAGACATGGGCAAGTTACAATGAGCCTGAAAATCTCAGAGGATGACTGTGGAATTGGTCTGTCCTTCCACCTTGCAGGTCCTGAGGACGGAGCTTGGGTCATCAGGCTTGATGGCTGTCTTAGGGTTTTACTGCTGCGAACAGATACCATGACCAAGGCAACTCTTATAAGGATGACATTTAATTGGGGCTGGCTTACAGGTTCAGAGGGTCAGTCCATTATCATCAAGGGAAGAGTGTGGCAGCATGCAGGCAGGCATGGTGCAGGAGGACCTGAGAGTTCTACATCTTCATGTAGAACTGACTTCCAGGCAGCTAGGATGAGGGCCCACAGTGACACACCTACTCCAACAAGGCCACACCCACTCCAACAAGGCCACACCCACTCCAACAGGGCCACACCTACTCCAACAAGGACACGCCTACTCTGTCAAGGCCACACCCTCTAATAGTGCCAGTCCCTGGGCCAACCATATTCAAACCATGACAGTGGCTAGTGCTTTTATCCGCTGAAGCATCTTGCCAGTAACCTTTTAAAATTCAACATCCACAAGTACCGCACCCGGAGAATAAAATGGTTGAAAAATACACATGGTGAACAGAAGAGAACTAAGACACACACACACACACACACACACACACACACACACACACACACTCACTTCTGTGAGCCTCTGCCTCATCGAAGCTGTCCACTGGTGGTGTCTTATTTCACTCTGACACCCACCTACACGGTGAGTGTAAGCTGTCTCTGCCACACATGAGGAAACAGAAGCCGAGTGATTCACAGACAATCTAGCTGGCATGAGGCCAAGCCTGGATCCCACACAGGTGTCTGGCCTGCAGCCACAGCCGCCAACCTTTGTCTTTCTGCAGATGTATAACCAAGATGGTTTCTCACGTTGTTAAAGTATCTTAGTAGATCTCACGGCCATACATCCCCGGTACAGACTACCACTACTTTCTCCCGCCCCTACCATTGAACATTTTGCCTGTGTGTAATTACTCACTGTAATATACAGTCTTGGAGGACCATTAATGTTTATCAGTCTCTGCCCACATCTTGGATAATTCCTAGGGATGCCTTCTAAGGAGGAAGATGCCAAAGGGAGAGGACATGGGACCTCTAGTCACCTGCATCCTTGAGGTGCAGTCGATGAATAATGACAACTAAGGGGTTATGGGTCTGTGAACCAGCCTGTTCTGATACATGATGGAGAGCCCTGAGATCAGAGAGGTTCCATGAGGCAATAGGTGTTTCTAGGAAGCCCAGCTTCATCTCCCTGTGTTTCCAACCCCAGACTACCAGATTCTGCTCTCTGTCACTTTAGCAGTGACTTTTCAAGTATCCAAAGAGTCGTGCCATTTAAACGACTCTTCCTTCCTTCTTTAAAATATATCTTTATTTATGTCTACGTGTGTATGCATTCCACATGTGTGTAGAACCCAATGAGGTCAAAATAGGACATTAGATTCCCTGGAACTGGAGTTATAGATGGTTGTGAGCCTCCAGATGGTTGCTGGGAACCAAACTCGGGCCCTCTGCAAGAGCAGGCAGTGCTCCTAACCACTGAGTCCTCTCTCCAGGCCTCTTCCTGACTCCATTCATATCCAGGCTGTTGTGTGTCCAGGATCCATCCACTCCTTTTGATGGCTGAGCTCACACCATGTGTGTGCCACACCCATTCATTCATGGATGGGTATTTGAGTTACAATGACTTGTCTTGTTATTGAATTGGGAGAGCTTTTTATATTTTGTAGCTATGCTAGCCACAATAGAGCAGGTGAGAAGGCAGTCAGTGAGCCTCTCAGTTCATACAATGAATCTAATCACTATGCTTGATGCCCTTCTTCGGGACTGTGTCTCCACAGGACTTGGTGCTGCAAGGCATTTGAAAGGGTCCGTATGTTTATCTGAACAGACACAAACAAAATATAAATGTGAGTGGATAAAATAAAGATGATATAACACACATGAGATAATAAGATGGTAATCATCCCAAGATAAATTCTAGATTCTGTCTGTGAAAGAAAACATGCTGTTTGTGACTTTGTTTGGCCCAGTGTCACGGTCTTCAGTTCCATCCATTTTTCCTGTAATGACTTAATTTCTTTCTTCTTCATGGTTGAGTAATACTGTGTGGTTTGTGTGTGGTGGTATGTGTAAATGCACAAATATACATACATGTATAATATGTTAATATATATTAATCAAGCCATATAATCTACACAGGTGCTATAAGACAGATACAGAAAATTTGATATATACTATCAGTACATATTAATATATAATATTACATTAATGTATATTAGTTAAGTCATAGAGTCAATGCAGGTGCCATAAACAGATACAGAAAATGTGATGTATATGTATACATATATATCTGTATATATATTTTCTGTATCTGTTAGTGGCACCTGCATTGATTCTATGACTTAACTAATATATATATTAATGTAATACTATATATTAATATATACTGATAACATATATCACAATTTCTGTATCTGTTTTATGGCACTTATGTAGATTCTATGATGACTACTGTGAATAATGCAGTCATAAATATGGGTATCTAGGACCTGGAGACACAGCTCAGTGGATGAAAGTAATTGCTATGCAAGCATGAGAACCTCACATCAAATTCTCAGCATCCACATAAAAACTGGGCACATCTATGTGTGCTTTGTGCCTGTGACTGCAGCATTTCGGAGTGGAGACAGGGGATGACAGGTTAGTGACCAGCCCTTAGCAGAAAGAGGCAGCTAGAGGCTCAGCAAAACCTTGTTTAATATAAGGTAGAGTGATGGAGGAAGAGCCTGCAGTGTTCTCCTCTGGTTTCCACACGTAAGAGCACAGGTACATGAATTCAAAGGCTCACACAGGCACATGCTCAAATGCAAACGTGGGTACAGACACCATGCATACACAGACACACACTCACACATGCATACAGAGACACATGCAAGCTCACACACAGAGGCACACACCACACTTATGCAGACACACTCACACATGCACACGCAGACACACACACACACACACATGCATGTGCTCAGAGACAGATGCCCCTGACACACACACACACATACACTCCCACACATGCACTCACTTGAACACACAGATACGTGCTCACACACACACACACACACACATGCACACAGACACACAGACACATGCATGCACCCAGAGACAGATGCCCATGCATACAGAGAGACACACACATGTGTGCGCTCATACGCACACGGATGGACACACAAGCATACACACGGACACAAAGAACTAGTTAAGTCACCAGTTCCTCAGCCTCAAACCAAGATTCTGATCCGAGGGATCTTTGAGGGATCGGGATGTCTCATGGAGATTCTGGGTGGGTTGTGAGTGACTCAGGACTGCCTTAATTTCTATGATGCTCTTTGCTGATACCGCTGGCCCTGGTCTCAGCCGCACCATGGGCTCTGGCAGAGCCCTACAGTCTCTGCTAGTGACTGTTGGACTGGGAGGTCTCATTTTTCAAGACCAGGTCTCCCAGAGAACCTGCTGTGGCACCTTAGACCAAGGCCATTTCCAATGTCCCTGCCAGACTGAGACCTATTATCACACGCTCCTAGAAGCGAATCCCTGGGACCAAGCACCTCACAAATCAGCTCAATTAAGCCTTATAATGAAGACAAATGGACATAATCTGTGTCTCGTGTAGCCCAGGCTAGCCCCAACCTCAATGTGCAGCTAAGAATCTAGCCTTTCCACCTCCAAATGAGATTATATGTGTGTACCACCATGCCCAGTTTATTCAGTGCTATAGGGATCAAGCCCAAGGCATCATGCATGCCAGACAAGCCATCCCCGGCCCATGTGTTTTTCAATGCCCAAGTTACAGCTGGGGAAACTGAGGTTTTAAAAGGTGCAGATGCTTACCCAGAGTCACTCAGATAGGATGATCCAGGCTCAGCTCCCTCCAAGCCTGGAAAACAGTGCCAAGTCTGATTATAGATTAGCTGAGATGCTCTGAGAGAGAGGAAACCAGATGAAGCACCTCGAAGGACCTGGAGTGGATAAAAATAGCCAGGAATGGGTGTGGAGGTGAGCCAGGCCGGTGCTCCTAATTTACGGCTCCCAAGACTGTGAAGATGCGGACTAAAAGGCAGGTGAGGACAATGTAATTAAAGAATTAAAAGGTAATTTCCAGGGACAGAGCTTGCCAGGGCTCAAGATAGGTAATTGGCAGTGCAGTTCAGGTACAGCCTATACTGCAGCCTAAGCTGCCTCTTCCTCCTCCTCCCCTCCCTCCTCCTTTCCCTTCTTCCTTTCCTCTTCCTCCTCCCTTACTTCTTCCTTTTCCTCCTCCTCCCTTCCCTCTTCTTCTTCCTTCTCCTTCCCCTCCTCTTCTTCCTCCTTCCATTCCTCTTCCCCCTCTTGCTCTCCCCTCCTCTTCCTCCCCTTCTTTCTCCTCCCTCTTTAGCTTGCTCATTCATCCCTTTTCCTCTCCTCCATTTCTTCCCTCAGATTTCCTCCTCTCTTTCTCCCCTTTTCCCTCCACTCAGGGGCTGGTCTTTTAACCCCAGAGGAGACAGTGTCTGAATTACTGCCACATATCTACCATCTTCATTCCTGCAGGCCTCCTTGTGGGGTGGGATTGAGTCCTGACAATGGTGCAGGCCCCCAGCCACCAGCCACCAGCCACCAGCCACCAGCCACCAGCCACCAGCCACCAGCCACCAGCCACCAGCCACCAGCCACCTGTATCTTGCACAGAGGCCTGAATCTGTCCTCAGGAAGGATGCAGGAAGGTGGGTTTTTGATAGATGTTTGACTGGGTGCTTACAGAGATGACTCTGGAGCTGAATGGTAATTGTGTGGGTGTGTGAATGAGTGGGTAGAGAGGCGGACAATGGATGTGTGGATGAACAGCGGTAGATAAATAAAAGACTGGCTAACAGGTATAGGCTAGAGCAGTTACATTTGCTGTGGAGAGCTGGAAATGAATGGTTGGGGTGCAGTGAAAATATAAAGGCATATGTAGGCAAGGGAGCAAGTGGCGGATGGGAGATAATTCAATGGATGGATGGATGAATGCAAGTGTGGGTTGTTGGGTGGGTACATAGCTGGCGACTAGGGAGGAAGACATTGATGGATGCTGGGTGGATGTGTGCATGGATGGATGGATGGATGGATGGATGGATGGATGGATGGATAGACAGATGGATGCATGGATAAATGGATGCATTCATGCATGGGTAGGTGGGTGGATAGATGGATGGATGCATAGATGGATGGGTGGGTGGGTGGATGGATGGGTAGATGGATGGGGGGGTGGGTGGATGGATGATACATGGATGGATGGATGAGTGGATGGATGATGGATGGGTAGGTGAATGATGGATGGATGAGTGAATGGATGATGGATGGGTGGGTGGATGGATGGATGCATGGATGCATGGATGCATGGATAGATGGATGAATGTGTGCACAGATGGATGGTTGGGTGAATAAGTGCACAGATGGGTGGATGGATGAATGGATGGATGGATGGATGGATGGATGGATGGATGGATGGATGGATGCATAGATGGATGGGTGCACAGATGCATGCACGAATGCATGGGCACATGAGTAGCTGAGTGTATGCATAGGTGGACTGGTGCATGGTAGAGCAGTTGGGTGAGTGCTAGGCGTGGGTGGGTGGATGACGGAATGAAAGCACAGATGTGAGTCTGCAGAAGTGAGAAAAGCATCTGGAGAGAGAGGGTGGACGGGGCAGAGACACAGGGAAGACTGGAAAGGCAAGTGCAAACACAGCCAAGAGGACCCCATGGCTCCCAAGACATCCCACAGCTCTGGGCTCACAAGGACCAAGCCGGACTCTTTCTTAACCTGTTACCTCTCTTCCAAAAGGCCCCACCCTGACATATTCACCTCCCCATACTTTTCGTCCCTCACACAGCTGCGCCCACGTGAAACTTCCCTGGTCCTGTCCACCCGGACACTATCGCACAGGACCCCCAATGCCATGGAAGGCCATACTGATTTGATTAACAGGTGAATCAAGCTCAAGTCTCTTTGATTCATCTGAACCAGCTCCTGCCAGAGCCTTCCCAGGACAGAGAAAGGATTACCCATCCCCCTTGTCTCCTGGCTCTCAGCACTTACAAATAAGTCTAAAATGGCATTGATCGTTGATCATTAGGGAGGTGGTCTTATTTGGCAGGGTGGCGTTCCATCATTAAGGAGGTGGTCATATTAGGCATGGTAGCAATCCATTTTTGTCCAGTGCTCCTTCTGTTGGGTCTCGTCTCTCCCTTCTGAGGGGAAGGAACAGGCCAGGAGAGACAGTCCCTATGCACCCCTTACTCAGCTATCCTCCCTGCCCCCTAGTTCTAACCTAAGAAATCAGGTTGCAACCGGCCACAAGCAGGGATAGCCCTTTGTTGTTAGATAGAGAGGTGATTGGGGGGAGGGTGTGTGCTGAGGGATTAGGGGAGAGCAGGGAGGTAATTCCTTTCTTATTGGGGCTCAGTGGGGAGGGGTGCTGGGGCGGGATTTTCACCTGCTCCTCCAAGCTGCCTCCCACATGCTGGGCAGGCCCCAAACCAGTTTGCAGGGTCTCTGGGGGTGGCTACCCAGCACACCTGGACCAAAGGACAGAGGGGGTAGGGGAGAGGGGAGAATAAAAGGGGGACAAGATTTTTAATAAAATATAGGTGCTTCATGCACTGCACATACCCACAAATGCACAGATGTGAAGACGTGTTTAAGTGGGTGTGCATGAGGGCTATGCCCACTCATGCCCATGCACGCCCACACAGGAGGCCGTCTCTCACCCATTCATAGTTCCACGAATGATCAGTCAAACACACACACACACACACACACACACACACACACTCTCGCCATGCTGCCTCATTTGGCTTTCTCTCTCGCACACGGATGGCTCAGCTTGTTTAGCCTTCAAGGAGCCCAGGTTTCCATCCCCAGTGTGGGTGTGCCGCCTGTAATCCCAGAACTGGAGAGGTGAAAGCAGAGAGTTGGGAGTTCAAGGTTATCATCCACTACGTAAGGCCAGCCTGGACATGGGACTTTGTCTCAAAACACACAAACAAGGGCTGCGTGTTAGCTCAGTAGAATGCTTGCCAGCGTGTTGGAGGCCCTGGGTTTCATCCCCAGACCTAACAATTCTAACTCTTGCTTTTCCAAACCAGGGGACTATGTATTCTTGCTATGAGGAATTTAAGGTACACAGGTGCCTCTCCTTCCCCATCTCACCCAGACACATTGTGATCCTTTACATTTATCATCAATAACTTTATCCAATCACGGAGCACATGACACTTCGGGCAACCTTCCCAAAGTCCCATTCTCATCCAGCAGTCTCAGGAAGTGGACAGCCTTATACTTCTGTGTTCACTTGACCTGTCTTCCCACCCCAAGTCTTCTGACCCTAGGGCTGGATGCTTCTCTATCTGGGGAAGGAGCTGTGCTGGGTTCCACGCACCGGATGCCAGTAGCACAATGCTACTACCCCAACTGGGACAACCAGTATCAGGCTTCCTCAAGACTTCCTTGCAAAGGCAAAAGGGAAGATGCCCAAGGCTGGGAGCCTCACACCTGTCCCCTATCCCTCCCTCCACTGGCTGGCCCTGTCCCCCCACTCTCCCTCCACTGGCTGGTCCTGTCCCCTCTCTCTCCCTGTCCCTTCTCTCTCCTTGTCCCTTCTCTCTCCCTGTCTCCCTTCTTTCCCTGCCCCCTTTTCTCTCCCTCCACTGGCTGACCTTTCTCTGTGATGAAGTCCTGGAGAGCTCCATCCTGATCCATTCAGATTCATAGCAGCTGCTATGCTGTGCTATGCTGTGCTGTGTTATGCTATGCTGTGCTATAGGCTTCTGCTGTGTGGGAAAACCTCCATCCACTTTGGGGCCCTCGCATCATTCCCCAGCTCTGTTTCCTATAAACAGAGCGAGTGGAGATGGCATTACCTGGAACACAGGTGCGAGCTTGTCTGGAGACTCGATCCTCCATCTGTCAGCCCCTGCTTCCACATTTAAAGTCCATCTGTGCCTGGACTCACTCAGGGCCCTGAATAGCAGCCGATGACCTCCTGAACCTAGTCCAGCTTCTCACAGAAGGAATGCTGGGAGCCAGGACAAGCAGGTTCCCAATCCACTTGTAGCCCCTTTCTATTAAAAATTGCATACATTTATTTATCTTAATAAATAAATCGTGTGTGTGTGTGTGTGTGTGTGTGTGTGTGTGTGTGTGTGTGTGTGAAGGAGACACATATTTGGAGGTCAGAGGGTAACTCTCAGAAGCCGTTTCATTCCTTTTGCCATGTGAGCTTTAGGGATAAAACTTGGGCCTTCCGGCTTGGTGTCAAGAGCCCTTTCCAGGTGCCTCATCCTGGTACCTTGCTCTGCTCCGGACGTCTTTCTTTTGTAAGGTGTTCATCACGATAGCTGGAGATAATTCAGGACTTGCCAGCATCGTCCATGGAACAGAACAGCAGCTAGGGAAGAAGGTATGATTCTACCTTTGTTTCTCAACTGGGGAAATGAAAACACAGAGAAGTTAAGCATCTTACCCAAGGTCACACAGCTAATAAGTGGCAGAGCTGGGATTTGAACCCAGATTTACCTGGTTCTGTGGCCCATGTACATGCTATAGGTTAGGTCTTGCCATCATCAAGACAGCCAATGTTGTAATCATTAGATAGTAATCCCTCCTGAAGGCAGGGACTGCAAGAGAGGCACATTGAACGTATTTATTTGTTTACTTGTGTGAGGACTGCAGCGGGGGCTCCTGGGAAAGCTGGGTGATGTGACCATTCTGGTCAGGGAAAGCTCTCCTAGTGAGCATGTCACGAATTGAGACCTTAGTCTTGAAAACCCTGTTCGGTAGTCCAGATCTTCGAAAATGAGGCTTAGAGCAAGTCTAGAAGTTTCTAGAAACAGGACGAGCTTGGGGATGGGTGATGGGAGAGCTCAGTGGGAATTGTAGGGTCTTTCTCATTGCTGGCCCCGCCTCTTCAGCTCTCATCACCTTGCCCAGCCTCTGATGTGTGCTCCAGGAAGGAAGTAGGCCAACAAAGGAGGCAAGAGTGTACCTGCTCTCCCAGAGGACCACAGCCTATGACCCAGAAAGTCAGCTTCCCGTCTCACTCCCAGGTCCAGCCTTCAAATCAGAGTAAGAGGGAATTCCTAGTTTTATCATTTCCTGGGAACCCAAGTCACTGGCCTCAAAAGAAGTTGTCTCCACTGAGTGGAGACCATATTCCTGTTTACAAGGGAAGGGGACCCCCCCTCCCTAGATCTCTAAGAACCTATCCATGCAGAGCCAGTGGCCTCTTCCCTTTCAGGAGATAAATGGTGTGAAGGATGCTGGGTATTCAAGATAGGTACTGTGTGCTCTTGGGCTGCTAGCGGAGCCTCTCTGAACTTCTACCTCATTGCCCAGCACGTGACAGGGGTGTTGAGTAATAACTCTCGCCTTGTCCATGTGACACACGAACCTTTCAGCCCACACTAATTTCCCATTTTCCTTAGGGACTAATTTTTCAGCCCAGGGAAGCTGGCTTTGGCACTTTTGATGAGGGCTGGCCTGAGTCCGCGAAGGGCTTGTTAAAATCTGCCTAGCCTTGATTGCCTGCCAGGGCGAGATCTTTCCTCACTTCTCCTTCTGGGGCACTGATCCCAGGCCCTTGCTCTTGTCTTTGCAGGGTTCCCACTGTTCCTCTGCACTTCTGAGTCACAGCTCCCTGACCCAGGTCACCAATCAGGGAGACAGGGAGAGAGCAAGGGTGACCTCAGGGCTCTCTGGGACTCAGCGCTGGGTGAGGGGCTGTCGTGTGGATACTTCTTCCTCGCTCCTCCTAGAGATGGAGTGAGGGCTTTCACACTTGTCTAAGCTGATTCCAAGTGTGTGATCACTCTCTCCAGGTGTCAGAGTGGCTGAGAGACTTGTGATATGCCTGGTTCCTAATTACCTCCCTCCCTGTGTTCCCTCCCCTCCCAGCTCTTCTAAGAGCCACTACCACCTCCATTACTTCAGGCTGCCAGGTCTGTCCTGCTCTATCTACAGAGGACAGACAAGGCAGGAAGTTCAGAGAGACCAGGTTGCCTCACACTGGCTTACTAACCTCACAGAGGCCTGGTCACCACACATAGGCCTGGTCACCTCACAGAGGACTCATTACCTCACATAGGCCTGGTTACCTCATAGAGGGACTGGTCACCTCACAGAGGACTGGTCACCTTACAGAGGCCTGGTCACCTTGCAGAGGCCTGACCATCTCACAGAGCCCTGGTCACCTCACAAAGGACTGGTCACCTTACAGAGGCCTAGACACCTTACAGAGTCCTGACCATCTCACATAGGCCTGATCATCTGATAGAAGCCTGGTCACCTCATAGAGGCTTAATTACCTCACAGAGGCCTGGATAACTCACATAGGCCTAATCATCCAACAGAGGCCTGGTCACTTCAGAGAGAACTGATCACCTCACAGAGGCCTGGATATCTCATTCATAGAGGCCTGGTTACATCACATAGGCCTGATCATTATATCACAAAGGCCTGGTCACCTCACAGGGGACTGGTCACCTCATATAGAACTGGTCATCTCACAGAGGCCTGGCTACCTCATGTAGGCCTAATCATCTCACAGTGGTCTGGTTACCTCACAGAGGACTGGTCACCTCACAGAGGACTGGTCACCTCACGGAGGCCTGGCTATCTCATTCACAGAGGCCTGCTTACCTCACATAGGCCTGATCATCTCACAGAGGCCTAGCTACTTCACATAGGCCTAATCATCTCACAGTGGTTTGGTTACCTCACAGGGAATTAGTCACCTCATAGAGGACTGGTCACCTCACAGAAGATTGATTAACTCACATAGGCCTGCTTACCTCACAGAGAACTGGTCACCTCACAGAGGCCTGCTTACTGTACAGAAGATTGGTCAACTCAGAGGCCTGATTACCTCACAGAAACTGAGTAACATCACAGAGGACTGGTTACCTCACAGAGGACTAGCCACCTCACAGAGGACTGGTTACCTAACAGAGGCTTGGACACCTCCCATGCCTAGATATATATAAAGTAGTCAGAGGCCTGCCCTTTACAAATGGCTTATCCCAGGAATGCAGATACAGTTTATGCCTAAGCAGAAGCACCAATCACTGCTTTAAAAAAAAAAAATGGCCAGTTCACCCACACCCATGTTGACAAAGAATTCAGAAGACATCCTGGTTCAGAGACAAGAAAACAGACCCTCTTCAAAAGATATGGAGTCAAGGTAGTGAGGGTGAGGGATGAGGGAACAGATTTAAGAGACAACAGATTCCTGATTCTTGGGAAAGCACAGCCTTGCAGAACAACCCCTGTAGGGGTGCCTCTAAGCCACTGGTCCTCAACCTTCCTAACACTGTGACCCTTTAATATACTTCCTCATGTCGTTGTGACCCCAACCACAAAATTATTTTCTGTGTGACATCATAACTGCAATTGTGTTACTGTTAGGAATCGTAATTTAAAAGATCTGCCCTCTTCTGGTCTCTATGGGTACTGCACACACATGGTGCATTTATCCCCACACAGATACACATTATTTTTAAAAATTAAAGCCCATACTTAGTTTGTTTCCCCGGCTGCTGTGAGCTCTCCTCATAGGCTCGTGAAAATTGTGTCATTCATTCATTCTCCACAGTTCCCCCAAAATATCCCCCTCATTGCTCCTGACTGGAGGTATTTACACCTGCATCCTGTTTACCGAACTAAGTTGCATGCACCCAGAACCAGAGATTGGGTGTTGATATTTATTCAGCAATGACACTCCAAAATGGTAGGACCAGTCAATAACAACACATGGTAGAACCATCTCCAAATCCCTATTCGAGCACTATATGCCCTTTTCCAAGTTCTTGGATTTTTCTGAACTAAATATAACAATGGAAAGCATAGTAGGACTGACTGGAGAGTCACACTTAGAAAACCACTCTGCACAGAACAACAGACACTACTGGGGTGACTCGTCTGTTCTGCCAAGCAGCAGCAGCACCGAACTCCTTCATGAACAAACTCTGCCTTGCAAACATCCCTCCAGTGGCTCTGGTTCATTTCAAGACACAAGGGTAGAGAGAAACAAGGAGTTAGACCCAGGCCCAGGTCTCCAAGGTCTATGGTGTCTGAAGGTAGAGTGTGCAAAAACAGGGTGCCCAAGGCAGAATCAAGTTCACTGTGGACACATCACATTCCCAGCCCATTGCTGCCCTGATGGAAGGACCAGCCTGACAAGCCTCCCCTTGGAAAGGGAGGCTCACCTCAGACTGTGCAGGAGACAATGCCTGTCTCCTTTTTAGCTCATGAATGGATGCACTCCAGGCTGTTATCATAGCTCCTTCAGGCTCCCCTACAGCTGAGTGAGAATGGTGACAGGAGCTGCCAGGGTGGGGCCACTCTGGGGTCAGATAGAACATTCAGACCAAAATTGCTGGGCAGAATGTCTGGTTAATCCTAAGCTCTCTGTTGATTCTGACACCCTCCCCAATGTACACACATACACACATACACAAATACACACACACATACACATAGAGAGACACAAACACACACAGACACAATATACACATACACTCATAAACACAAATACATGCACACACAGACACTCACATACAGACACATATACATAAACACACACATATACACAGACACAGTATACACATACACACACATAAACACATACAGACACAATATACAGATACACATAAACATACATAAATACACACAAAGACACTCACAAACACACATATACGTATAAACACACACACATATGTGCAGACACATAGATGCAATATTTATATACACACATACGCATAAACACACACATACACAAAACACACATGCACATACATACACATAAACACACACTCACAATCATATACATAAACACACACACACACACACACACACACACACACACACACACGCGCGCGCGCGCGCGCGCGCGCGCGCGCGCGCGCGCGCGCTTATCCCACAGATGAGACACTTAAGCCCAGGGAGAAACGATAAGTGTCATGGCATACACTGCCGATATCAGCTCTTCCTGCTACACAGCCAATTTCATCTTGTGATATCTTATGTTCCTGCCAGCTCTGGAGTGTAGAGAGAATCTCTTATAAGCATCACCTGTCAATTTGTCAATTAAAAAGCCGATGACCAATAAGGTGAGGCAAGAAATAGGAGGTGGGACACTGGCAGAAAGAGAGAGGATTTGGGGAAATAGTAAGAGGTTAAAAAAAAGAGATGCAGGGAGATGAGATGGGAGATGGACTGGGGAGACAGACATAAACTAGCAGGTAGAGGAATTCAGAGAGAGATGCTGAGAGAGACTCCAAGACAGATGCTGAGGAGCAGGTCAGGACTGAAGTAGAGGTGATTAACCAAGTGGTAGACATACAAACATTTAGCCTTAGAGTTGTCATTCCAGAAGCTGGGGCTGGGAAAGAAAAACAGAATTTAATTAATTTTTTTTTATAGATGGCGCCTAACGTGGGGCACCACCTACAGGCTTTAATTTTTTTTCCCCAAACCTACTTTATTTAGGGTTCTTCAGTGCTTTGACATCCCTTCTAGCCCACCGACAGGAGGTAGTGGGAGAAGATGGCTAATAGGACAAGGAGGATGTGGACCTGTTTAGAAGTAGCTGTTTGGGGGGCGATTCCAACCTTCATTGTCAGGATGTCAGCAGTCCAGTCCAAAATATCAACCACAAATCAGTAGCAGCAGTCCAGTCCAATAGGCAAACATCAAATACGAATCAGTAGCAGCTGCTCGATCCAGAAGAAACCCGCGAGGCTCTGCCAAATCAACATGAGTCCACAGAAACAGCCAGAAGCAGCTGGAATAACAAGAGAAGGTCTTTGGTGCTTTTCTGTCTATGGAGTCGAGATCACCAAAGACTAGCAAAGCGTTGTCAGCGAAGGAACGTGAGAGCATCATCACTGTCTGTCGGGTTATACTTACACTGTTTCCAAACATCATGTTTCCTCTCAAGTATCTGCTTCAGCAAAACATCCTCTCATAAGACAGCTTCCAGAACAACATCACATGACACAACTGAGTCTCCAAAGAAACCAGAAAATCCCTCTTCACTGGAGACCTGAGAATCTGTGACGTTTTTTTACGAAGGTGAAGATAAGGATTCTGGAGGCTTCTCCAGCTGCTACTGAGCCCACACAGACTAGACTACGGTTGCTGGGATGGATCAAAATCAACATGGTGGAGGGGGGGAGTTGGTCCCTACATAATGGGGGATGTGTTGCAGGTTTGGTCCCCAGAGTACTGGTGTTAGGTTGGTGTGGAACCCTTAAAAGGTGGAGCTGACTGAGACAGTGTTGTTGGGTTCCAGAGAAACCTGCAAAGAGACTGGTAACCCCAGAAAGTTATTATAAGAACAAGCCAACCTCTCTGCACTTTCCTGTTTAAGCTTCTCCCCTATATACTCTCCCCATCGCCAGGCAGTGAGGCTGAGGGAATGACTGAGGGTTCCTCTACACTGTGCTGAGTGCTTTTATCCTTCCTTCGTTGTAAGATAGCCAGTCTCTGGTGTTTTGTCACAGCATTGAAAGCCGGATTAATATAAGGCAATTCATCCACTCTGGGTACCTCTGGGTCTTATTCCAAGAGAGGTACAAGGAACTTTGGAACCCCACACTTAACTTATGACATCGATGATCCAAGCCCCCACAAAAATCACATTTTAAAAATACAATTTGCTTCTTAACAAGGTAGACCATTGCTTGTTGGTGTAACAAGTAAATTCGGTAATGGGAAGAATCAGGAAACAGTATAGACCCTACTCGGACAACCCAATTGGCTCAGAGGGATCTAGGGATCGGGGAAGAGAAACAGCAGAGGAATATCAATCCCAAGGTCCTGCTACCTCTGGCTGAGAGTGGAACACAGAAATATGTTATATGAAGAGATTCAATAATACCCGAATTTACATTGCTCTCCACTCGGGAATAATGGAGTGGGGGCGGGACATTCTTTGGGTCTTGGCCTGGGAGAGGTCAGGAGGATTGATTGGCAAGAGAGTTCCAGAGCGGAACAATGGCCAGCCAGACCGCCTGCTCAGACTGGGGACCTTCCAACCTTCATCCAAGATAGAGTCCTTGTCAGTAAGACGAGCGCCATTTCCCCAGGGCCCGTGAGAGGCAAGTGTCACTGTCTCCCTCCAGGAAGCAGAGGTGGTATCCAGGAGCACTGAGACAGTTAACAGGCTTACCTGTCCCTGGTGCCACACTAACTGTTCATCATAAACAGCATGAATGCATTCTCTCTTGTAAAAGAAATTAAGCGTAAATATAAAGGCATGGTGCTTCAGAAGGGCCAACTGTGTCGGGACAAACAGCCATTTGAGAACAATGGACTCACTTAGACCCTCATTAAAAAGAATATATGTGTGTGGACAGAGTCTTTCTTACTTATTTCTTTCACTTCCGGTCCTAACACTTAGCGGCTGTCTGCAGAGACGGCTGTGTGGGGGCTGTTTGTTTTGCTTTGGTAATTTGGGTCAATTTATGACAGACTTTCTGTCACCACTTCTGAAAGAACTGCGTGGGACTAAGAGGCTCATGATGTGGAATTATGGTTTCTAACAGAGCAGCCTCTTTCTCTGTTGTTTTCCTGGGGTCAAGACAGCCCCAGGGCCAACAGGATGCCTCTGTAGGTAACAGCCCTTGCCACCAAGCCTGATGATCTGAGTTCGATTCCCAAATCACACAGGGTGGAAGGAGGGAACTGACTCCAGAAAGTTGCTCTCTGATCTCTGTGTAAACACACACACACACACACACACACACACACAAATATGATTAAAATGCTATTTTAAGAAATTTCAAGACAGAGTTTCATATAGCCCAGGCCATCCTGGAACTTGCTATGTAACTGAGAGTCACCTTGAACTCCTGATCTTCCTGCGTCTGTGGGTCCTGTACCTCACACATGTCTAGGCAAAACCTTCCAGAGAGGTACATTCTGACTCCAAGAGCTAAAGGCAGGTGTGTTTTCCTCCTCTGTGTATCAATGCTCTAAGAAATCTCCATGAAAACTCAGTCACCCTGCCTCCCTCCCCACTCAGACATGTGGCTGAGGTGGGGGATGGGAGGGAAGCTGCTGGCTATTAACTAAGCACCACCCACAGTCCTGGGTCTCAGGATATCTCCCTCCCCATCATCAGCCCCCACACCGTTTGTATTGGAGAGCTGGAGGGGAGGGTGATGGGGTGGGTTGGAGGAGGACAGGCACAGGAATGGCGAGAGAGATGATGTATGGGGAAGGTGAGAGCCCAAGACAGGGAAACTGCCAGGAAAGAGTGTGGGAAGTGAAGATGGGGATGTGAGAGATGGAGATGTGGGTACTTCAGTTTCCTCCTCCCTGGAAGGATGCATTAAGGTGAATCTGCTGGGGTGCGGGCCTACTGTGTGCTGCACCTACTATGTGGGGCTCAGGCTCAGAGCCACATGCTGCTCCTGCGAGAAATTGCTTCCAAAGGGGATGTGTGAACTTCAGTCACTACGAGTGAATCCAGGATGTGGGGGGGGGAGGGTCCCAAGCCCTGGGGGAAGTGGGGTCAAGGGGCAGAAAGAAAAGACAAAGATGAAAGCAAGGTAGAGGAGGGAGAGAAGCCAGAGCTCTAGAGGGCCTGCATGCCTGGGGATGGGGACCAGAAAGAAGATGATGGAGGTGGGAAAGGAACTGACAAATTGTCTGCCAAAGGGTACTCTAAGGGCTGCAAAGATGGGTCATGGAGACAGGGAGGCTCAGCCAGAAACAGGGATGGGCCGGGCTTCTGCCTCTGGTATCTTGGAACCTCCTTGGCTCTGCCAACTTGGTCACATTTCTATCTTCCTTCCTTGCTGGGGTCTAGATCCTCAAAGTTTACCACACTCCCCACTATTTCAACAGTCACACTTTGACCAGCCGCCTGGTCCCCCCTCATTGCACCCATCAAAGTTCCTGCTCACCCAGTTACCACCAGTTCTCTGATTGCTGCATAAAGACAACCCAGTTGCCCAGAAAGAGAAATGGCATAGGAGGAGGGGCTGATTCCAAGAGCAGTGCAGGGTGACCCAGAAGCTGCAGGCAGGGAGACCCAGATCCGAAGGCCAGCCTAGCAGAAGCTCAGGGGTCCAGCATGTCTGAAACACACTTCTGGGCTCCCCTCTTGTGGGTGGTAGTGAAAGAGAATTTTGAAATAGGCCCAAACTAATAAAAATAACAGGGCCCTGTGATTCCTTTTCCCTAACCTAAATAGTTAAAAGTGTCTGCCAGCAGGTTTGGGCCCAGTTAATTAGTTACAGAGGAGGTGGAGTTACAAGACAAAGGCCTGTTAAAACATCCCAGAAACTGACAGGCCAAGAGAGCAACTACACCCTGTCCCCATGGTACAGCCTGCTAATGTTCAAAAAAATAAAACAACCAATCATGTGCACCCGCACGAAAGTTCCCCCTTTTCCCCACCCCGCCCATATATAAACCCTAGACCCCTGAGCCGAGGGGTCAGTCCCTCTATCCCCTATGTGAGATATGGAGTTATGGACTGGCCCAGAGCTCTGATTAAACAGCCTCATGTGCTTGCATCAAGTCAGTCTCTTGTGTGTCTTTGGGTGCGTGCTGTCCTGAGACTCGAGTGGGGTTCCCTAGGGTCCCCTTCTGGGGAGTTTTAGACCTTTCAGTAGGCCCTCTTTTCAAAGCACCACCACATACACTCCACCCCCCACCTCGCTATCATCAGCCCTCATTCTAAATAGAATCTGGGTTCTCCACCAGGGACAGAGCAGAGTCTCCTGGGGTACGAGATGAGGAAGCCTGGGCAAGCAGGTTTGAATCTGAACCTGAAAATAGATCCAGGAGGCCCAGGCACAAAGGAGGAAGAGGCATCCTACGGTGAGGGGTGGAGGAGGGAAGGGGTTTGAAGGGACCTCCTGATCCAGGCTCTCTGCTCCCTCTCAACTCCCCTCCCCTCTGGAAATCCATCAGTTGGGACTGAGGAAGAAGCTGGGGGTTAGGGAGGAAGGGGACCCACTGCAGATCACACAGCAGGAAACTCTTCATTCAGTCATCTCCTGTCTCAGAGGCTCTGTTCCAAGTCACCTGTCTCCCTCCTTCTCCCTCCTTGCCCAGAGCCTTTGCCCTCACCCTTCTGACTCTATGGGTGGCACTTCCTAGATTCTAAATGCCTCACTCTGCCACCTGCCACTCCTTTCCCTCCTTTCCCTCATGGTGTCTCTCTGCCTCTCTGTCTCTGTCTCTGTCTCTTATGTCTTAGTCTCTCTCCCTTTCTCTGTATCCATCTCTTTGTCTCTCTTCCTGTTTCTCTCCCCCAGCTATCCCCACTCCAATCACATTCTGACCCCTAACCCTCTGTGCCTTCCTTCCCCCGTTCTCCTGGCCTGCATGCCCCTCCATGACTTCTGTCTCCTCCTCTCTCCTCCCTCCAAGCTTCTATTCCCTTCCCTCCCTCTCTCCTGTCACACAAGCTCTCACTCTACACAGACTCTCACTCCCAGACACATACGTGTGCAAGCTATCACACACTCACACACCTGGGGGCACATCTCACTCTCATGCAGATGCATACATCTCACCTCATCAGTGAGCCTCCCCCACCCCCATCCCGACCCCCACCCCATACCAGTGGTGCCTGTCCACACTCTGGAAGAAGACAGGGACAAGAAGGTGTGTGAGGAGGAGCAGGGGTGTGTGGGGAGGACCAGAGGAGAGCGGGAAGGGAAGTGGGCTCCTCTCCACACTGGCCCCATGCTCTGAGCAGTGACCAGATATTATTTTAATAAACTCAGCACATCTTGCCCTCACACCAGCTGCCGCACACCTCGCCCATCCTGTGAATCTCGTTTATTTCTCGTTAACAAAATCACCTGTTTGTCAAATAGGGACAGCTCGGTGAGACATTAAATTGTGGTGATGCGGAGGCAAGGGGGTGGGGGTGGGGCTTGGGGACCCGCTTGCAGGTGGCAGGGATGGTGGTGGGGAGAGGAAAGGAAACAGAAGGTGGAGGTGACCAGAGTTCTAACTATAGTCTGCCCATGGAGCTGGATGCTCCAGCCCCACCCCTACAGCTCTGCAGTAGCCATGGAGAACAGGGCAAGTCTGGGCTCAGCTTGAAATGGAGACTGAGTTAGGGACACCAGGAACTTGGCTACCAGTGTCTTGCTCTTGGAGGAGATCTCTACAACTGTGGAATTGTACCCTGCTGTGCATTGTTGTCTCAACAAAAAGGAAAGGATTCTCATCTCCATGAAGCCCAGGAGCCCTGGAGTTGGCAGGCTTGGGTTTGCATCCCTGCTAGGCTCTTCTGTGCAAGCTGGGGCCAGCCTCTTCCTCTTCTCTGAGCCTCTTTCTTGCAGCTCTGATGTGAGGATCCTGTCTACAGCTTGGCAGAGCTGGCTAGTTGATTCTTCAGGGAGATGGGATGCTTACAACACTCCACCTGCTGCCTGGACAGGAAAATTGACCCACTCCACCAAGTGACTACTATTGTCTTCATCTAAGTTGGAAAGAGGGCTACGATGTCCCCACCATCTCCCATGCTGTCATTGCCCCAGGGTACCTTCTTGATACCTGCCTCTGCTCTCAGGGTTAACCGTAGTCACTGACTTTCTTCTGTCCCAAACTTAGCTCAGTGATGTAAGAGTCCCTGGTGCTTGGCTCATCTCAAGGACAAAATCTTTTTAAGACCTGCTTGTTTAGATTGGTGAGACTCAGTAGTAGAGCACTTGCCTAGCATCTCCCAGCATGGGGGAGAAAAAAAAATGACAGTGAGCTGGAGAGATGGCTCAGTGGTTAAGAGCATTGTTGCTCTTCCAGAGGGCTTGGGTTCAATTCCCATCCCCCATGTGGCAGATCACAACTGACTGTAACCAGTTCCAGGACATCTGACACCTATACACAGATGTAAATATGCAAACAAAACACCAATGCACATAAAATAAAAATAACATCTAAAAATAAACACCAGATAGATAGATAGATAGATAGATAGATAGATACATAGATAGATACATAGATAGATACATAGATAGATACATAGATAGATACATAGATACATAGATAGATGATGGATAGATATATACATAAATAGACAAATGATAGATACATAGATACAGATACATGGGTAGATACATAGATAGATACATAGGTAGATACATAGATAGACACAGATAAATAAGTAGATAGATACATAGATAATAAATGGACATATAGGTAGATAATATATAGACAAGTGATAGATGATAGGCAGATGATGGATATTAGTAGAGATAGATAGATAGATAGATAGATAGATAGATAGATAGATAGATAGA
>JANHMN010000023.1:31739499-31801273 GCA_030674055.1 Rhabdomys pumilio | reverse complement strand
TGTGTGTGTGTGTGTGTGTGTGTGTGTGTGTGTGTGTGTGTGTGTGTATGTGTATGTGTGTGTGTATCCTGTGTGTGTGTATGTGTGTGTATCCTGTGTGTGTGTGTATGTGTGTGTGTGTGTATCCTGTGTGTGTGTGTGTGTATCGTGTGTGTGTGTGTGTGTGTGTGTGTGTGTGTGTGTGTGTATCCCAGACATTCAGAGGAACTACCATTGCCCATATTTTACAGAAGCAGAGGCACAGAGAGGTTATGCCTCAGTGCCAGGTGAATGGATGCAGAGCAGAACCCCAAACGAGGCAGATGGCTGCACTGTGCTTCCTTCCCTAGGATCCTGCAAGCTGCTGCACAGTCCTGAGAGGTCCTCCATTTCTCCCTGCTTTGTTACATTGCTCCCTGTGCCACACCCACTGTGTCCTTGGTGGGGACCTGATCAAACCCACTTTAAGTCCAGATGGCCCTGAAGACCAATGCTTGCCATTGTACCACCGGACACTCAGATACTTGACAGAGAGGCTTTTGCCATCTCCGCTTCATAAAGGACTCATTTCCAGTCATTGGGGGGCTGGGACCAGGGTCCTATCTATCCTCAGGAGGTGCCATGAGTCACCAGGGCCTTAAGGAAGATGGCCAGTGAACCTCCCAATCAAAACCTCTGCTTTGGGACTTCTGCTTTTGGGACAAAACTTCTAGCTAACCCCCAACCCCAGCCCTATCTTGGGCTCCTTCATTTTGTGCTCAAATAAAAGCTTTCTTGATGCACCCCCACCCCCAGGTAAACTGCAGGCTCTTCTCTGAAAAAGGAAAACAAAAACAGTTTGATGAACGTGCCAGAGGCCCCAGGTCCACCCAGCTGTGTATCTACTTGTTCTCTGTTCCACACCTCCCCTGAAGACCAGCATTCCATCTTGCAGAAGGAATCTTACATTTAGCCAGAATCCAACCCTGACTTCTTGGGGTCAGACAAGCATGTGGTCTGGGGAGCTTAGTGGCTATCCAGGTAAGAATGTACCAGAACCTGCAGACACCTTGAAATTGCCCTTGGCGGTGGGAAGCAGTCTGACAGACAGACTTCTGGTCATGACTGCTAAGCAGGAAGACAAGAAACGGGCCATTTTGGCCACACAGGAAAAGACCTAGCAGAACTCAGGCAGTGGTTGTAGGCAGGCTGGTCCATAGGCAGGAAGAACTTCCAGAAATACAGAACACCCTTCCTGCTAAGAAATAAAGGGTGCATGTGTATAAACAGGAATGATGTTGTCTGCTATGGGATAAATGGTTGATGAATGGAAGGAAGGAAGGAGGGAAGGAAGGATGGATGCATAGATGCATAGCTGGATGGATGGATGGATGGATGGATGGATGGATGGATGGATGGTTGCATAGATGGATGTATAGATAGATGGATGAATGAACAGATAGATGGATGGATACATGGTTGGATAGTGGATAGATGGATGGATGGATGGATGGATGGTTGGATAATGGGTAGATGGATGAATGCATGCATGGATGGATGAATGGATGGATGATTGATAGATGGATGGATGGATGCATGAATGATTGATGGATAGATGGGTGGGTAGATGGATGGATGCAGAGATGGATGGATAATAGAAGGATAGACAGATGGATGGCATCCTGGGTACCAGACACTGGGTTGGGCTCTGAAGACTTAGAAATAATTTAAATGGCTAAGAAAGCCTTTTAATGAAATGTGCCTTTCAGGCCAACAGGAAGACACAGGCACATGCTCACACACCTAATCACAGTGAAATCTCCCAATTTGTATGCCCATACTTTCCTTTATAATCGGCTGTGAATGTCTTCTGTGGTGTTTTTCTGAGTTTCCTCACAGCTTTCATTCTAAAAACCTTCCATTAGAATGTACTGCAGCCATGGCAACGGTTCATATACAAGCTATCCAACATGGCAACCCATATTCACACTATCCAACATGGCAACCTACATCCAGGCTACCCAATATGGCAGCCCACTTTCCGGCTATGCAATATAGTAGACCATATTCAGGCTACCCAATATGGCAGCCATAGTGCTGTAGGGGCAACTGAGATGTGTGGCTAGTGAAAATGAGGGAAGAACATTTCTATTTTGATTCATTTACCTTTGAATTAAAGGCTGTTGTTGGCTTTTTTTTTTTTTTTTTTTTTTTTTTTTTTTTACAGAACAGCCTTACCTTTTTTTGCCCAGTGCCTGAGCTCCACAGTAGGTGGAGGTTGGCATAAAGAGCCTTCCACAAACCACGGTCTTCCTACAACAATGGTTAATACAACATTTCCTGAACGCCAGGCACCAATAGTTTGATTTAACCCTTTAAAACAGTGTTGCTTCTCGGTCCATTTTCAAGGTGAAGAAGTGGTGCCTCGGGAGCATTCAGTGACTTGTTCAAATCTCTGAGACCAAGAATATGTGCCTGGGTTCGTCCAAGCTCCCTCTTTTACCCCACAATCATGTGCCCAGGTTGGTTTTTACAGCACCTGCAGAACCAGCCTTAGGATCCAGAAAGGACACCTTTGAGCTTTTTATCCTTCTTCTGCGGACACGTCAACCACTGCGTTTCACTGACTCTACTACTGTTGGTCTGGACACTGTGGAGGCAGAAGGACAAGGACCTGAGGCAGGCAGGGGTGCTCCCGGAGGAACGGCTTGCCTATTTGGAGCTGGCAGAAGGCAGCAAACAATCCCTCACAATGCATCCAGACAAGAGCCTAGAGAAGAGTCACGTCCCCTCCTGTCACCCCGCCTAGCCTGGTCCACCTGAGCCCTCAACTCCTCCCTCACAAAGAAGTCTGCAGGGCCCTCCCTGATGCATCGCACCCTGCTCAGAAGCGAGGGACAGGAGCCCCTGCCTTTCAGCCCTTGCTGAGTTCAGATAAATCTCTCCCTCCTCTCCCCGCGCCTCTGAAAGTGCCCAGTCTAGCTAGGGTTTCTCCCACTTATGCGGCTCATGAATATTTAACAGCATCTGCCGTGGAGGCGATAAAGCCCTACCAATCCTTGACAAATATGTCCTAATCTTTTCAATTTCGGGGTGCAAATATGCCTTCTGAGTCCTGTTTGTCACCTAGATTAATGGCCCAGGGTCCCATAATCCTTTGGTGCTAATTCAAGTGGTGGCTGGCCGGCGTGTGCCTGCCAGGGGGGGCATGCTGGGAAACACACACACACACAAACACATGTACACACACACACACCACATGATGGAGTAATTAGTCAAGGGAAGACTTGGAGTGAGTGTGTGTGTGTGTGTGTGTGTGTGTGTGTGTGTGTGTGTGTGTCTGTGTGCGCATGCGCGCGCACACACACACGTGCACATGTGTGTATGTGTTTGTCCACATGCACATGTTATATGTATGGTGCGCCTGTGTTTGTCTCTGCTCTGTGTTCACAAGCATCTAGGTGTATGTAAGAGCTGTGCATTCCCCATGTCCATCTATGTATTCTGTGTCTGTGAGTCCATACATGTGAGCCTGGCTATAAAAGGTAGATGCTATGTTCCTGTCTCCCTCAGCAGGAGGAGGGAGGGAGCTGATGAACCAGTAATGCATTCCATCTGATTTCTTCCTCCTGTGTGGGTGCTGATGAAGAGACAATATGATGGTGGCCACTGGTAGAGGAGACAGAAGGGACTATTGTCTACAGAGAAGATTCACATGGAATATGTTTAGCATGTGTCTGAAAAGCAACCACCATACTCCAAGCCCTTGGGCGGGGGAGGGGCATGTTAGTTTCAAAGGTTGAGTCTTTAGCCCTGTGAGAGGCATCAGGTCAGAGGTCTGTGTGAAATGTGGATTTTACAGAGAGGAAGCAAAACTGGTTTGTATGTGTGCAGTTTTATGCATATCTTTGTATATGAGTGTGCCGTGTGAAGACCTTCCAACATGGGTCTAGTATCGACACAACCCACAGGAATCTGGTTGACATGCTTTGCAGACCATCAAGCTCCATCCCAACCCCCACTTCCTCCTTATCTCTCGCCCCACCCCACCTCTCTCCCACTTCTCTCACCAAACCTTTAATATGTCACCAAAAGCACTGGATGGATTCCATATGGATCTGGCCTCCGTTATTCTTAGCACCTCGCTTCCTTCTTCCCCAGGTCTGTTCTCAGAAGCCCTGTGGAAGCTGAGGACGAAGGGTTATCACGGGGAGTAACCTTTTCCTCTTCATCTCCTGTCAGTAAGATCTGCCCCACTCACCTGTGTGGAATGGGGCAACTTTGTGCAGATGGAGATAAGAAGAATGAGGTCCCGAGTATAAAATGCTGAGACCCAAACCAGAGACTAATGTAGAAATGTCCACCTCACAGCATGAGATGCTTCGTCCATGGCAAACAGAACTCTGTTCAGACACACAGACCCATCACCAGACAGAAGGGTGCTGTGCACAGGTGACCTTTGTAGTAACATGTTAGTATCTGCCTAGGTGACCGACACAGTCACCTGCCATGGCACTTACTCCCAACCAGTCAGAGCTGAGGATAGTGACACAGAGAAGAGAGCCTGGTACCTGGAGACCTGAAATAAGACATACTAAAAACTAAGAAATAGGGGGTCATGTGAGAAAGCAAGGGCTACATTCATATTTTTGCCAGGAAGCAGTGCTTTGTGAACAAATGTGCTAACCACATCCAAGCATACTGCATAAAGCACTATGGGAGGAAAGGAACACTCAATGGCTGGCAGAATTGGCTCCAGCATCAAAGGAAGCTACATTCGAGTCCTATCTAAGACCTCGTGCAAGCCACATCATTTCTCTGTAGCTCCTCATCCCAGGATATAGCTGATTACCATAGGATGTTGTCAGGATCACACGCCATTACAGATATCACACCACTTGGCAAAAGATGACACTGGTGTTATTGTCAAAATCATTCTCTTCTGGACTCACTGTGACTGGGTGGAATGCCACATCACTCTCTACTCTGTGAGACAGAGAATTTCAAGAGTTAGTGATGGTTTGAGGAGACAACACTTCTACTGTGACCAAGTCAGTGGGGAAAGCAACCTCAAGCTTAGGCTCCCGATAGGAAGGTCAATTCTAGCTGAGGAAGCCATCTCACAATTAAACCCAAGACCATAGTTCTCAGAATATGGAGACTTTTCTTGGAAACATTCCCTAAAAGAATTCTGGTTTGTGCCCTCAAAATAAACAGATCCTTCTCTTTACAGTTATCCTCAGATCTGTGAGCCAAAGGAGGACAGAAAGTGACTATGACCCTGCTGAGAACTGAGAGAAGTCATCTTGTCATGAAGTCAGAGCAGCTTGAAAATTCTCACTCCCGGTGTGTGTATGTGCCTCACAATCTTTTGATGAGAAGATCCCTCCCCTACCTCCATCAGAGGAATTTATGAAAGCCAGTCCACAAGTCAGCGAGGATTCCTGTTCTTCCATTTCAGTGTCCTCGCAAAGAAAAGAGATTCTGTCCATCTTTGTCTTCTGTAAACTGTGAGGAAAAACAACATTCACAGCTTTTCCCTAATGCTAGTGATTTTTCAACCAGCATTCATTATTCTCTTGCAGATTCCAACCAGATCTATCTATAGACAAATACAACCTCTGTATTTACTTCTTGTTGTTGTTGTTATTATTATTATGTATTTACTTATTAAAGAACAACCACCAAAACTAAGAAAATTCAGTGGGATACTCAGCACATCCTTGTCTTTTAAGAACATAAAAATGAACATAAGAAAGAAACCCAGAACATTTAAGCAACTTGATTATCACCAAAGGCAGCCATAGAGGAAAAATCGAGTAATGGTAGCAGTCAACTTCCAAGATGGCCACTTTAAGATGGTTACTTCCAATATGGCTGCTTCCAATATGGCTGGCTCCAACATGGCTGCCTCCAAGATGGCTACCATTGACATAGTCCCCACAGTTCTCTCAGAGTGGTATGGACCTAGTAATTCATTTCAACTTAATAAACTGTAGCAAAAGAGATGGGTATCATTCCAAGATTTAATTGAAAACCAAAAAACTATTGTTTCTATCTGTTCTCTATTTCCTTACTTTAGGATTCAAGCTGCAGATTATGGGCAATTCTAGATCCGTGGGGGCAAGAAACCATTGTTCCCAACCCTAAACTAGTGAAAGCCTCCACTAATAGCAACATGAGCAAAAATGGAAGCAAGACACTTCCTAGTTGACCCTTGACATGACTTTTATACTGGCTGACACTGGTTGGAGCCCCTGACAGTCTTTGATCCAGAGGCCCTCAACTAAACTACTTGCAGACTTATGGCTCACAAAGGTTGTGAGAGAATAGATATTTATTTAAAGCTACCACATTTATGGTAACCTGGTGTACAATGATAGAGCACAGACTGCTATGGTTCAGATCCTACTTCTGCCATTCCCATCTGTGTAAGCATGTACAAATCATGCTTTTCTTGGTGACTCATTATCTGTGAAGGGAAAATAATAGGACTTACCATGGGATTATGATAAGGGTCAAATATTTGAATTGGTATAACATTTGGTATGCAGAGAACATTCTACAGGAGTTGGTATCACCAAGACCATTATCTCTGAAAGCCTCAGAAAACTCAGGTGATTCAAGAGGACAGATTTTTCCATCAAAACCTGGAGAGCATGGGACAGATGTGATGCCTGTACTCTACCTCTATGTAGGCCTACCTTAAGGCCTAACTCCTAAGTTGATGCCTTCATTGCCCAGCTGCTGGTGCTATGAAAAGACTGGATTTTAAGGCACCAACTTCATCAGTGGGTTAACCCACTGACAAATGTAGCTAAGCAGATGATTAATATCTTGGGCCTTGTAGAAGAAATTAGATCTCTCTCTTCTCTTGAGAGTTGAGCATATCTTAGTCTGTCAAATCTTTCTCTGATTCATCCCTTTGTCTGCCCCTCAATTAGGCATCACTTTCAAACATGGCTATTTCCTTCTACAAACTAACTTTACCTTCACTGTTTGGGGTTAAAGGTGTATACTAAGGGCCTGTCTGTATTTCAGCCAGAGTAGCTATGTTGCCAGATTTTATTTGACATTTAAGATATTTATTTTATAATATTAACAAGGCTGCAATGAGTATTAAGAAGTGTATGCCCATGTTAATGCCTCTTTTGTCAAGAGGCAGTCTGCTTCCTCACACCTTGGGTTTAGCCTTAACTTGCTTACACTCACAGGAAGGACCTCATGATCCAGGTATGGTGGTGCACACCTGAAATCCCAGCGTTCAGGAGACAGAACCAGTACGATCAGGAGTTCAAGGTCACCTTCAGTTACATAGTGAGGTTGAGGCCAGCCTGGGCTACATGAGACTCAGTCTCAAGGCCTTAAAAAAAAAAAAAAAAAAAAAGACAAACAGATCCCATAGAATTCCCAAGCCCAGACTGTAAGAGGACTAACAATTTCCAACTGTTTTTTTCTATTTGAAGCCAAATTCCACACAAGAATCTGATTTCCCAAAAGCCACCATGTTGTTAGGAAGCCCCACCCAGCTACATGAAGATGTAGAGAGCTGTCCAACCCCCAAACCATAAGTGAGGCTTTCCTGATCTCTCCACGGTGGGCTGGACACACAAACACAGCTCCAGGTTGAACTACAGTGTACATTACAGAGTGGATACAACTACTCATGAAAGAATGGTGAATTACAACGTACATGGGACTCCTACACAACTGTTAAAACCCTCAAGTGTCCCCCGTCATGCTGCAGCAGCCAGAGTAAAATTCCTAAAAGGGACTCTTGGGGGTACTGTAGATGGGGCTGCACCCCACAGGAACCTGACTGAGGGAAAGTCACGAACCAGTCAGGGTTATCAAAAAGGAAGAAAATTCATCCTAGAAGGGTAAAATTTAGTAAGTTCAATGGAAAACTGACAAAGGAGAGGTAAAAGAGCCTACTGGATATATCATGGGTAAGGGAGGGACTCTGGAGGCCCCACCCCTCCCTAGGGAGCTACTGGCACTTAGTGAAGGACTCATTGTTTTCAGTGCTATAGTCACAGTAAGTTGCCCTAAGTAAACCCAGTGGGCCACAAAAAATAAACCAAGATATGAACATGGGAGAGATGTGTTGGGGGAAATGAGAGGTTCAGCAGGAGAGGGTAAGAGATGAGAGAGAAAAATGGGGGTGAGAGGAAATCCTATAGATGTACAAAGTTGTCAAAAATAATAAATACAGTTTTATGTAAAAGAAAAAAGGAAGGAGAGACGGAGAGAGAGGAGAGAGAGGGGAGGGAAGGAGAAAGAGGGGGTAGGTATAGTGGCATAAGCCTTTAATCCCAGCACCCAAGAGGTAGAGACAGGTATATCTCTGTGAGTTTGAAGACATCTGGGGTGACCTAGTGAGACCCTGTCTCAGAGAGAGAGAGAGAGAGAGAGAGAGAGAGAGAGAGAGAGAGAGATTCTGCCATGCTGCAGAATCAAGGAGCCAAGAGGAGAAATACCCCAACCCACCCCGCACATGGAAACTAACCTCATGCACCAAGGGAATCTGGGAAAACACAGGATCAGCAGCTCAGAGGCCAGAGCAGTGTAGTGGAGGGCGGAGACCAAGTGGTCTCAACAATCAGTCAGTTCCCAGGTCCATCTGTGGAACCCTCCCTGGCAAATTCTAAAGAAACCATCCCTCAGGGGCAGGCAGGCGTTATCTCCCGATCCTGCTGGAGCAGCCTGCTCTTAATCTTTTCACTACATAACCCTTCCTGGGACTCCCTTGCTGTGAGACCCCAGGAGTCCCCAAACAGTGGGTTTGCCCTCTACTTGGGTTGCAGGGCTTTGTGTCCATGTGGGCTACCAAGGACTGCTGCCCTGAGGGTGGAGAAGCTCACATAAGGACCGCTCCCCTCCTCCCCTCTATCCCCTCCTCTGTTTCAAAGCAAGCAGTGCCTGGCTCCTGGAATGGTAAAAGAAACAAAAGCTGCAGGCCCTTGCCCCATCTTTGAAAGAGGGAAAATCAGGTCAATTAAGAGAACTGAGCTCTTCCATGCCCACCATGCCTTAGGTACTGGACTTGAAGCCTAGGCCTCCTGAGCAAACTGCTCCTTCTCCCTAGAAGGGATCAAATGTGCTAAACCTTCAAAAGTCTCAGAAGAGCTACCATTAAATCTCTATCAGGAAAGAGGGAATAAGGCTCAGAGAGCTTAAGTCACTGCCCAATGACACACAGCTAGAACATGGCAAAGTCAGGTCTAAAGCTCCATGCTGGTCTTGACGAATGTTAGCTGCCTCCAGCTTCCTGCCCCTCGATCCCTCCTCTGTGTCCCTTGCCTAGCTTTCCACAGGCCCCACCACCCACCTAGATTTGGGCTGACGAGAGAAGAGAGCTAATATTTAGTGAGTCCTGAGGATGTGGCAGGAGCTGTCCTCAGTCCCCAAACTCTCCCAGGCCTCAGCACCCCCTGACTTTCCCCCCAACCCCATGAGAGGGAGACAAAGTAGAACTGACTTGATGGGGGAATAGGTATAGGGACAGAGATGACAGTCTTCCCTGCAGGGTCTCCCTGTGTCCTTTCTTGGACTCTTGTCAAGGTAAAGTGTTATTTTTATTTGGCGGATGAGAGAGATTAGATTTTCTAAGTTCTACATGAAGCTAGTAGCAATGTCAGGGCTTGAAGCTGAGTCTGATGGATCCCAGAAATAGAGCTTTTAACCAGAGGAATGAGTATCATATCTCGAAATACAGAGAAGGCATCTACCCATCCATCCACCCATCCATTTACCCATCCACCCATCCACCTATCTACCCATCCAACCCTCCCTCCATCCACCCATCATCTACCATCTATCTATACACCTCCTCACCCATTTACCTACTAATCCATCTATCCATCTATTGGTCCACCCATTCATCAACTTATCCATCTACATTCATCCATTTATCCATCTATCCATCAATCGAGTCACACATCCACACATCTACCATCTACCTAACCATCTGTCCATCCATCCACTAATCTACCTGCCTATCCACCTTTCCATTCCTCCATCCATCCATGCAATGTTTGCTGGACACTGCTGGGCCTGGCATTCTCTGGCACTAAGAGTGCTACCCATCAACAAGGAGACCTTC
Source organism: Rhabdomys pumilio (assembly GCA_030674055.1). Classification (NCBI taxonomy): domain Eukaryota; kingdom Metazoa; phylum Chordata; class Mammalia; order Rodentia; family Muridae; genus Rhabdomys; species Rhabdomys pumilio. The sequence goes on along the minus strand of JANHMN010000023.1, from coordinate 31,791,210 downwards.
TTGGCCTTCTAAAACTGGTGGTCTGTGGAGGAGAGATGGGTAGGAATCAAGTCAACACATAAAGTATCAAATTATAATAAACACCTTGATGGAGAAAAACAGATACCAGGGGATCAGAGTGAGCAGGGAGGGATGGACCTAAAGGGCAGCCTGGACGTCTCCATGCCTGAAGCCAGAGGTCTGTGACCCAAGAGACGGAGCAGGGAGAGGTCCACACAGCAAAGTGCCAGAAGACGAGAAAGGAGGAGGCCATCAGAAGGAGCCAGCTGGCACTGAGAGACAGAGAGGTGGGCAGAGGCCAGGTCTGTCAAGGAGTTTGTGGATTGAGGTCAAAATTTGATGTTATTTCTAGTGGCGTAGAGAGCCCTTGGAGGATTATGGCTTTGCCACACGGATGATAAGCTGGAAGCTCTCTCTGAGTTTGGCAAGACTCACTTGAGAGATGAAGAGGTGGTGACCATGTGTGTGGGCAGATGACTGTAGCCGGATTCCTGCGGAGCTCTGACTGCTGGCCATTGCCTGTAGCCATCCTTCAACCATGGATGTAGCATGTTTCTCTCACTAAGCACAGTGAGGAGTGACCAAATGTCACATAGCTTTCCTGGTCTTGCACATACAAGGGCCATGATACTTGCCTTTTTTAAAAAAAAAAAATCTATTATTCTTGCTACAAATTCCTCCTACCATTCAGCAAATGGTTGTTGATCACCTGTGGTATTCCAGGTACCATGGAGACAGATAGACAAAGCCTGATAAGGCTGATATTAAACCAAAGGGAGGGACAGAGCCACAGGCAATAAGAAATTATGATCTTTGTGACAAGATGTGTTGGTTTATGCATGAAATGAAAAAAATGAGGGTCAGGGAATCCTCATTTTTTTTTCTGGAGTCTTGGGAAGATGACAAGCAAAGGAATAGGAGGGCAAAGGTCCTGAGGCAAAAAGGTTAGGGGCTTTCTTGAGGTGTATTAGTGAGCTCATGCTGAGTAACAAATTACACCTGAACATGTGGGGGGAGTCAGAGCTCACAGTTAGGGATCTGTTTTGTGAGGTAGGGTCTCTCAGTGAACTTGGAGTTCATTGGCTAGGCTGGCTGGCCAGTGAGCTCCAGGGAGGGATCTGATTTCCCTCGCCTCTAATATTGGGGCTACTACAGACGTGAGCCATGTCTGAGTTCCTGAGTTTCATGTGGATGCTGGGGGGGGGGGGGTCATGATTCATTCTTTTGCAGTAGACTGAGCCATCTTCCCAGTGCAACCCATCACTCTGTAAACACAATCTCCCAGGTTGTCCTCATTCAAGGATGGAGCCGGCTGACATTCATATATATCTCTGTGACTACCATCCCCACCATCCTCTGTTGCAGAGTGGCTCTGCCCTGTATCCAATTCCTGCCTCACTTCTCCTTGGACTCCATGTTCATCTCAGCAGGGAGATACTACCTCCCCGACATGACTGTAAATCAGATGCTAAATTCTGAGGCAGAGAGGGACCCCCCTACCCATCTCCCAGGAGACCTTCCAGGGAGGCTGTGGGGTGGGTGAAGTCAGCTGACAGTCCTGAGGAAAGCACCCCATCTTCTTCAGGCTCCATATCCATAGAGATTCAAAGGACTTCCCTTAATCTACTCCTTCCCATTGGCCAGCATTCTTCTCTGGAGCTTGCACACAACCTTTGGGTCATGCTGCATGCTGAAGCTCTCTTCACACAGAACAAATCTCCACATGCCAACTTCTCCCAGCCTCTCCCAGTCCTGGCTAGCCTCATACCTCCCTCTGTCCTCCTGAGATCCTTCCCTTTCTCGAGCCCATCCTCCTCCCCCTCCCAGCCTTCCATCCCCACCCCATCCATCTTCTCCCTCCTCCCCTCGCCAGGCCTCCTTTGCTCCCTGACAGCTGCAGTTGGAGAAAGACGGATGGAAATGACACCCCAGCGCTGGCGTGACCGCCACTTGGTGATGCATTGGGAAGCATCTCTGGCTCTCTGCAAGAACCATACAGATGAGATGGTGACCTCTTTGCACACAGGGTCAAGGACAGTGGAAGGGCACTGGGCAGGATAGAGAGGGTAACCTGAGCCAACTCATACTGTCCTCTCTCCTTGCCAAGGCTCAGCAGAGGATGAAGGGAGAGCTCAGTCCCCTCTGGACTCTACATCTGCCACCAAGGAGGACAGTGGAAGAGAGGGGAAGCGAAGGAGTGTTTAGGACATTCAACAGAGACAGGTCATCAAAAGGCCTGTGCCTCCATTTCCCTACTTGTGAAATGAGAACAGTAATCTTGTTGAGTCACAGATGTCACTGAGCCCAGCATACTTGCCACAAACTAAGCTGTCAGCACAAGGCAGTGCATGGATTAGTTGGATATGGAGCCACAGGAGGCTCCTGGGTTGAAGGCTTCGTCCCCAACACCACAGGGTTCAGAAGTGGAACCAGGGAAGTGATGGGATCATGCCCCGTGACCTCACTGGAGTATTGAGCTATGTAGATTCTTACCTGAACATGTTACTAAAGGAACACACACAACTGGAGGATCTCTCTCTCTCTCTCTGTCTCTGTCTCTGTCTCTGTCTCTCTCTCTCTCTCTCTCTCTCTCTCTCTCTCTCATTCCTCTCTGCCTTTCTGATATAAGCACCCCTCAGGAATGGAGGCAGCTGCTGGGATCACTGAGACCATGAGCCCATAAACTTTCCCTCCCTTAAGTTACTTTTTCTAGGAATTTTGTCAGGGCCACAATGGGCTGGCTCCTGTCCATGCTGTGATATATCCTATTCATGTCAACAAGTCAGGCAGCTGCTCACAGTGGGTGGAAACAAAACCAAAGAGCCCGGGAGAGTCTTCAGGTAGACAGAACCTGCTTGGGTCTCAGATGGATGCTGGTGTGGGGATTGGCAGGGATTTCTTTTCCTCACATGATATCCTAGCAAAGCTAGAGGTCATGAGAGTGAAGGAGTCCTGGAACTTTGATGTCAGCCAGCCAGCCTGCCATATCCTAGCCACATACCTGGCTTCGTCTCCGCCGGCCACATTGGATAGAACCCAGCCAGAGTGAATTTGGATCAGAGATTGCCATGTAAACTCTCTGAACCTGTTTTCTCCTCTGAAGTAACAACTAGAATAGTATCTAGTTACAATGTAACTGGATTTCATTCATTTGTTTGCTCACTCCTGCAACAGTATTCGTTGGGTGTTTACTCAAAACTCACTGCTTCCATAAGCAACTTCGCATCCCTCTTTGGACCAGTTCTCTCCTTCCATGGACTCTTATATTTCATCTTTTCGTTCTATCTCACCTTCCCTGGGATCCCCCTCAAACTTCCCATGGGACCCCTGATCTAATTCCTGCACCTTCTGGTCTCAAACAGAACAGGGATCCTTCCCATGGTTTTTCTGGGGCTGGGACTTGTCACCACACAGATTTTTTTTCTCCATTTATGGAAGATCACTATCTGATAACCCATCACAAGTTAGAAGCATCATAAGTCAAAAGTTTGTTGCATGTGCTGACACAATGAAGCAGGAGACACTGGCGAGTGAAACTTCCTCCCTCGGGGGTGACTAAAAGCGGGCCACACTAGACAGAACCCAGACAGTGTACTGGTGAGTGGATTGGGACCAGAGACGGCTATATGAAAGTTATGGTGTTGGGGGCAGCTTGTTACCCATCTTTAGCTGACTGATACAGCAGACTAGGCAAGGACAGTTGAAGCTTCAGTGGACTCACAGTATGAACTGAGGCAAATAAATGGCTTTAGCCCCTCTGGGCTTCCTTGGACCCATGTGTCTAGAAGGGACAACACTTTCTTCATAGAGTTGCCACGAGTCCCCCTTCCTCTTCCACATCCGTACAAGGACTGGGATGAGATCTTACTCCCCTCTGCCCTGTAGCCACTGATTCTATCAGTTCTGGAAAGCTGAGGAAAGCTAGAAATCTGGGTTCAAATCCCTCCTCCTCCTCCTCCTCCTCCTCCTCCTCCTCCTCCTCCTCCTCCTCCACTTACTTCTGTGTGACCCACGTGACCTCCAAACAGTTCGATTTCTGCACCTGTGAGAGAGGAGTAAAAGAACCTCTGGGCCCCAGTATTAGGACATGGATGGCGTAGCATCTATCAGCTTGGGAAGTTAGTTCTCTCTCCCTGGGAGCAGCAGGAACATGGAGGTTGAGCTCTTTAAAGTGAGCGGGGGGGGGGGGGGGAGGGGAGGTGGGACGGGGCGGGGGAGATCCCAGTTTCGGTTCCTTGTGTCCATGGTTCTGGAGTCGGGCTGCCTGTCAGAATCTGGCTTTCCTGGGATGTCCTCATGCAAACGTTAGCACTTCTGAACTCCGGGCTGTTTCCGGTGAGCCACGGAGCATGAGATTAATTGCTAAGCTGTATGAGGATGGACGGTCCGAGAGGAAGGGAAGATGAGAGGGGAGATGAACACAGATGGAAGAGGGAAAGGAAGAGGCGGCAGAGGAGGAAAAGGAGGGGAAGAAGGGAAAGAAGGAAGGGAGGGAAGAAGACAGAGAGGGAAGGAAGGGGGAGGGAGAGAGAAAAAGCACGTGGTCTCAGGCACACATCTCAAAACTTCTCAGAAGCATGGGACATTGTGACTTTATTGCCTACAGAAGCCAGGATCGTTTCCTTGAGAAGAAACAAGAGACACGCCTCCTCCTGGGACATCCAACTTGAGTCATAGGCACAAGGTCATCCAGGCCCCACCCGACCCCAGGTGTGATGGTGGACCTCCAGCATCCTGTCAATAGCAGGACCAGCGCTCTGCTTGTCTGTGTCATGGCTGTGACCACTGCCAGGCTCTGGGCAGCGGCCAGGGTCAAGGTTTGCCAAAAAGGACCCTGAGGAAGAAAAACTCGGTGATAAGAAAATGCTACCAGCACCGCAAGCCAGCACTGGAAGCCCGCACCGGAAGTCAAGCGGCAGGGCACCGTTCTTTTGAAGAACTCCATTTGAGAACAGAATTCTCTATCCAGAACTTGCATCGGGGGTATCCTGGAGGGCTTGGGAGAACCCATAGTGTAGGACTCACGCCCAGAGCACCGAGCCTATAGATAGTACATACCCCTGTGGTCGCCAGCCCGAACACACCCTTGGGACCCTGACTCTGCGCTCTCATGTTTTGCCCTGACCCCAGTGTCAGGCCCAGAATGCCATAAATGTGCTCACTTCCCTCACCATGGCCCAGACCAGCTCCCACAGGCCTGCAGCCATCGTCATCCCTACAGTGTCACCTCTGTCTGGTTCTGGGTTGGCACAGCAAGAAGCAAATGATGAATATACTAAATAAAGTTCAGTTCCTTAAACTTCCTCAATCAGCACTGACAATCATAAGATCAAAGTATCTATCGGTCAAGGGCCGGCGAGATGGCTCAGTTAGTAAAGAGGCTTGCAGCCAAACCTGACAACCTGAGTTCAATCCCTGGGACTCACAGGGTAAAAGGAGGGACCCAACTCCAGCAGGTTGACCTCTGACCTCCAACACGTACTGTAGCACGCACTACACACACGCGCATACACGTGCAAATAAATAAATACGTGTAAAACAAATCAAAATCCGTACATTAATCAACTCTGAAAAGCATTAAAAAATGTCCCAGGATGCCCTGCAGTGTCACACACTCAGGCGAGATTTGATGCCTTGTGTAAACATTAAACGCACTTTTTATCTCATTAGCATGCAAATTTGCTTTCATCTTTAATAAATGGTAAGATTGTATGTAAACCAAATAATTGGTTTCAAATAAATTTCTTTGTTTAGCGTGTGTGTGTGTGTGTGTGTGTGTGTGTGTGTGTGTGTGTGTGTGTGTATGTGTGTGTGTGTGATGTTCATACGGGGTACCAGACCGTCCAAACCACACCACATGTGTGGAGGTCAGAGGATAACCTCAGATCTCAGTCCTCACCTCTTATCTTGTCTCTCCTATGTCTTCCACCTTAATAGTTTTCGTTTTCAAATTATATTTATGTTTTTTTTTTTATTCATAGAGTCTATCGTGGCTCGTGGGTGGAAGTCAGACAAGAACTTGGGAATCATGTGGGTCTCAGGGTTTGAACCTGGGTCATTATGCTTGCCGCAAGCCCCTTGACCTGCTGAGCCATCTCACCTGCCCTTCACATTGTTCTGGAGGCAGGTTCTTCTTCCTGTTCATTACAGAGTCTTACAGCCTAGCTGGTCCTCTAGGCACCAGTGATTCTATGGCCTCTACCTCCCATCCAGCCACAGGAACACTGGGATTACAGATAGGCTACCTTGCCTGATATCACCTGGGTTCTCTTTATGGTTTATTAACTATTTCATTTGTGTATCTAATACACACACATACCTGGACTCATGTAAAAAAAAATTTAGGCAAAATTGATTTTGTGAATGGAAATCTGTCCTGAAATTCACTATGTCAACCAGGCTGGCCTTGAACCTGCCTCCCAAGTGCTGGGATTAAAGGCATGCACCACCACTGCAGGGCACAAAAAAATATATGGACAAATTTACCTCTATGGTTTTTATTTGTTTGCTTGTTTTAGTTTGGTTTTTTGGTTTTGGATTTTGTTTCTCTGTATAGTCCTGACCTTCCTGGAACTCACTCTGTAGACCAGGCTAGCCTCAAACTCAGAGATCGACCTGCCTCTGCGTCTCAAGCTGGGTAGGTGGAAGTGTAAGAAGCCTCACCCTAGAGGAAGGTGCCTGAGACAGAAGGAGGAGCAAACCCTGGGGGTCCTGGTACCAAAGACTCTGGTTCTCTTCTGGAATTCTGTATAAATTATCTTCTGCTGTGTGGCAAGCTGAGCACCCCATAACACATTATATCTCCACATTTTAAAATAATTTGCTTATTTGTATTGTATATGCTTTGGTGTTTTGCCTGCGTGCGTGCGTGCGTGCGTGCGTGCGTGTGTGCATGTGTGTGATCTGCAGTGTGGATGCTGAGAATTGAACCCAAGTCCTCTTGTAGAGCAGCCAGGTCTCTTAACCGCTGAGCCATCTCTCCTGCTTCTGATCTCTACATTTCTATGGCTTTGAACATGAGAGACAATTGGCTCCGGGCCCCTCATGAAGTCACCATTGACATGATAGAAGCTTGGCAAGCCCAGATCTGCTGGCACAGGCTGCTGGCTGGAGGTCCTGGCTTCCCAGGGTTCTGTCCCCATAGCCTGGCAGCTGGCTTCTGCAGAGAGGCTAGTCCCAGGGACCCAGGCAGAAGCTAACCCACACTATTCTGCTGGTCACAGAGGGAGCCCCAGACGCTATGGGGTAGGACTCTCTCTGGCCACCCTGGCCTCAAACAGATGACAGCCCATCCCTGGTCTCAGCTCCGCCCTCTGAAACATGGGGGAAGGAGCTACCGAAGACTTCACAGTTACAAATAGTCCTATCACAGGTGATATGGAAAGTCTAGGGGGGGTGCAGTTCAACCCATAGAACTGGGTACACTCCAACTAGAAAGACAGCGTGTAAATGCACTTACCTCACTAGCATGAGGACCCCCAGAAATCATGCAAAAGCTGTAATTCCAACACCCCTACGAGAACAGGAGACAGGAACAGGAGAGTCCTTGGGATCTCACGGGTTAGCAGAAAACAGAGAGACCCTGCCTCAAACAAAGTAGGAAGAAGACCTACATCCAAGGCTCATATACACGAATGCACACACATGCACACACCGCACACGCATACACACTTAGAGCTAGCCGGGCTTACTTCTACCTCAGGATCTTTGAACAGGCTGTGTCCTCTCATGCACCCCTGCCTAAGCTCTTTGGATCAATGTCTCCCTTTCACACTCTATGCTCAGTCCCCTATCATCTCACAGAAGCTGCCCCATACCCACCCTTCTCCAAAAAGCTACCTCTGAACTTTCCAACTGAGATCAGCTCCTCTGGTTGAGGACTTGGTCTGTCATGGTCCCAGCACCCTCTCAGTCTTTGGCACATAATAGCTGCTCAGTAAGTATCCTTTGAGCAAATGAATGAAAACCACACACAAAGAGTGTAAGATGTCAGAGCGGGAGAGGAAAAGACCTGTCCATCTCCCGGGTGGCCTCCTTCCCCTATGTGTCCACTCAGGGCATCTGCCTTTCACAAGGGACTCTGGCTGTCTTATCAGCTCCTCATCTCCCCTCCACTCTGATGTCAAGCTTGTTAGAAAAGCTGAGTACCCACAGTCACACTGACGCCGGTTTGAAATTATCTGTCACTCAGCCGACTGCCCATCAATTCTCTCACCTGTGGAAGGCGCACAGGCCTGGGGGCCACTCCCCCTCTCTCCTTTGTTTTCAGCAGACATCAATCTTCTCCATTCCTGGCTGGCAAGCCCCACCCTCCACTCTGATGGATGCTTTTATATGGATGCCCCCCACCATCTTCCTTTCATCTTACAGCAGAACCCCATCACACCTCCTCCACCAAGCTGGACCACCACACTGAGGACTGGGTCCCCAGGATGCTGCCTCCCTGATGCAAGCTCAGAGGCAAGAATATGTCTGAACCTAAGTAGGCTCAGGATAACTCTTCCATCCCCTCCTATTGGGATAATAGCATCAGGCTTCCTGTCTATTTGCAGATGTTCCATGCAGAGGGCACTGCAGTCCCTGCTGAAGAAACTGAAGATCAGAGAGACCAACTGGCTTGCCTGATGTAGCCCAGCAAGAAGGCTGCAGGGTGGGGATCAGAACAAAGAGAGCTGGGCTGTCCTGTGACAGACTCATTCCTTTCTGTGTTCATGTAGCCATGTTCCTTAGTCATGAGCAAGAGCAAAGAAGGAGTTGGGAGTTTGTATATGTACAGATACATGTATGGATGGATGCATGTATATACAGATACATGCATGTGCAGATACATGTATGTACAGATACATGTGTGTGCAGATGCATGTATGTACAGATACATGGATGGATGGATGCATGTATGTACAGATACATGTATGTACAGCTACATGTATGTGCGGATGCATGTATATACAAATACTTGTGTTTGTGTGAACAAGCATGGGTAGAGACCGGAGGTCAACCTTAGTGTCCCTTCTTAGATGCTGTCCCCCTTGCTTCTTGAGCCATGCTCTCTCATTAGCTTGGAGCTCATCAAGTAAGCTAAGCTGGCTGAGCCCCTGGGGATTCACTCTTGTCTCTGCTGGGGGGTGTTCCTCGGTGCTGGAATAGCAAACACATGTAGCCACATGAGCCCAGTTTTTTTTTTGGTTTGGGTTTTGAAACTTGAACCCAGGTCCTCTTGCCTGCAAGGCAAGCGATTTACAAACAGAGCCATCTCCCCAGCCCAAGAGAAACATTTTTAAAATCATCTAGACGAGTGGTTCCCACCTCCCTCCAATCTCCAAACCCTAAAGAACCCTGGGGGAGGAGGTGGTGGAGATCAGAGAGGTCCAAGGCCCTTCATGTGTTAAAACTAAGTCAAAGGGTCAAAGCTACAGCAAAGATGGTCAGGTGCCCTTCAGGAGCCAAGCTCTTGGGCAAAGGCTTCTGGTAGAGAAGCACCCCTTAAGGATGAGATCTTGGCAAAGCAAAGAAGGAGAAAACAGGCGCCAGCTCCCAAGACAGGCGAAGGAGCAGAGATCTGATTCTAAGGAGGACAGGACCTTACTGAGCCAGGGTGGGGACTTCGGGGAAAGGAGACAGCCACCTTCCTGCAGAAGCGCAGGAGCAGCGATTTCCCCGAGGTGACAGGGACAGGAGTCGCCTGCTCCAACGTCGCCCATTTGGAATCGCAAAGCAAGCATTTTCCACCCTTAATGGGGGACCCAACCAATCCGAAAGACACCCTATTTCTCTTTGTCTTTTTCCCTTGCCAAGTCAGCGGGCTGACTGAGCTCCCCCGGGTGATTAATTTTCCCCTTGACACCCTGGGGAATGAGACATTTGTCCCAAGGGTAGAGAGACAAGGAGGCAGGTCTCAGTGTGACTGAGCATGGAACTGCCGCAGGTGCAGGCCTGGCTCTCCTTCCTTGACACCCACAGACAGGGATTCCCCACCCATAGTGGGGCTGAGGAAACTGCTGGACAGTTTACCCTGCCAGGAAGTTACCAGAAGACACCAGAGGCAGAACGAAGAGCTCTGGACCACAAAGCAGGGGACACTGACACCCCTGTGGGGACACAGTAGTCTTGGTGGATGGGACTCAGACTGAGCTAGTTGCTCGCTCCAGAGCTGCTAAGTTTCAAGATAAAGCCAATTAGAAAACAGCTCCTGTAAGGTCATGGGTAGAGCTAAGTGTACTGTCTCTGGGTCTCGCTTCTACTGTGGCCTGCTCATGACCTGCAGCATCTCTCAGGCTGAATTCACTAGGTTCAAATCCTGCACTGGTCACTTACAGGCTGTGGATTTGGGACAAGTCACTTAACCTCTCTGGCTCCCACCTCCTTACCTCTCCTGTAGCTCCCACATGGCAAGCCAGCTTGATGGCACAGGCCTGTCATTCCTGCTACTCAGGGAGACTGAGACAGGAAGATTACAAAATCCAGGCTCACATGGGCTACAGAGTGAGTTCAAGGCCAATCTGAAGAACTTAGGGAGAACCTGTTTCAAATAGAAAGTAAAACGAGATCTAGGGGTATAGCTCACTGGTAGACAGCTTGCTGGGCATGCCCAAGAACCTAGGTCTAAATCCCAGTACCAGGGATGGAAGAACTATGAGGATAGTGCTGACACACCTAGTGGGTGCTTTCTGTCATGCCTAGTGTGTGCTTACATGGGCTGAACAGGGTTGGACTCCCTCAGACTTGAGCCTTTGGTTTTTGGTTTTTGGTTTTCAAGACAGGGTCTCTGTTTGTAGCCCTGGCTGTCCTGGAACTCACTCTGTAGACCAGGCTGGCCTTGAACTCAGAGATCTGCTTACTAATGCCTCCCAAGTGCTGAGATAAAAGCCATGAGCCACCACACCCAACTTGAGTCATTTTCAGCTTCCCTAATCCCTCTGACACAACGTATTTAATATGTATGATTCAATAGATTCTGTCTTTTAATTTAGTTTGGTTCAGAACCTAGTGTGGTGTCACACAACTCTCATCCCAGTACATGGGAGACTGAGACAGGAGCTGGAGATGACTCAGTGGTTAAGAACTTCTACTGCCCTTGCAAAGGAGCCAGGATCAGTTCAAATCACTCAAGCCAGCTCACAAACACCTGAATCTCCAGATGCAGGGAATCTGAAGCCCTCTTCTGGCTTCCATGTGCACCTACATGTATGTGGTACACATAAACTCACACAGGCACACACACAAACACATAGACAAACAAACAAACAAACAAACAAACAAACGAGTTCAAGGCCAGCCTGTGCCACATAGTAATTTCCAGGCCAACACGAGTTACATGAGATCCAGTATCAAAAAACAAAAAGCAAATAAACTCATTTTAGAAAGATACTTCTGATCTTAAATGGGAAAGTATCTAAATGCCTTAATAAGAGTGTAACAATAAAGGAGACATCACTAAAAGAAATCAGTACTGTAAAAGGAGAGACAAGCCCAGCTCCCTGCAGGGGTATCCAGACCTGGCTCTGCTGTGCTGTGAGTAAACTAGGGTTGTAACCAGAGATGATTGGTGCCCAAGGTCAGGCAATACCAACCTGAGTCCTGCACTGGCCGAATTCAGAAGAGAGTCATTCCAGGACCGGGTGACATCCAATGCATGCAGCAGTGAAAACCCTGTGGGTAAGCCCTAGAATCCTTCACCCTGGAATGCTTGGGTGAGCAGATGGACACAGGCTTAGAGAGAGAGATAGACTGGTGGAGAGAGGGAGGGAGAGAGGAAGAAAGAGAGGGGTAGTTGCATGGATGGATGAGAGGAAAGATGAGAGGAATAGGTGAATAATAAATAAGTAATGAATGCATGGATGTGTGTGGATGGATGGATGGATGAATAGATGGATAGATGGATGGGTGGGTGGATAAAAAGACAGATGAGCAATAGATGAATGGCAGATTATGAATAGATAGATGGATGATATATGGATATAGGGATGATGGATATGAATGGTGCGTAGATGGATGGATGATGGATGATGGATGAATAGGTCAGTGGATAGGTGGGTGGGTGGATGATGGATGTTGGATAGATGGATGATGGATGGATTGATGAATGGATGATGGATGGATGATAGATGATGGATGGATGGATGGATGGATGGATGATGGATGGGTAGGTGGATGGATGGATGATGGATGGATTGATGAATGGATGATGAATGGAGGATGGATGGATGGATGGATGGATGGATGGATGGATGGATGGATAGGTCGATGGATAGATGGGTAGGTGGATGGATGGATGGATGGATGGATGGATGGATGGATGGATGGATGGATAGGTGGGGAGATAGATGGGTGTGTGGATGGGTGGATGGATGGATAAAAAGACAGATGAGTAATAGATGAATGGCAGATGATGAATAGATGAATGGATGATGGATATGAATGATAGGTAGATGGATGATAGATGGACAATGGATGGATGGATGGATGAATGGATGATGGATGAATGGGTGGATAGATATAGGTGGATAGATGATGGATGAATGAGTCGCCCAATCATAGAATCAAATAAACAGATGGCCATTCCTAAGTTTCCCAGACCAGCAGCATGCACTTCTTTCATCTGTCTAACATTTGGGCACCTTGATTCTCTATATTCTTCACACTTCTAGTTAGACCTGTGGGGCTACAAGGTGAGGATGTCAATGGATGCGGTACCCAGGCCCACTCTACCCACTGGGAGCCATCACAGTAAGCTGTCCTTGAACCTTAAAAAGGAGCATCCTCATTTAAGGTCATGATTCCTCTCAAGAGCATTTTGCCATCTCATCCCAAAGTTCAGAGTCACAGCCACACCCTCAAATTCCAGAACACATCACCCACACACACTCTAAGATCGTAGCACCCGCCTTCCTGATGTGTAAGGGACGTGGTTGCAGTACACCAGAAACCATCTCCACAGATGTATTCCTTGCATCTGTGAGAAGCAGGATTTGGACCAACATTTTGTGAGTGAACAGCTGGGGTGTAGAGCTGCCTCTGGTTCACAAGGGGGACCAATCACTAGAGAGCGCAGGAAGCAAAAGCAGAGAGGAAGCCAGGGCCCGCCTCTGCTCAAGCCCTCACAGTCCAAAGCAAACAAACAAGGACAAGGAGAGAACTCGGGAAGCCAGCAGGTTGTGCATCAGCACCTGACACCATGGCAGGGACTCCTCATAGCCTAGGAGCCACCTGGTCTCCATGTTGCAGAGAGCTATCCCTCTGGTGTGCAGCTGAAGCAGAGGGAGCCTTCGGGTGCTTCTTGGCAGGAGTAGGAAAGATCTGGGACTCATACCTTTAGCCAGCAGAGGCTCCTCTGAAGAGGGGACCAGAGCCACATCTTGCTGATGGGGATGACAGGCAGGGATCTGCAGTGTTAGAATTTTGCATGATTCTTCCTGTTCCTGGCTAGGAAGGCTGGCAGGGTTGGCTGCAAGCCCTGTCCCTGGAATTTGCTGTCTCAATTAGGATCCAGGATGAGTACAACATCTGACAGGGAGATGGAGAGGCACAGAAAGAAGCTGGGATGGATGGCGTCCAGTCAGGCTGGACTCCAAGAAGCAAAGAGCCAACGACAGGACATCAGAAGAGGCCTCAAAGCCCCACATCTTCTCCTGCTAGGGAGCAGGGAGAATGGAACCAAGGCCAGGAGCCCGACCCAGGCTGGGCCAGCTCTGTCCCTCCTACCCAGGTACCAACTCCGGTGGCCACCTACCTTGTGCCTGGGAGAATGCTAAACATTTGAGATGCAGTATCTAATCTTCCTGGTAACGGTTGCAAAATAGGCATTCATTCATTCGTTCACAGATTCATTCACTCCCACAAGGATTCCTGAAGTCCATAGAAGCCCAGGTCCTGTCTTGCTTGCATCCTGGGGAGTGAGTGTTCTTTCTAGACTGACTCAGCCATCTACTTAGAAGACGCTGGAAACAGATATAAGTATGGGGGTTGGAGGGAGTCTCCAGAATAGCGAGTGACATTTGAACAGGACAAAGAAGATTAAAGTCATATGGATGAGGGAAGGGTGGGCAAGGTCAAGGGAAGGCAATGCAAAGGCCCTGGGGTGGAAACAGCTTCATCACAGGACCAGGGCGGCTAGCTCATGGGAGCAACAGCATACTGTGAGGATCGGAGCAGGAGATATCAGTCAGCAAAGCTGAGCCTGGCTGTGGGGAGGATCTAAGGTATGGAAGGTGTGAATTAAGGGGGTGACATATAACCAGACTGATGCTCAACCAAGGCCCTTTTGGCAGGGTGCTGGGGGAAGTATGTGAGCCCAGGGTGGATTCGAATGTCTTAAAACAAGGGAAGAAGATGGTAGCTTGGACCAATGAATACAAACAGAAGAAATATAGGACTTGAATTTCTGTTTGGAGATAAGAGCCAAGGGGGGGCAAACAAAAACTTAAGAGAGCAACCTGATCTCTCTCTCTCTCTCTTTCTCTCTCTCTCTTTCTCTCTCTCTCTCTCTCTCTCTCTCTCTCTCTCTTTCTCTCCTCTCTCTCTCTTCATCCCTCCTCCTCCCCTCCCCCTCTCCCTGCCTCCTCTTCTGTCTCTGTCTCTGTCTCTGTCTCCATCTCTGTCTGTCTCTGTCTGTCTCTCTGTCTCTCTCTCTCTGTCTCTCTCTCTCTGTCTCTCTCTCTCTCTCTCTCTCTCTCTCTCTGTGTGTGTGTGTGTGTGTGTGTGTGTGTGTGTGTATACAAGTGACTCCAAACGCCAGAAGAAGGTATCTGATTCCCTTGGATCTCTTATGAGCCATCCTATGTGAGTTCTGAGAATCAAATCAGGATTCTCTAGAAGAGCAGCAAGACCAAGTGCTCTTGGTCTTGATCCATCTCTCTAGCCCTCTTAGTTTGTAAGACAGAGTCTCCCACTGGACTGGGGCTCACTCATTAAGGTAGGCTGTCTGGCCAGTGATCCCCAGGGATACTCCTGTCTCTGCCTTCCCAGAGCTGGGTTCCAAGCACACTCCACCATGATTCCTTTCTTCGCCTGCTTGCTTGGAACAGAACTCAGGGCTCCCTGCTTGCATAGGAAGTGCTTACCCAGTGACCTTCCCTGCACCCCCTCCCCATAAAGGTTCTCTGTCAGGAATTGTATTGGGCCTTGCGGCCCTCATAGCCGTCTTTCTGTCACAGTGTTTTCAGAGCAGTCAACACTGTGTACAAAGGGGGACTGGTGCGTGCCAATAAAACTTTATTTACAAAGACAGGTGGTTGGCCATGAGGACGATTGTTTGCTGACTTTGTCTAAAATAAGCTGGAACCGTCTAGGTGAGATGGCAGATATTTAGAATTCCAGAGCTTACAGTAGCTATGGCAGGAGAATCGTCATGAGTTTGAAAACACCCTGGGCTATATTACAAGATCAAAAAACAATGCATAAATAAATAGTTCAGTGTATAAAAACAGAGACCTTAGCATCCCCACCTAAGCTAGGAGACCCCCCAACTCTGCAGAGAAACCCATCTTAAACCCTCAGAGAGGCAGGAGTTGAAAGGAGCCCTGCTGGCTGGTGACTGGACCTCGGGAGGTGGGCAATCCTCGGTATCCCGAAGCCATTAGCATCACAGATGTGCTCTGTTGATGCCTCCAGACTGTTGGCACTCTTCGTGGTCCCAGGGGGGAGAATGGAACACAGATGCTCCTCCTAGGCAGAAAACGAGTGGGGAGCTGGAGGCAGAGTTGGGGCGGGCAGGCTCACCCCAGCCTGTCATTTACATAGAGAAGGTTGCCCTGCCCATCCCTGCTGTAGAGTAGACCTTGCTTGAGTCTGTTTGAGGGTTGTGAGTGTTTTTCTCTTTAACTTTCTTCTTAAGCTTGCCATAAGCACTTCAGCACAGGCTGGGTCTTTGAGCTGTTCCTACCTTTGCTGAGAGGACAGCCTTAATTCTGGTTAAGTCACAGATTCCTTCTCTTTCCCTTGCCCATTCCAAACAGGGTTTCCATGTAGCCCAGGCTGGCCTCCAACCCTCTGGTAGCAGAGAATAACCTTGAACTTCTGATTCTCCTGCTTCTGCCTCCTGGGTGCTGAGACACCAACTGGTCTATGCCTTGCTAGAGATGGAACCCAGGGGTCAGTACTAAGCTAGATGAACACTCTTCCAACTGAGCTATCTATATCCCTAACTTTATTTATTTATTTATTTATTTATTTATTTATTTATTTATTTTTGCAAAGTCTCGCTATGTAGCCCAGGATGGTGTCAAACTCCCAATCTGATCCTCCTGCCTCAGCCTTTGAAAGCCGGTGTGAGCCACCAGTGTTTGCTTCAGATTCCCTTGACTCAGGCAGTAAGAAGGAAGCGGCATCTGCCTGGGTTACTGGATGCTTTCCCCTGTCCCCCACACTTGCACTGCCTCAGACTCCCTGGGGGAATTCAAAACTCCCCATTGCCAGGCCATCCCCCAGGGATTCACCATAGCCATCCAGGATAGGATTCAACTGTTGGTCTGTTCCAGACAGTATGAGTGGGTCACAGAACCTGGACACTGGGTGGTCCTCTGCTGGGACAGTTTGGCCTGCAGGGGACATTGGTGACGTGTGGAGATACTTAGGTGATGACCACTTTGGGTATGGGGTAGCATCCCTGGTTAGAGGCCAGGAACCTCACCACCATCTTCCAGTGCACTGCACAATCCCACAACACGGAAAGATGGACACATGTCAAGACAGACCCAGGGAAGGAACCGACACCTGACAAGACAGGAAAAGACCCAAACAGGCAGCTCTGACGCAAAGGAGTCAATTCAATGCAAAGGACTTATTCCTTGGTGTTAGAGAAACTGGGAGCTCAGGCAGGGACATGGAGGGAACACGGACATTGCTCCACGGTCTCATAAGAGACAGCAGCTGGAGAGCTGGGTGACTGGAGCCTGACCTAGTGGCTGGCAGCTCTCCAGAAGAGGCTGGTACCACAGAAGATTAACTGCCTAGAAAGCTGTCCTGGTGGGCAGAGGTGGTGTGCCGTGGCTTCTCCATCCTCCCAGCCTGCAGGCAACAGCCCCCAGTACAGGATAGAACCGGAATCGGCAGAGGGCTGGCAACTTTCAGACACAACCTTTCCGCTCACATTCTAGAGCAGTGGTTCTCAACCTTTGTAATGTTGCGGACCTTTAAAACAATTCCTCAGGCTGGAGAGATGGTTCAGCGGTTAAGAGCACTGACTGCTCTTCCGGAGGTCATGAGTTCAGATCCCAGCAACCACATGGTGGCTTACAACCATAAGTAATGAGATCTGATGCCCTCGTATGGGTGTCTGAAGACAGACAGTGTACTTACATATAAGAGTGAGCGGGGGAGCGAGGGGGCAGAGCAAGAGGGAGAAGGAAAGGGAAAAAAAAACAAACAGTTCCTCATGTTGTGGTGACTCCTCCCCCCCCCCAACAATGACTATTTTTGTTGATACTCCATTAACTGTATTTTTGCCACTGTTATAAATGTAGGCTAAACATCTGATATTTCTGAGGGTCTTAGGTGACCCCTGTGAGATGTCACCACAACCCACATGATAACACTGTAACCACTGGACCAGCTGAGAGTACCTCCTCCATAGAGGAGGAGTCAACAGAAACCTCTGTGAAGCTTAGATGAGAAAAATCATGTGACCATGGAAAGCAGAGCATCCCAGGCAGAGAAATAGCATGTTCAAAGGCCCTGGGGTGACAGAACCTAGGAGAAGACAGACTAACAAAAAGGGCCAAGGTCTATGGGTCTCATAGACCCCAGTTCTAGTTTAAGAGACACACAAGGGTGTGTCTGGGCACAGTGGGACATGTCTCTAATGCCAGTACCTAGGAGATGGGGGAGGCAAATGGATCAGAAAATAGTGGCCAGCCTTGGCTACATGTTTAAACTAGAGATCAAAACTGGATGACTAAAAAAGCTAAAAGAAGCCATCCAGTCAGGAAAACACTTGCCTCCCTTATGTGATGACCTAAACTACATAGACCCCCAGAAGCCACACAAATGGCAGGCAGTGATCAGATGGAAAGCAGAGATAGGCGGTTTCCCAGGGGTTTGCTAATCAGGTAGGTTACTTGGTGACGGTCCACACCAATAGGAAAGCTTGTCTCAAAGAATGCAGAAGGTGCCCAGGAGCCAGCAACTTCTGACCTCCACATATGTACGTATGCACACACATGTGATGAAAGGGGAGGGGTGAGTCCTGAGCCTCACCTGCCCGGTTCCCTGGGTCTTTGAATCTGTACTTCCTGTGCTATGGAAATAGAGACCACCCTGGATGGATGAAACATGTCTTCAATCCACTTGAACTTGTTAATTCTCCTATTCTCTGAGCCCCACCTCCCCCAAACGAGGGTCCATTATAAGACTGTCAATCTTTCATCTCCCCAAGATTGAATACATATTTCAAATACTAGCCTTCCATCTCAACTTTATAACACAGGGAACATTTTAGTATATAAAAATCAGAAAGGACAAAAGCCCTAAAGTGGTTCAATGTCGATGTATCAACTTATTAGCTCTATGCAAAGTTCCCTTCTCTATCTAGATACTCTCCCCATCCCTCTGAGGACAGCTGGCTGTCCCCACAAGCCCTGGTATCTCTGTCCATCCCCACAGTTACCTAGAAAACCAGAGAGAGTCAGAGTCAAGAAGAGATCCAGCCCAGCCCTGTGACCATTGTCAACAGCACGCAGCACAACACTGGTGACCTCTACAGCAGTCTGTAATGATGTCCTCTTGGGTAGCTGCCTCTGAATTAGAGTGAGAAATCTGTGGCACAGAGAACTGAAGCAATTCCCCTATGGTCACACAGCACATAGGTGGTAATTACAGGATTCGAACCCTAGCAGGATTAACTCTTTGTCCACAACTTTTAACTTTTCTGCTTTGCTGCTTAGATTTTTCCCCTTCCAAGCAGGAAGTGGCATTGCTGCATCGAATGTGCCTTTTGAAGCTATACGTGTCTCCAAGATTTCTATTGTGACTTCATGGAAGGTTATATTACCGGGTGCTGGGGGAGGAGCAGCTTGCAAAGGCTGGAGGTAGGGATAGGGTGGGAAGGACAGTTCAAGGTCAGAGGGGAGACAGGTTCAGAGGGGGACCTGAGGATGAATTTAAAAGCCAAGCCTTATTCATGAGATGACTTCTCTTCAAAAAGCCCCTTGTCCCTGCCCCTGAAGGGAAAGGACAAGACGGTGACACCCTGCCAAGCCTCTGTAGATTCTTCTCAGAGATCAGCTTTCTCTTAGCAAAGTTGTCCTGTATCCTGGCCCCGTGGTGTGCCAAGTGCAGGCATACAACTGGGAACCAGGCAGATGTCCAGGACACATGTCACCCAAACACATGTGGCCGGTACCCACGGGGTGGGGAAGAACACAGCGCCTAGACAGATTGTGTTTTAAGGCACTTGCTCTAACTCCAGATGTGTCAGAGCTGGCTGGACCCAGACTCCTGAACTCTCTGGGACTTCATAGACACTGGAGGGGATTGAAATATACACACAGAATTTCATCTCAATGAGGCGTGGGTGTGGGTGTTTAAACCCTGCCCACGGGGGTCAAGCATGCTCAATGGACAAAGAAGGAAAGGCATACAAGCAAGGAGTAGACTGCAGTGAAGAGCCTGGACTAACAGTTTAAGGCTGGCCGAGCTAGAGCAGGAGGGCAGGGGAGGGCAGAAGGGTCAACTGAGGACAACCCTTCAGCTGTAGAAGGCCTAGCTCCTTAGCTGGGAGACAGTGTTTAAATTCTCTCTCTCTCTCTCTCTCTCTCTCTCTCTCTCTCTCTCTCTCTTTTAGGTTTGCTTAACTTTTGATGTTGGATCTCAAGTAGTGTAGGCTGACCTCGAACTCACTATGTACCTGAGGCTGGCCTTGAACTCCTTATCCTCCAGCTTCCAGCTTTTAAGTGCTGGGACTCCAGTTATGCACAACCACACCTACCAACATACACACACACACACACACACACACACACACACACTTTATCCCTAGGCTGAGAAACTGAAGACATGAATCCCTACTGCCTGGGTTGACTGCTGGAACTTTCTAGAATCCCATGGTTAGCTGGACATCCCTTCCTACAGTTCTCTTGTGTCCTTTCAGCAGCCTGAAAACCAGCTCCAGCACAGCAGAGCCTCAGTTTCTCCATCAGTCCCATGAGGATGGTGTTTTTTGACTCCCGGAAGAGGTCTGAGAGAGCAAGTGTTCTCTGGGTTCCAGAAGAGAAGACTCGAGGCTAGGCACCAGCCACCCCACCTCTCCCTCCTGAACCATCGGAGAAGGTTAGAAGTAGGTACCAGGAGAGGTGCTGGGCCCTGGCTGGTACCTTCTTACCCTGCACTAGGTAGTGGAAGAAGTCCCAGAGATGGGGCCAGCAGGCATGGTGTTGAGTCGTGAAGGAGGATAGAGAGCAGGGCTCGGGCTCAGAGTGGGACATCTTGCCTAGAAAAACCAGGCACACAAAGACTGCAGCAGACAGCGGGAAGAGCCCAACGCAATCCTTTAAAAAAAACAACAGCTCGATGACAGATGCCCTCCTCGAGAGAGAGTGGCGCTGGGGCCCTGGCCCTTTTCTTCTAATCACTTAAAGACCCCCAAGAGGACGAAGGGGACTCAGGCACAGACCCCTCCTCCCAACCCTCTCTACGCAGAGGTCTTTAAGAGACTCTGGCTCCTTAAAGAGGGCGCTTAATGGGATGCGGCAGAGCTTCAGGGTGACACCCTTCTGGTCCCAGACAAGGGTCATGAGAAAGGAATTGGTTCTGGAGACTCAGCACATGAGCTCCGCCAGCACGGAGAACGCCCGCCCAGCCTCTCCTGCCAGGAGCCCCGCGGCTGGCATGCTCCCTCCCTCCCTCGGCGTATTTATTCTGTGTGTCCCCCCCCCCATTGTCTGGGCCTCCCCCTCCACAGCCACCCCTGCGGCCCGCCCTCCGCCTGCACCCAACCTCCCTCATAATAGCATCCTTTTCACAGAGACAGATTGTCCAGCCTGGGGACGCACCTGAGGACTTGCGCCCCTTAACAAATGGTCTTTTAATTTTCTACCATAAGGGCAGGGGGAGGGGGGCACGGAATCAATCACACATCCATCTTCATCATCGCTGCCGAGGGACTCTTTTTCCTGGCTGACTGCCCCTGGGGAAGATGGGGTGAAAAGAGGAAGGGGGGGCAGCCCGTCGGAGGGGCCGTGGGGGAGGGGCAGCTGCGGGGAAGCTAGCGGTCTATCTCCACCCTGAGCACCTGACCTACAGGGAGAGATATAAGTTCAATCAAAACGAGCCAGGGAGCAAGGTGTTGCTGTGTAGGCAGATGGGGAAACTGAGGCCTGCCTAGTCTTACAGCAGGAATGAGAAAGAAAGCAGCGCACACAAGGCTCTTTGCTGGGTTTAGCTCTCCTTGGAGTCAGATGTTGGTCCCATCCCCCACTTTCCAGCCGTGCCTGGCCAACTCACTCCTTCAGCCTTCTCCTCAAAGTAGACTAAAAAGAAGGGCCACCTCCTAAGAATGTTACAAAGACTGAGTGAGATTGACCAAGGGCATGCTGGGTAGGCCCAGGCATTGAGGGAGTCTGGGATACAGGAAAGCTATATGATCCTTGAAGGTCCCTGTAAAACTTACAATAATAATTGCGATGAAGATGTGAAGATGTGGTTTCCTGGAACCTGGGATGCTGGTGTCTGCTTTGAGACCCACTATGCTCTGCACTGTCTTTCCTGCTTCCTTTAGGCATGCCCTCCCACAACCCCTTAGGTCCCTCTCTGTTCCAGCATCATCTCCCCAGGGGTGGGGGAGGCCTTTCTAGAATAGCTTCCCAATGTCAAATAGCTCCAGTTTCTTTTTCTCTAGAGCATAGACCATGGCCTATCACTATGTGTAAAATGTTACATATGTTTGCATGGTCTGTATGGATGTTATGTGTGTAACAAACACATAATGTCTGGGTAGGTTCTGAAGGCATAGCGGGTGCTGGCTCCTTTACTCTTTATATGATCCAGAAAACGAAGACAGCTGTGTGATATTTCTCCGCTGAAGAGTTAGAGTCTCCCAGATAGATCCACGGAAGGATCTACATTTGATGACATCCAATGATGCCAGATTGTGACTTCTATTCACCATTCCAAGCTAAAAGAACAAGAACTCTTGGAGACATGACTAGTGACTGGGCAGCAGCAGGGACCATGCCAGAGAGGCTAAAATGTACCACCTGAGCTACACAGGCAGTTAAAGCTGGAAAATGATGGGGCAGGGGTTAGGACAAGACAGCAGCAGGAAATGGCTTCCCTTGGTCAAATGCAAGGCATCAGAGTGGTCCTAGGCAAAGACTGCTGTCATCAAGTGAACCTCTGCAGCCATGAGTAAGTGGATGGATGGATGGATGGATGGATGGATGGATGGATGATAGATGAATGGATAGATGGATGGATAATTAATTAGATGGATGGATGATGGATGATTGGATGGATGGATGATGGATGGATGGATGGATGGATGGATGGATGGATAGATGATTGGATGGTTGGATAAATGGATAGGTAGTTGATTGGATGGGTGAATAAATGAATGGATAAATGGATGGGAGTACAGATGGACAGATGGATGCATGGATGGATGCATGGATGCATGGATAGATGGATGAGTGAATGGATGCATGGATGGATGGATAATTTTCCTCTTTACAGAGAAAAGCCATCTGATAAACCCAACAGGAAAGCTGGAGTGAACAAATATGTTTTTAGGAAATGTAGTCTTGGACCCCAGCAAAATCTCCAAAGGTTATCTCAAAGTCTGAGAGCCACAGTGTTTGTGTCACCTCAAAGCATTGCCCCAAAAGGTACTTCTTAATTACAGAAAAGAGTAAAGCTCCCACTGGGAAGCCCCAGCAGGCACCAGCTAATCCCTGGCCATGACAGAATCCACAGCTCAGGCCTCCTGGCACTCTACAGAGGGATGAACATGCTAGACAGCTGCACAGGTCTCACTAGAGTCAGAGTGGCTTCAAACACAATCTCTTTTGTTTTGTTTGGAGACAGGGTCTTGCATAGACCAGGCTGGCCTTGAACTCACAACCTCCTAAAAATGACCTTGAACTTCTGATCTTCCACCCTCCACCTCCCAAGGGCTAAGATTATAGGTGTGTACTACCACACTCCGTTTACACAGAGTTGTGCACGCCAGGGGAGCACTCTACCCACTGAACCACAGCCCTGGTTCTAGCCCAAAATGCAGGCATTCTGAAAAACATCTTCCTGAGCAGATGGTCTGGAGGCTTGAACCCTGAGAAACTCTGAGATGGAGAGCACAGATCTGTTCAAAGAAACCTGAAGGAATGTAGCAACTGAGTACCCTGCCCAACAGGACATGGGTGTCTGTACCTTCACATACAAGTGTTCAGGGCACCGGGCATGGGCCCAGTGAGTGTGCTAACTCTAAGCTCTAAACTTACCCCTAAGGATGGATTCTGCTACTGATCCTAACTAGGCATGCAATCATGGCATCATGTCCTAATGCTCTCCTAACTCTGAGCATCCTTCTGGGACTTTATAAAGAAATGTCTTTGTGTTGTGTGATAGGAAACAGGTAGTGAGATCCTCTGGGGTGGATGGAACTGGTGGCTAGATGCTCTCGGCAACCTACTCTCAGAAAAGGTTTAGAAAAAATAACGAGACCATGGGGTGGTGGTGGTGCACTCCTTCAATCCTGGCACACGCACTGGAGGCAGAGGCAGGTGGATCTCTGTGAGTTCAAGGCCAGCCTGGTCTACAGAGCAAGTTCCAGGACAGCCAGGGCTACACAGAGAGACTTGTCCTGAAAAATAAATTAATTGATTTTAATTTATTAATTGATTTTTTTTCAAGTTCTTTGCACAGTGGTGTGTAAAACTTGAAGAAGAAAAGGTAAACTGAGCTTAGCACTATGGGGTAGTTGTGAAGGGAAGTCGGGTCCCAGCCAGCACTCACATCCTAGGACACCCATATCCCAGCCTCCCTGTCCACCTGCCCAAAGGCCAGCAGAGGACAGTTTTTGACTGTGAGGTTGATTGTTTTAGAGGTATTGGGTGACAACTGTTTGTTATTATACCTCGCTGCTAGAACAGTGGCTGGTATACAGTAGGCACTCACTAAATATCTGTTGCACAAATGTATTACAGAGAGCCCACTCCAAGAGCTGAGGGAGGGAGGGATTTGCAGGCAGAGGAGCCTCAGCAGTTCGTGTGTCTTGCTGCTGGGGTCCAGGGAGTTTTCATAAGAAAAAGGCTTTAGGGAGGAAGCAACACAAACAGGATAGGAAACTAAGTCCACAGACTCTCCATCTCGGCTGACTGTGCAGTCTCAGGCCTGACCTGAAGAACAGAATGGTGTTTACAGCTGGGGCCCTTTACCTGGGGGAGCACAGAGTAAACAAGGCCCAAAGACAGTTAGGAGGGAGGGAGATGGGGGCAGGGAGAGGAAAGGCAAGGAAAGAAAAAGGAGAGACAAAGACAGAGACAGAGGAGAGAGAGGGGGGAGGGAGACAGAGACAGAGAGGAGAGAAAGAAGAGAAAAGAAAGAGAGAGACAGAGAGGAGAGAAAGAGACAGAGACAGAGAGAGGAGAGACACAGAGGGGAGAGAAAGAGACAGAGACAAAGAGGGGAGAGAGGCACAGAGAGACACAGAGGAGAGAGAGAAAGAGAGAGGAGAGACAGAGAGGAGAGGGAGACAGAGGGGAGAGAGAGAGAGGAGAAAGACAGAAAGGAGAGAGAAGAGAGACAGAGAGGGCGGGAGAGAGAGAGAGGAGAGACAAAAAGGAGAGAGAGATAGAGAAAAAGAGGGGAGAGAGAGAGGAGAGAGAGACAGAGAGGAGAGAGAAGAGACACAGAGGGGAGAGAGACACAGAGGGGAGAGAGGGGAGAGAAAGAGAGAGAGAGAGAGAGAGAGAGAGAGAGAGAGAGAGAGAGAGAGAGGAAAGGCAAAGGCCTCGGCTGTTCCCCCCCCTCCTCCCACTCCCTGTCGGGCCCCTCCTCTCTTCCCCTAAATCCATCCCTGAGGGAAGACCGCACTAGAGCTCAGGGAGTGCCGCCTCAGGGAGGGAACTGAGGGAGAAGGTTAATTAGATGTTTGCATCCAATTTACGTCTTGTTTGTGAACGCTCCATTCTCAGCTGCAGCCCGGGCGGCGCCCTCGCCCTCCATCGCACATCCCCGGAGTTACCGCAGCTCCAGAGCTGGTCCCCAGGTCAAAACGCGCCATTATCATTTTATCGCCGCCTCTCCCTCTGCAATTATGGAACTGAGCGCTGCCTCCAGGCCTGAGGTTGCTAGGGACCCTTCTCGCCCTCCCAGGACACCACATCTGCAGAGGCAGTTCTAGAGAAGCCCAGGTAGACAGGTGCCCATCCTCTTCAGTTGTTAGAACCACTGGGAAAGTCAGAGATCCTGCAACCCCAGAGGCCTGGAGGAGTGAAGACAGAAGCAGCTAAGGCAGGCGGGGGTCCAAAAGGGTCGGTCCCGTGGATTCCTGTTTGGCAGATGGACCGGTCTTTGGCCTTGGGGTGAGGTGGGCAGAGGAGATGAGATCCAGAAGGAAGATCACGAGGATGGACGGACCTAGCACGGGATACATATTAGTTTATATGAACCTGAGAATAAAGCCTGTGTTGGTTTGCTTGTGTAACCCCACGACAGGCATTGTGGGAAAGAAATGATGAAACCTGACACATAGTAGTGAAAGTAACCAACACCAAAAGTGGGTGAGGAAGGAGGAGGAGGAAGGAGGGGGAGGCAGAAGAGAGAACGAAGCCTCTAGAATGTGGGACTTTTATGCCTCTTGCCTCCTGAGTCCCCAGCACCTCACAGACTACCCAGCACGTCCTCAATTTGTGTTTGTTGAATGAATGAATGAATGAATGAATGGGCAAATGGATGACTAAACAAATTTGAAAATACACTCAATTTGACACCAACCGTCCACTGCCAAGTCCCCAGCCCTGCCAGGAAGTCTCTTTCTTCAGAGTAACCCCAGCCAGCTCCCTGTCATCCCCAGATCTCACCCCACACCCCATGGCCAATGCCTCCTTCCATTTAGGTTCCAGCCAGGGCCGACTGTGGCCTGTCAGTCACCTCAAGTCCGGAAGGCATGGACCAGAGACCAGATGGAGCCTTGTGCCCATTCTGCCTGTCGGGAGAGCCCCTGCAGGTGGGGTCTGGAGAAGGGGTTATTAACCCCTTCACTCCTGCCTGTCCTATCTAAGAGGGCTGTGATTCGGGTCAAGTGGGGGGGGGGCTTTCCTTCTAGGGAAGTCTCGAGTATTCTAACAACATCTGGACCTTACCACTCCTTAGGAGATAAAAATGTGGTTCTGCCTTAGTCTCCAAAGCTCCCCTCCCCCTCCCCCTTCCCCTCAAAGGAGCTTAAACACAGCTTATTTGCAGGCAGGGAAACTGAGGCCCAGATGGAGAAAAGTGTGAAGTCTCCAGACAGGTCTGAATCTTCCAAGGTCATGGCCAAGGGTCTTGCATGTCCCCAGTGGTGGTGCCCCCACAATATAAGGTCCCCTTGTCTTGCTGTGGCTTCCAGGCCCAGCCTCTTTCCTTGCTCCACTCTGAGGAGAAGGAACTTGAGCATAAGCCACAGGGGAGATGCAGAGGCCTCTGTTTGTGACATTCTCAAGTGTTGATGACCCTGCTTGAAGGTATGAATGTGACTCTCTGCCTCGGTTTCCCCTTCTTCTAGCCTTTGGTTTCTGTGGGCGGGAAGGTGAATTAGGCCAGAAGACGTCAGATGATGGTGGTATGGTCTGGGGATGTCAATGTCCATCAACGGGCTTTGTTGTGATGCTGGTAGTATCTGCCTCCAGCCCCCTTAGCATCTCTAAGAGACAGGATTAGAAATACCCCTGAGTTCCTCCCTGGAGATGAATGGGTGGGTAGGGGCATGCTGGACTCTAACTGGTAAGTTCCTAACTGTGTCTACCCCCACCCCTGCCTGCAGCACACAACCCCACTTCAGCTGGGGAGATCAGAAAGTCTCAAGCTGGGAGAAGGAGGGGAGGGGTCCTAATTGCTTCCATGATACTATAATGGCAGGACTATTAATAAGAGATTAAAATCCAATTCATAATGGGGCCTAATAACTCTTACTGCTGGGCCAGCAGCTGGGTGGGGTGCAGTAATGCAGCCTGCTTAGCCTCAGGGAGGGTCAGGATTCCGAACAGAGGGCATGGCCACGCAGGCCTGTTAGCCTGGAGTTAGGGAGGCTGAAGCAGGAAGATCCTGAGTTCAACAACAGCCTGTGGTACATAGCAAGACCCTATCTCAGAAAGAAGCTGGGGTCAGCAAGATGGCTCTATAGGTACAGTTGCTTGCTGCACAGGCCTGGGAATTTGAGTTCAGTCCCTGGAACCCATGAAAAGGTGGAATGACAGAACAGACCTCACGTCTCTATCCTCCGCCCCCGACATGTGCACCTTCACACGAACATACATAAACTAAATAAAGTTAATTCATTTAAAGGGAATAAACATTTGGACAGCAAATGCTGAGGGAAGAAGTAGAAAAAAGTTCCCGTGAGAACGGAGGATGGGGCGGCAAAAAAAACGAGATTAGAGATTCATCCTTACCGGTTGTGGCAAACCTCTAGCAGCTGGGGCAAGTCTTGGAGGCTCTCCGTGGGCTGCAGTCTGCTGCTGAGACAATGTTCAACCTCCTAAGCCACTAGCTGCTGGTGCTTCATAGACAGAAGCCTTAAGACACCAACATAGTGCACTGTCCCCAGCAGAAACCCACTGAGTCCTGAGCTGGTGTCCTAAACCAGCCACTTCTCAGCTGGAGGGCTCTGCAAGTGGTCATCTCTGCTCTCAGAGCCTTGGGTTTAAGAGGATTTAATTATGCACCTGCCTCCTGGTGTCAGAAAGGGGTTTATAGAGATCCACCCATGAGGGACAAGGTAGGGTAGATGTAGGAAGAAACCGGACATGAAAATTGCCCTTAAGAATGATGACTATGTAGTCACTGAGAGGGGTGCTCACAGCACAGCGGATAAACACACCTTTCCTGGGTTCCGATCCTGGCTCCAACTGGACTAGCTGTGTGACCTTGGACAAGTCCCATAACCTTTCTGTGCCCTCCCCTTCTCATCTAAAAATGGAGAGACTACTCACACAGCCATGGCAGGGCTACGCTGAGAAATCAAAAAATCAAACAAGTTGCAAATTAGCTCTTTTGAGCCATTTGTGAACCTAGATGTGCTTGAAGAGATTACTCTACGCGGGCTGCATGTGTCTGATTTTACCTGTCAATTCTATAAACAAAAGATGTGGACCAAGGAGGTGGTGCAGACAGTAGTGTGCTCGCCACACAAATGCAAATTTTGTTGGGTCCCCAGCACCTACATAAGGGAAAATCTGAGTGTTTTAGCATGTACCTGTAACCCCAGTGCTGGGGGACAGAGGCACAGTGCTAGGGGACTACAGGGCCTCCCCGGCCTGCCAGCCTAGGTTCGTTGGTGAGCCCCAAGTCCTGGTAAGAAGCCATAGCTCAGAAAACAAGGTAGACCTCTGGCCCCTGCATTGAATGTGATGTGTACACACACACACACACACACACACACACACACACACACACACCAGTGAACACACACACACAAGGATGTTTACAAAGACCATCTAAAATGTGTTGTTTTTCAGATAAGCAGTAATAAGTTAATAAACTATGCATGTAGCCTGCCTGACAACGAAGTGACCCTACTGCTGTGTCCTACCCAGTTGTCTCCAGAGAAACCCTGCCTGGTGTCCTCTCCCTAGAAATACAATAATAAAGACCCAGCCTCTTGATGGAAGCACAGGAGCATTCCACCATGAGGAAGGCAAGCCTCTGAACACTTTCCCTGGAGAGGAACGGGGATGGGGATTACAGGCCTGGGTCCCTGCTGCTGGCCTCAATGCACCAAGACACAGATGGTAACAATAGACCTAGTGAATTTATTGGGCCCCTGTCACAAAGCGATTTGGAAGAGAAACAGGTTGAAGATCAATGGGGAGTGGGCAGGGGAGTGGTTTCAAATGGCTTACTGGGGAGGGGATTGAAGGGATGGAAACCCTTGGCACATCTGGGTTAGTTGTGGGCCCAGATAAATCTCTTGGGAAGCCGGCCCCAATCCTGGTTGTGTAAAATGATTGTACAATTTGGAGAACTGAGAGTATGCACACACACACATGCACACACACACACATGCATACTGTGTGTGTTTGTGTGTACATGCATGTATGCGAATGTGTGTATATACTCACATGAGCACACATGCGTGTACACACAAATACACACAGTATGCATGTACATGGCACATGTGTGGCAAACAAGACAAAAATTGACCCAAGAGGAGTCAGAATACAAAGATGGGGAGAACAGTAAGACCCAGCCAGGGCCGCCTCAGCACTTCCTAAATACGAGGTTCCTGCTGCCGCCAGAGGATAGATGGCTACAAGCCCACAGCTTAAAGTCACAAGCATACATCACCCTACCTTCTTGTTGTAGAGGTCAGAAGCCCCCAATAGGTCCCAGTGGCTACTGTGTCAGCAGGACAGTGTCTATACACGGGCTGTAGAGCCACTTTGCTTCTGTTTATCTGGCTCCTCGAAGACACCTGCATCCTTCATTATCTCCCATCATAAAAGCCAGCCACAGAGTCACTTCTCTGTCTCCTGGTGAATTTGTTTCCCTCCTTACATCCCTGACATTCCTACCATGCACTGACAAGGATCCCTGGGATGTCACTGTGACCACCGTAATCCAGGAAGACTAAAGATCGTTGGTACCATATGCCAAGTCCTCACCGTGCACAGTGATTGCCACAGTCTTTTACTATCCATGCTCAGGCGAGCTCATTTCTCCCTTCTTACTTCCGGGAAACTGTGGACTATCCAACTGGAAGACCTAGAAGTCTGAAGGAGGAGGCCCCGGGACCCAGCTGAACTGTAAGTCATGCACCAGTTGATAAGCTAACAAACTTCACTCTCTGGCTCAAGTTTCCTGTTCTGTACCCTCAAGAGATGCTCGGTAGACATAAGATCCTGTCTCAGGAAGCCATCAGGAGGTACACCCCCTCCCCCACCGCATGCAGAGGGCAGGGGTTACAAGTGGTTCATCTTTAAGCCACAAAGTATCTTCTATCCATTGCTCCACCCCTGCCTGTAACGATTGAACCACAGTAGCCTGGGAGCCTTGCAGTCTGGGAAGGCAGCTCCTCTGTGAACAGCCAGACCGTGGAATCTTAGTTTTGCCAGTCCTACTGATGGCACTGCTCAGCTCCTGCAAAGCAAAAGCACCCAGGCAACATCCAAAGGACAAGGCACTGCTGGCTTCCAGTACAACTCTGCTGACACACACAAGTGAGGGTCAGCGTTGTCCAGGGTCTGCTCAAGTAACAAACAGTAAACTGGAGGCTGGGGCGACAGCTCGGCTGGTCCAGCGCTGGCTACACACACTCCTGGGGGCCTGAGTTCAGTCCACACCATTCACAGAAACGGCCAGGAATGGTGGTGTGTGCTTGTAATGTCAGACCCAGGAGTGACAGGAGGATCCCGGGGACCCAGGCTCAATAAGAGAGTTGGTGTCACAAAATGAGGTAAAGAAGAGATGAAGGAGGAGTCTGACATTATCAACTTCTGGTCTGGGGAGTCAAAAGCATGTGTGTGCACCTGCACATGGGAGAACATGAAAACACACACACAGAGAAAGACAGACAGACAGAGATAGAGAGAAAGAGAGAGAGAAAGACAGAGAGACAGAGAGAGACAGCAACAGAGACAGAGAGAGACAGAGACAGAGAGACAGAGAGAGACAACAACAGAGACAGAGACAGAGAGTGATAGAGACAGAGAGTCAGAGAGAGAGAGAGAGAGAGAGAGAGAGAGAGAGAGAGAGAAGAGAGAGAGAGCACAGGATGGGCTCATAAATGTGGACACATTATCCATCCAAAGCCCTTGGCATCCTGAACTTTCAACAAACACAGGGGAAGTATTTGTGCCAGGGCCGTTGGCACAGAAGCCTGGGCAGGGGGTGAGGCATGAGCCAGGGAGGCAGGAAGGACATTTTATTTGTTTATTTATTAAAAATATCTTTAAACACTGTCCATGTATGTGTGCATCTACCCATGTATGCGTGCTCGTGTGTGTGTGTGTGTGTGTGTGTGTGTGTGTGCATGTGCGTGTATCAGAAAGTAACCTGCAGGAGTTGCTTTTCTCTTTCCACAGCATGAGTTCCAGGACAGACTCCAGATCCTCAGAGCTGGCTGCAAGCACCTTCATGTCTGCACCATCCCTCAGACTTAACAGGAAGGTCATTTTAACCCAGGGATCATCAGGTACAAAACACCTAGAGGCAGGATCGCCTCTGATAGGGTAAGTATCAGTCAGGCAGCATAGTCTGACCTCAGGGTCTGGAGCTGAGAGGTGACAAGAGCCTCTCCAAAGCAAGAGAGTGGGGACTGAAGACTGAGAGCAGAGGTAGGAAGCCCAGTGGTCAGGAGAGATCCACGCCTCAGTCGAGGGAAGCAGAAGAGATTGTGGGAGGGGCCGTGATTCAGAGTCAGCGTTCAAGGTCTGGCTGATGGAATTGTCTAGTGGTCCAACTGACTCCGGTCTTGCTTTCTATTCCCCTGTGACTGACTCTGCCCACCCCCACCACAGGGAAAACAGCTGTCAAGATTTCTTCTGTTCTTGAGGATGAAAAAAAAAGAAGAAGGAAGGAACAAAGCCAACAACCTCTTAACTCATCAATACTGAGCCACGCCAATCTGTCCATCAGCTGACCGCCATCAAGAACTCCATCTCGGGTCTGACAGGACTGTAGAAAAGAGGAAAATGAAATATTTATAACTTCTTAAGGGACAAGGGCCTTCCCCAAGGTGAGAGCTTCAGGTCCAATCACATTGTAGCTCCTGTGACAGCACAGCCTCCCTGACTCGGGCTGACATCTCAGGGCAGAGGTCCAAGAGCTGTAGATCTGACACTCGCCTCAGAGAGACAGCCCTGATCTGAACCTGGTTGTTGACATCACTCAGCTGCTGTGTGACTCGGGGCAAATCAATTACCCTCTCTGAGCCTCGGCGGCTCTGTAAAATGGGACCACGAGATTACCCACAGGAAGATGAAGTGGGGTGACGTGTGTGAAGGCCCCGCGGTGTGAACGTGATGTGCATAGAAAGTAATGACAGGTATTTTCTGGGGTCAATCTCAGTAAGTAAGTAGGACTAACCAGGGGAAGGGCATACCAGGCAGGAGTGATCAGTGTAGGCAAAGGCCTCAGGGAGGAGAAGCCAAGGTGGTGAAGAACTGCAAAGCATAATGGGAAAGTCAGAGCTAATGTAACTTTGCTCTGCAAACTGAGATTGGGAAAGAGGCTGGAAGGCAGGACCCTCCAGCTTGGGGTGAGGAAAGGCAGAACTGGGCCTAATTGTGCTGCCAGGAAGTGAGGGAATCCTGGGAGATCTCAGGAGTGGGGGACTTTCCATCCGTGGGGTGGGGAGATTCATCCTCACTCCTAAAGGAATGGGGTCTACACAGCCAATAAAGCTCTACTCTGTGTGTTAGCCTATTACCCACCTGCCTTTCTTCCTGTACCAGTCAGTTGTTGATATAATAATGCTGTGTAACAAATAACCTCACAGGGACCAGCAAGGTGGCTCAGTCAGAAAAGATCTGAGTTCAATTCCCAAAACTTATGTGGTAGAAGCAGAGAGTCAACGGCTGCAAGTTGCTGCACACACACACACACACACACACACACACACACACACACACATTAAAGCCTCTGCCTGTGGAATATCCTTTAACACACCAATGACCAAAAGGAATCGAAAGGTCAAGTTTACCACCAGACAGGAAAGTGCCCTGCCTACACAGGGCACATGGAAAAGACCAAGAAGTGCAATTCTATAATAAGGGAGAAAGAGTACAAACTGAAGCATCCCCAAAACTTCATACAAACATGGAAAGACAAATGAACAGATGGGTGGATGGGTGGATGCTAAAGAGATGATAGCTAGACAGACAGACAGACACACAGACAGACACACAGACAGACAGATACATAGATACATAGATAGACACATAGATACATAGATACATAAATGATAGATACATAGATTATAGATACATAGATAGATACAGAGAGATACATAGATACATAGCCAATAGATAGATAGATAGATAGATAGATAGATAGATAGATAGATAGAGTCTTAGTTAAGGTTTTCATTGCTGTAGAGACACCATGACCAAGGCAACTCTTTTAAAGGACATTTATCAGAGTTGGCTTACATTCAGCCCATTATCATCAAGGCAGAAGCATGGCAGTGTCTACGCAAGCATAGTG
This sequence comes from Rhabdomys pumilio, assembly GCA_030674055.1. NCBI lineage: Eukaryota > Metazoa > Chordata > Mammalia > Rodentia > Muridae > Rhabdomys > Rhabdomys pumilio. The sequence goes on along the minus strand of JANHMN010000023.1, from coordinate 31,757,880 downwards.
CTGGAGAAGGAGCCGAGAGTTCTACAGCTTGTCCTGAGGGCAAACTGAAGACTGGCTTCCAGGCAGCTAGGAGAAGGGTCTCAAAGCCACACAGTGACACACCTACTCCAACAAGGCCACACCTACTCCAACAAGGCCACACCTACTCCAACAAGGCCACACCTCCTAATAATGCCACTCCCTGGACCAAGCATATTCAAACCACTATAGATGATAGATAGATAGATAGATAGATAGATAGATAGATAGATAGATAGATGACAGATATAGATAAGCAAATGACTCTGCTAGTTATCTTTTGTCAACATGACACAAACTAGAGTCACCTTGGAAGAGGTAGCTTCAAATGAAGAATTGCCTCAATCTGATTGGTCCATGTGGAAGTCTGTGGGACATTTTCTTGAGGATTACTGCAGAAGGGCTCAGCTCACTGTGGGAAGAGTCACTCTTAGGCAGATGGATCTGGGCTGTGTATGAAAAGTGGCTGAACATGAACTTAGAAAAGAGCCAGGAAGCAACTTCCTCCATAGTTTCTGCTTCAGTTCCTGTTTTGACTTCCTTCAGGGATGGATTATGACTTGAGAGTTGTAAGATGAAACAAACTCTTTCCTCCCCACAAGTTCTATTGGTCATGGTATTTATGGCAGCAGCAGAAAGCTAACTAGGACAGTGAGAGAGGAATAGATAGATAGATAGATAGATAGATAGATAGATAGATAGATAGATACATACATACATACATACATACATACATACATACCTGGATAGATAGATAGATAGATAGATAGATAGATAGATACATACATACATACATACATACATACATACATACATACCTGGATGGATACATACATACATACATACCAGATAGATAGATAGATAGATAGATAGATAGATAGATAGATAGATACACAGATACATAGATGCATAGATACATAGATACATAGATACATAGATACATAGATGCATAGATAGATACATAGATAGATACATAGATAGGTACATAGAAACATAGATACATAGATAGATAGATACATACATACATACATACATACATACATACATACATACATACTTGGATGGATACATACATACATACATACCTCATAGATAGATAGATAGATAGATAGATAGATAGATAGATACATACATACATACATACATAGATACATAGATAGATACATAGATACATAGATCATAGATACATAGATACATAGATAGAAATAGAAGATGGATGGAGGGATAGACAAATATATACGGATAGATGAATAGAGAGATGAAAGATGTATAAATGAATATAGACACTAGGCACAGAGATCAATATTTGATAGTTATGTATTCAGAAGCAGGCATATAAATGATCCTTGAGTAGGTAGTTGAGATATAGTAGCCTCTGTCCTCTGAGAAGCCATAAGGGGGCATTTCTCTAGCATCAAGACTGAGTGCACAGCACACGCCTTGTTTTCTTCTCCTAGTCTCCTGATGGTGGACTGTCAGTTGCCTGTTTGTCAACACGAGCCCCATTGCTGGGAACAAGTCCATGTGTTCTCCGTGTATGCCTGCGAAAGTTCAGCCAGCACCCTAGAACTGAGCAAGCCTGTCTGGACACCGTGAGCTTTACAGTTCTGCCAATACTTAGTGTCATGAAGTGCCAGCTTCCAGCTCCTCAGACTGGCTGTCCCCCGAGCCTGCACCTGGGCTGATCCTTCATGGCCCTCACTCTTTATACCATACTGTATTGTTACTATTTCCATGTGCATTTCTCAGAGAGCTAATGAGTCTCTTCTCCTGTTCTCTTGTCTAGAACTCACATCTTTCTGCCAAAGTTGTGAGTTAAATAGCTTCTCTCTTTTTGTTTTTGTTTTGGGTTTTGTGGGGGTTTTTTTGTTTGTTTGTTTGTTTTTTGTTTTTTTGTTGTTGTTGTTTGGTTTTTTTTGTTTTTTGTTTTTTGTTTTTTGTCAAGACAGGGTTTCTCAGTGTAGCCATAGCTGTCTATACACCAGGTTGGCCTTGAACTCAGAGATCTGCCTGCCTTTTCCCCCATCAACAGCTGGGATTAAAGGCGTGAACTACCACTACCCAGCCAGTTTCTCTCTTTTCTTCTAGAAGAGTTGATATAATATAATAACCCCTCACCTCTCGTTATCTTGGGCAGAATTCACCTGTAAATTCATCTGAACCAGGTGCCTTTTTGTGGTGGGGTGAGGCATAATTGCACAGAAAGTAACTCTTGGACGATGCTCAGCTAGCTTTGGTGATGCCTATCAGAAACACATGGAAGAGTTGATGCTTCCAGATTGGCAGAGAAAGAACAAAACTGGGTGGTCACTGAGTGTCCGGGTACAGAAAGACCGCCAGAGTGTGCTTTCAATATCACAGGCACAGTTAGTTCAGGTGACAAGAGATAGGGGCATGTGTTCTGCATCCCCCCCCCCCCCCCCCGCCTGGGGACTTTTGGTTTCCTGACAGGGTGTCATGTTAGGGCTAGCCTCAGACTCTAAGATCCACCTGCCACTGCCTTCTGTGTCTTGGGACCAAACGCTTATACCCCACGTTCTGTTTAGAGCCTGCAGGTGTTTGGTGTTGGTGCAGGATGCTATGATATCCTACACTGTGCCCAAGGTTTCCCTGTGCTTAGGCTGTGTTTCATATGCATATGTTTCTGTGTGTCCACCCATACACACACCTATGGCTCCCGTCCACCAGGATCTGCCAGTACAGCCGTGCACGGCACCCTCGCACACGCAGAGCTATTTATTTATCATTTATATTATGTGAACGTTACACTGTCTCGTGCCTGTGTGTCTGTGGTGACATTGATGAGGACAGGGTCTGGGGTGTCTCTTGGGGAGGGTGTATCACCTAGGCGGAGTGTCTCATTAGGTAAGTCTGTTTGTTAAACAAAAACGGGCAGATGTGCACACATGTGTGCGTGTGTGCGTGTGTGTGTGTGTGTGTGGAGGGTGTTCCCAACCCGTCTGTCTCCACAGACACCCCACACTGCTTCTGCCTGTTGGCGTCTGTCCCCTGCACCCACGCTGCCTCCTCTGCTCCCCCGCCCCTCCCCAGTCTGTTTGCAAAGACAGCGGCACAATGGGGCCTCGCGTGTGGACGTGTGCGCCTTCCTTTTTATTTTGCCCACTGTTCTGTGACAGCAGCAGGCAACCAGCTACCTCCTCTTCCACAGCGGCGCTCCTTTGGGGATATCAAGGGCAAGGCAGAGAAGGGTTACCTGGAGAAAAGGGTTGCTAGGCAACCAAACACCCACCACCCCGGAGCACCACCAACCCAAAACTCCGTTCCAGGCCTGCAACCAGATTAGCATATTAATGAGGCTGTAATTTCCCCCGAATTGTCTGAGCTGCGCACACTCACCTCACCGCACACTGGCCCAGGAGTTTGCTATGCAAATAAACTGGTTTTACACACTGCGACTTAATTAATCCATCAAGTCCATCCACCTCACAGGAAAGACAGACGAACTACAGATTAATGAACCCGTGTTTGCCTACCCTTCTCCCCCTGCTACAGCAAGCTGCCTCTCGCCTTTCTCTCTCTGCAGCCCCTCTTTCTTCCTTTCTCTCCCCTGTGGCCCACCTGGAGCCCCCCCCTTTTCATCCTCCATCCCAGCCTTCCTTGCACCCCCAGCCTCAATCGCTGACCCCTGCCTGGAACCCGAAAGTCCCCATGTCCAGCCTGGCCCCAGGGCTTTTCCAAAGCATCGGTCCCCTCTCTATCCCTGGCTGCCGGAGGAGCAGAGCCTTGGAAATGGAACGCTGTCTCTTTAACGAGAGGAGCGCGCAGGCTTTATTTTTGACTCATAGTTTAGCCTCGGCCCTGATATTCAATCAGCTGAATACAGAGTCGAGAAGAAGAGAGAGCGTTCTCCCCGCCTGCGTGTTAATTAGAAACGCCAGTCCTGGCTGCCGCCCACACTAATCAACTTTGTCCACATCTTGATGGAAGACACACACCCAGGAGGGGTCCTGGGGACCCTCGGGGACCCAGTAAGCTGAGCACAGGATGCAGAAGACCCCTCTGGGGAGGATGCTTTGAACATCGGACCGATTCCACCTTCATCTCTTTTTCTGTCTTCCTGGTTCGCCCCTCCCGGAGGGCTGTGCCACTGCCTCCAGGAAGCCTTCTCCGGTTGTCAGGGTTATAAATCTAAGGACGCCCCCATGTTAGAACATCTCTCCACCACTGCCCCGCCTAACACACGCGCGCATACACACCCACGCACACACTCACACACATCTTATTTCCTTCTTGTCAGTTTCTCCTCTGCTTGAGAGGCTTGAAGACCTGCACCATCCAGCCTCACTCATATGTCTCTAGCAACCTATGTAACCCTGTGGCTTTGTCTATGAGTTTAAAAGCACCTCCAAATATACTGCTTCCAGGCCCAGGGCAACCATGCCTCCAGCTTTTGCCTCCTCTTAATTCTGACCACCTGGCCTGAGGCTTGGCCAGGCCTTGTCTCCTGCCAGATGGAACTCCTTGATACAGCCCACCCTGAACTCCTTCTCCAGGACTCACCAAGGATGAGCCATCCTGCCCTGAGCTCCCTGTCCCTGTGGTCCTCAAATCTCCCGGTCTGTGGGCAAGGGACACCAGCAGACAGACCTCACAGTGCTGTGTGGCTATGAAGGCTCCAGCAGGAACTACATCTTTTCTGTTCCGTCAGAGCAGGGGGTGGAACCCAGGAGTACATTAACCAAATGCTCTACCGCTATGCTATACATGCCTAACCCAGGATCTGGATTTTGGGGGTTTTGTTGTTGTTGTTGTTGTTGTTGTTGTTGTTGTTGTTGTTGTTTGGTTTGGTTGGTTTTATTTTGTTTTTTTTGTTTTGTTTTGTTTTGTTTTGCTTTGTTTTGTTTTGTTTTTTGTTTTTCGAGACAGGGTTTCTCTGTGAAGCCCTGGCTGTCCTGGAACTCACTCTGTAGACCAGGCTGGCCTCGAACTCAGAGATCCGCCTGCCTCTGCCTCTCAAGTGCTGGGATTAAAGGCGTGTGACACCACCGCCCGGCTTTATTTTGTTTTAAATAGTTTGTTTTTTATTTTATGTGTGTTAGCATTTTGCTTGCATGCATGTCTGTGTGAGGGTGTCAGATCCTCTGGAGCTGGGGTGGCAGACAGGTGTGAGCTGCCCTGTGGGAATTAGATCTAGATTCTCTGGAAGAGCAGCCAGTGCTCTTAACCACTGAGCTGGTTAGGTTTTCTTTGGTTTTGGGGGTTTTCTTTTTAACTGTTTTTTATCAAAACCAAAGATATTTTCATTTTTTTTTTATTTAAAATTTAAAATAGCCAAAAACAAACAAATGAATAAATAAACAAGCAAAAACCCAATGGCTGAATGGTTGGTCTTTGGTTCATGAACAAAGGTCTTTTGTATGACTAAAACCACTTTTGCTGGGGCTGGAGAGATGGCTCAGCAGTTAAGAGCACCGGCTGCTCTTCCAGAGGACCTGAGTTCAATTCCCAGCAACCACATGGTGGCTCACACTTGTCTCTAACTCCAATTCCAGGAGATCCAACACCCTCACACAGACATGCATGCAGGCAAAACACCAATGTATCTGAAATATAAATAAATAAATAAATAAATAAATAAATAAATAAATAAATGCATTCTAGAGCTCTTCTTAGGTTTACTTGCTGTGTGATCTTAGGCAAATGACTTGCCCTCTCTGAACTTCCCTGTATATACTCAAAGTGAGGTTGACCATGGCTCTCACTTCATAGCAGGGATGAAATTTTAGGGTGCACCTGAGCCCCCCAGCTAGTGCTCAGTCTCAAATGTAGTTGACATCACGTCCTTCCACACTCCTCTGGACCCATAAACAGAGTTCTCTCACCCATCGGGCCTGGCTTTAGTGTTTCCTACACTGCTCCATCATCCATCAAGAAGCTGTTAGCTCAGCCACACAATAGCCAGACACACCGGGGGCTAACTTGAGAGATGGCAAGTTTTAGGCCAGCCTGGGCTACACAGAGAGACTCTGTCTTGAGAAAATAAAACAGACAAGTAAAGGAACACACGTGAACACAGACAGAATCACACAAGGACATGCCATCAGGCACACACATGTAAAGACACACAGAGGTCATAGAAGTGCACATGCTGGATACCGCAGATGCTTGCACACAGAAACATGCACACTGATGCTCTGACACACTGCTGACAAAGACATACAGAAGTGTGCACATACCAACATGTGTATACACTGACACTTGCACACACTGACACCTGCACACACCAACACATGCACACAGTGCTGAGCCATCTGATCTCAGAGGCAGCCCCAGTCTCCCACCTCACTCCAGGCCAGTGTGTATTTTATATGTCCAGAGGTCACTCCACAGCTCCCAAGAATCCAGTACCCTCCCATCTCCTCCCAGACCGTCTACTCATCACACCGGAACTCCAGCCACAGGGTCTTATGCAGCTGCCCCACCTCCATCCAGCATGTTCACACTGTGGGGAGCTATCCCTAAATCTCTGCCCCTGCCCTGTCCTTGGGTCCCACCCAGGGTTGCTGCACCCACTTCATACAAGACAGGGCAGACCCAACCACTCGTTCAAAATTTGATTGAGATCTGGAAGGTGGCTCAGTGCGTGGCTGCACAAGCCTGAGGACCTAAGTTCAGATCCCAAGCACTCACACAAAAGTCCAGGTGCCTCTAACTCCAGCACTTGGGAGATGAATACAAAGGATCCCCAAGGAATCCGGATGGCTAGACTAGTTGAGCTGGCAGACTCTGAGTTCAGGGAGACACCCTAACCTCAGCAGATAAAGTGGCATGTGATTGGGGAAGACACTGACTACACACACACACACACACACACACACACACACACACTTTGCAGAAGGGAGATGTCTTGAACAAGGTGCAGGGAGAGGGGCAGAACTGTATCCACGTAGCTTTATGACACATTGTTCGAATCTCTCTGGTTCATTAGCTATTGTTGCTAATTTCTTGCTGTGCCTCATTTACAAAGTAAACCTTGCCCTGACACCCCGTGTATGTCTGTGTTGCCTGGCTTTTCCTGGGGAGATGAGAGCAAATGTATGTTCACCCTAAACAGAGCTCCAACCACACTAAGTATATGGGTCCCCTCAAGCCTAGGCCAGTGAGCCACTGAGTCTACTGATGAACTTCAGCATCAAAGGCTTAAAACCCTACAGATCTCCAGGCACTCAATCCTCCTTCCAAAACTTAACAGATGTAAGTTTGCTCTGGACTGCCACATTGCACATCACTCCAGCTCCGAGGGATTTGGCGCCCTCTCCTGGCCCACAGTGGCACCTGCACTCATGTGCATATACCACACACAGGCGCACATGCACACAAAATAATCCTTTTTAAAGAATTTTCATAGATGCGATCTCGTTCTGTGTTGCCCAGCTGTGGCTTCCTTTCCAAAGTACTTCACAGTGATTTAAAATTCCTCCCAGAAGACAACAAAAGCTGCTCTAGCCAAGGCTGCTGCAGAAACACTTCCATTCCTGGGATAACATTAGGATAATACCTCAAGGCACTGATACTCCAGCTTCTGAGAAGGAAAGTCCATTTGCATGTACCTTCTCTCGGTCCTCCTGTATGACCCCTGACCTGATGGGGTATTGTTGACCATGAACCATGACCAGCTCTACTGAACATGCAGCTGGTTATCAATGCAGTTCCCATCCTGGAGTGCTAACAGGAGTCTCAGAAGCCAGACACTCTCCACCACCATCCCCCTGCACAGTTTCTAGTGCTTTCTACTAAGTTTTCAAGAAGCGAGTCTCCACTTTGGCAAAAGGTCCAGAGAAAAAGAAAGAACTAGAAGGAGAGGTTAGTGGGAAACACGGAGCAGGAGCTGATGACCCCTGCCTCCTTCCAGGGGTTCCCCATCAGCCACATCCACCAGAGGGCATAGAGAGAGAGAGAGCCCAGTCCTGCATGGCTGAGCCTGGGGAGCCAGGCATACATGTTAAGCAAATGAGAGACTCCTGACACAAGGGCACAGATGCTCACCTGTGACCTTGTGTCTCTGAGGCACTGTGTCCAATGTGGTCTCAGACTCTACTCTAAGTCAAGACTGGACCATCTAGAATGACACAGCCCAAGGCTAGCCCAGACACTAAAAAATGGGTACCATGTACCTCCACTTGTACTAGCGTTAGGCAATACCAACACTAGTAGAAATAGACAGTAGCTCTAGGTGTGGGGTGCAGAGGAGGAGAAAGAGTGGGGTTCCTCAAGAGACTCAAGCAACCACTGGTGGCCTCATGCTTATGGCATCATAATCTTTGAACACATGCAGTTTATCCCACATTCTTGAACCTCAGAAAATGCAGGCCAAAACTCTAGCTCCCCCATCACTTCCAATGCCTCCTAAAACCCCTGGACCCCTGGGTGTCATCATGTCTGCATTCAGTCATTCACCCTCCCACACCCTGATGGCATCCATCCATCCATCATTCATTCATTCATTGCCCATTTTTTCTCACTCATTTATCCCTCCATCCTTGCTTACACCCTCTCTTTTATCTATGTTAGAGTTAATTCATTCATTCATTCATTCATTCATTCATTCATTCATACTTCACACATCCATTCAGTGCCTGAGTCCTATTGGTGCATTAGGCTTATACTAATTAACTTCTTCATTCATTCACTCATAGCTTATACCCATTCATTCATTCCTTATTTATATTCATCCATGCATTCATTCATTCCCTTCCTCACTCATTCATGTTTCCTTGGATAACAGAGGAAGGGGACTGTGAGGTTGGGAGAGTGCAGGGACAGCAGGAACTCAGGTTAATCATGTTTTCCCTGGCTGAGGTATGAAAGATGGACAGGGAAGAAGGGATGGAAGCAGAAGCCTGTGGAAGGTAGCTTTGGCAGGAGGGAGGAGGGAAGAGAGAGAGACAGAGAGAGAGAGAGAGAGAGAGAAAGAGAGAGAGAGAGAGAGAGAGAGAGAGAGAGAGAGAGAGAGAGAGATTGAGACCAGTACATACAGGGAGCTACAATCAATCTGACCTATTTTCTCTAACAGATGTTGGTTGACTGACCCACTGCTGAGTTCCTTCTCTGAGTTTCCCCAGCTCCAAAGACTGTCTACAGGTACGTTGCTCAGGTCTCCACGGTACCATAAGCTGGCAATGCTCACACATTCTAACAGGAGGATCCGATCAGTATAAGCTGCACTGAAGACAAACCATTCCCAACTCACAGATGCTGACAGACAGAGGAGAACAGAGAGCATTGTCAACTCTCCCAAGGCCACAGTAAACCTAGAGGCAGAAATCAGGCCTTGAAGATGGGCATCTTACCTCTAGCATCTCCTCCAACCTGCTATACCTGCCTCTGAGGACAAACACAGCCTCTAATTAGGGAATCCATGAGGTGCCTAGGAGGAGGAAGGGCTTGCCCAGTCTCAGAGGGAGCAATGGTCTGTGAGCTTTCTTTGAAGCAGAGTTTCCTCCACCCCTGACATGCAGCCACCCCCAGCCTCCCCCAACCAACCCAGCCAGCCCAAGCCAGCCCCAGCCACCCACAAGCCACCACTCAGCCTCCTACCACAAACCCCCTCCCCCACCATGTATCTTTTCATGTTTAATCTCCCTCCACCAAACTCCAAGGGCAGGAATGGAGTCTGATCAGTTCCCCTACACACACACACACACACACACACACACACACACACACACACACCGCCTTGCGGTTCAACAAATATCTGCTGATCCATTTGACTCTCTGCGGAGGCAGAGAGGAAAGCTTCAAAGGAGGGATGATGTGAGCCATGGCCAAGTGGTGCCCACAGCAGACAGCAAATCCCCCATCAAGAAACTAGTGTCAGGCAAGGAGCATCCAGAAGTGTTAGCCAACCTTCCCACAGCCCACACAGGGCACAGCCCTCCAGAGCAGATGAACAGTTCCAAATGGCCACCCCAGACTGTGGCTTCAGGTCCACTGCTTCCACTTTCCAGATTCACACCCAGAGAGGTAGAGTAAGTGTTCCCAGTTCACACAGCAAGGGACCAATGGTGTTAGGCAGCCTGAGGCTACCCAAAAAAAAAGATGGTGTCAAGTTACCATGAGGTAGGGAGGGACTCCATCTTTTCTTGTAGTTGTTATAGGATTCGGTGTAATAAGCCAGTCCATGGGCATCATGTATAATAAGGGGGAAAAACAGACGACGTTTCTGTATCTTTAATTTTTTCAGTGTTATCATTAATGGTCTGTATGTATCTGTGAGTACACACATGCAAATGCTCAAATGTCAGAGGAGAACAACTCTCAAGATCCATTTTCTCTCCCATTTTGTGGTTCTGGGTCATCCCTTTTGGAGTAAACACCTTCCCCTACTGAGCCATCTTTTGTTTTTAACCTGGCACTTGGAGGAAACCAGACCTTGGTGAGGCTGACATTGATCTCTTCCTGAAGACAGCAATGGTCTGTGAGCCATTCTTTGCCTGTCCTGGTCCCTGGAGAACCTGAGAGGTGAGCAAACACAGGACAGGACAGACCATCTGCTTGGGAGTCTGGAAGGTCTCCAGAATCTCTTGAGATTTAAGCTCTCCCAGTCTCTTTCTTGGCTACCCCAAATATCCCCACTCAGGCGACTTTGGGGAAGTAGGCAGCAGACGAACTACCCTAGAGATTGCAGGAAGAGAGCTCTCTCAGAGTAAAGGCTGAGAATGCATGGGACCCCTCAATCTCAGCGTTTCCTGGTGGCTCTAACTTGTTCTTTTAAGGGGTCAAACAGGTTGCTTTCGTTCTTAAAAAGGCCTCAACCCTCTCTATGCTCAGGTTCTGCCATCCTCTCAAGATGGCCGCCACACCCTCAGCTCTTATTAAAATTTTCTCATTGTATTACTTTACTTTTCTGGCAGTTCCGCATGTTACCCTGGCTGGGCAGGTATTCCTTCATGAGCCTCAAGCTCAGCTTTCTATAGGTCACTGTCACTGTGGCTATCAGAAGAGGAAGAGATCTGGACTCCAGGCTCTGGCTCCTCCCTCTGCCAGTCTCAACCTGCCCTGCTCTTTATTTTCACCCCCCTTGCCACTCTCTTTATCAGAAAGCATGCCAAACCTAGTGGCTTTAGCTGAGGTGCTAAATCTCTCCAAGGCTCACCTTGTTTAGAAACCAAGAAAAAAAATGGTAATAATAAAAGAAACTCCTAACTCCACATGGATGAGGATGAAGGTTGGATCCCACAGTGCCTGCACTGGGTGAGAGAGAGAGAGAGAGAGAGAGAGAGAGAGAGAGAGAGAGAGAGAGAACCCAGTGGGTGTACACAGAGACTTGAGTCTGATGTCCAGACCTCTATAAACCAGGCATGGGGTTCATGGTTGTAATCCCAGTATTCAGGAGGTTGGAGAAGGAGGATCAGAAGTTCAAGCTCATCCTACATAACAACTTTAGGGACAGCCTGAGCTATATGGCTCTCTGCCTCAAAACTAAATATAAAATAAAACAATTGCTTAGTATGGTGGCTCATGTCTGTGGTCCCCACAACTTGGGACAGGAGTCCCAACTGAGTCAGGAGAATCACAACTTCAAAGCCAGCCTGGGCTACATAGTGGGACGACGTCTTAATAAAACAAGCTATGTCAAAACAAAAGCAGAGATGGCCGTGTGGATAATGTGTGGAAATTCATGCTGGTGTGTGGGTCCTCCTGTCAGGCTCTGAGCAGCTAGGGTACAGGGTACAGTGGCCATTCACAGCAACATCTGTTGCCTCTAGAACAGTCCTTTGCACACAGTAGGTGCTTGTGCTTTGCACGCATCTCATTGGCCTGCATAAGCCACGCCCCCACATCCAGCCCAGCCCACTTCGTAGTCGGGGCACTGCATCACCACGGTTTTGGACAACCAAGAGGCGAAGACACGTCCTTGTAGAACATTTTTATTTTGTTATAAGTGAGCGCTTTGTGGAGTAACAGTGACCACAGTGAGCCAGAGGAAACCCCTGGGTAGCATCCCCGTTAGGTCAGCCCCAGCTCTGGGTCCAAGCAAAGCCTTAATGGTACGTGCACAAAGCTCATGAGGAATGTTCTAGAAAAACGGGCAGCCTTTCTCCTCATTCATCTCTTCCAGGCTCAACAGAGTGAATTCACGTGTGCTCGTTCCACTCCTCTTTCTGGAAAACGAAGGTGGCTCCTGAACAGACCCAGAAATTCCAAGAGCTGGGAGACGGTTCAATTAGGAACCTACTTGATGTCTGGGGATGAGGGTCTGAGCTGTATTCCCAACAGTCGTGTAATAAATAAATAAATAAATAAATAAATAAATAAATAAATAATTCAAGGCAGCAGTAAGTGTCCCCAAAGATACGGATACAGGTGATTCCTGGTGATTGCTGATCAGTCTAGTGGAATCGGTGAGCTCCAACTTCAATGACAAATCCTGTCTCAAAAAAAAAATAGAGGGGCATGTGACTCAGGAATACGCCCAACATTGACGTTCTCGGCCTCCACCCACATACATGCATATATGCCCACACGTGCGTGCACACTCCTGACACAGAACACACAGAGCAAGCTGTCTGGCATGGGTTGTGCTTCCCAGTGCACACACAGCATCTCCCCAAGGCTCCCACAACCCTGTGAGGCAACCACCATTTCTGTCCCACTGGATAGATGAAGGGACAGATTTCTCCCCAGAGCCACCACTGAGATGCTCCTCACCCTCCACAAATAAAGGACACAGAGGAGCAAAGGAGACCATTAAACCTGAGCCTCTTGCTTACCTCCCTCTGCCCGTTCTCCTGGTACTCTGCTTCCCTTCTCTATTCCTGTTTAAGGCTGTTGCACTACTGAAACACACCACAGAGCCTAGCGACCACTCTGTGAGGTAGATACGCTCTTGTCTCCATGCCACAGAAGCAGAACCCGAGGTACAGAAAGGCTAAGGGGCTCACCTGTGTCACTGGGCTGGTAAGAGGGCACCAGAGTCTATAACCAGGGCATGAATTCTATATCTGAACTGCTACGTTATCCTATATCCAGTTAATAAATACTGCGAGCAGAAGCGACCCCCTAAAGGAGTGATTCTCAACCTTCCTAACTCTAGGACTCTTTAATATAGTCCCTCACCTTGTGGTGACCTCCCCCTAACCATAAAATTATTTTGTTGCTATGGGTATGGATCACAATGCAGATATCTGACATGCAGGATAGCTGATATGCAAACCCCAGAGGGTCACGACCCACAGGTTGAGAAACACTCTAAAGTATCTACCCTCGATATTTTCCTTAATGGCAGTCTTACCCATTATCCCGCTCTTACCTGTGAGCAAAGAAAGATTTGAGATCCCCCAACTCTAACCAATAAAAAAACCTTAAGCCACAGATGCCTGAATCTCATCTGTTTTGAGCCCCTGTCTGGTGAGCATCCTCTTAGGGTCCCGAGGAAATCTATTCTGTCATCCCTTTCCCAACCTAGGATCCCACCCAGTCAGTTGCTTCACCGTGGACCCAAGAAAATGGGCAACATCTACATCCAGTCCCTTCTGAGATCCGCCCATCCATACCTACTCGCTTTCTGAAGGTCTTACCACCAAGCCCCACAGTCTGTGCATTTGTTCATTACATATCTAGTCAACAAGTACGTATTGAACAGCTGTGTGGCAGGTACTGAGTCAAGCATTGGGAAATCCAACAACGAACAAGGCAAGCACACTCTTCCCTGGCCTCGTGAAACTGGTATTATAAGGAAGATAGACAATGTGCAGCTAAATATAGCAGGAGGATAATGATACATATTGATAAAGGTAACAAAGAGAACAGGTAGGTAGAGAGTGGCAGGGGTGGGCCAGCTCTAATAAACTGATGGGGGAGACTGGATGGATGGATTGACAGCTGAGCTGAATGACAAAGGCGGGACCAACCCTGCAAGGATTTGCAGGCAGAAGGGGCCAGCCAAGTGCGAAGGTCCTGAGGTGAGAAAACTCGTCAGTGTGAGACACAGCGGGGGAGCTGATGTGGCTGGTACAGAGAAGGGGAGGGGGGCATGTTAGGAGTGAGAGCCAGGAGCCCTCACAAAAGGCCCCGCACAGCAGGGTGGAAAGTATGGATTTTATTCTACACGCAGTGAGGAGTTGTTGGAGGGTCAGAGGCAGAATGACAAGCTTTAATGTATGGTTCTAAAATATAACCTCAGACATCGTATAGAGAATAGAAGAGAGGGGAGGGGAGGTAGGAGAGGCCAGTTAGAAAGCTACAACCATAAAACAGGCCGGGTGGTGCTTGCTGTAACCAGCATAACTAGAAAAGGAACAGGGATGGTTGGGAGATGGTCTAGGGACACGGTGAGCCCAACTTGCTGATGCATTGGAGCCAAGGCAGGAGAGAAAGGATTAAAGACGACTCCAAGCTAGAGCTCTAAGAAATGTTCATCTCAACCTGTCAAACACCCACCCAAGCCTGGCAGGGGGGATGTGGCTGGCTTCTCACCACGTTTGTGTCTTGTTTTCAAAGTTAGTACTTAGCTACACCGACTTTGGAAGTCCAGCCCACAGCCCACAATGGTCCAGGAAGCCAAAGAGACCATGCTAATAAAGAAATAGCATCAAAACACTCCTCAAGGGCCCCAAGAAAACACAGGTTCTCAGAGCACATTCATGGGCAGGGTAATAAGCACAGAGCTTGGTTGTGTAACTAGATCATTCATCAGTATCTCTGGGACTTAGTTTCCTTGTGGGTAACCTAGGGACAAGATCAACATCTACCTCTCTTTAAGCCACAGTAAAGACCAGGAAATATCACAAACACACACACAGAGTCACACACACCATCACACACACACACACACAAATACACACACTCAGACACACAATCACACACTCTCACACTCAACACACACACACACAATCACACATACAATCACACACACATACAAATACACACACACTCACATATACATATAAATACACACACAATCACACACTCTCACACACACACACACTCAACACACACACACACACACTATAACTATACCCTTGTTCTTTGTATTCTTAGCCAGCCAAGGTCAAGGGCAACTGTCCCGACACCACAAGGCTGTGTATTCTGCAAGGTTTAATGGTCTTAATGACAAAGCCTATAGGGATTGGAATAAGAAGATAACAGCCAGGGTCTAGAAGAATTGAAGTGCTATTTGTCCCAAGCCACAATGCAGTCTTTATTGCAAACTGTTCTACTTTGAGAGTTTTGGTCCTTCTGAACATCCACCCCCGACCCCATGAAGTGAACCCGTTAACCTGATTG
Organism: Rhabdomys pumilio; assembly: GCA_030674055.1. Classification (NCBI taxonomy): domain Eukaryota; kingdom Metazoa; phylum Chordata; class Mammalia; order Rodentia; family Muridae; genus Rhabdomys; species Rhabdomys pumilio. The sequence continues at coordinate 31,742,613 of JANHMN010000023.1, read as the reverse complement.
ACACCCTGCAATAGGGAGATTTGGAGGTACTGTGGACACCAGATAAAGAGGTGACATGCCTAGGGTGGTGATGTCTCTGAAGACAACAGAAGGCAAATATTCAGGTCCCTATCCACTGGCAGGAGTGCTTGGTCCCCAGGACGGAATATGTTGGGGAAGAGGGTTTGACTCCCCTACACAAACTTATTCAGACATGTTGACACATATAGAGGACTGGTTGCCTAGTCATACGCTATGCCAGATACCTACATGATACCTAGAGTAACCTAAAGCACTGGTTAATCCTTTTGTGCTCAAATTTTCCATAGAATGGTCTCCTTAATAACTCTGAAGAGAGTGGCTGCAGAGATGGCTCAGCAGTGAAGAGCACTGGCTGCTCTTCCAGAGGACCCTGGTTCAATTCCCAGTACCCACATGATGGCTCACACCTGTCTGTAACCCCAGCTCCACAGCTTCTAACACCCTCATACAGACACACATGCACGCAAAACACCAATGAATGTTTAAAATTTAAAAATTAATAATTTTTTAAAAAAATCTGAAGTGTTTAATAGCAGGCCTTAGCATGTCTGCAAGGGTTAAATTGGCTTCTTCTCCCTCCCTTCTGCCCTAATAAGCCACTTCTTCACAGGTAGGAACCAAGGTCCACACCTCTTCACATGAAGTCTCCTTAACTCTTGTATTTTTCTACCCACCAAGATAAAGTGTTCCCCAAGTTAACATTTTAAAACTAAACCCTGTGCCTCTTTCCCAGAATAAATGCAAGGGCAGATTCCTGATATTCTTTGTGTTTGAGGGTTTATTGTTTTAAATACTTCCACGTCTTCACCGGGAGTGAAGACAGCTGCTTGGAACTATTGTGAATGTAATTAAAAGAAACATTTCTCATGTCCTGTATTTGAAGTGGAAGGAAGAAATTGCTTTTAATCAGGCGATTTGTTCTTCAAGATGGATGGAAAGATAGATAGATAGATAGATAGATAGATAGATAGATAGATAGATACAGACAGACAGACAGACAGACAGACAGACAGACAGACAGACCTCCGTTAAAGACATAGATTCGAAGAAGCCCTCCCAAAAGAGTAAGGAGCACAGAGGAGACCCGGAGCAAAGATGGGATTAGAAGGCAGGAGGCTCTGAGAGGGCAGGGCGGTTACGGGAGCCCTTCTGCGCGGCTTCAGCACCGCGGACAGCTCCTGTCTTTGTCTGGTTCTCAATTCCCACAACCGTACAGAGCCTGACTCCCACCACTGGCACACCCCTGCCTCCACCGACAGACCTGCAGGGGAGACAAAGAGAGAAAGAGAGGGAGAAAGGGTGGGGGGAGAAGAGGCTGGGAGCGAGCTATAGGCTTTCCAGTCTTCCCGTGTCCTCCGAATTTGATCCTGGTCTCATCCCACAGCTTCTAGGGAACTGGTTTTAACTTGGTTTTCCGCTCAATCTCGCTTCTAACTACAAGACAGATTAGAGAGAGAATTAGCGGTCCTGAGTGGCTGAGAAGAGTTCAGCTTGGGCTTTCAATTCGTTCTACAGCCTCCTAAAGCCTGTGTCTGGACAATGCCTAGACTTCCAACAGGGGTAAAAAATGAAGAAAAATAAACATGAGACACACATACAGAAAAAGGGAAAAAATATAATTTCCAACTCCCCAGGTAGGTACATGTTTACCAAGCTAGGATACCCAGACTAGTTAAGTCTCACCCCAAGATGGGCAATGTCAAATCCAAGGAAGAGAAAACCAGAATGCAAAGAAACCAGAAAGAAGAGAAAGCCTCTCCCCACCCCGCGCACGTACACATGCAAGCACCTCCACGAATAAAGAAAAATTCGATTGAATAGTCTCACGATGAACGTCAATCCATCTCCCTCGCAAGAACACGGCAGCATTCTTTCTCCCTTTTTCATCGGGAAAGGGGTCTAGTTCTGAGTTTAACAAGGGCACCCACTGAGGCTGCTCGAAATATTTTTCCCCCCAGGTCTTTTCGTACGACCCAGGATAAAATGGGATTTCTTCTCAAATAGGCTCAGGCACAAACCTAGCTTTTCACGGGGCGGAAGAGGGATAGGGTAGAAAATGCCAACTGCTGAGAACCTTGTGTCTGAATCCTCCACCCTCCGGCACCAACTCGGACGAGCACAGGCACCCCTCTAGCCCCGGGTCAACAAAGTTACTCACACCTGCCAAGCTACTCGGAAGTAGGCCAGTCAGCTATGGCTTTATTCTCTCAAATTCGTTCCCAGTGGAGCCTTAGGAAAGATAGGTAGGGGGAAAAAAACTTTCAAAACGAAAGTTCCTAAAAGGCCATCTGAGAACAAGTTGGGGGGGAGATCTTCTGCCCATCCCTTAAAGGCTTGGGGTGTCTGCATCATGGGCATGGAGATTGCTACTAACACACCAACCCAGAGACTTCGAATCGCTTCCGACTAGTCAGTAGTCGCCTTTAAAATAAAACGCCTCACTCCCGACCCTCAAAAAAAAAAATAATAATCCTTCATTTTTCCATCTTATTTTGAAACAGCATTCTGACAACCCCTCTACCCCCCATCCTGACCAAGAAACCTGGGAAAGGCCACGGAGCCCCGCTGAGCAGCTCCCAGGAGTTTTGAAGCCAGCGCTGTCCCCCGCTGGGGTCCCCACTGAGCCGAGGGCGCTCAGCAGGGGTAAACACACCCGCCTTGGGAGGCCGGAGCTGGGGGGTCGCCTCCCGCCCCCTTCCCCCTCCCTAGGGGGTGGGCGCGGGTCCGCCTCCCCCCTGCCCTCTGTGCGGCCGGGGGTTCAGCCGCGCTGCTGTGTAAACCGCCGCTTTCCGAGGCGGATCTCCCTTTTAACACCTTCTAAACAAAGGCTAATGAGGCCACCGCATTACTCTATCAACACACAATCATTAGCAACTGAGAAATACACACACGCGTGCGCGCGCGCCCGCGCCCAAGAACACACACGCATGCACGCACTCACACCCAGAGCTGCCAACGTCGGGCCAATTCTAAAGCAACACAAATTAGGTTAACAAAAAAAAAGGTGGGGAGCGGATGGGTGGGAAGAGGGTGAGGGAGAGAAGAGGAGAGAGAGAGAGAGAGAGAGAGAGAGAGAGAGAGAGAGAGAGAGAG